>CM053793.1:383115574-384315574 GCA_028749045.1 Cupressus sempervirens
ATGAAGTATTTACTTCTAATTAATTAAACAAAGTTATTTAATTAAATGAGAAGTCATTCTTAATTAATTAAATGAAGTTATTTACTTAAATAAGAAAAGTGTCTCTAATTAATTAAAGATGACTTAATTAAATAGAAAAAGTAATAATAAGAGCATATCTCATTTTATTAAATTAAATATCTCAACAAAATCTCTCTTTAGTTCAAAAAGGAAAATTTGCAGTTCACTATTGATAAAAAATGAGTTAAATGAGTTAACTCTTTTTTCTACTCAAATTGAATCAGTTAACTCCTTATTTTACTCAAATTAAATCTATTAACTCCCTTTAATTTGGAAATCTCCATTTATGACTGAACTTCACCTTTAATCTTGACCGTTGATTGAAATCAATCTCAACCGTTGATAAATTCAAGAAAAGTCCATTTAAGAGACCCTCATCTCTTCATTTTTAAAAGTTGAATGAGAATTTGCATCAAATTGTTGCTGGAATTCATTCTCACATTTGCTCATATTCACATACGCAAAGATCAAGTTTGATCAAAAGTTGATCAGATTTAACCACGGTTGACTTGAGTTGACTAGTTTCAAAAAAAAATTTGAAATAATTAAATGAAATTATTTAATTAAATGGAGTACTTACTTATAATTAATTAAACAAAGTTATATAATTAAATGACAAGCCATTCTTAATTAATTAAATGAATTTTTTTTAACTAAATAAGAAAAGTGTCTCTAATTAATTAAAGATTACTTAATTAAATAGAAAAAGTAATTATGAGAGCACATCTCATTTTTTTAATTTAAATATCTTAACAAAATCTCTCTTCAGTTCAAAAAAGAAAATTTTCAGTTCACTATTGATCAAAAATGAGTTAAATCGGTTAACTCATTTTTCTACTCAAATTGAATCAGTTAACTCCTTATTTTACTCAAATTAAATCTATTAACTCCCTTTAATTTGAAAATCTCCTTTTATGACTGAACTTCACCTTTAATCTTGACCGCTGATTGAAATCGATCTCAACCACTGATGAGTTCAAAGAAAGTCTATTTAAGAGACCCTCATATCTTCATTTTCAAAGGTTGAATGAGAATTTGCATCGAATTTTTGTTGGAATTTATAGTCACATTTTCTTATATTCACATACGCAAAGATCAAGTTTGACCAAAAGTTGACCAGATTTAACCACGGTTGACTTGAGTTGAGTAGTTTCAAAAAAAAATTTGAAATGGTTAAACGAAATTATTTAATTGATTGGAGTACTTACTTCTAATTAATTAAACAAAATTATTTATTTAAATGAGAAGCCATTCCTAATTAATTAAATAGAGTTATTTAATTAAATAAGAAAAGTGTCTCTAATTAATTAAAGATTACTTCATTAAATAGAAAAAGTAGTTATGAAAGCATATCTCATTTTATTAAATTAAATATCTCAACAAAATCTCTCTTCAGTTCAAAAAAGAAAATTTTCATTTCACTATTGATCAAAAATGAGTTAAATGAGTTAATTCTTTTTTCTACTCAAATTGAATCAGTTAACTCCTTATTTTACTCAAATTAAATCTTTTAACTCCCTTTAATTTAGAAATCTCCCTTTATGAATGAACTTCACCTTTAATCCTGACAAGAGATTGAAATCGATCTAAATCATTGATGAATTTTAGCAAAGTCTATTTAAGAGACCCTCATGTATTCATTTCGAAAGGTTGAATGATGATTTGAATCGAATTGTTGCTGAAATTGAAAGTCACATTTGCTCATATTCATATACGCAAAGATCAAGTTTGACCAGAAGTTGACCAAATTTAACTACGGTTGACTTGAGCTGACTAGTTTTGAAAAGAATTTTGAAATAATTAAACAAAATTATTTAATTAAATGGAGTACTTACTTCTAATTAATTAAACAAAGTTATCTAATTAAATGAGAAGCCATCCCTAATTAATTAAATGAAGTTATTTAATTAAATAAGAAAAGTGTTTCTAATTAATTAAAGATTACTTAATTAAATAGAAAAAGTAATTATGAAAGCATATCTCATTTTATTAAATTAAATATTTCAACAAAATCTCTCTTCAATTCAAAAAGAGAAATTTCTAATTTACTACTGATCAAAAATGAGTTAAATTAGTTAACTCTTTTTTCTACTCAAATTGAATCAGTTAACTCTTTATTTTATTCAAATTAAATCTGTTAACTCCCTTTAATTTGGAAATCTCCCTTTATGAATGAACTTCACCTTTAATTCTGACCATTGATTGAAATCGATCTCAAGCGTTGATGAATTCCAAGAAAGTCTATTTAATAGACCCTCATTTCTTCATTTTGAAAGGTTGAATGAGAATTTGCATCGAACTGTTGCTGAAATTCATACTCACATTTGCTTATATTCACATAGGCAAATATCAAGTTTGACCAAAAGTTGACCATATTTAACCACAGTTGACTTGAGTTGACTAGTTTTCAAAAGAATTTTAAAATAATTAAACGAAATTATTTAATTAAATGAAGTACTTACTTCTAATTAATTAAACAAAGTTATTTAATTAAATGAGAAGGCATTCCTAATTAATTAAATGAAGTTATTTAATTAAATAAGAAAAGTGTCTCTAATTAATTAAAGATTATTTAATTAAATAGAAAAAGTAATTATGAGAGCATATCTCATTTTATTAAATTAAATATCTCAACAAAATCTCTCTTCAGTTCAAAAATTGAAATTTTCAGCTCACTATTGATAAAAAATGAGTCTTTGGAGTATTTTTTATTAATTAAGCCTAATTAAAAGATTTAATTAATGGTTTAATTAAATAAAAAAATTAATATAATATTTTAATATTTATTTAATTTAATTAATTGGAAAATTAATGAAATAAAATAATTAAATTTGAAAATAAAATAATTAAATTGAAAGATAAAAGTTATAATATTAAATTTAGAATTTGACAATATTTATTTTAATAATAATATATTTGGAGCTCATTTTTAAATAAATGGCTAAATAATAATATTATTAAAGCTAATAAATATTTTAGCAATAAAGTTTTTGAAAATGAAATTTAAAAATAGAAAATATATTTTAAATTATTAAAAGATTCTAAATCTCATATGATTAAAATATAAATATATTAAGATTGAAAAGTGGAGATATTAAAGTTAGTGCATAAGACTTAATAAATAAATAAATTAAATTTAAAAAAGTAAAGTAAATTAGAGTTACAAGCTTGCGTGGAAATTAGTATGTGTCAACAACACGAGGGTTAGTGCATCAATTAAGCACAAGGTGTCTACAATTTTATGACTCATCAAAAAGGATTAGAAAATATCCATGCTTAGTTGGTGACACCTTTCAGGGGTTTTCAAGAAGCATTCCAAAAGTTTCTTGAGAGCTCTTGATATTTTAAATTATTAAAAGATTCTAAATCTCATATGATTAAAATATAAATATATTAAGATTGAAAAGTGGAGATATTAAAGTTAGTGCATAAGACTTAATAAATAAATTAATTAAATTAAAAAAAGTAAAGTAAATTAGAGTTACAAGCTTGCGTGGAAATTAGTATGTGTCAACAACACGAGGGTTAGTGCATCAATTAAGCACAAGGTGTCTACAATTTTATGACTCATCAAAAAGGATTAGAAAAGATCCATGCTTAGTTGGTGACACCTTTCAGGGGTTTTCAAGAAGCATTCCAAAAGTTTCTTGAGAGCTCTTGATATTCAAACATTTATTGAAGCTTAAATGAAAAGCTTAATGAAAGCTACAAGCTTAATGGAAGCCACGAGCTACAAGCTAAAATAGAAGTTTCAAAGCTTACATGCAGGGGAGAAGATTCATATGCTCATATATTTTCTACTTGCTTCTATGCTCCTTCTAGCATTTCTAATCACTTGGAGGATTTGATCGGCTTGGATTCTTGGAAGAATTGCGAATGATGGAGAAGGAAGGGATTTTCTATGGACTTCTGAGGCATGACAAATTAACATCAGTGTCCAGGTGCATTCGTGATATTCTCATATTCCCTTTGCACTCTTTCTCTTTCTATCTTCATCATATCTGTTTTATGTGTCTGAATACTCTTTGTGATTGAATCTACTATTTGAAATTGGAATCTAAATATTTTATTTCGATGAGAAGAAAACAATAGAAAAACCCTAGTTCCAAATGAGAAAGAAATTAGATTTTAATCGGGTTTGAGTTCGAATTTAAATTAAATTAGAAAGACAAGATTTGGAATTAAAATAGAAATTTTATGGTGAAAATTCGAATGATTAGATGAAATCTTTCTATTAATTATATTTTTAGATGCGTATGAACAAACCCTTTTATGGTTAAATTTAGAGGAAAATTATTTTAAGAGGAAATTCTTAATTCATCACAAATTGTCCTGTTGCTGCCCCTTGGATAGACTCGAACTCAGTCATTCATAACTTTTTATCGAGATCCAATTTATTTGATCGCTCCAGTCAGAATTGGCGCAACTTGGCCCTCTTCAACATATTTAAATTTTAGTCGGATCCAACGATTCATTACGGAGATATGGCTGTCGTACTATGACTGTTTTATTCGAAGATAGATATTTCTCCATTTCTCATACCAAGAATTCTTTATGCTTAAACTTCATAAAATAATATATCAAAGCATGGAATGAATTAAAGATATTATTGAAATTTTTCTTTATTAGAATCTTATTAAAATGCATTAGTTTTATATGGTTTATTATTTAATATAATTAAATCAAATTTAATTAAGATTAGTTAATAGTAGAAGTGTAATTAATTATTAGTCAATCTAAGTAAATAGATTTTTAAATAAGAAAAAATTAAAAGAAAAAATATTTTAATATAGTTTATATAGTGGACTTTTTATAATGTATATTGAATACTATTTAATATATATTAAATAATTTTAGAGTTGTTTAATGAAGATGATAATGTTAAGAATTTGGAGATTATTCATGTTAAAATCTACAATGGGTCTTATTGGTTTCTGATAGGGATCTCTTTCAAACAACGTTTATATAGACAGAATATTATTAGAATAATTAGAAAATGGAGTCTAATGGTTTATTTCAATATTGATTAAATAATTGTAAGATGATAATTTATATTATGTTGATTTAAATTTAGAAACTCTGAATGATATTGGATTAAGATTGAATTATTATGTTATTGGTTAATACGTTTGAATATCTTAATGGAGTTAAGAGTTAGCCAAATATTAACTAATGAGTTTATGGAAGAATTCTATAGATTGGGTATTTATAGTTGAGGAGTTTATTATTTATTAATGTTTGTAAGGACTAGCAAACTATTAATAAATAATGGTGTTAATATTTTGATTAGATTTAATCTAGTGAAGATTATTTAATGATTAAAGTTTTGTAAAGATATTAGTTTTCGGATTTGAAGTATAATTGATTTTTAATCAATTGATATTCATTGAGTTGATATTATAACTATGATATTAATAATTAAATTGTGCGATAGAGTCTTATTTGAAAATATTAATGATAATACGAATTTGTCAAGGAAATGTTGGTATTCTTTGAAAGAAGACGAATGAGGTCATTATAGATTTATTCTCAATATAGCTTGCTAATAAATATTGACAAGTTATTATTATTGAATTATTAATATGAACATTTGAGTATTGAATTATAGTTGACTTTTATCTTACATAATTCTAGTTAGTTATTAGTCAATTGATATTAATTGAAACGTTGCTATGGTTATGCAATTATTAATTAAATCAATTAATGAGAGTTAATTAGATTTAATTAATAATTAAGTTATGTAATAGAGATTTAATTGATATAATTCTTTTAATGAGATTTTAAAAATATTGATATAAAGTTGATAAGTCTTAATCTGATGACTTGAATAATGACTTTAGATATTTTAATGGTGAAGACTTAGTAATATATAATTGAGAATTATTAGAATAATAAAAAGGTCAAAGATTGTGAATCGATGTTAATTGATCATTTTAATAAGTTATAATCTTCTTGTTCAAAGATTGATAATTGGCTCTCTTATAATTTATAACGAATAATGATCCTAAAAAAGTTGAAAGGTTAATCAATTAGAATATGGATCATGGTTAAATATAGAACAATTTAATTAAATGTCAATGATGATCAGTTTAATGAATATTTATCCTTAAGTTATTCTTAGAATGTAATTCTTAATAATCGAAGGATAATGCTATCGAAGAAATTGGCTTGACTTGTAGGTCAAATGATGAAACTTAAAACACTTGAAGTATACTTGCAAACAGAAAACTGGAAACCCCTACACATTATTCAACTATGTGAATTTAGTAAACCAAAACATGTGTTTGCATCGTGTATTCTATATGCTTCTTATTTTGGGTTTTGGGTTGACTAGTGTTGACCAGTCTTAGGATGTTACCAGAAGCTCGGGGGTTATGAGATATGATGGCATGTTGATCTTATTTGGTCTTGATCTTTATAAGCCCAACCATGGTAATGTCATCATATGCTCTATGAAATATTTTTATTTGTTCTTCAGCCTTCATGTGTGAAGCTGAGATGTATTATATCTGAGATGTTTGAGTTAATCATTTTTGAGTCATCGATCGGTTATCCTTGGATTACTTTATAGTCATCATGAAGGGACTGAAATGTGGATTTATTTCTTGATGATGTCATGTTGTGACGTGTTTGACTCAACCATTTTGGAGTCTTCGATTAGTATAATTTTGAGATATTCTTGGTTGCTTGTTGAGAACCATTTATCTTGAAATATATTTTAGTTATTGAAAACCAATTGATACTTATGATTATCAGTGATGCCTTCAGTTGCCAATAGAGAACTATTGTGATCATGATTTTCTATAGATGCTTTTTTAGATGCTCATGGAGATTTGATGATTCTTCTTATTATGGATTTTTGATACTTTTATCATGGTTATTTGATGATTATTTTTATGAATTATCTTTTGGATTTTCTTTATAGTCACTTGTACAAGACTATGGTAATTTATGATTCTATGAGCTTAGGGTAAGTAATCTACTTGTAGTGTCGGGAAGTGGCTTGCAATGGAGGCCGAGGCCCTAAGTGGCTGCCAGGGTAACTCATTGTAAGTTTGGTTAATAAGTGATAACATTTACACACTAAATGGGGATTAAATGAATCTAAAAAGATAATTGTTTTGATGTCCTCGCCCATGCCTTGAGTGCTTGTACAGGCTAGGATGGCAGTAGTGAGAACGCATGGTTGCGACCGTGCATTCCGTAGTATGCCTCGTCAGTATGAGAGGATACTAGTGGCCGCATGAGATCAGTATGGACCTATGGAGTTTAGCTAACTGCCAGAGTAACTTGTACGTGATAATTGTGATGACACTTTCCCGCTTGCAGAGTAGGTTTCCTACATGTCTTTGTGTGCTTCTGAGAATTAGATATCAATTTTGTGTGTGATTGGAACCTTTGAGTTAGTATACTTTTAAGATTCTTGGACTTATAAAGATTTGTGCTATGTGTTATGGATAGCCTCTTTGGGACTTAAGATTATCTCCTCAGCATGGTGGGAGTGGACCACTTAGGTTCCACGCGGTTGGGTAGTAGTGTATTTTCACTCTTATCATTTGAGATCCGTCGGAAACACCGTGGCTAGAGCATTCTTGGTTGGTATTTATCTTCATTATGTTCTTGGAGAATTATGATAGATGATATACCTTATGATGGATGTATTTGCCGGTATGTTTCCTATATTGATGATTTGCATATGTTAGATGATTTATTATGCTTTACTTTGCATGTTACTAGGATGTTTTAGGAGTGACATTCCTACTATATCAATTGTGATGAATTCGAGGAAAGTCTATTTAAGAGACCCTCATCTTTTCATTATGAAAGGTTGAATGAGAATTTGCATCGAATTGTTGCTAGAATTCATACTCACATTTGCTCATGTTCACATACGCAAAGATCAAGTTTGACCAAAAGTTGACCAGATTTAACCACGGTTGACTTGAGTTGACGAGTTTCGAAAAGAATTTTGAAATAATTAGACAAAATTATTTAATTAAATCTAGTACTTACTTCTAATTAATTAAACAAAGTTATTTAATTAAATGAGAAGTCATTCCTAATTAATTAAATGAAGTTATTTAATTAAATAAGAAAAGTGTCTCTAATTAACTAAAGATTATTTACTTAAATAGCAAAACTAATTATGAGAGCATATCTCATTTTATTAAATTAAATATCTCAACAAAATCTCTCTTCAGTTCAAAAAGGAAAATTTCCAGTTCACTATTGATAAAAAATGAGTTAAATCAGTTAACTCGTTTTTGTACTCAAATTGAAACAGTTAATTCCTTATTTTACTCAAATTAAATCTGTTAACTCCCTTTAATTTGGAAATCTCCCTTTACGACTGAACTTCACCTTTAATCCTGACCGTTGATTGAAATCGATCTCAACTGTTCATGAATTTTAGAAAAGTCTATTTAAGAGACCCTCATCACTTCATTTTGGAAGGTTGAATGAGAATTTGCATCGAATTATTGCTAGAAGTCATACTCACATTTGCTCATACTCACGTACGCAAAGATCAAGTTTGACCAAATGTTGACCAGATTTAACCACGGTTGACTTGAGTTGACTAGTTTCAAATTTATTTTTTAAATAATTAGATGAAATTATTTAATTAAATTGATTACTTACTTCTAATTAATTAAACTAAGTTATTTAGTTAAGTGAGAAGTCATTCCTAATTAATTAAATGAAGTTATTTAATTAAATAAGAAAAGTGTCTCTAATTAATTAAAGATTATTTAATTAAATAGAAAAAGTAATTATGAGAGCATATTTCATTTTATTAAATTAAATATCTCAACAAAATCTCTCTTCAGTTCAAAAAGAAAAATTTCCAGTTCACTATTTATCAAAAATGAGTTAAATCAGTTAACTCCTTTTTCTACTCAAATTGAATCAGTTAACTCCTTATTTTACTCAAATTAAATCTGTTAATTTCATTTAATTTGGAAATATATCTTTCTGACTGAGCTTCACCTTTAATCTTGACTATTGATTGAAATCGATCTCACCCGTTGATGAATTTCAGGAAAGTCTATTTAAGAGACCCTCATCTCTTCATTTTGAAAGGTTGAATGAGAATTTGCATCGAATTGTTGCAAAAAATCATACTCACAATTGCTCATATTGACATACGCAAAGATCAAGTTTGACCAAAAGTTGACCAGATTTAACCACGGTTGACTTGAGTTGAATAGTTTCGAAGAGAATTTTGAAATAATTAAACGAAATTATTTAATTAAATGGAGTACTTACTTCTAATTAAATAAACAAAGTTATCTAATTAAATGAGAAGCCATTTCGAATTGATTAAATAAGAAAAGTGTCTTTAATTAATTAAAGATTTTTTAATTAAATAGAAAAAGTAATTATGAGAGCATATCTCATTTTATTAAATTAAATATCTCAACAAAATCTCTCTTTAGTTCAAAAAAAGAAATTTCCAATTCACTATTGATAAAAAATGAGTTAAATCAGTTAACTCCTTTCTCCACTCAAATTTAATCAGTTAACTCCTTATTTTACTCAAATTAAATCTATTAACTCCCTTTAATTTGGAAATCTACCTTTATGACTGAACTTCACCTTTAATCTTGACCGTTGATTGAAATCGATCTCAACCGTTGATCAATTCAAGGAAAGCCTATTTAAGAAACCCTCATCTCTTCATTTTGAAAGGTTGAATGAGAATTTGCATCGAATTGTTGCTAGAATTAATACTCACATTTGCTCATATTCACATACGCAAAGATCAAGTTTGACCAAAAGTTGACCAGATTTAACAACGGTTGACTTGAGTTGAATAGTTTTGAAAAGAATTTTGAAATAATTAGACAAAATTATTTAATTAAATGGATTACTTACTTCTAATTAATTAAACAAAGTTATTTAATTAAATGAGAAGTCATTCCTAGTTAATTAAATGAAGTTATTTAATTAAATAAAAAAAGTGTGTCTAATTAATTAAAGATTATTTAATTAAATAGAAAAAGTAATTATGAGAGCATATCTTATTTTATTAAATTAAATATCTCAACAAAATCTCTCTTCAGTTCAAAAAGAGAAATTTCCAGTTCACTATTGATAAAAAATGAGTTAAATCAGTTAACTCCTTTTTCTACTCAAATTGAATCAGTTAACTCCTTATTTTACTCAAATTAAATCTGTTAACTCCCTTTAATTTTGAAATTTTCCTTTATGACTAAACTTCACCTTTAATCCTATCCGTTGATTGAAATCGATCTCAGCTATTGATGAATTCTAGGAAAGTCTATTTAAGAGACCCTTATCTGTTCATATTGAAAGGTTGAATGAGAATTTGCATCGAATTGTTGCTGGAATGCATACTCACATTTGCTCATATTCACATACGCAAAGATCAAGTTTGACCAAAAGTTGACCAAATTTAAACACAGTTGACTTGAGTTGACTAGTTTCGAAAAGAGTTTTGAAATAATTAGACAAAATTATTTAATTAAATGGAGTACTTACTTCTAATTAATTAAACAAAGTTATTTAAATAAATGACAAGCCATTCCTAATTAATTAAATGAAGTTATTTAATTAAATAAGAAAAGTGTCTCTAATTAACTAAAGATTATTTAATTAAATAGAA
Organism: Cupressus sempervirens; assembly: GCA_028749045.1. Lineage (NCBI taxonomy): Eukaryota > Viridiplantae > Streptophyta > Pinopsida > Cupressales > Cupressaceae > Cupressus > Cupressus sempervirens. The sequence goes on from CM053793.1 coordinate 383,126,262, forward strand.
AAAGTAATTATGAGAGCATATCTCATTTTATTAAATTAAATATCTCAACAAAATCTCTCTTCAGTTCAAAAAGGGAAATTTCCAGTTCACTATTGATAAAAAATGAGGTAAATCAGTTAACTCCTTTTTCTACTCAAATTGAAACAGTTAATTCCTTATTTTACTCAAACTAAATCTGTTAACTCCGTTTAATTTGGAAATCTCCCTTTACGACTGAACTTCACCTTTAATCCTGATCGTTGATTGAAATCGATCTCAACTGTTGATGAATTCTAGAAAAGTCTGTTTAAGGGACCCTCATCACTTCATTTTGGAAGGTTTAATGAGAATTTGCATCGAATTGTTGTTGGAATTCATACTCACATTTGCTCATACTTACATACGCAAAGATCAAGTTTGACCAAAAGTTGACCAGATTTAACCACAGTTGACTTGAGTTGACTAGTTTCGAAAAGAATTTTAAAATATTTAGATGAAATTATTTAATTAAATGGATTACTTACTTCTAATTAATTAAACAAAGTTAGTTAATTAAATGAGAAGTCATTCCTAATTAATTAAATGAAGTTATTTAATTAAATAAGAAAAGTGTCTGTAATTAATTAAAGATTATTTAATTAAATAAAAAAAGTAATTATGAGAGCATATCTCATTTTATTAAATTAAATATCTCAACAAAATCTCTCTTTAGTTCAAAAAGAGAAATTTTCAATTCATTATTGATCAAAAATGAGTTAAATCAGTTAACTCTTTTTTCTACTCAAATTGAATCAGTTAACTCCTTCTTTTACTCAAATTAAATCTGTTAACTCCCTTGAATTTGGAAATCTCCCTTTATGACTAAACTTCACCTTTAATCCTGACCGTTGATTGAAATCGATCTCAACCGTTGATGAATTCAAGGAAAGTCTATTTAAGAGACCCTCATCTCTTCATTTTGAAAGGTTGAATGAGAATTTGCATCGAATTGTTGTAAGAAATCATACTCACATTTGCTCATATTGACAAACGCAAAGATCAAGTTTGACCAAAAGTTGACCAGATTTAACCACGGTTGACTTGAGTTGAATAGTTTTGAAAAGAATTTTGAAATAATTAAACAAAATTATTTAATTAAATGGAGTACTTACTTCTAATTAAATAAACAAAGTTATTTAATTAAATGAGAAGCCATTCCGAATTAATTAAATAAGAAAGTTGTCTCTAATTAATTAAAGATTATTTAATTAAATAGAAAAAGTAATTATGAGAGCATATCTCATTTTATTAAATTAAATATCTCAACAAAATCTCTCTTCAGTTCAAAAAGAGAAATTTCCAATTCACTATTGATAAAAAATGAGTTAAATCAGTTAATTCCTTTCTCTACTCAAATTTAATCAGTTAACTCCTTATTTTACTCAAATTAAATCTGTTAACTCCCTTTAATTTGAAAATCTCCCTTTATGACTGAACTTCACCTTTAATCTTTACCGTTGATTGAAATCGATCTCAACCATTGATGAATTCCAGGAAAGTCTATTTAAGAGACCCTCATCTCTTCATTTTGAAAGGTTGAATGAGAATTTGCATCGAATTGTTGCTAGAATTCATACTCACATTTGCTCATATTCACATACGCAAAGATCATGTTTCACCAAAAGTTGACCAGATTTAACCACGGTTGACTTGAGTTGACTAGTTTCGAAAAAAAATTTGAAATAATTAAATGAAATTATTTAATTAAATGGAGTAATTATTTCTAATTAATTAAAAAAATTTATTTAATTAAATGAGAAGCCATTCCTAATTAATTAAATGAAGTTATTTAATTAAATAAGAAAATTGTCTCTAATTAATTAAAGATTATTTAATTAAATAGAAAAAGTAATTATGAGAGCATATCTCATCTTATTAAATTAAATATCTCAACAAAATCTCTCTTCAGTTCAAAAAGAGAAATTTCACCTTCAAAATAATCAAGTTAACCTCAAGTTTAAATATCTCAAGTTTGACCAATATTAAGAGACCCTCATCTCTTCATTTTGAAAGGTTGGATGAGAATTTGCATCGAATTGTTGCTTAAATTCATACTCACATTTGCTCATATTCACATACACAAAGACCAAATTTGACCAAAGGTTTGTCGTGCCTAACCCTACTTCTTCCTATTTCTCTTTATTCACTTCAGATGTTGTTTTTGACACAAGTTCTGTGGTTGTGAGATTTTATATTTTCGGTACTATTTTGTTAAATCAGAATTGGTATCTTCATGTAGATATGGTATAACTGATGTGTTGGAACATTTGATTTTTATATTCTTCTACAAATATATTAGATTGTAAGCATAATGTTAAAAGGATGTTTCTAAAACTCTTTTGTGTTTTTATGTAACTATGTATATGTTTACGTAAATGTTAGTCATTATCTTATTGATGAAAAGTATACATATCTGGTACATATATGACAAATGCATTCTGGTATTATTAGGAGTTTCTCAAGTATATTGCTATCTTTATTATTTTTGAGAAATTCATTTCATGCCTTTAAAATCTTGACTTGTGGATATATTTATATTTAGGGATAATTTGATAAGTCACACACACTGGAATTCATATAAATATAGGTATGAGATTTTCACACATCTATTTGCATAAACTCAAGTGTGGAGTGATGGTTTTGGGAGTTTGCAATGTTTAATACCAATGGCAATAAACATGGGAGGTAATTGTGTTATGCATTTATTATATATTTATTTGAATTAAAAAAGAAAAGAAAAAACCATTCACCCTAAAAACTCTAGAAGGTTTGCATGATTTGAATAGGTAAAAATGTTTATTGTTTCTTGAGGCCAAAATGGCGGAGGCTATAAGGAAAGCCATATGCACAACTCTTTGGGAACTGCAGATTTATTAATTGCTCTTGAAAGGAGGCTTTACTATCCTTGATGGAATGTCAGCCACTGTTGTTTGTAAAGAGGATTTCAATGGTTATGACCTGAATTTGGGCCTTTTTCCTCTAACACTTGGATGTTGTTGCTGGGTTTCTGGCAAGATGTGGGGTTTCTGTTGGAAGGATTTTCTTGCTTATGTATTAGAGAAAAAAGGGAACTCGATGGAAGTTTTATTGCGGTTGGAAATTGGTTTCAGTGTTTTGCATTGTGGAGGTTTTGTTCTGATTGGGGGCTTGGAGTCGAGCAAAAATTTGGAGCTTTATGTTGAACATTTTTCTTCATCTGTTGAGTTTTGAGGTAGGGGGCAATTCCTAACCTTTACCCTTTACTATTTTTGGTGTTAATTTTGTTCTAAGGAAATTGTGGGAGTTCAATTTTAAGTTACTCTTATCGATACCCAAGTGTGGGTATATGTAGGGTTGGACAAATGGAGTCGAGCTCTGAATGTATCCATATTTGGATGTCAAGCAATATGAGTTTTCAATCATTGTGTTTTGGATTTAGATGATGTTTTCAGAAGTATTATATGTATTCAGATTTGAGATGACTGTGGTCAACTGTGTGTTTTGATTTCTTTTGTATAGAGTTTTTGTCATATGAATGGCTTGTGATAAAAGAACACCGTTACTCTGTGACATGGGTTTTACGATTTTGCGGTATCACCCAGATTGAATTTGAAGGCAATATGTGTTTACGGTTTCGTAGATTTATGATTTAAGGGTTTTGTGGTAGCATCGTATAAACTATTTTGATGTTAGAGGCACTATCATTGTTTATAGAGGATTTTGAGTTTGGAGGAAAATAACCGAACTTGATTTTTGAAATATAGGCTTGGGTTTGAAGTGCAGTCTGACCCGTGGTGATAATATTAAAACACCGGTAGTAGAAACTTAGATGGAAATTCAAGTTGTAGAAACCAATCACTCAGTCTAAGTATCGTATCATTGTTTGGATTTATAAGTGGACATTTTGTCGAACTGTTTCATGGTATGAGTGTTGACATTTGGTCATATATAAAGTTCGAAACATATAGAATGTTGCATCAGCATTTCTTGGTGTAGAATTATTAGGACATAAAAGGCTATTTAACAGCCGATACTCTGTGTGAGTAGGCATTATGATTCAATTACTGTTTGGAATTTGTATGCTGTCGAGTTTTAGTTATCTTGCTACAATGAGATTTGGAACTGTGCGATGACATTATTTCATTAGCTAGATAAAACTAGAAGTAGGTAGATGCATCAATTCAATAGTATAAAACTATTTAATACTGGTTTGAACTTTGTTTTCATTAGAAGATAGGTATATAAGCATATTAAAAAAAATACTTGTTTTACGATAGTGAGATGACAGTCTTATGTTGTGTATTGGGTCATCGAGGGTAGTATTGTATAATGTTTTTATTTGGTACTCAGGTTTAACAGTGGTGAATAGAGATAGATTATTATTATGTTCAGTAAATTTTGATAGATATTGAGTCATCACTCATTGTTGTTTTTGAGATGTTACTCGCAACTGAGTATGACAGTATTGATAAACGAAAACATTGGTTAACTTTGCTGATTCATTACCAAAGTAGTTATCTATGAACAGCTAGGATGTACATTTTAGATTAAGAATGTTATATCCTAAATTACTTTTGAGTGTCGAGATGCTGAAATTCACTTTGCATATTGAGAATTATGTTCTAAATCAATTTTAAACATCACATCTTAATATGTTGATGTGGTTATTTTGGTGGTGGCATATTGTCAAAACAGAGGTGTTACTTTTATAGACACTTGTTTATCTTAATATCTTAGTTAACGATCACTTGTTAAGATTTGGCTATAATTAGTTTCTACTATGATTATAATGTGTTTTATTAGCATTATTGGATTGTTTGAGATTAGATGCTTAAGACAGAATTCTTTTATTATGTAAGATGAATTTCAGTTCTTAATAAAATGAAAGTAGTATATGAATTGAGGCAGATTTTGATACATGATTGATGATGTGAATATCATGTGCATTTTGATTCGTTGTCTTGGTCAGTTCGATGTTAAGTGTAGATGATTGGGTCAGCAGGGAATTAAGAGTATAGTATCAAGATTTTGTAAGTATCGTTGAGCTGTGCAACAGTTTAATTGTATCTATGCAATCTTGATATTATAGGTTTTAATCTTGTTGATGTAATTATCCATATTTACCTTTGAACTTGGCAGTATAAGATGTGTTGCAGATGGATTTAAGGATGTAGTATCATGTTGTAAACTAATTTTATAATTGCCACATGTTCATTCTTAGTATGTTTGATGTGTATTTTAAAGGATATCTGTGATGAATGTATATCGAGGTGGCTGAATTTGGTTTATCCTATTTAGTTAATTAATTCAATGATAACCTCAAAATAAATTGGGTGGGTTAATTTCACATAAAAGATAAATAGCCTTACATATGAGTTAAACCTATATGGTTAAGTACGGAGAAAAGGCATGTCTCTATTCTGTCAATGACAAGTAAAATAGAGAATACCGTTATGTGATGACTATGAGCATACCATATTTGGATGCAGAAACTTAGTGCCATCACAATGACAACTCAGAATATATATGTTTCATTTATGAGTTATTATTAGTGCGAGTTTAATTTTTGCAATGAAAAGTAATTGTTTACTTCTTGCATATTATTATCAGGTTTGCACTATATTAGATGGATTAGAAATCTACTTTTGGATATCTATATGTTGGTACTAACATGTATGCAAATGGATTTCTCCTTTTAACTTAGTGTGTACTGAGGCCCTGTTTGTGTTATGTTGCATTATGTGTGGTTTTTAGGTACATTGAGATTCAAGTAGCTAAGGATGTTTATTGAAGTTACTTCTGAATCAGCATTTAGGGTTCCTAGGTTGGACATAGGTGTCAAGAAATGAAATTGTATTTCATTATAGTTCTGAACTATTTATGTATTCTTATTGTAATGAAAATGTATTTGGACGATATTCTCTTTCATTGGGGAATTTTTCTGTATAAGAGTGATTCAGTCCTTGTAATGTAACTTATGTTGAGATGATTTTATATAAAAAATAAAATTTATTATTGCATTTATGGAATTGTGTTTTGTTTTAAATTCTTTCAGTTATATCTTGTGTGGCATTACAAGGTTGACCGGATTTAACCAGAGCTGACTTGAGTTGACTAGTTTCGAAAAGAATTTTGAAATAATTAAACGAAATTATTTAATTAAATGGAGTACTTAATTCTAATTAATTAAATAAAATTATTTAATTAAATGAAAAGCCATTCCTAACTAATTAAATGTAGTTATTTAATTAAATAAGAAAAGTGTCTCTAATTAATTAAAGATTACTTAATTAAATAGAAAAAGTAATTATGAGAGCATATCTAATTTTATTAAATTAAATATCTCAACAAAATCTCTCTTCAGTTCAAAAGGCGAAATTTCCAATTCACTATTGATCAAAAATGAGTTAAATCAGTTAACTCCTTTTTCTACTCAAATTGAATCAGTAAACTCCTTATTTTACTCAAATTAAATCTATTAACTCCCTTTAATTTGGAAATCTCCCTTTATGACTGAACTTCACCTTTAATCCTGATCGTTGATTGAAATCGATCTCAAACGTTGATGAATTCTAAGAAAGTCTATTTAAGAGACCCTCATCTCTTCATTTTGAAAGGTTGAATGAGAATTTTCATCGAATTGTTGCTGGAATTCATAATCAAATTTGCTCATATTCCCATACGCAAAGATCAAGTTTGACCAAAAGTTGACCAGATTCAACTACGGTTGACTTGAGTTGACTAGTTTCGAATTTTTTTTTTGAAATAATTAAATAAAATTATTTAATTAAATAGAGTACTTACTTCAAATTAATTAAACAAAATTATTTAATTAAATGAGAAGCAATTCCTAATTAATTAAATAAAGTTATTTAACTAAATAAGAAAAGTGTCTCTAATTAATTAAAGATTACGTAATTAAATAGAAAAAGTAATTATGAGAGCATATCTCATTTTATTAAATTAAATATCTCAAAAAAATCTCTCTTTAGTTAAAAAAGGAAAATTTTCAGTTCACTGTTGATAAAAAATGAGTTAAATTAGTTAACTCCTTTTTCTACTCAAATTGAATCAGCTAACTCCTTATTTTACTCAAATTAAATCTTTTAACTCCTTTTAATTTGGAAATCTCCATTTATGACTAAACATCACCTTTAATGCTGACCGTTGATTGAAATCGAGCTCAACCATTGATGAATTCCACGAAAGTCTATTTAAGAGACCCTCATATCTTCATTTTGAAAGGATGAATGAGAATTTGCATCGAGTGTTTGCTGGAATTCATACTCACATTTGCTCATATTCACATATGCAAAGACCAAGTGTGACAAAAAGTTGACCAGATTTAACCACGGTTGACTTGAGTTGACTACTTTCGAAAAAAAATTTGAAATAATTAAACCAAATTATTTAATTAAATGGAGTACTTACTTCTAATTAATTAAACAAATTTATTTAATTAAATGAGAAGCCATTCCTAATTAATTAAATGAAGTTATTTAATTAAATAAGAAAAGTGTCTCTAATTAATTAAAGATTATTTAATTAAATAAAAAAAGTAATTATGAGAGCATATCTCATTTTATTAAATTAAATATCTCAACAAAATCTCTCTTATGTTCAAAAAGAAAAATTTTCAGTTCACTATTGATCAAAAATGAGTTAAATGAGTTAACTTCTTTTTCTACTCAAATTGAATCAGTTAACTCTATATTTTACTCAAATTAAATCTATTAACTCCATTTAATTTGAAAATCTCTCTTTATGACTGAACTTCACCTTTAATCCTGACTGTTCATTAAAATCAATCTCAACCGTTGATGAATTCTAGGAAAGTATATTTAAGAGACCCTCATCTCTTCATTTTGAAAGGTTGAATGAGAATTTCCATAGAGTTTTTGTTGAAATTCATACTCACATTTTCTCATATTCACATACGAAAAGATCAAGTTTGACCAAAATTTCACTAGATTTAACCACAATTGACTTGGGTTGACTAGTTTCGAAAAGAATTTCAAAATAATTAAACAAAATTATTTAATTAAATGGAGTACTTACTTATAATTAATTAAAAAAAGTTATTTAATTAAATGAGAAGTCATTCCTAGTTAATTAAATGAAGTTATTTAACTAAATAAGAAAAGTGTCTCTAATTAATTAAAGATTATTTAATTAAATAGAAAAAGTAATTATGAGAGCATATCTCATTTTATTAAATTAAATATCTCAACAAAATCTCTCTTCAGTTCAAAAAAGAAAATTTTCAGTTGACTATTGATTAAAATTGAGGTAAATCAGTTAACTCTTTTTTCTACTCAAATTGAATCAGTTAACTCCTAATTTTACTTAAATTGAATCTGTTACCTCCCTTTAATTTGAAAATCTCCCTTTATGATTGAACTTCACCTTTAATCCTGACCATTGATTGAAATTGATCTCAACCGTTGATGAATTCCAAGAAAGTCTATTTAAGAGACCCTCATCTCTTCATATTGAAAGGTTGAATGAGAATTTTCATCGAATTTTTGCTGGAATTCATACTCACATTTGCTCATATTCACATTCGTAGAGATCAAGTTTGACCAAAACAAGACCAGATTTAACCATGGTTGACTTGAGTTGACTAGTTTCGAAAAGAATTTTGAAATTATTAAATGAAATTATTTAATTAAATAGAGTAATTACGTCTAATTAATTAAACAAAGTTATTTAACTAAATGAGAAGCCATTCCTAATTAATTAAATGAAGTTATTTAATTAAATAAGAAAAGTGTCTCTAATTAATTAAAGATTATTTAATTAAATAGAGAAAGTAATTATGATAGCATATCTCATTTTATTAAATTAAATATCTCAACAATATCTCTCTTCAGTTCAAAAAGGGACATTTCCAGTTCACTATTGATAAAAAATGAGTTAAATCAGTTAACTCCTTTTTCTACTCAAATTGAATCAGTTAACTCCTTATTTTACTCAAATTAAATCCGTTAACTCCCTTTAATTTGGAAATCTCCCTTTATGAATCAACTTCACCTTTAATCCTGACCGTTGATTGAAATCGATCTCAACCGTTGATGAATTCCAGGAAAGTCTATTTAAGAGACCCTCATCTCTTCATTTTGAAAGGTTGAATGAGAATTTGCATCGAATTGTTGCTGGAATTCATACTCACATTTGCTCATATTCACATACATAAAGATCAAGTTTGACCAAACGTTGACCAGATTTAACCACGGTTGAATTGAGTTGACTAGTTTCAAAAAAAAATTTAAAATAATTAAACGAAATTATTTAATTAAATGGATTACTTACTTCTAATTAATTAAACAAAGTTATTTAATTAAATGAGAAGCCATTCCTAATTAATTAAATGAAGTTATTTAATTAAATAAGAAAAGTGTCTCAAATTAATTAAAGATTATTTAATTAAAAAAAAAAAGTAATTATGAGAGCATATCTCATTTTATTAAATTAAATATCTCAACAAAATCTCTCTTCAGTTCAAAAAGGGAAATTTCCAGATCACTATTGATCAAAAATGAGTTAAATCAGTTAACTCTTTTTTCTACTCAAATTGAATCAGTTAACTCCTTATTTTACTCAAATTAAATTTGTTAACTCCCTTTAATTTGGAAATCTCTCTTTTTGACTGAACTTCACCTTTAATCCTGACAATTGATTGAAATCGATCTCAACAGTTGATGAATTCCAAGAAAGTCTATTTAAGAGACCCTCATCTCTTCATTTTGAAAGGTTGAAGGAGAATTTTGCATCGAATTATTGTTGGAATTCATACTCACATTTGCTCATATTCACATATGAAAATATCTAGTTTGAGCAAAACTTGACCAGATTTAACCACGGTTGACTTGAGTTGACCAGTTTTGAAAGAAATTTAAAATAATTAAATGAAATTATTTAATTAAATGGAGTACTTACTTCTAATTAATTAAACAAAGTTATTTAATTAAATGAGAAGCCATTGCTAATTAATTAAATGAAGTTATTTAATTAAATAAGAAAAGTGTCTCTAATTAATTAAAAATTATTTAATTAAATAGAAAAAGTAATTATGAGAGCATATCTCATTTTATTAAATTAAATATCTCAATAAAATCTCTCTTCAGTTCAAAAAGGGAAATATTAAGTTCACTATTGATAAAAAGTGAATTAAATCAGTTAACTCTTTTTTCTACTCAAATTGAATCAATTAACTCTTTATTTTACTCAAATTAAATCAGTTAACTCCCTTTAATTTGAAAATCTCCTTTTATGACTGAACTTCACCTTTAATCCTGGCCGTTGATTGAAATCGATCTCAACCGTTGATGAATTTCTGGAAAGTCTAATTAAGACACCCTCATCTCTTCATTTTGAAAGGTTGAATTAGAATTTGCATCGAATTGTTGTTGAAATTCATACTCACATTTGCTCATATTCAGATACGCAAAGATCAAGTTTGACCAAAAGTTGACCAGATTTAACCACGGTTGACTTGAGTTGACTAGTTTCGAAATTTTTTTTTAAATAATTAAACGAAATTATTTAATTAAATGGAGTACTTACTTCTAATTAATTAAATAAAGTTATTTAAATAAATGAGAAGCCATTCCTAATTAATTAAATGAAGTTATTTAATTACATAAAAAAAGTGTCTCTAATTAAATAAATATTATTTAATTAAATAGCAAAAGTAATTATGAGAGCATATCTCATTTTATTATATTAAATATCTCAACAAAATCTCTCTTCAGTTCAAAAAGGAAAATTTCCAATTCACTATTCATCAAAAATGAGTTAAATCCTTTTTCTACTCAAATTGAATCAGTTAACTCCTTATTTTACTCAAATTAAATCTGTTAACTCCCTTTAATTTGGAAATCTCCCTTTATGACTGAACTTCACCTTTAATCCTGACAGTTGATTGAAATCGATCTCAACCGTTGATGAATTCCAGAAAAGTCTATTTAAGAGACCCTCATCTGTTTATTTTGAAAGGTTGAATGAGAATTTGCATCGAATTGTTGCTGGAATTCATACTCACATTTGCTCATATTCACATACGCAGAGATCATGTTTGACCAAAAGTTGACCAGATTTAGCCACGGTTGACTTGAGTTGACTAGTTTTGAAAAGAATTTTGAAATAATTAAACGAAATTATTTAATTAAATGGAGTACTTACTTCTAATTAATTAAACAAACTTATTTAATTAAATGAGAAGCCATTCCTAATTAAGTAAATGAATTTATTTAATTAAATAAGAAAAGTGTGTCTAATTAATTAAAGATTATTTAATTAAATAGAAAAATTAATTATGAGAGCATATCTCATTTTATTAAACTAAATATCTCAACAAAATCTCTCTTCAGTTCAAAAAGGGAAATTTCCAGTTCACTATTGATAAAAAATGGGTTAAATTAGTTAACTCCTTTTTTTACTCAAGTTGAATCAGTTAACTCCTTATTTTACTCAAATTAAATCTGTTAACTCCCTTTAATTTGGAAATCTCTCTTTATGACTGAACTTCATCTTATATCCTGACCGTTGATTGAAATCGATCTCAACCGTTGATGAATTCTAAGAAAGTCTATTTAAGAGACCCTCATCTCTTCATTTTGAAAGGTTGAATGAGAATTTGCATTGAATTGTTGCTGGAATTCAAACTCACATTTGCTTATATTCACATACGTAAAGATCAAGTTTGACCAAAAGTTGACCAGATTTAACCACGGTTGACTTGAGTTGACTAGTTTCCAAAAGAATTTTGAAATAATTAAACGAAATTATTTAATTAAATGGAGTACTTACTTCTAATTAATTAAACAAAGTTATTTAATTAAATGAGAAGCCATTCCTAATTAATTAAATGAAGTTATTTAATTAAATAAGAAAAGTGTCTCTAATTGATTAAAGATTATTTAATTAAATAGAAAAAGTAATTATTAGAGCATGTCTCATTTTATTAAATTAAATATCTTAACAAAATCTCTCTTCAGTTCAAAAAGGGAAATTTCCAGTTCACTATTGATTAAAAATGAGTTAAATAGGTTAACTCCTTTTTCTACTCAAATTGAATCAGCTAACTCCTTATTTTACTCAAATTAAATTTGTTAACTCCCTTTAATTTGGAAATCTGCCTTTATGACTGAACTTCACCTTTAATCCGGACCGTTTATTGAAATCAATCTCAATCATTGATGAATTTCAGGAAAGTCTATTTAAGAGACCCTGATCTCTTCATTTTGAAATGTTGAATGAGAATTTGCGTTGAATTGTTACTGAAATTCATACTCACATTTGCTCATATTCATATACGCAAAGATCAAGTTTGACCAAAAGTTGACCTGATTTAACCATTGTTGACTTGAGTTGACTAGTTTCAAAAAGAATCTTGAAATAATTAAACGAAATTATTTAATTAAATGGAGTACTTATTTCTAATTAATTAAAAAAAAGTTATTTAATTAAATGAGAAGCCATTCCTAATTAATTAAATAAAGTTATTTAATTAAATAAGAAAAGTGTCTCTAATTAATTAAAGATTATTTAATTAAATAGAAAAAGTAATTATGAGAGCATATCTCATTTTATTAAATTAAATATCTCAACAAAATCTCTCTTTAGTTCAAAAAGGGAAATTTCCAGTTCACTATTGATAAAAAATGAGTTAAATCTGTTGACTCTTTTTTATACTCAAATTGAATCGGTTAACTCCTTATTTTACTCAAATTAAATCTATTAACTCCCTATAATTTGGAAATTTTCCTTTATGACTGAACTTCTCGTTTAATCCTGCCCGTTGATTGAAATCGATCTCAACCGTTGATGAATTCCAATAAAGTCTATTTAAGAGACCCTCATCTTTTCATTTTCAAAGGTTGAATAAGAATTTACATCAAATTGTTGCTAGAATTCATACTCACGTTTGCTCATATTCACATATGCAAGATCAAGTTTAACGAAAAGTTGACTAGATTTAACCACGGTTGACTTGAGTTGACTAGTTTCGAAAAGAATTTTGAAATAATTAAATGAAATTATTTAATTAAATGGAGTACTTACTTCTAATTAATTAAACAAAGTTATTTAATTAAATGAAAAGCCATTCCTAATTAATTTAATGAAGTTATTTAATTAAATAAGAAAAGTGTCTCTAATTAATTAAAGATTATTTATTTAAATAGAAAAAGTAATTATGAGAGCATATCTCATTTTATTAAATTAAATATCTCAACAAAATTTCTCTTTAGTTGAAAAAGGGAAATTTCTAGTTCATTATTGATAAAAAATGAGTTAAATCAATTAACTCCTTTTTCTACTCAAATTGAATTAGTTAACTCCTTATTTTACTCAAATTAAATCTGTTAACTCCCTTTAATTTGGAAATCTCCCTTTATGACTAAACTTCACCTTTAATCCTGACCGGTGATTGAAATCAATCTCAACCGTTGATGAATTCCAGGAAAGTCTATTTAAGAGACCCTCATCTCTTCATTTTGAAAGGTTGAATGAGAATTTGCATCGAATTGTTGTTCGAATTCATACTCACAGTTGTTCATTGTAGTGTCTACCCTCATTCACATCTTTTCTAGACTCATTGTTGCTATTATTATCAGACTTTGATGGACTAGTATTATGTTGATGGATTAGTGGTATTGTTTTGAGACTATCAGACATTATGTTATGGATTCAGTGGTTATATGATGTGATCATTTAGACTTTACATTTCATGCATACATGATGATCATTATATTTTTTTCATTTATTAATGATGATTAGTTAGATGGTTTATTATCTCATGTGTTTTATTATGAATACTTACCCCATACTTGCATGTGTATGGTGTGTGTATTTTCTTATTGTATGGCATTTCTGATGTGGTTAAGGAAGGCAGTCGTAGTCACCTGCTTAGTTAGGATCTACACGATGCACCACTTCCTGTGATTGCCTGTTTAGCTTAGCACTATATATATATTGGATGTACATGCATGGTTTTTCTGCAGGTTATAGGTACCGGGTATCGACTTCCCTGAATTGCCAAGATGAGCGTACCCTTTTATACTATCTCAATGAGAAGAGAAGGGAGATAAATTCTCAAGTCCAAATCCCAAACCTTTAAGTCAATTGTCCTAGTGAGGTAGGACAAGTATCTAGATATTTTACCCACCAAATGTGTTGGATGACATAATTCGTGATTTTTAACCCTTTAGACTGATTTTGTATGATTTGTTCTATGATGAGTTTTCATATTTTATCTTGGAGGTCTATGGGGTTAGTGCATCAATTAAGCACATGGTGTCTACAACCCTATGGCTCATCTTGAAGGTTGGAAAAGACCCATGCTTAGTTGGTGACACCTTCTAGCTATTTCTAGAAGCATTCTAGAGGTTTCCTGAGAGCTCTTTATATTCAGGCATCCCTAGAGGCTTAGAGATAGCGTTTGGAGTGCAATTGGAGCATTGGAGGATTCGAGAGTTCTGAAGAAGGGAGCTTGCTCTGCGGGTTTTCTGAGGAAGAGTGATTTAGTATCAAAATCCGCATAGATTCTTGTGATTTTACCTATGCTATTTTCGCATCTTGCTCTCCCTATCTTCTTCGTGTATTCCATATGTTTTCTGAGGAATTTCATATTTTTATTGTATGCATTCTCAATTTGGGCAATTAAATTTATTTGAGAATTTTATATGCATAGATCAAAAAGGAAAAATAGGGCTAGGGTTGAAATTCATAGTCATATATATATATATATATATATATATATATATATATATATATATATATATATATATATATATATATATATAAGAAATCACATCGTGATTTATCTCTGTGAAAAGCATTTTAAAAATGTTGTTTAAAAATAATAATAAATAAATATGTCTGGGCGGGTATGTACCCCCCCCCACCTTTATCTGTCCACCGATATTTATATTGGTGGGTTGCAGGGTACCTGCAACGCAGTGTACCCGTGACAAAAGAACTACCATAAGGTAGTGGTCGCAGGGTACCTGCAAATGTAGGGTACCTGCGACGGGTATGATCGTACGTCATTGGCGATGATTCAAATATATCAATTGCTTTCAGCTTTGGTTATAAATTGTGATCGATTTTTATATAATTTTTTTTAAAAAAAGAAGTTTTTATCAATTGATATATATATATATATATATATATATATATATATATATATATATATATATATATATATATATATATATATATATATATATATATAAAAGTATATGTATAATAGTTATAAATAATTATTTTATTTAAAATGATTTATATAGATGGATCATTTTGTAAAGATAAAAGATTAAAAGAATATGATTAATAATTATAATGAGGAGATAGTAGTAATTAACTTAATTTAGGTTAATTATTAGAACGTGATATAAGTTTTGATATATGAAAAAAAATTTCAATGGAAATGTCATTTTTCAAACAAAGTTTATATGAATAAAATATTATTAGATCAATTAGAAAATTGAGTCTAATGGAGAAACCTTTTTATCCATCAAACAAATACATGGGTTAGGTAAAACGTGAAATTTCTCCACTTAATATAGTTTGGGAAACGTAAATCGAGACTTTTGCATTTGAATTCAAAATTGAAAACTTAGCAAAACCAAAATATGTGTTTACATTGTGTATTCTTTATGCTATTGTTTTGGGTTTTGGGTTGACTAGTGTTGACAAGTTATAGGACGTCTACCAGAGGCTTGGGGATTTTGTGATTGTGATGTCATGATGATGTTTTAATCTCGATCTTTATAAACCCAACCATGGTTATGTGATGGAATGCTCTATGTATTGGATGCGATTACTGATTGTTATAGTTGAGATTCTTGTGTATGAGACACTTGACTTAAGCATTATTTTTGGTCATCGATCAGTTAGCCTTGGTTATTTTCTAGTCGCCATGATGGGACTGAAATGTGGATTTAATCTTAATGATGTCATGTTGTGACATGTTTGACTCAACCATTTTTGGAGTCTTCGATCAGAATGATTGAGATATATTTTGGTTATTGAGAACCATTGGATACTTTTGATTATCAGTGATACTTCAGTTGCCAATAGAGAGCTGTTGTGTTCATGATTTTCTATGGATGTTTGCTCATGGAGATTTGATGCTTTTATGCATATTTGATGATTTTATGGATTATCTTTTGTGATTTTGAGATTTATGAGTCCATGAGCATTAGGGTAGGATATCTGCATGTAGTGACGAGAATTGGCTTGCAATGGGGGTCGCGGCCCTAAGAGGCTGCCAGGGTAACTCATTGTAAGTTGGATTAATAAGTGATAACATTCACACCTAATACTAACTGAATGAAACTAAAAAGATAAGTGTTTTGTTCTCGCCCATGCCTTGAGCACTTGTACAGGCTAGGATGGGAGTAGTGAGACGCATGGTTGCAAACTTGCATTCCATAGTATGCCTTGTCAGTATGAGAAGATACTAGTGGCCGCATGAGATCAGTATGGACTCATGGAGTTTAGCTAACTGCCAGGGTAACTTGTACGTGATAAATGCGATGACACTTTCCCGCTTGCATAGTAGGTTCCTACATGTCATTGTGTGCCTCTAGGAAGTAGATGTCATATTTTGTGTTTGGAACCTTTGAGTTAGTATACCTTTAGGATTCCTAGACTTATAGAGATATGTGCCATGTGTTATGGATAGCATGTTGGGGACTTGAGATTATCTCCTTAGTACAGTGGGAGTGGACCACTTAGGTACCATGTGGTCGGGTGGTAGTGTATTTTCCACTCTTATCATTTGAGACTCATTGAGACATCGTGGCTGATGTGTCCTTCGTGATGGTGGATATGTATCCTTTCATTGATCATTAGCATATGTTAGATGATGTTATCTTATGCTTATATTTGCATGTTAGATTACTTTCTACATATGATGTTGTATATATTAGGAGTGACATTCCTACTATGTTAATAATGATGATCTCTTCGGTGATTTGGGATGTTACGCATGGAGGTATGGCTAGGGCCCACGATGGTCTAATGATGCTATTGATGGTTGGGAGGAACGGTGCACTTAGTTTATTATGTTTGATCTTATGATGGATGTATATGTATTCTATGATGATGTATCATGTGTATCATGTGATTGTCTTTGATGTATCATGGATTAGAATAGGATGATGTACCTTATTTCACATATGTATATTCTTGAGCTTGTCATACCCTGTGACATGTACAGTGGATGATTGAGCATTTGGAAATGTAATGTTTAAATATTGGACTTATCATTATTATTTCATGTGGATGTTGTACTAGATGGATTCTTGTGTGTAATTCAACGTTAAGGGATATTTAAAGATTGTAATCTATTATGTATATTATGTTTACTTCCAGATGGACATTGCTATTGCTTCCGTTATTATGAATAAGTTACGTATGGTATTTACTTTCATGTAAAAAAAAAATGTTAACAAACTTAGCGAAACTCTACGTTAATTTTTTAGATTCCTTGGCAGGGTGTTACACTCATATTCACATACATAAAGATCAAGTTTGACCAAACGTTGACCAGATTTAACCACGGTTGAATTGAGTTGACTAGTTTCGAAAAGAATTTTGAAATAATTAAATGAAATTATTTAATTAAATGGAGTACTTACTTCTAATTAATTAAACAAAGTTATTTAATTAAATGAGAAGCCATTTCTAATTAATTAAATGAAGTTATTTAATTAATTAAGAAAAGTGTCTCTAATTAATTAAAGATTACTTAATTAAATAGAAAAAGTAATTATAAGGGCATATCTCATTTTATTAAATTAAGTATCTCAACAAAATCACTCTTCAGTTCAAAAATGAAAATTTTCACTTGACTATTGATCACAAATGAGTTAAATCAGTAAACTTCTTTTTCTACTCAAATTGAATTAGTTAACTCCCTATTTTACTCAAATTAAATCTGTTAACTCACTTTAATTTGGAAATCTCCCTTTATGACTGAACATCACCTTCAATCCTGACCGTTGATTGAAATTGATCTCAACCGTTGATGAATTCTAAGAAAGTCTATTTAAGAGACCCTCATCTCTTCATTTTGAAAGGTTGAATGAGAATTTTCTTCGAATTGTTGCTAGAATTCATACTCACATTTTCTCATATTCACATACGCAAAGATCAAGTTTGACCAAAAGTTGACCAGATTTAACCACGGTTGACTTGAGTTGACTAGTTTCGAAAAGAATTTTGAAATAATTAATGGAAATTATTTAATTAAATGGAGTACTTACTTCTAATTAATTAAACAAAGTTATTTAATTAAACGAGAAGCCATTCCTAATTAATTAAATGATGTTATTTAATTAAATAAGAAAAGTGACTCTAACTAATTAAAGATTATTCAATTAAATAGAAAAAGTAATTATGAAAGCATATCTCATTTTCTTAAATTAAATGTTTTAACAAAATCTCTCTTTAGTTCAAAAAGGGAAATTATTAGTTCACTATTGATAAAAAATGAGTTAAATCAGTTAACTCCTTATTTTACTCAAATTAAATCTGTTAACTCCCGTTAATTTGGAAATCTCCCTTTATGACTGAAATTCACATTTAATCCTGACCGTTGATTGAAATTGATCTTAACCGTTGATGAATTCCAGGAAAGTCTATTTAAGAGACCTTCATCTCTTCATTTTGAAAGGTTGAATGAGAATTTGCATCGAATTGTTGCTAGAATTCATACTCACATTTGCTCATATTCACATACCCAAAGATCAAGTTTGACCAAAAGTTGACCAGATTTAATCATGGTTGACTTGAGTTGACTAGTTTCAAAAAGAATTTTGAAATAATTAAACGAAATTATTTAATTAAATGGAGTACTTACTTCTAATTAATTAAACAAAGTTATTTAATTAAATAAGAAGCCATTCCTAATTAATTAAATGAAGTTATTTAATTAATTAAGAAAATTGTCTCTAATTAATTAAAGATTATTTAATTAAATAGAAAAGTTAATTATGAGAGCATATCTCATTTTATTAACTTAAATATCTCAACAAAATATCTCTTCAGTTCAAAAAGGGAAATTTTTAGTTCATTATTGATAAAAAATGAGTTAAATGAGTTAACTCCGTTTTTTAGTCAAATTGAATCAGTTAACTCCTTATTTTACTCAAATTAAATCTGTTAACTCCTTTTAATTTAGAAATCTCCCTTTATGACTGAACTTCAACTTTAATCCTGACCGTTGATTGAAATCGATCTCAACCATTGATGTATTCCAGGAAAGTCTATTTAAGAGACCCTCATCTCTTCATTTTGAAAGGTTGAATGAGAATTTGAATCGAATTGTTGTTGGAATTCATACTCACATTTGCTCATATTCACATATGCAAAGATTAAGTTTGACCAAAAGTTGACCAGATTTAACCACGGTTGACTTGAGTTGACTAGTTTCGAAAAGAATTTTGAAATAATTAAACAAAATTATTTATTTAAATGGAGTACTTACTTCTAATTAATTAAACAAAGTTATTTAACTAAATGAGAAGCCATTCCTAATTAACTAAATGAAGTTATTTAATTAAATAAGAAAAGTGTCTCTAATTAATTAAAGATTATTTATTTAAATAGAAAAAGTAATTATGAGAGCATATCTCATTTTATTAAATTAAATATCTCAACAAAATCTCTCTTCAGTTCAAAAAGGGAAATTTTCAGTTCACTATTGATCAAAAATGAGTTAAATCAATTAACTCCTTTTTCTACTCAAATTGAATCAGTTAACTCCTTATTTTACTCAAATTAAATCCGTTAACTCCCTTTAATTTGGAAATCTCCCTTTATGACTAAACTCCACCTTTAATCCTGACCGGTGATTGAAATCGATATCAACCGTTGATGAATTCCAGGAATGTCTATTTAAGAGACCCTCATCTCTTCATTTTGAAAGGTTGAATGAGAATTTGCATCGAATTGTTGTTGGAATTCATACTCACATTTGCTAATATTCACATACGCAAAGATCAAGTTTGACCAAAAGTTGACTAGATTTAACAACGGTTGACTTGAGTTCACTAGTTTCGAAATTTTTTTTGAAATAATTAAACAAAATTATTTAATTAAATGGAGTACTTACTTCTAATTAATTAATCAAAGTTATTTAATTAAATGAGAAGCCATTCCTAATTAATTAAATGAAGTTATATAATTAAATAAGAAAAGTGTCTCTAATTAAATAAAGATTATTTAATTAAATAGAAAAAGTAATTATGAGAGCATATCTCATTTTATTAAATTAAATATCTCAACAAAATCTCTCTTCAGTTCAAAAAGGGAAATTTTAAGTTCACTATTGATAAAAAATGAGTTAAATAAGATAATAACTTTTTAATTAAGTTAAATTAAATCTATTAACTCCCTTTAATTTGGAAATCTCCCTTAATGACTGAACTTCACCTTTAATCCAAGCCGTTGATTGAAATTGATCTCAATCATTGATGAATTCCATGAAAGTCTATTTAAGAGACCCTCATCTCTTCATTTTGAAAGGTTGAATGAGAATTTGCATCGAATTGTTGCTGAAATTCATACTCTCATCTTCTCATATTCACATACATAAAGATCAAGTTTGACCAAAAGTTAACCAGATTTAATCACGATTGACTTGAGTTGACTAGTTTCGAAAAGAATTTTAAAATAATTAAATGAAATTATTTAATTAAATGGAGTACTTACTTCTAATTAATTAAACAAAGTTATTTAATTAAATGAGAAGCCATTCCTAATTAATTAAATGAAGTTATTTAATTAAATAAAAAAAGTCTCTCTAATTAATTAAATATTATTTAGTTAGATAGAAAAAGTAATTATGAGAGCATGTCTCATTTTATTAAATTAAGTATCTCAACAAAATCTCTCTTCAGTTCAAAAAAGGAAATCTCCAGTTCACTATTGATAAAAAATGAGTTAAATCAGTTGACTCCTTTTTCTACTCAAATTGAATCAGTTAACTCCTTATTTTACTCAAATTAAATCTATTAACTCCCTTTAATTTGGAAATCTCTCTTTATGACTGAACTTCACCTTTAATCCCTACCGTTGATTGAAATCGATCTCAACCATTGATGAATTCAAGGAAAGTCTATTTAAGAGACCCTCATTTCTTCATTTTGAAAGGTTGAATGAGAATTTGCATCGAATTGTTGCTGGAATTCATACTCACATTTGCTCATATTCACATACGTAAAGATCAAGTTTGACCAAAAGTTGACCAGATTTAACCACGGTTGACTTGAGTTGACTAGTTTTGAAAAGAATTTTGAAATAATTAAACGAAATTATTTAATTAAATGGAGTACTTACTTCTAATTAATTAAACAAATTTATTTAATTAAATGAGAAGTCATTCCTAATTAATTAAATGAAGTTATTTAATTAAATAAGAAAAGTGTCTCTAATTAATTAAAGATTGTTTAATTAAATAGAAAAAGTAATTATGAGAGCATATCTCATTTGATTAAATTAAATATCTCAACAAAATCTCTCTTCAGTTCAAAAAGGTAAATTTTCAATTCACTATTGATCAAAAATGAGTGAAATCAATTAACTCCTTTTGCTACTAAAATTGAATCAGTTAACTCCTTATTTTACTCAAATTAAATCTGTTAACTCCCTTTAATTTGGAAATCTCCCTTTATGACTAAACTTCACCTTTAATCCGGACCGTTGATTGAAATCGATCTCAACCGTTGATAAATTCCAGGAAAGTCTATTTAAGAGATCATCATCTCTTGATTTTGAAAGGTTGAATGAGAATTTGCATCGAATTGTTGCTGGAATTCATACTCTCATTTCTCATATTCACATACGCAAAGATCAAGTTTGATCAAAAGTTGACCAGATTTAATCACGGTTGACTTGAGTTGACTAGTTTCGAAAATTTTTTTGAAATAATTAAACGAAATTATTTAATTAAACAGATTACTTAATTCTAATTAATTAAACAAAGTTATTTTTTTAAATGAGAAGCCATTCCTAATTAATTAAATGAAGTTTTTTAATTAAATAAAAAAAGTGTCTCTAATTAATTTAAGATTATTTAATTAAATAGAAAAATTACTTATGAGAGCATATCTCATTTTATTAAATTAAGTATCTCAACAAAATCTCTCTTCAGTTCAGAAAAGGAAATTTTCAGTTCACTATTGATCAAAATTGTGTTAAATCAGTTGACTCCTTTTTCTACTCAAATTGAATCAGTTAACTCCTTATTTTACTCAAATTAAACCTGTTAACTCCCTTTAATTTGGAAATCTCCCTTTATGACTGAACTTCACCTTTAATCCTGACCGTTCATTGAAATCGGTCTCAACTGTTAATGAATTCTAGGAAAGTCTATTTAAGAGACCCTCATCTCTTCATTTTGAAAGGTTGAATGAGAATTTGCATCGAATTATCGCTGGAATTCATACTCACATTTGCTCATATTCACATATGCAAAGATCAAGTTTGACAAAAAGTTGACCAGATTTAACCACAGTTGACTTGAGTTGACTAGTTTCGAAAAGAATTTTGAAATAATTAAATGAAATTATTTAATTAAATGGAGTACTTACTTCTAATTAATTAAACAAATTTATTTAATTAAATGAGAATCCATTCCTAATTAAATAAATAAAGTTATTTAATTAAATAAGAAAAGTGTCTCGAATTTATTAAAGATTATTTAAGTAAATCGTATAATTAATTATGAGAGCATATCTCATTTTATTGAATTAAATATCTCAACAAAATCTCTCTTCAATTCAAAAAGGAAAATTTCCAGTTCACTATTGATAAAAAATGAGTTAAATGAGCTAACTCCTTTTTCTACTCAAATTGAATCAATCAACTCCTTATTTTACTCAAATTAAATCTATTAACCCCATTTAATTTGAAAATCTCCCTTTATGACTGAACTTCACCTTTAATCCAGACCGTTGATTGAAATCGATCTGAATCGTTGATGAATTCCAGGAAAGTCTATTTAAGAGACCGTCATCTCTTCATTTTGAAAGATTGAATGAGAATTTCAATCGAATTTTTGTTGGAATTCAAACTCTCATTTGCTCATATTTACATACGCAAAGATCAAGTTTGACCAAAAGATGACCAGATTTAACCGCGGTTGACTTGAGTTGACTAGTTTCGAAAAGAATTTTGAAATAATTAAATAAAATTATTTAATTAAATGAGATGCCATTCCTAATTAATTAAATGAAGTTATTTAATTAAATAAGAAAAGTATCTCTAATTGATTAAAGATTATTTAATTAAATAGAAAAAGTAATTATTGGAGCATATCTCATTTTATTAAATTAAATATATCAACAAAATCTCTCTTCAGTTCGAGAAGGGAAATTTCCAGTTCACTATTGATAAAAAATGAGTTAAATCAGTTGACTCCTTTTTCTACTCAAATTGAATTAGTTAAATCCTTATTTTACTCAAATTAAATCTGTTAACTCCCTTTAATTTGGAAATCTCCCTTTATGACTAAACTTTACTTTTAATCTTAACCATTGATTGAAATCGATCTCAACCGTTGACGAATTTCAGGAATGTCTATTTAAGAGACCTTCATCTCTTCATTTTGAAAGGTTGAATGAGAATTTGCTTCGAATTGTTGCTGGAATTCATACTCACATTTGCTCATATTCACATACGTAAATATCAAGTTTGACCAAAAGTTGATCAGATTTAACCACGGTTAACTTGAGTTGACTAGTTTCGAAAAGAATTTTGAAATAATTAACCAAAATTATTTAATTAAATGGAGTACTTACTTCTAATTAATTAAACAAAGTTATTTAATTGAATGAAAAGCCATTCTTTATTAATTAAATGAAATTATTTAATTAAATAAGAAAAGTGTCTCAAATTAATTAAAGATTACTTAATTAAATAGAAAAAGTAACTATGAGAGCATATCTCATTTTATTAAATTAAATATCTCAACAAAATCTCTCTTAAGTTCAAAAAGGAAAATTTCCAGTTCACTATTGATAAAAAATGAGTTAAATCTGTTAACTCCTTTTTCTACTCAAATTGAATAAGTTAACTCCTTATTTTACTCAAATTAAATCTGTTAACTCCCTTTAATTTGGAAATCTCCCTTTATGATTGAACTTCACCTTTAACCCTGACATTTGATTGAAATCTATCTCAACCGTTGATGAATTCGAGGAAGGTCTATTTAAGAGACCCTCATCTCTTCATTTTGAAATGTTGAATGAGAATTTGCATCGAATTGTTGCTTGATTTAATGCTCATGTTTGCTCATATTCACATACGTAAAGATCAAGTTTGACCAAAAGTTGACAAGGTTTAACCACGGTTGACTTGAGTTGACTAGTTTCGAAAAGAATTTTGAAATAATTAAATAAAATTATTTAATTAAATGGAGTACTTACTTCCAATTAATTAAACAAAGTTATTTAATTAAATGAGAAGCCATTCCTAATTAATTAAATGAAGTTATTTAATTAAATAAGAAAAGTTTCTCTAATTAATTAAAGATTACTTAATTAAATAGAAAAAGTAATTATGAGAGCATATCTCATTTTATTAAATTAAATATCTCAACAAAATCTCTCTTCAGTTCAAAAAGGGAAATTTCTAGTTAACTATTGATCAAAAATGAGTTAAATGAGTTAACTCATTTTTCTACTCAAATTGAATCAGTTAACTCCTTATTTTACTCAAAAAAAATTTGTTAACTCCCTTTAATTTGGAAATCTTCCTTTATGACTGAACTTCACCTTTAATCCTGTCTGTTGATTGAAATCAATCTCAACCATTGATGAATTCCAAGAAAGTCTATTTAAGAGACCCTCATCTCTTCATTTTTAAAGGTTGAATGAGAATTTGCATCGAATTGTTGTTGGAATTCATACTCACATTTGCTCATATTCACATACGCAAAGATCAAGTTAGACCAAAAGCTGACCAGATTTAACCACGGTTGAATTGAGTTTGCTAGTTTCGAAAAGAATTTTGAAAAAATTAAACAAAATTATTTAATAAAATAGAGTACTTACTTCTAATTAATTTTAAAAAATTATTTAATTAAATGAGATGCCATTCCTAATTAATTAAATGAAGTTATTTAATTAAATAAGAAAAGTGTCTCTAATTAATTAAAGAATACTTAATTAAAGAGAAAAAGTAATTGTGAGAGCATATCTCATTTTATTAAATTAAATATCTCAACAAAATCTCTCTTTAGTTCAAAAAGGGAAGTTTCCAGTTCACTATTGTTAAAAAATGAGTTAAATCAGTTAAATCCTTTTTCTACTCAAATTGAGTCAGTTAACTCCTTATTTTACTGAAATTAAATCTGTTAACTCCCTTTAATTTGGAAATCTCCATTTATGACTGAACTTCACCTTTGATCATGACCATTGATTGAAATCGATTTCAACCATTGATGAATTCCAGGAAAGTCTATTTAAGAGACCCTCATCTCTTCATTTTGAAAGGTTGAATGAGAATTTACATCGAATTGTTGCTCGAATTCATACTCACATTTCCTCATATTCACATACGCAAAGATCAAGTTTGACCAAAAGTTGACCAAATTTGACCACGGTTGACTTGAGTTGACTAGTTTCGAAAAGTATTTTGAAATAATTAAATGTAATTATTTAATTAAATTGAGTACTTACTTCTAATTAATTAAACAAAGTTATTTAATTAAATGAGAAGCCATTCCTAATTAATTAAATGAAGTTTTTTAATTAAATAAGAAAAGTGTCTCTAATTAATTAAAGATTATTTAATTAAATAGAAAAATTAATTATGAAAGCATATCTCATTTTATTAAATTAAATATTTTAACAAAATCTCTCTTCAGTTCAAAAAGGGAAATTTCTAGTTCACTATTGATAAAAAATGAGTTAAATCAGTTAACTCCTTTTTCTACTCAAATTGAATCAGTTAACTCCTTATTTTACTCGAATTAAATCTGTTAACTCCTTTTAATTTAGACATCTCCCTTTATGACTGAACTTCACCTTTAATCTTGTCCGTTGATTGAAATCGATCTCAACCGTTGATGAATTTCAAGAAAGTCTATTTAAGAGACCCTCATCTCTTCATTTTGAAAGGTTGAATGAGAATTTGCATCGAATTGTTGGTGGAATTCATAGTCACATTTGCTCATATTCACATATGCAAAGA
This sequence comes from Cupressus sempervirens, assembly GCA_028749045.1. NCBI lineage: Eukaryota > Viridiplantae > Streptophyta > Pinopsida > Cupressales > Cupressaceae > Cupressus > Cupressus sempervirens. The sequence goes on from CM053793.1 coordinate 383,152,470, forward strand.
TCAAGTTTGACCAAAAGTTGACCAGATTTAATCACGGTTGACTTGAGTTGACTAGTTTGGAAAAGAATTTTGAAATAATTAAACAAAATTATTTAATTAAATGGAGTACTTACTTCTAATTAATTAAATAATGTTATTTAATTAAATGAGAAGCCATTCCTAATTAATTAAATGAAGTTATTTAATTAAATAAGAAAAGTGTCTGTAATTAATTAAAGATTATTTAATTAAATAGAAAAAGTAATTATGAGAGCATATCTCATTTTATTAAATTAAATATCTCAACAAAATCTCTCTTCAGTTCAAAAAGGGAAATTTTCAGTTCATTATTGATAAAAAATGAGTTAAATGAGTTAACTCCTTTTTTTACTCAAATTGAATCAGTTAACTCCTTATTTTACTCAAATTAAATTTGTTAACTCCTTTTAATTTGGAAATCTCCCTTGATGACTGAACTTCACCTTTAATCCTGACCGTTGATTGAAATCGATCTCAACTATTGATGAATTCCAGGAAAGTCTATTTAAGAGACCCTCATCTCTTCTTTTTGACAGGTTGAATGAGAATTTGCATCGAATTGTTACTGGAATTCATACTCACATTTGCTCATATTCACATATTCAAAGATCAAGTTTGACAAAAAGTTGACCAGATTTAACCACGGTTGACTTGAGTTTACTAGTTTCGAAAAGAATTTTGAAATAATTAAATGAAATTATTTAATTAAATGGAGTACTTACTTCTAATTAATTAAACAAAGTTATTTAATTAAATGAGAAGCCATTCCTAATTAATTAAATGAAGTTATTTAATTAAATAAGAAAAGTGTCTCTAATTAATTAAAGATTATTTAATTAAATAGAAAAAGTAATTATGAGAGCATATCTAATTTTATTAAATTAAATATCTCAACAAAATCTCTCTTCAGTTCAAAAAGGGAAATTTTCAGTTAACTATTGATCAAAAATGAGTTAAATCAATTAACTCCTTTTTCTACTCAAATTGAATTAGTTAACTCCTTATTTTACTCAAATTAAATCTATTAACTCCCTTTAATTTGGAAATCTCCTTTTATGACTGAACTTCACCTTTAATCCTGACCGTTGATTGAAATCAATCTCAACCGTTGATGAATTCTAGGAAAGTCTATTTAAGAGACCCTCATTTCTTCATTTTGAAAGGTTGAATGAGAATTTGCATCGAATTGTTGCTGAAATTCATACTCACATTTGCTCATATTCACATACGCAAAGATCATGTTTGACCAAAGTTGACCAGATTTAACCATGCTTGACTTGAGTTGACTAGTTTCGAAAAGAATTTTTAAATAATTAAATGAAATTATTTAATTAAATGGAGTACTTATTTCTAATTAATTAACTAAAGTTATTTAATTAAATGAGAAGCCATTCCTAATTAATTAAATGAAGTTATTTAATTTGTGAGGCCTCACCCAATTCGTCATAGTACCAATGAGATAATTGCATTACGGTGATTTTAATCCTATGTTTGATACACTTTTAAGATTGTAGGGTTATGTCATTTTAATATCTGCATTTTGATGATCCGCAATTACCTCTGAATATTATGACCTAATTGATGCATTTAATGATTCTATTTCATGTTGTAAGCTATTTACATTGCTTTAATAGAAATTGAATGGTAGAAATGCTTGTAATATAAGAAGGTAATGTTGAAGTGGAAATTAGAGTTAAAAGATAAATTTTGTTATGCATTGAGACCTAACCTGCATACCTAGGGATTCAATAGTTATGGATTCAGCATCTTGTCGTAGAATATGAAGTTATTCAGAATATTAAATTGACCATGTTATGTTGATAAGTAAAGTTTAGTTATATAGTATTTTGAACATTTTACATGGAAATTGTTAGAAGAAGTAATGTAATTATAAGGAATGAAGTATGGAACTCAAATGTCGAATGTGATATGTAAGTTTTGATATTTTAATATTTTGAAGGTTATATTTGAAATGATTAAGAAAGGGAAAGTTAATTTGAGATGATGAAATATATGCAAGTCTAATGTTGAATGAGATAATGATTTATTTTACATATGCTTATATGATTTTCTTGGACTACTGATGCTCGAGTTTAGTGTACAGGAATTTGACCATGGGTTAAAGGGGAATTAAGGCTCAAAAAACTACAAACATGACATAACAAAGTTGAATTAGTGGAAAAGATTCAAAACTAATTGTAATGTATTTTATTTCATATATGTGAATTGTATGTGTGCGTAGTAGCCTAGTTCATGTATTGTTGTAAAACAAGTCATTTTTTTAATATAATGTGATATTTTATGTGTGTCACTTGACACTTGTGCTTGTTATGTGATATGACATGTTATTCGTCAATGGATCATGTGGCCACCTTATTCTGTGATAAATGCCTCAATTGAGGAATTTGATTATTGCCTTAGTCAGTAAAAGGACAAGGTCATCACCTTGGGGAATTTGAAATTTGAATCACCTAGCTTTGGGAGGGTCATAAAGTAACTTTAAGGTAAGTTGGGATTAAAATTAACCCCACCCATGTTAGTACTATAGGCTAGGGAGCTATTCATGACCTCTAGGGTGTCTAGTGGACCTAGGAGACCCCATGAAAATGACATTCTTTATGGAATCCGAAAATGAGAAGGATATATATATAGAGGTATGGCTAAATGAGAAACCACTTGGCCACTCTCTAATTTTAGAGACAGTTAGGTTTTGGAGGGAGAGGAGGGGAGCTCTACTGCAACTATCCTTACCCTAGCTTGGACCAAGGTTGGTATCTCAAGCTTGTTTTCTTTCCTTTTTCTTTCTTTTAGCATGGTTAAGCCAATCTACAAGTGTGGAGTTTATCAATGGAGTATGCATTGCATTACATTGTGGAGTAGCATTCATGTGAGTGTTTGAATGGTGTTCATTCCATGTAGATTAGTGTGACACCATTGTGCATCTTGTTGTATTGTGTGGAGTATTGTGAGTATGAGGTTTGGATTTCCTCTATTTCTCTATTGCATTATGGGTGTTGATATTGTGTTGTGATAATGTGATGTGCTTTTGAAAATCTGTTGTTTTATTGCTACTTGGTTTTGTTTTCTCGTTGTGCTTGAGTGTTCTTATGGGTGTGGGACTTACACTCACCCTTGTGGGAAGGGAAGAGAAGTCCAGGGTGAATGGGCAGCAGTTAGATTGCATAGTTGAGGACCTTGGAGTATGGGCTCCATTGTATGCCATTGTCATATTCATATTTTTCCTTGGGGGAGGATAAGAAAAATTAAAAAAAATGGTGAGGAAGGAAGTAACTGAAGTATGGGTTTGTAGGAAGCTAAAGCTATTGGTTGTGTGTGGTGGAGGATGTTGTGTTGGTAGTGTGTGTGGTGGAAGATGTTTATGAAGCCCCGAAAGGGCATGATATTATGAAGCCTCGAAAGGGCCTTGTATTTTTTTGATTTAGCCCCGAAAGGGCATGAGTTTTATGGCAAATATAATATGAAATGGTAAACCTCCTTGTGTTTCCACCTTCACCCTATGTTCAAGGTTCCAATGGTGAGCCTTTGTGAAATATCCTTGGGATGGGATTTGTTGCAGTTTTTTTATGTGGTGAATATGTTTCTTACAAGTGTGTATGTGGATTTTGTTTGAGCCTTGTTCCCCTAGCACGGGGGTGGTCTCTTTGAGGCCTATGGTTGGGTGGAAAGCACCCATGGTCCTTGTTGTTTTGTTGTGATGCATTTGCAAGTTCTTAGAGAAAAATCTTGGAAACTTGGAGTCCTTGTTATCTTCCATGTGAATAGGAGGAGAAGACAATATTGCATTGAGATGAGATAGAGAGAAAAACTCCATTTTGTTATGTGAGCCTAAATTTATTGTAAGAGAAAGCTACTGTCTTGGTTTGATTGTCAATGGAAAGGTTGTGAGTGCTCATGTGTAGTAAAAGTATTTTCCATTGTGTATATTATGATATGTTGACTTCACCACCTTTTTGTGTATCATGAGGGTATTACTGAAGATAATTCATTGTAATAATATTGTTGTTTTATTGGATGGTAACACCAATCAGAGATCCAAATTACTTGATGCTCTTGAGTGGAATGCAAAAGAAATTTGATATCATAGAAGAGATAATATTCATAGAGAGGATTATCCTGGTGGATTGCTATTATCATTTTAGTTCCATTGTTTACCAATTGTGAGTGTACATTCAAATCTAGATTTGCATAAGAAGATAATGTTGAGAAAATGGTTTCTAAATTTCATAATTCATAGATAGGGATAATCCAAATAACTTCATATAAAGTCTTGTCATGAAATGTTGAGTTATTGGATTAAGTTAATGTTTTGAATGCTAAATGAATCAAAATTTTAAAACTATACTTAGTTTATAATTATCTCCTAATTATCCTTGCAATAACTTACCTTGAATATCCTAGATTACAGAAGAAGAAAATCAAGTGATGATATAAAATATACAAGACTTAAGACATAAGCTTGCTGTAGGTGCACATTTTATCCTCTGGAAAATGTATGAGAAAGTCAAATAAATCTCTTCTCTTAATATAGACATTAAAATATTCAAGAGTATTCCTTAGACTCCTAGGACCCTATAACCTATAAAGCATATTTTAACATAATAAACTAACCATCATATTAATTGCATTAGAAGGGACCTTATATGAGACACATAACTCGAGTCAACACCCAATCAAATCAAAAGAAACTTTTAAAAAAAAAATATACAATGCTCATGTTAAACAAACCTAAACTAGCACCAAGTAATATTTTTAACAAGACATAGTGTGACAAACAACCTACTATATTATCTACCCTAGGCTAGCATGGGTTGGTGAATGAGAAAACAATTTAATATGCTATGGAGACCAAGATATTTAATTTTTCTAACATGACCAAGACTTATTTCATCCACCTATTCCCTAGGCTCTTTGTGCCTTCAAATATTATATTGGAATACTGTGCAAGTTTATGACATAATTCTGACAAGAGGGAATGGCTTCCATTTTGTCCTTGACGCCTTGATTTGCCTTGGAAGAAGTTATGGCATTTTATATGTCTTTCTTCACCCACTTAATTAAGACTATGATAAACTCCACACTACCAACAATATGGAACCAAGTAGCAAGTCGATTTAACATGGGAATTCGAAATGCATATCTTCTAGCTCAAAGTTAATAGGATTTGACTCATGGAAAAGGTGCCTATGCTTGTCTTGGCCAAAAATTTTGTAAGTGATTCCACCATGGAGAGAAACCCAAGGAATTCACTTGGTCTATGGGTAAGTGAAGAAGATTATGGGGTAGTAGCATGCGGGTAGTAGGGTGATTTGGAACTTTGCTAGAGAAAAAGTATTTCATCTTCTTAAAAGAAATGTGAGTGGGGTCAAGTTAATGGACTATAACTAATAGGGTATTTTAGATAGATGGATAGTTAATATGTTCATATGCATTCATTTTGTTACCTTAGTATTAGTAAGGATAGATTATCTTTTAAAATCATTCTTTTATGATATATGTTTATATAAATGAATTGATCATTCTTTTCACTAAAATTTCAATTGTAGTAGGTATTGACCCTAATATTAAAATGTGATGTCACTTGCGTTAGAGATATAATATGAATAATAAATAGATAATTCAATCTTAATAACTATGTCAATGAAAGATGTAAGTTGGGATATGAAAAAATAAAAATATACACCCATTAATTTTGGGAACATTTTAAATAATCTAGAAAAGTGTTAATTATGTATATATTGTTATTTGAATCGATTTCCTAGAGTAGCATAGTTGGCATCAAAGTTGATGATAGTTCTAATGGATGGTTAATTGAGGGTTACATGCCTTGAAGAAATGTTAACTCATATGACAAATTAGTAAAGATGACATTGAAATGTGGAGTACAGATTGAAGTACTAGGTATGAGTATTCTCTTTCCAAACCCGAGGTCAGTAGATGTCAGAGGGATGTCCAACTCAGTGATGATATAGTTGTAACACACATATGTCTTTTGGAGGTTATTTAGGCTTATGAAATTAATTAATTAAGAATAATAATAATAATAATAATAATAATAAATTTTTTAAAAAAAATTGTGCTTAATGTACATTTAGGGTAACTTTAGGGCATGACATAATTAAATAAGAAAAGTGTCTCTAATTAATTAAAGATTATTTAATTAAATAGAAAAAGTAATTATGAGAGCATATCTCATTTTATTAAATTAAATATCTCAACAAAATCTCTCTTTAGTTCAAAAAGGGAAATTTTCAGTTCACTATTGATAAAAAATGAGTTAAATCAGTTAACTACTTTTTCTACTCAAATTGAATTAGTTAACTCCTTATTTTACTCAAATTAAATCTGTTAACTCCCTTTAATTTGGAAATCACCTTTATGACTGAACTTCACCTTTAATCCTGACCGTTGATTGAAATCGATCTCAACCGTTGATGAATTCCAGGAAAGTCTATTTAAGAGACCCTCATCTCTTCATTTTGAAAGGTTGAATGAGAATTTGCATCGAATTGTTGCTAGAATTCATACTCACATTTGCTCATATTCACATACGCAAAGATCAAGTTTGACCAAAAGTTGACCAGATTTAACCACATTTGACTTGAGTTGACTAGTTTCAAAATTTTTTTTGAAATAATTAAACAAAATTATTTAATTAAATGGAGTACTTACTTCTAATTAATTAAACAAAGTTATTTAATTAAATGAGAAGCCATTCCTAATTAATTAAATGAAGTTATTTAATTAAATAAGAAAAGTGTCTCTAATTAATTAAAGATTATTTAATTAAATAGAAAAAATAATTATGAGAGCATATCTTATTTTATTAAATTAAATATCTCAACAAAATCTCTCTTCAGTTCAAAAAGGGAAATTTCCAGTTCACTATTGATCAAAAATGAGTTAAATCAGTTAACTCCTTATTTTACTCAAATTAAATCTTTTAACTCCCTTTAATTTGAAAATCTCCCTTTATGACTGAACTTCATCTTTAATCCTAACCGCTGATTGAAATCGATCTCAACCGTTGATGAATTCCAGAAATGTCTATTTAAGAGACCATCATCTCTTTATTTTGAAAGGTTGAATGAGAATTTGCATCGAATTGTTGTTGAAATTCATACTCACATTTGCTCATATTCACATACGTAAAGATCAAAATTGACCAAAAGTTGACCAAATTTAACCACGGTTGACTTGAGTTGACTAATTTCGAAATTTTTTTTTTAAATAATTAAACAAAATTATTTAATTAAATGGAGTACTTACTTCTAATTAATTAGACAAAGTTATTTAATTAAATCAGAAGCCATTACTAATTAATTAAATGAAGTTATTTAATTAAACAAGAGAAGTGTCTCTAATTAATTAAAGATTATATAATTAAATCAAAAAAGTAGTTATAAGAGCTTATCTCATTTTATTAAATTAAATATCTCAACAAAATCTCTCTTAAGTTCAAAAAGAGAAATTTCTAGTTCACTATTGATCAAAAATGAGTTAAATCAGTTAACTCCATTTTCTACTCAAATTGAATCAGTTAACTCCTTATTTTACTCAAATTAAATCTGTTAACTCCCTTTAATTTGGAAATCTCCCTTTATGACTGAACTTCACCTTTAATCCTGACCGCTGATTGAAATCGATCTCAACTATTGATGAATTCTAGAAAAGTCTATTTAAGACACCCTCATCTCTTCATTTTGAAAGGTTGAATGAGAATTTGCATCGAATTGTTTCTGGAATTCATACTCACTTTTGTACATATTCACATACGCAAAGATCAAATTTGATCAAAAGTTGACCAGATTTAACCACGGTTGACTTGAGTTGACTAGTTTCGAAAAGAAATTTGAAATAATTAAACGAAATTATTTAATTAAATGAAGTACTTTCTTCTAATTAATTAAACAAAGTTATTTAATTAAATGAGAAGCCATTCCTGATTAATTAAATGAATTTACTTAATTAAATAAGAAAAGCGTCTCTAACTAATTAAAGATTACTTAATTAAATAGAGAAAGTAATTATGAGAGCATATCTCATTTTATTAAATAAAATATCTCAACAAAATCTCTCTTCAGTTCAAAAAGGGAAATTTCCAGTTCACTATTGATAAAAAATGAGTTAAATGAGTTAACTCTTTTTTCTACTCAAATTGAATCAGTTAACTCTTTATTTTACCCAAATTAAATCTGTTAAGTCCCTTTAATGTGGAAATCTCCCTTTATGACTGAACTTTGCATTTAATCCTGACTGTTGATTGAAATCGATCTCAACCGTTGATGAATTCAAATAAAGTCTATTTAAGAGACCCTCATCTCTTCATTTTGAAAGGTTGAATAAGAATTTGCATTGAATTGTTGTTGAAATTCATACTCACATTTTCTCATATTCACATACACAGAGATCAAGTTTGACCAAAAGTTGACCAGATTTAACCACAGTTGACTTGAGTTGACTAGTTTCAAAAAAAAATTTCAAATAATTAAACGAAATTATTTAATTAAATGGAGTACTTACTTCTAATTAATTAAACAAAGTTTTTTAATTAAATGAGAAGCCATTCCTAATTCATTAAATGAAATTATTTAATTAAATAAGAAAAGTGTCTCTAATTAATTAAGGATTATTTAATTAAAAAGAAAAAGTAATTATGACAGCATATCTAGTTTTATTAAATTAAATATCTCAACAAAATCTCTCTTCAGTTCAAAAAGGGAAATTTCCAGTTCACTATTGATCAAAAATGAGTTAAATCAGTTAACTCCTTTTTCTACTCAAATTGAATTAGTTAACTACTTATTTTACTCAAATTAAATCTGTTAACTCCCTTTAATTTGAAAATCTCCCTTTATGACTGAACTTCACCTTTTATCCTGACCGCTGATTGAAATCGATCTCAACAGTTGATGAATTTCAGGAAAGTCTATTTAAGAGACCCGCATCTCTTCATTTTGAAAGGTTGAATAAGATTTTGCATTGAATTGTTGCTGGAATTCATACTCACATTTGCTCATATTCACATACGCAAAGATCAAGTTTGACCAACAGTTGACCATATTTAACCATGGTTGACTTGAGTTGACTAGTTTCGAAAAGAATTTTAACATAATTAAATGAAATTATTTAATTAAATGGAGTACTTACTTATAATTAATTAAACAAATTTATTGAATTAAATTAGAAGCCATTTCTAATTGATTAAATGAAGTTATTTAATTAAATAAGAAAAGTGTCTCTAATTAATTAAAGATTATTTAATAAAATAGAAAAATTAATTATAAGAGCATATCTCATTTTATTAAATTAAATATCTCAACAAAATCTCTCTTCAGTTCAAAAAGTGAAATTTCTAGTTCACTATTGATCAAAAATGAGTTAAATCAGTTAACTCATTTTTCTACTCAAATTGAATCGATTAACTCCTTATTTTACTCAAATTAAATTTGTTAACTCCCTTTAATTTGGTAATCTCCCTTGATGACTGAACTTCACCTTTAATCCTGACCGTTGATTGAAATTGATCTCAACCGTTGATGAATTTTAGAAAAGTCTATTTAAGAGACTCTCATCTCTTCATTTTGAAAGGTTGAATGGGAATTTGCATCGAATTGTTGCTGGAATTCATACTCACATTTGCTCATATTCACATACGCAAAGATCAAGTTTCACAAAAATTTGACCAGATTTAACCACGGTTTATTTGAGTTGACTAGTTTCGAAAAGAATTTTTCGATAATTAAACAAAATTATTTAATTAAATGGAGAACTTACTTCTAATTAATTAAATAAAGTTATTTAATTAAATGAGAAGCCATTCCTAATTAATTAAATGAAGTTATTTAATTAAATAAGAAAAGTGTCTCTAATTAATTAAATACTATTTAATTAAATAGAAAAAGTAATTATGAGAGCATATCTCATTTTATTAAATTAAATATCTCAACAAAATCTCTCTTCAGTTCAAAAAAAAAATTTCCAGTTCACTATTGATCAAAAATGGGTAAAATCAGTTAACCCTTTTTTCTACTCAAATTGAATCAGTTAACTCCTTATTTTACTCAAATTAAATCTATTAACTCCCTTTAATTTGGAAATCTTCCTTTATGACTGAACTTCACCTTTAATCCTGACCGTTGATTGAAATCGATCTCAACCGTTGATGAATTCTAGGAAAGTCTATTTAATTTGAAAAGAATTTTTCAAATTAATTAAAGTGTCTCTAATTAGGAAAAGTGTTTCTAATTAGTTAAATAAGAAAAGTGTCTCTAATTAATTTATTTAATTAAATAGAAAAAGTAATTATGAGAGCATATCTCATTTTATTAAATTAAATATCTCAACTTGAAATGTCTATTCAGTTCAAAAAGGGAAATTTCCAGTTCACTATTGGTCAAAAATGACTTAAATCAGTTAACTCCTCTTTGTACTCAAATTGAATCAGTTAACTCCTTATTTTACTCAAATTAAATCTGTTAACTTCCTTTAATTTGAAAATCTCTTTTTATGACTGAACTGCACCTTCAATCCTGACCGCTGATTGAAATCAATCTCAACCGTTGATGAATTTCGGGAAAGTCTATTTAAGAGATCCTTATCTCTTTATTTTTAAAGGTTGAACGAGAATTTGTATCGATTTGTTGCTGGAATTCATACGCACAATTGCTCATATTCACATACACAAAGATCAAGTTTGACAAAAACTTGACCAGATTTAACCATGGTTGACTTGAGTTGACTAGTTTCGAAAAGAATTTTGAAATAATTAAACAAAGTTATTTAATTAAATGAGAAGCCATTCCTAATTAATTAAATGAAGTTATTTAATTAAATAAGAAAAGTATCTCTAATTAATTAAATATTATTTAATTAAATAGAAAAAGTAATTATGAGAGCATATCTCATTTTATTAAATTAAATATTTCAACAAAATCTCTCTTCAGTTCAAAAAGGGAAATTTCCAGTTCGCTATTGATAAAAAATGAGTTAAATCAGTTAACTCCTTTTTCTACTCAAATTGAATTAGTTAACTACTTATTTTACTCAACTTAAATCTGTTAACTCCCTTTAATTTGGAAATCTCCCTTTATGACTGAACTTCACCTTTAATCCTGACCGTTGATTGAAATCAATCTGAACTGTTAATGAATTCCGGGAAAGTTTATTTAAGAGACCCTCAACTCTTCATTTTGAAAGGTTGAATGAGAATTTGCATCGAATTGTTGCTGGAATTCATACTCACATTTGCTCATATTTACATATGCAAAGATCAAGTTTGACCAATACTTGACTAGATTTAACCACGCTTGACTTGAGTTGACTAGTTTCGAATAGAATTTTGAAATAATTAAACGAAATTATTTAATTAAATGAAGTACTTACTTCTAATTAATTAAACAAAGTTATTTAATTAAATGAGAAGCCATTCCTAATTAATTAAATGAAGATATTTAATTAAATAAGAAAAGTGTCTCTAATTAATTAAAGATTATCTAATTAAATAGAAAAAGTAATTATGAGAGCATATCTCATTTTATTAAATTAAATATCTCAAAAAAATCTCTCCTCAGATCAAAAAGGGAAATTTCTAGTTCACTATTTATCAAAAATGAGTTAAATTAGTTAACTCCTTTTTCTACTCAAATTGAATCAGTTAACTCCTTATTTTACTCAAATTAAATCTGTTAACTCCCTTTAATTTGAAAATCATCCTTTATGACTGAACTTCACTTTTAATCTGGACCGTTGATTTAAATCAATCTCAACCATTGATGAATTCCAAGAAAGTCTATTTAAGACACCCTCATCTCTTCATTTTGAAAGGTTGAATGAGAACTTGAATCGAGTTGTTTTAGGAATTCATACTCACATTTGCTCATTATCACATAGGCAAATATCAAGTTTGACCAAAAGTTGATCAGATTTAACCATGGTTGACTAGTTTCGAAAGAATTTATTTAATTAAATGAAATTACTTAATTAAATGGAGTACTTACTTCTAATTAATTAAATAAATTTATTTAATTAAATGAGAAGCCATTCCTAATTAATTAAATGATGTTATTTAATTAAATAAGAAAAGTGTCTCTAATTAATTAAAGATTATTTAATTAAATAGAAAAAGTAATTATAGGAGCATATCTCATTTTATTACATTAAATATCTTAACAAAGTCTCTCTTCAGTTCAAAAAGGGAAATTTCTAGTTCACTATTGATAAAAAATGAGTTAAATTAGTTAACTCCTTTTTCTACACAAATTGAATTAGTTAACTCCTTATTTTACTCAAATTAAATCTGTTAACTCCCTTTAATTTGGAAATCTGCCTTTATGACTGAACTTCACCTTTAATCCTGACCGTTGATTGAAATCGATCTCAACCGTTGATGAATTATAGGAATCTCTGTTTAAGAGACCCTCATCTCTTTATTTTGAAAGGTTGAATGAGAATTTACATCGAATTGTTGCTGGAATTCATACTCACATTTTCTCATATTCACATACGGAAAAATCAAGTTTGACCAAAAGTTGACCAGATTTAACCATGGTTGACTTGAGTTGACTAGTTTCAAAAAGAATTTTAAAATAATTAAACTAAATTATTTAATTAAATGGAGTACTTACTTCTAAGTAATTAAACAAAGTTATTTAATCAAATTTGAAGCCATTCCTAATTAATTAAGTGAAGTTATTTAATTAAATAAGAAAAGTGTCTCTAATTAATTAAAGATTATTTAATTAAATAGAAAAAGTAATTATGAGAGCATATCTCATTTTATTAAATTAAATATCTCAACAAAATCTCTCTTCAGTTCAAAAAGGGAAATTTCAAGTTCACTATTGATCAAAAATGAGTTAAATTAGTTAACTCCTTTTTCTGCTCAAATTGAATGAGTTAACTCCTTATTTTACTCAAATTAAATCTGTTAACTCCCTTTAATTTGAAAATCTCCCTTTATGACTGAACTTCACCTTTATTCCTGACCGTTGATTGAAATCTATCTCAATCGTTGATGAATTCTACGAAAGTCTATTTAAGAGACCCTCATCTCTTCATTTTGAAAGGTTGAATGAGAATTTGCATCGAATTGTTGCTGGAATTCATACTCACATTTCCTCATATTCACATACTCAGCGATCAAGTTTGACCAAAAGTTGACCAGATTTAACCATGGTTGACTTGAGTTGACTAGTTTCAAAAAGAATTTTGAAATAATTAAGTGAAATTATTTAATTAAGTGGAGTACTTACTTCTAATTAATTAAACAAATTTATTGAATTAAATTAGAAGCCATTCCTAATTGATTAAATGAAGTTATTTAATTAAATAAGAAAAGTGTCTCTAATTAATTAAAGATTATTTAATAAAATAGAAAAAGTAATTATAAGAGCATATCTCATTTTATTAAATTAAATATCTCAACAAAATCTCTCTTCAGTTCAAAAAGTGATATTTTCAGTTCACTATTGATCAAAAATGAGTTAAATCAGTTAACTCCTTTTTCTACTCAAATTGAATCGGTTAACTCCTTATTTTACTCAAATTAAATTTGTTAACTCCCTTTAATTTGGTAATTTCTCTTGATGACTGAACTTCACCTTTAATCCTGACCGTTGATTGAAATTGATCTCAACCGTTGATAAATTTCAGGAAAGTCTATTTAAGAGACTCTCATCTCTTCATTTTGAAAGGTTGAATGAGAATTCGCATCGAATTGTTGCTGGAATTCATACTCACATTTGCTCATATTCACATATGCAAAGATCAAGTTTGACCAAAAGTTGGCCAGATTTAAGCATGCTTCACTTCAGTTGACTAGTTTTGAAAAGAATTTTGAAATAATTAAATTAAATTATTTAATTAAATGGAGTACTTACTTCTAATTAATTAAGCAAAGTTATTTAATTAAATGAGAAGCCATTCCTAATTAATTAAATGAAGTTCTTTAATTAAATAAGAAAAGTGTGTCTAATTAATTAAAGATTATTTATTTAAATAGAAAAAGTAATTATGAGAGCATACCCCATTTTATTAAATAAAATATCTCAACAAAATCTCTCTTCAGTTCAAAAAGGGAAATTTCGAGTTAACTTTTGATAAAAAATGAGTTAAATCAGTTAACTCCTTTTTCTACTCAAATTGAATCAATTAACTCCTTATTTTATTCAAATTAAATCTATTAACTCCCTTTAATTTGGACATCTCCCTTTATGACTGAACTTCACCTTTAATCCGGACTGTTGATTAAAATCGATCTCAACCGTAGATGAATTCAAGAAAAGTCTATTTAAGAGACCCTCATCTCTTCATTTTGAAAGGTTGAATGAGAATTTGCATCAAATTGTTGTTGGAATTCATACTGACATTTGCTCATATTCACATACGCAAAGATCAAGTTTGACCAAAAGTTGACCAGATTTAATCATGGTTGACTTCAGTTGACTAGTTTCGAAAAGAATTTTGAAATAATTAAACGAAATTATTTAATTAAATGGAGTACTTACTTTTAATTAATTAAACAAAGTTATTTAATTAAATGAGAAGTCATTCCTAATTGATTAAATGAAGTTATTTAATTAAATAAGAAAAGTGTCTCTAATTAATTAAAGATTATTTAATTAAATAGAAAAAGTAATTATGAGAGCATATCTCATTTTATTAAATTAAATATTTTTAAAAAATCTCTCTTCAGTTCAAAAAAGAAAATTTCCAGTTCACTATTGATCAAAAATGAGTTAAATCTTTTGACTCCTTTTTCTACTCAAATTGAATCAGTTAACTCCTTATTTTACTCAAATTAAATCTGTTAACTCCTTTTAATTTGGAAATCTCCCTTTATGACTGAACTTCACTTTTAATTCTGACCGTTGATTGAAATCGATCTCAACAGTTGATGAATTTCAGGAAAGTCTATTTAAGAGACCCTCATCTTTTCATTTTGAAAGGTTGAATGAGAATTTGCATCGAATTGTTGCTAGAATTCATACTCACATTTGCTCATATTCACATACGTAAAGATCTAGTTTGACCAAAAGTTGACCAGATTTATCTACGGTTGACTTGAGTTGACTAGTTTTGAAAATAATTTTGAAATAATTAAATGAAATTATTTAATTAAATTGAGTACTTACTTCTAATTATTTAAACAAAGTTATTTAATTAAATGAGAAGCCATTCCTAATTAATTAAAAATTACTTAATTAAATAGAAAAAGTAATTATGAGAGCATATCTCATTTTATTAAATTAAATATCTCAACAAAATCTCTCTTCAGTTCAAAAAGGGAAATTTTCAGTTCACTATTAATAAAAAATGAGTTAGATGAGTTAACTCCTTTTTTTACTCAAATTGAATCAGTTAACTCATTATTTTACTCAAATTAAATCTGTTAACTCCCTTTAATTTGGAAATCTCCCTTTATAACTGAGCTTCACCTTTAATCCTAACCGTTGATTGAAATCGATCTCAACCGTTGATGAATTTCAGTAAAGTCTATTTAAGAGACCCTCATCTCTTCATTTTGAAAGGTTGAATGAGAATTTGCATCAAATTTTTACTCGAATTCATACTCACATTTGCTCATATTCACATACGTAAAGATCAAGTTTGACCAAAAGTTGACCAAATTTAATCACGATTGACTTGAGTTGACTAGTTTCGAATTTTTTTTTGAAATAATTAAACAAAATTATTTAATTAAATGAAGTACTTACTTCTAATTAATTAAACAAAGTTATTTAATTAAATGGGAAGCCATTCCTAATTAATTAAAGGAAGCTATTTAATTAAATAAGAAAAGTGTCTCTAATTAATTAAAGATTATTTAATTAAATAGAAAAGTAATTATGAAAGCATATCTCATTTTATTAAATTAAATATCTCAACAAAATCTCTCTTTAGTTCAAAAAGGGAAATTTTCAATTCACTATTTATCAAAAATGAGGTAAATCAGTTAACTCCTTTTTTTACTCAAATTGAATCAGTTAACTCCTTATTTTACTCAAATTAAATCTGTTAACTCCCTTTAATTTGGAAATCTCCCTTTATGACTGAACTTCACCTTTAATGTTGACCGTTGATTGAAATCGATCTCAACCGTTGATGAATTCCAGGAAAGTCTATTTAAGAGACCCTCATCTCTTCATTTTGAAAGGTTGAATGAGAATTTGCATCGAATTGTTGCTGGAATTCATACTCACGTTTGCTCATATTCACATACGCAAAGATCAAGTTTGACCAAAAGTTGACCAAATTTAAATGAAATTATTTAATTAAATGGAGTACTTACTTATAATTAATTAAACAAAGTTATTTAATTAAATGAGAAGCCATTCCTAATTAATTAAATGAAGTTATTTAATTAAATGAGAAAAGTGTCTCTAATTAATTAAAGTTTATTTAATTAAATAGAAAAATTAATTATGAGAGCATATCTCATTTTATTAAATTAAATATCTCAACAAAATCTCTCTTGTAGTGCCTACCCTCATTCATATCTTTTCTGGACATTGTTAATATTATTAGACTATGATAGACTAGTTTTATGTTGATAGATTAGTGGTATTGTTTTGACATTATCAGACATTATGTTATGGATTCAGTGGTTATAAGATGAGATGATTTAGACTTTACATTTCATGCATACATGATGATCATTATATTGTTTTCAGTTATTGTTGATGATTAGATGGATGGTTTATTATCTTATGTGTTTTATTATGGATACTTACCCCATACTTGCATTTTTATGGTGTGCGTATTTTCTTATTGTATGGCGTTTCTGATATGGTTAAGGAAGGGAGTCGTAGTCACCTACTTAGTCGGGATCTGCATGATGTACCACTTTTTGCCATTATCTGTTTAGCTTAGCATTATATATATTATATGTACATGCATGATTTTTCTGTAGGTTGCAGGTACCGGGTATCGACTTTTTTGAATTTTCAAGATGAGCGTACCCTATTATACTATCTCAATGATAAGAGAATGGAGATAAATTCTCAAGTCCAAATCCCAAACCCTTAAACCAATTGTCCTAGTGAGGTAGGACAAGTATCTGAATATTTTACCCACTTAATGTGTCGGATGACATAATTCGTAATTTTTAACCCTTTAGACTGATTTTGAGTGATTTGCTCTATGATGGGTTTTCATATTCTATCTTGGAGGTCTATGGTGAATTATCTATTAATTAAGTCTTAATAAATAGATTTAATTAATAAATTAATGATTTGAGAAAATTAATATAAAATATCATGTTATTTGATATTTTGATTATAATTAATTAAATGCGAATTATTGAGAAAAAATGAATTAAATAAAAGAATATTAGAAATTAAAATTAATAATAATTATAAAATAATAATAAAGTAACAAATAAATAATAATAATAAAATTTATAAAGTTAAAATTAAAGTTATAAATATTTAAATAGAAATTATATAAAAAGTAAATTGGCGTTATAAGCTTGCATGGGAATTAACGCACTTCTCTATTTCTCATGTGTCAACAACACGGGGGTTAGTGCATCAATTAAGCACATGGTGTCTACAACCCTATGGCTCATTTTGAAGGTTGGAAAAGACCCATGCTTAGTTGGTGACACCTTCCAGCTATTTTTAGAAGCATTCTAGATGTTTCCTGCAAGCTCTTTATATTCAGGCATTCATAGAAGCTTAGACACAGCGTTGGGAGAGCAATTGGAGCATTGGAGGTCTCGAGAATTCTGAAGAAGGGAGGAGCTTGCTCTATGGATTTTCTGAAGAAGAGCGATTTAGCATTAGAATCCGGGTAGATTCTTGTGATTTTAATTATGCTATTTTCGCATCTCACATTCCCTATCTTCTTCGTATCTTCCATATGTCTTCTAAGAAGTTTCATATTTATATGCATTCTCAATATGGGTAGATTAATTTTATTGGAGAATTTTATATGCATTCATAATTGTAGATATATATACATTTATTATGGATCTATTATAAAATTTGATTATATATATATATATACATTTATATATATATACTGATATATATATATATATATATACTGATATACTTATGTATATTTATATATAATGCACCGAATTGAGCGATTGGTAAATCGCAGTGGAAAATTTAATAAATCGCATTGTGATTCGTATCGCATGAAACAAGTGTATATTGTTATTCTGTGGGCACGATTCATACCCCGCGCTTGTAGAAGGCAAAGACCTGCTGTCGCAGGTCTGCGGCGACAGGGGTACTACGTACCTGCTGTCGACGCAATGCTTGCGACCGCAGGTACTGCGTATCGCAGCAAGAGTTGGGGGGGTTTTAATTCTTGTTAATGTTATGCAAAAGAAATTATATGTTAAAATGTTTATAAACAATCAATTCACATTGCTATATAATATGGTGTCAGTCGAAATTGTTAAATCGATTTATGAAAACGCATTAATATATTTACACACACACACACACACACACACATATATATATGTAATATGTAAATAAGTTATTTATAAATTTAAGTTATTATTATTTGATCAATGATTTATATTGAAGATTTAATTTCATAAAGGTGACTATTTAATAACTTTCAACTATATAATAATTTAATTGTTTTAAATTATTAAATAAGGAATTTATAGTTTGGTGGGGGATGTATCAAACAAATATTATAAATTGGAAAATGGATTTTTTTTAGTTATGTTAAGGAAAACATATATCCAAAAACAATATGAGTGTTTCTCCATTCATTCTTCAAACTTGGAAACTTAAACTGAGATCTCTACAATTCAAGTTGTAAAACCAAAACATGTGTTTACATTGTTTATTCTTTATGCTATTGTTTTGAGTTTTGGGTTGACTAGTGTTGACCAGTATAGGACGTCTACCAGAGGCTTGGGGGTTATGTGATTTTGGTGACATGATGATGTTTTAATCTATATCTTTATAAACCCAACCATGGTTATGTGATGGAATGCTCTATGTATTGGTTGTGATTACTGATTGTTATAGTTGAGATTCTTATGTATGAGACACTTGACTTAACCATTATTTTGGTCATTGATCAATTATCCTTGGTTATTTTCTAGTTGCTATAATGGGACTGAAATGTGGATTTATTCTTGGTGATGTCATGATGTGACATGTTTGACTCAACTATTTTTGGAGTCTTCGATCAGTATGATTGAGATATATATTTTGGCTATTGAAAACTATTGGATATTTGATTATCAGTGATACTTCAGTTGCCAATAGAGAGCTATTGTGTTCTAATTTTCTATGGATGTTAGCTCATGGAGATTTGATGCTTTTATGCATATTTGATGATTTTATGGTTTATCTTTTGTGCTTTTGAGATTTATGAGTACATGAGCATTAGGGTAGGATATCTACATGTAGTGATGGGAAGTGGCCCTCAATGGGAGCCGGGGCCCTAAGAGGCTGCCAGGGTAACTCATTGTAAGTTGGATTAATAAGTGATAACATTCACACCTAATACTAACTGAATGAACCTAAAAAGATAAGTGTTTTGTTCTCACCCATGCCTTGAGTGCTTGTATAGGCTAGAATGGGAGTAGTGAGACGCATGATTGTGACCTTGCATTCTGTAGTATGCCTCATCAGTATGAGAGGATACTAGTGGCCACATGAAATCAGTATGGACCCGTGGAGTTTAGCTAATTGCCAGGATAACTTGTACGTGATAATTGCGATGACACTTTCCCGCTTGCATAGTAGGTTCCTACATGTCATTGTGTGCCTCTGGGGTTAGATGTTAGATTTTGTGTTTGGAACCTTGAGTTAGTATACTTTTAGGATTCCTCGACTTATAGAGATATGTGTTATGTGATTTTGATATCCTGTTTGGGACTTGAGATTATTTCCTTAGCATGGTGGGAGTGGACCACTTAGGTACCACACGGTCGGGTGGTAGTGTATTTTCCACTCTTATCATTTTGAGATTCATTGAGACATCGTGTCTGATGCGTCCTTCATGATGGTGGATATGTATCCTTTTTCATTGATGATTAGCATATGTTAGATGATGTTATCTTATGCTTTTATTTGCATGTTAGATTACTTTCTACATATGATGTTGTATATATTAGGAGTGATATTTCTACTATGTAATACCGATGATCTCTTCGGTAATTTGGAATGTTACACACGGAGGGATGGCTAGGATCCACGATGATCTAATGATGCTATTGACGGTTGGGAGGAACCATGCACTTAGTTTATTATATTTGATCTTTATGATGGATGTATACGTTTTTGTATCATGTGATTATCTCTACTTTGATGTATCATGGATTAGAATAGGATGATGTACCTTATTCTATGTATGTATATTTTTTGAGGTTATCATACCCTGTGACATGAACAGTGGATGATTGAGTATTTGAAATGTAATGTATAAATATTGAACTTATCATTATTATTTCATGTGGATGTTGTACTAGATGGATTCATGTATGTAATTCAATGTTAAGGGATCTTAAAGAATGTAATCTGTTATGTATGTTATGATGGACAATGCTATTGCTTCCGTTCACATCTTTTCTAGACATTGCTAATATTATCAGACTATGATAGACTAGTTTTATGTTGATAGAACAATGGTATTGTTTTGAAATTATCAGAAATTATGTTATGGATTCAGTGGTTATAAGATGAGATCATTTAGACTTTAAATTTCGTGCATACATGATGATCATTATATTGTTTTCAGTTATTATTGATGATTAGATGGATGGTTTATTATCTTATGTATTTTATTATGGATACTTACCCCATACTTGCATGTGTATGGTGTGTGTGTTTTCTTATTGTATGGCATTTCTAATGTGGTTAAGGAAGGGAGTCGTAGTCACCTGCTTAGTCGGGATCTACACGATGCACCACTTCCTGCCATTTTTTGTTTAGCTTAGCATTATATATATTATATGTACATGCATGGTTTTTTTGCAGGTTGCAGGTACTGAGTATCGACTTCCCTGAATTGCCAGGTTGAGCGTACCCTATTATACTATCTCAATGATAGGAGAAGGGACATAAATTATCAAGTCCAAATCCCAAACCCTTAAACGATTTGTCCTAGTGAGGTAGGACGAGTATCTGGATATTTTACCTACCGAATGTGTCGAATGACATAATTTATGATTTTTAACCCTTTAGACTAATTTTGAGTGATTTGCTCTATGATGGGTTTTCATATTCTACCTTGGAGGTCTATGGTGAATTATCTATTAATTAAGTCTTAATAAATAGATTTAATTAATAAATTAATGATTTGAAGAAATTAATATAAAATATCATGTTATTTGATATTTTGATTATAATTAATTAAATGTGAATTATTGAGGAAAAATGAATTAAATAAAAGAAAATTAGAAATTAAAATTAATAATAATTATAAAATAATAATAAAGTAACAAATAAATAATAATAATAAAAGTTATAGAGTTAAAATGAAAGTTATAAATATTTAAATAGAAATTATATAAAAAGTAAATTGGAGTTATAAGCTTGCATGGGAATTAACGCACTTCTCTATTTCTCATGTGTCAACAACACGAGGTTAGTGCATCAATTAAGCACATGGTGTCTACAACCCTATGGCTCATCTTAAAGGTTGAAAAAGACCCATGCTTAGTTGGTGACACCTTCCAGCAATTTCTAGAAGCATTCTAGATGTTTCCTGAAAGCTCTTTATATTCAAGCATTCATAGAAGCTTAGACACAGCATTGGGAGAGCAATTGGAGCATTGAAGCACTCGAGAATTCTTAAGAAGGGAGGAGCTTGCTCTGTGGATTTTCTGAGGAAGAGCGATTTAGCATTAGAATCTGAGTAGATTCTTGTGATTTTAATTATGCTATTTTCGCATCTCACATTCCCTGTCTTCTTCGTGTCTTCCATATGTCTTCTGAGAAGTTTCATATTTATATGCATTCTCAATATGGGTAGATTAATTTTATTGAACAATTTTATATGCATTCATAATTGTAGATATAATCTTTGTGAAAAAAAAAATATATATATATATATACATGGTTATATATTCAGATCTGCATACATATACATACATACATACATATATATATATATATATATATATATATATATATATATATATATATATATATATATATATGTATACATTTATTATGGATCTATTATAAAATTGGATTATATATATACATACATATATATATATATACACATATATATATATACCTATGTATATTTATATATAATGCACCGAATTGAGTGATTGATAAATCACAGTGAGATATTTAATAAATCACATCGCGATTCATATCACATGAAACAAGTGTATATTATAATGTTGTGGGCACAATTTGTACCCCGCGCCTGCGAAAGGCAGAGACCTACCGTCGCAAGTCTGCAGCGACAGGGGTACTACGTACCCGTTGTCGGCGTAGTGCCTACGATTGCAGGGACTACGTACCGTAGCAAGAGTTTGGGGGGGGGGGGGGGGGGGGGGTTTAATTGATGTTAATGTTATGCAAAAAAAAATGTTATGTTAAAACGTTTGTAAACAATCGATTCACATTGCTATATAATATGGTGTCAATCGAAATTGTTAAATCAATTTTATGAAAACGTATTAATATATTTACATATGTATGTATGTATATATATATATATATATATATATATATATATATATATATATATATATATATATATATGTATATATATATATATATATGTATATATGTATATATGTATATATTTATATATATATGTATATATGTATATATATATGTATATATGTATATATATATGTATATATGTATATATGTAAATAAGTTATTTATAAATTTAAGTTATTATTATTTGATCAATGATTTATATTGAAGATTTATTTTCATAAAGGTGACTCTTTAATAACTTTCAACTATTTAATAATTTAATTTTTTTAAATTATTAAATAAGTAATTTATAGTTTGGTGGGAGATGTATCAAACAAATATTATAAATTGCAAAACGGATTTTTTTTGGTTCTGTTAAGCAAAACTTATATCCTAAATAAATATGAGTGTTTCTCCATTCATTCTTCAAACTTGGGAACTTAAACTAAGATCTCTACAATTCAAGTTGTAAAACCAAAACATGTGTTTACATTGTGTATTCTTTATGCTATTGTTTTGAGTTTTGGGTTGACTAGTGTTGACCAGTATAGGATGTCTACCAGAGGCTTGGGGTTTATGCGATTTTGGTGACATGATGATGTTTTAATCTATATCTTTATAAACCCAACCATGGTTATTTGATGGAATGCTCTATGTATTGGTTGTGATTACTGATTGTTATAGTTGAGATTCTTATGTATGAGACACTTGACTTAACCATTATTTTGGTCATCGATCAGTTATCCTTGGTTATTTTCTAGTCGCCATGATGGGACTGAAATGTGGATTTATTCTTGGTGATGTCATGATGTGACATGTTTGACTCAACCATTTTTGGAGTCTTCGATCAGTATGATTGAGATATATATTTTGGTTATTGAGAACCATTGGATATTTGATTATCAGTGATACTTCAGTTGCCAATAGAGAGTTGTTGTGTTCATGATTTTCTATGGATGTTAGCTCATGGAGATTTGATGCTTTTATGCATATTTGATGATTTTATGGTTTATCTTTTGCGATTTTGAGATTTATGAGTCCATGAGCATTAGGATAGGATATCTACATTGTAAGTTGGATTAATAAGTGATAACATTCACACCTAATACTAACTGAATGAACCTAAAAAGATAAGTTTTTTGTTCTTTCCCATACCTTGAGTGCTTTTACAGGCTAGGATGGGAGTAGTGAGACGCATGGTTGCGACCTTGCATTCTGTAGTATGCCTCGTCAGTATGAGAGGATACTAGTGGCCGCATGAAATCAGTATGGACCCATGGAGTTTCGCTAACTGCCAAGGTAACTTGTACATAATAATTGCGATGACACTTTCCCACTTGCATAATAGGTTCCTACATGTCTTTGTGTGCCTCTGGGATTAGATGTCAGATTTTTTGTTTGGAACCTTGAGTTAGTATACTTTTAGGATTCTTGGACTTATAGAGATATGTGTTATGTGATTTTGATAGCCTATTTGGGACTTGAGATTATCTCCTTAGCATGGTGGGAGTGGACCACTTAGGTACCACGCGGTCGGATGGTAGTGTATTTTCCACTCTTATCATTTTGAGATTCATTGAGACATCATGGCTGATGCGTCCTTCATGATGGTGGATATGTATCCTTTTTTATTGATGATTAGCATATGTTAGATGATGTTATCTTATGCTTTTATTTGCATGTTAGATTACTTTCTACATATGATGTTGTATATATTAGGAGTGACATTCCTACTATGCAATACCGATGATCTCTTCGGTGATTTAAAATTTTATGCACGGAGGGATGGCTAGGATCCACAATGGTCTAATGATGCTATTGACGGTTGGGAGGAACCGTGCAGTTAGTTTATTATGTTTGATCTTTATGATGGATGTATATGTGTTTGTATCATGTGATTATCTCTACTTTGATGTATCATGGATTAGAATAGGATGATGTACCTTATTCTATGTATGTATGTTTTTTGAGGTTGTCATACCCTGTGATATGAATAGTTGATGATTGAGTATTTGAAATGTAATGTATAAACATTGGACTTATCATTATTATTTCATGTGGATGTTGTACTAGATGGATTCATGTATGTAATTCAACGTTAAGGGATCTTAAAGAATGTAATCTGTAATGTATGTTATGATGAACAATGCTATTGCTTCCGTTATTGTGCATGAGTTATATATATGGTATTTATTTTAAAAATAAAAATAAAAATGCTACTAAACTTAGTGAAATTCTAGGTTAATTCTTTGGAAACCTTGGCGGGGCATTACATCTCTTAAGTTGAAAAAGGGAAATTTTCAGTTCACTATTGATCAAAAATGAGTTAAATGAGTTAACTCCTTTTTCTACTCAAATTGAATAAGTTAATTCTTTATTTTACTCAAATTAAATCTGTTAACTCCCTTTAATTTGGAAATCTCCCTTTATGACTGAACATTACATTTAAACCTGATCATTGATTAAAATCGATCTCAAATGTTGATGAATTCCAGGAAAGTCTATTTAAGAGACCCTCATCTCTTCATTTTGAAAGGTTGAATGAGAATTTGCATCGAATTGTTGTTGGAATTCATACTCGCATTTTCTCATATTCACATACGCAAAGATCAAGTTTGACAAAAAGTTGACCAGATTTAACCACGGTTGACTTGAGTTGACTAGTTTCGAAAAGAATTTTAAAATAATTAAACAAAATTATTTAATTAAATGGAGTACTTACTTCTAATTAATTAAACAAAATTATTTAATTAAATGAGAAGCCATTACTAACTAATTAAATGAAGTTATTTAATTAAATAAGAAAAGTGTCTCTAATTAATTAAAGATTATTTAATTAAATAGAAAAAGTAATTATGAGAGCATATCTCATTTTATTAAATTAAATATTTCAACAAAATCTCTCTTCAGTTCAAAAAGGGAAATTTCTCGTTCACTATTGATAAAAAATGAGTTAAATCAGTTAACTCCTTTTTCTACTCAAATTGAATCACTTAACTCCTTATTTCACTCAAATTAAATCTGTTAACTCTCTTTAATTTTGAAATCTCCCTTTATGACTGAACTTCACCTTAAATCCTGACCATTGATTGAAATCGATCTCAATCGTTGATAAATTTCAAGAAAGTATATTTAAGAGACCCTCATCTCTTCATTTTGAAAGGTTGAATGAGAATTTGCATCGAATTGTTGCTGGAACTCATACTCACATTTGCTCATATTCACATACGCAAACATCAAGTTTGAGTAAAAGTTGACCAGATTTAACCACGGTTGACTTGAGTTGACTAGTTTCAAAAAGAGTTTTGAAATAATTAGACAAAATTATTTAATTAAATGGAGTACTTACTTCTAATTAATTAAACAAAGTTATTTAATTCAATGAGAAGCCATTCCTAATTAATTAAATGAAGTTATTTAATTAAATAAGAAAAGTGTCTCTAATTAATTCAAGATTATTTAATTAAATAGAAAAAGTAATTATCAGACCATATATCATTTTATTAAATTAAATATCTCAACAAAATCTCTCTTCAGTTCAAAAAGTGAAATTTTCAGTTCACTATTGATAAAAAATGAGTTAAATCAGTTGACTCCTTTTTCTACTCAAATTGAATTAGTTAACTCCTTATTTTACTCAAACTAAATCTGTTAACTCCCTTTAATTTGAAAATCTCCCTTTATGATTGAACTTCACCTTTAATCCTGACCGTTGATTGAAATCGATCTCAACTGTTGATGAATTCCAGGAAAGTCTATTTAAGAGACCCTCATCTCTTCATTTTGAAAGGTTGAATGAGAATTTGCATCGAACTGTTGATGGAATTCATGCTCACATTTTCTCATATTCACATATGGAAAGATCAAGTTTGAGAAAAAGTTGACCAGATTTAACCACGGTTGACTTGAGTTGACTAGTATTGAGAAGAGTTTTGAAACAATTAAACCAAATTATTTAATTAAATGGAGTACTTACTTCTAATTAATTAAACAAAGTTATTTAATTAAATGAGAAGCCATTCCTAATTAATTAAATGAAGTTATTTAGCTAAATAAGAAAAGTGCCTCTAATTAATTAAAGATTATTTAATTAAATAGAAAAAGTAATTATGAGAGCATATCTCATTTTATTAAATTAAATCTCTCAAAAAAATCTCTCTTTAGTTCAAAAAGGGAAATTTTCAGTTCACTATTGATAAAAAATGAGTTAAATCAGTTGACTCTTTTCTCTACTCAAATTGAATCAGTTAACTCCTTAGTTTACTCAAAATAACTCTGTTAACTCCCTTTAATTTCAAAATCTCCCTTTATGACTGAACTTCACCTTTAATCCTGATCATTGATTGAAATCGATCTCAACCGTTGATGAATTCGAGGAAGATCTATTTAAGAGACCCTCATGTCTTCATTTTGAAAGGTTGAATGAGAATTTGCATCGAATTGTTGCTGGAATTCATATTAACATTTGCTCAGTTTCAGATACGCAAAGATCAAGTTTGACCAAAAGTTGACCAAATTTAACTACGATTGACTTGAGTTGAATAGTTTCGTAAAGAATTTTGAAATAATTAAATAAAATTATTTAATTAAATGGAGTACTTCTAATTAATTAGACAAAGTTATTTAATTAAATGAGAAGCCATTCCTAATTAATTAAATGAAGTTATTTAATTAAATAAGAAAAGTGCCTCGAATTAACTAAAGATTATTTAATTAAATAGAAAAAGTAATTATGAGAGGATGTCTCATTTTATTAAATTAAATATCTCAACAAAATCTCTCTTCAGTTCAAAAAAGGAAATTACCAGTTCACTATTGATCAAAAATGAGTTAAATCAGTTAACTCCTTCTTCTACTCAAATTGAATCAGTTAACTCCTTATTTTACTCAAATTAAATCTGTTAACTCCCTTTAATTTGGAAATCTCCATTTATGACTGATCTTCACCTTTAATCCTGACCGTTGATTGAAAACGATCTCAATCATTGATGAATTCGAGAAAGGTCTATTTAAGAGACCCTCATCTCTTTATTTTAAAAGGTTGAATGAGAATTTGCATCGAATTGTTGCTGGAATTCATACTCACATTTGCTCATATTGACATACGCAAAGATCAAGTTTGACCAAAAGTTGACCAGATTTAATCACGGTTGCCTTCAGTTGACTACTTTCAAAAAGAATTTTGAAATAAGTAAATGAAATTAATTAATTAAATGGAGTACTTACTTCTAACTAATTAAATAAAGTTATTTAATTAAATGAGAAGCTATTCCTAACTAATTAAATGAAGTTATTTAATTAAATAAGAAAATTGTCTCTAACTAATTAAAGATTATTTAATTAAATAGAAAATGTAATTATGAGAGCATATCTCAATTTATTAAATTAAATATCTCAACAAAATCTCTCTTCAGTTGACAAAGGGAAATTTCTAGTTCACTATTGATCAAAAATGAGTTAAATCAGTTAACTCCCTTTTCTACTCAAATTGAATCAGTTAACTCTTTATTTTACTTAAATTAAATCTGTTAACTCCCTTTAATTTGGAAATACCCCTTTATGACTGAACTTCACCTTGAATCTTGACCGTTGATTGAAATCGATCTCAATCATTGATGAATTCTAGCAAAGTCTATATAAGAGACCCTCATCTCTTCATTTTGAAAGGTTGAATGAGAATTTGCATCGAATTGTTTCTAGAATTCATACTCACATTATCTCATATTCATATATGCAAAGACCAAGTTTGACCAAAAATTGACCAAATTTATCCACGGTTGACTTGAGTTGACTAGTTTCAAATTTTTTTTTGAAATAATTAAACGAAATTATTTAATTAAATGGAGTATTTACTTTTAGTTAATTAAACAAAGTTATTTAATTAAATGAGAAGCCATTCCTAATTAAATAAATGAAGTTATTTAATTAAATAAGAAAAGTGTCTCTAATTAATTAAACATTATTTAATTAAACAAAAAAAGTAATTATGATAGCATATCTCATTTTATTAAATTAAATATCTCAACAAAATCTCTCTTCAGTTCAAAAAGGGAAATTTCTAGTTCACTATTGATCAAAAATGAGTTCAATGAGTTAACTCCTTTTCCTACTCAAATTAAATCAGTTAACTCTTTATTTTATTCAAATTAAATTTGTTAACTTCCTTTAATTTGGAAATCTTCATTTATGACTGAACTTCACCTTTAATCCTAACCGTTGATTGAAATTGATCTCATCTGTTGATGAATTTTAGGAAAGTCTATTTAAGAGACCCTCATATCTTCATTTTCAAAGATTGAATGAAAATTTGTATTGAATTGTTGCTAGAATTCATACACACTTTTGCTCATATTCACATACACTAAGATCAAGTTTGACCAAAAGTTGACCAGATTTAACAACGGTTGGCTTCAGTTGACTTGTTTAGAAAAGAATTTTGAAATAATTAAACGAAATTATTTAATTAAATGGAGTACTTACTTCTAATTAATTAAACAAATTTATTTAATTAAATGAGAAGCCATTCTTAATTAATTAAATGAAGTTATTTAATTAAATAAGAACAGTGTCTCTAATTAATTAAAAATTATTTAATTAAATAGAAAAAGTAATTATGAGAGCATATCTCATTTTATTAAATTAAATTTCTCAACAAAATCTCTCTTCAGTTGAAAAAGGGAAATTTCCAGTTCACTATTGTTCAAAAATGAGTTAAATCAGTTAACTCCTTTTTCTACTCAAATTGAATCAGTTAAATCCTTATATTACTCAAATTAAATTTGTTAACTCACTTTAATTTGGAAATCTCCTTTATGACTGAACTTCACCTTTAATACTGAACGTTGTTTGAAATCAATCTCAACCGTTGATGAATTCCAGGAAAGTCTATTTAAGAGATCCTCATCTCTTCATTTTGAAAGGTTGAATGAGAATTTGCATCGAATTGTTACTGGAATTCATACTCACATTTGCTCATATTCACATACGCAAAGATAAAGTTTGACCAAAAGTTGACCAGATTTAACCACAGTTGACTTGAGTTGACTAGTTTCAAAAAGAATTTTGAAATAATTAAATAAAATTATTTAATTAAATGGAGTACTTACTTCTAATTAATTAAACAAAGTTATTTAATTAAATGAGAAGCCATTCCTAATTAATTAAATGAAGTTATTTAATTAAATAAGAAAAGTGTCTCTAATTAATTAAAGACTATTATATTACATAGAAAAAGTAATTATGAGAGCATATCTCATTTTATTAAATTAAATATCTCAACAAAATCACTCTTCAGTTAAAAAAGGGAAATTTCCTGTTCACTGTTGATGGAAAATGAGTTAAATCAGTTGACTCAGCTTTTTACTCAAATTGAATCAGTTAACTCCTTATTTACTCAAATTAAATCTGTTAACTCTCTTTAATTTGAAAATCTCCCTTAATGAATGAACTTCACCTTTAATCCTAACTGTTGATTGAAATCGATTTCAACCGTTGATGAATTTCGAGAAAGTCTATATAAGAGACCCCCATCTCTTCATTTTGAAAGGTTGCATGATAATTTATATCAAATTCTTGTTGGAATTCATACTCACATTTGCTTATATTCACATACGCAAAGATCAAGTTTGACCAAATGTTGACCAAATTTAACCACGGTTGACTTGAGTTGACTAGTTTCGAAAAGAGTTTTCAAATAATTAAACCAAATTATTTAATTAAATGGATTACTTACTTCTAATTAATTAAACAAAGTTATTTAATTAAATGAGAAGCCATTCCTAATTAATTAAATGAAGTTATTTAACTAAATAAGAAAAGTGTCTCTAATTAATTAAAGATTATTTAATTAAATAGAAAAAGTCATTATGAGAGCATATCTCAATTTATTAAATTAAATCTCTCAACAAAATCTCTCTTCAGTTCAAAAAGAGAAATTTCAAGTTCACTATTGATCAAAAATGAGTTAAATCAGTTGACTCCTTTTTCTACTCAAATTGAATCAGTTAACTCCTTATTTTACTCAAATTAAATCTGTTAACTCCCTTTAATTTAAAAATCTCCCTTTATGACTGAACTTCACCTTTAATCCTGATCGTTGATTAAAATCGATCTCAACCGTTGATGAATTCGAGGAAGGTCTATTTAAGAGACCCTCATCTCTTCATTTTGAAAGGTTGAATGAGAATTTGCATCGAATTGTTACTGAAATTCATATTAACATTTGCTCATATTTAAATACGCAAAGATCAAGTTTGACCAAAAGTTGACCAGATTTAATCACGGTTGACTTGAGTTGAATAGTTTCGAAAAGAATTTTGAAATAATTAAATGAAATTATTTAATTAAATGGAGTACTTACTTCTAATTAATTAAACAAAGTTATTTAATTAAATGAGAAGCCATTCCTAATTAATTAAATGAAGTTATTTAATTAAATAAGAAAAGTGCCTCGAATTAACTAAAAATTATTTAATTAAATAGAAAAAGTAATTATGAGAGCATATCTCATTTTATTAAATTAAATATCTCAACAAAATCTCTCTTTAGTTCAAAAAGGGAAATTACCAATTCACTATTGATAAAAAATAAGTTAAATCAATTAACTCCTTTTTCTACTCAAATTGAATCAGTTAACTCCTTATTTTACTCAAATTAAATCTGTTAACTCCCTTTAATTTAGAAATCTCCCTTTATGACTGATCTTCACCTTTAATCCTAACCGTTGATTGAAATTGATCTCAATCATTGATGAATTCGAGGAAGGTCTATTTAAGAGACCCTCATCTCTTCATTTTAAAAAGTTGAATGAGAATTTGCATCGAATTGTTGTCGGAATTCATACTCACATTTGCTCATATTCACATACGCAAAGATCATGTTTGACCAAAAATTGACCAGATTTAACCACGGTTGACTTGAATTGACTAGTTTCAAAAAGAATTTTAAAATAATTAAACGAAATTAATTAATTAAATGGAGTACTTACTTCTAATTAATTAAATAAAGTTATTTAATTAAATGAGAAGCTATTCCTAACTAATTAAATGAAGTTATTTAATTAAATAAGAAAATTGTCTCTAACTAATTAAAGATTATTTAATTAAATAGAAAATGTAATTATGAGAGCATATCTCAATTTATTAAATTAAATGTCTCAACAAAATCTCTCTTCAGTTCAAAAAAGAAAATTTCTAGTTCACTATTGATCAAAAATGAGTTAAATCTGTTGACTCCTTTTTCTACTCAAATTGAATCAGTTAACTCCTTATTTTACTCAAATTAAATCTGTTAACTCCCTTTAATTTGGAAATATCCCTTTATGACTGAACTTCACCTTGAATCCTGACTGTTGATTGAAATCGATCTCAGTCATTGATGAATTCTAAGAAAGTCTATTTAAGAGACCCTCATCTCTTCATTTTGAAAGGTTGAATGAGAATTTGCATCGAATTGTTGCTGGAATTCATACTCACATTATCTCATATTCACATACGCAAAGATCAAGTTTGACCAAATTTAACTACAGTTGACTTGAGTTGACTAGTTTCGAAAAGAATTTTGAAATAATTAAACAAAATTATATAATTAAATGAAGTACTTTCTTCTAACTAATTAAACAAAGTTATTTAATTAAATGAGAATCCATTCCTAATTAAATAAATGAAGTTATTTAATTAAATAAGAAAAGTGTCTCTAATTAATTAAAAATTATTTATTTAAACAGAAAAAGTAATTATGATAGCATATCTCATTTTATTAAATTAAATATCTCAACAAAATCTCTCTTTAGTTAAAAAAGGGAAATTTTCAGTTCACTATTGATCAAAAATGAGTTAAATCAGTTATCTCCTTTTTCTACTCAAATTAAATTAGTTGACTGCTTATTTTACTCAAATTAAATCTGTTAACTCCCTTTAATTTGGAAATCTCCCTTTATGACTGAACTTCACCTTTAATCCTGACCGTTGATTGAAATCGATCTCAACCATTGATGAATTTCAGAAAAGTCTATTTAAAAGACTCTCATCTCTTCATTTTCAAAGGTTGAATGAGAATTTGTATTGATTTGTTGCTTGAATTCATACAAACTTTTGCTCATATTCACATACGCTAAGATCAAATTTGACCAAAAGTTGACTAGATTTAACTACGGTTGACTGGAGTTGACTTGTTTCGAAAAGAATTTTGAAATAATTAAAAGAAATTATTTAATTAAATGGAGTACTTACTTCTAATTAATTAAACAAAGTTATTTAATTAAATGAGAAGCCATTCCTAATTAATTAAATGTAGGTATTTAATTAAATAAGAAAATTGGCTCAAATTAATTAAAGATTATTTAATTAAATAGAAAAAGTAATTATGAGAGCATATCTCATTTATTAAATTAAATATCTCAACACAATCTCTCTTCAGTTCAAAAAGGAAAGTTTCCAGTTTAATCCTGACCGTTGATTGAAATCGATCTCAACCGTTGATGAATTCCAGGAAAGTCTACTTAAGAGACCCTCATCTCTTCATTTTGAAAGGTTGAATGAGAATTTGCATCAAATTGTTGCTGGAATTCATACTCACATTTGCTCATATTCACATACGAAAAGATCAAGTTTGACCAAAAGTTGACCAGATTTAACCACGGTTGACTTGAGTTGACTAGTTTCGAAAAGAATTTTGAAATAATTAAACAAAATTATTTAATTAAATGGAGTACTTACTTCTAATTAATTAAATAAATTTATTTAATTAAATGAGAAGCCATTCCTAATTAGTTAAATGAAGTTATTTAATTAAATAAGAAAAGTGCCTCTAATTAATTAAAGATTATTTAATTAAATAGAAAAAGTAATTATGAGAGCATATCTCATCTTATTAAATTAAATATCTCAACAAAATCTCTCTTCAGTTCAAAAAGAGAAATTTCCAGTTCACTATAGATCAAATATGAGTTAAATCAGTTGACTCATTTTTCTACTCAAATTGAATTAGTTAACTCATTATTTTATTCAAATTAAATCTATTAACTCCCTTGAATTTGAAAAAGCTAAATTTTATGACTGAATTTCACCTTTAATCCTGACCGTTGATTGAAATCGATCTCAACCATTGATGAATTCTAGGAAAGTCTATTTAACAGACCCTCATCTCTTCATTTTGAAAGGTTGAATGAGAATTTGCATCAAATTGTTGCTACAATTCATACTCACATTTGCTCGTATTCAGATACGTAGAGATCACATTTGACCAAAAGTTGACCAGATTTAACCACGGTTGACTTGAGTTGAATAGTTTCGAAAGGAATTTTCAAATAATTAAATGAAATTATTTAATTAAATGTAGTACTTACTTCTAATTAATTAAAGAAAGTTAATTAATTAAATGAGAATCCATTCCTAATTAATTAAATGAAGTTATTTAATTAAATAAGAAAAGTGTCTCTAATTAATTAAAGATTATATAATTAAATAGAAACAATAATTATGAGAGCATATCTCATTTTATTAAATTAAATATCTCAAAAAAATCTCTCTTCAGTTCAAAAAAGGAAATTTTTAGTTCACTATTGATAAAAAATGAGTTAAATCAGTTAACTCCTTTTTCTACTCAAATTGAATCAATTAAATCTTTATTTTACTGAAATTAAATCTGTTACCTCCCTTTAATTTCGAAATCTCCCTTTATGACTGAACTTCACCTTTAATCCTGAGCGTTGATTGAAATCGATCTCAACCGTTGATGAATTCCGAGAAAGACTATTTAAAAGACCCTCATCTCTTCATTTGGAAAGGTTGAATGAGAATTTGCATCGAATTGTTGCTGGAATTCATACTCACATTTGCTCACATTCACATACGCAAAGATCAAGTTTGACCAAAAGTTGACTAGATTTAACCACGGTTTACTTGAGTTGACTAGTTTCGAAAAAAAATTGAAATTATTAAACGAAATTATTTAATTAAATGGAGTACTTACTTGTAATTAATTAAACAAAGTTATTTAATTAAATGAGAAGCCATTCCTAATTAATTAAATGAAGTTATTTAATTAAATAAGAAAAGTGCCTCTAATTAATTAAAGATTATTTAATTAAATAGAAAAAGTAGTTATGAGAGCATATCTCATTTTATTAAATTAAATATCTCAACAAAATCTGTCTTTAGTTCAATAAGGAAAATTTCCAGTTCACTATTGATCAAAAATGAGTTAAATCAGTTAACTCCTTTTTCTACTCAAATTGAATCAGTTAACTCCTTATTTTACTCAAATTAAATCTGTTAACTCCATTTAATTTGGAAATCTTCGTTTATAACTGAACTTCACATTTAATCCTGACCATTGATTGAAATCGATCTCAACCGTTGATGAATTCCAGCAAAGTCTATTTAAGAGACCCTCATCTCTTCATTTTCAAAGGTTGAATGAGAACTTGTATCGAATTGTTGTTGGAATTCATACTCACATTTGCTCATATTGACAAACGCAAAGATCAAGTTTGACCAAAAATTGACCAGATTTAACCATGGTTGACTAGTTTCGAAAAGAATTTTTAAATAATTAAACAAAATTATTTAATTAAATGGAATACTTACTTCTAATTAATTAAACAAAGTTATTTAATTAAATGAGAAGCAATTCCTTATTAATTAAATGCAGTTATTTAATTAAATAAGAAAATTGTCTCTAATTAATTAAACATTATTTAATTAAATAGAAAAAGTAATTATGAGAGCATATCTCATTTTCTTAAATTAAATATCTCAACAAAATCTTTCTTCAGTTCAAGAAGGGAAATTTCTAGCTCACTGTTGATCAAAAATGAGTTAAATCAGTTAACTCCTTTTTCTACTCAAATTGAATCAGTTAACTCCTTATTTTGCTCAAATTAAATCTGTTAACTTCCTTTAATGTAGAAATCTCCCTTTATGACTGAACTTCACCTTTAATCCTAACCGTTGATTGAAATCGATCTCAACCGTCGATGAATTCGAAAAAAGTCTATTTAATAGACCCTCATCTCTTCATTTTGAAATGTTGAATGAGAATTTGCATCAAATTGTTGCTAGAATTCATACTCACATTTGCTCATATTAATATATACAAAGATCAAGTTTGACAAAAAAGTTGACCAGATTTAAACACGGTTGACTTGAGTTGACTAGTTTTGAAAAGATTTTTGAAATAATTAAATGAAATTATTTAATTAAATGGAGTACTTACTTATAATAAATTAAATGAGAAGCCATTCCTAATTAATTAAATGAAGTTATTTAATTAAATAAGAAAAGTGTCCCTACTTAATTAAAGATTATTTAATTAAATAAAAAAAATAATTATGATAGCATATCTCATTTTATTAAATTAAATATCTCAACAAAATCTCTCGTCAGTTCCCAAAGGGAAATTTTTAGTTCACTATTAATCAAAAATGAGTTAAATCAGTTATCTCCTTTTTCTACTCAAATTGAATCAATTAACTACTTATTTTACTCAAATTAAATCTGTTAACTCTATTTAATTTGAAAATCTTCCTTTATGACTGAACTTCACCTTTAATGTTGACCATTGATTAAAATCGATCTCAATCGTTGATGAATTTTAGGAAAGTCTTTTTAAGAGACCCTCCTCTCGTCATTTTGAAAGGTTGAATGAGAATTTGCATCGAATTATTGCTGGAATTCATACTCACATTTGCTCATATTCACATACGCAAATATCAAGTTTGACCAAAAATTGACTAGATTTAACCATAGTTGACTTGAGTTGACTAGTTTCGAATTTTTTTTTGAAATAATTAAACAAAATTATTTAATTAAATGGAGTACTTACTTCTAATTAATTAAACAAAGTTATTTAATTGAATGAGATGCCATCCCTAATTAATTAAATGAAGTTATTTAATTAAATAAGAAAAGTGTCTCTAATTAATTAAAGATTATTTATTAAATAGAAAAAGTAATTATGAGAGCATATCTCATTTTATTAAATTAAATGTCTTAACAAAATCTCTCTTCAGTTGAAAAAGGGAAATTTCCAGTTCACTATTGATCAAAAATGAGTTAAATCAGTTAACTCTTTTTTCTACTCAAATTGAATCAGTTAACTCCTTATTTTACTCAAATTAAATTTGTTGACTCCCTTTAATTTGGAAATCTCCCTTTATGACTGATCTTCACCTTTAATCCTGACCGTTGATTGAAATCAATCTCAACCGTTGATGAATTCCTATAAATTCAATTTAGAGATCCTCATCTCTTCATTTTGAAAGGTTGAATGAGAATTTGTATCAAATTGTTGTAGGAATTCATACTCACATTTGCTCATATTCACATACGCAGAGATCAAGTTGGACCAAAAGTTGATCAGATTTAACCATGGTATACTTGAGTTGACTAGTTTCGAAAAGAATTTTGAAATAATTAAACAAAATTATTTAATTAAATGGAGTACTTACTTCTAATTAATTAAACAAAGTTATTTAATTAAATGAGAAGTCATTCCTAATTAATTAAATGCAGTTATTTAATTAAATAAAAAAGTGCCTCTAATTAATTAAAGATTATTTAATTAAATAGAAAAAGTAATTATGAGAGCATATCTTATTTTATTAAATTAAATATCTCAACAAAATCTCTCTTCAGTTCAAAAAGGGAAATTTCTAGTTCACTATTGATCAAAAATGAGTTAAATCTATTAACTTCTTTTTATACTCAAATTGAATCAGTTAACTCCTTATTTTACTCAAATTAAATCTGTTAACTCCCTTTAATTTGGAAATCTTTCTTTATGACTGAACTTCACCTTTAATCCTGACCGTTGATTGAAATCGATCTCAACCATTGATGAATTTCAGGAAAGTCTATTTAAGAGACCGTCATCTCTTCATTTTGATAGGTTGAATGAGAATTTGCATTGAATTGTTGCTGAAATTTGTAGTGCCTACCCTCGTTCACATCTTTTTGAGACATTGATGCTATTATTATCAAACTGTGATAGACTGGTTTTATGTTAATGGATTAGTTGTATTGTTTTGACACTATCAGACATTATGTGATGGATTTAGTGGTTATAT
Source organism: Cupressus sempervirens (assembly GCA_028749045.1). Lineage (NCBI taxonomy): Eukaryota > Viridiplantae > Streptophyta > Pinopsida > Cupressales > Cupressaceae > Cupressus > Cupressus sempervirens. Next base: position 383,190,222 of record CM053793.1, read on the forward strand.
GATGAGATCATTTAGATTTTACATTTCATGCATATATGATGATCATTATACTGTTTTGAGTTATTATTGATGATTAGATGGATGGTTATTATCTTATGTGTTTTATTATGGATACTTACCGCATACTTGCATGTGTATGGTGTGCGTGTTTTCTTATTATATGACATTTCTGATGTGGTTAAGGAAGGGAGTCATAGTCATCTGCTTAGTCAGGATCTACACGATGCACCACTTCTTGCCATTGTCTGTTTAGCTTAGCATTATATATATTGTATATACATGCATAGTTTTTCTGCAGGTTGCACGTCCCAGGTATCGACTTCCCTGAATTGCCAGGATGAGCGTACCCTATTATACTATCTCAATGATAAGATAAGGCAGATAAATTCTCAAGTCCAAATTCCAAACCCTTAAACCATTTGTTCTAGTGAGTTAGGACAAGTATCAGAGGTGAGTACTCACCGAATGTGTCAGATGACATATTTTGTGATTTTTAACCCTTTAGACTGATTTTGTATGATTTGTTCTATGATAGGTTTTCATATTTTATCTTTGAGGTCTATGGTGAATTTTCTATTAATTAAGTCTTAATAAATGGATTTAATTGATAAATTAATTATTTGAAAATTAATATAAAATATCATGTTATTTGATATTTTGATTGTAATTAATTAAATGAGAATTATTGAAGAAATGAATTAAATAAAAGAAAATTAGAAATTAAAATTAATAATAATAAAGTAATAAATAAATAATAATAATAAAAGTTATAAAAATTAAAATGAAAGTTATAAAAATTTAAATAGAAATTATATAAAAAGTAAATTGGAGTTATAAGCTTGCATGGAAGTTAACGCACTTTTCTAATTCTCATGTGTCAACAACACGGGGGTTAGTGCATCAATAAAGCACATGGTGTCTACAACCCTATGGTTCATCTTGAAGGTTGGAAAAGACCCATGCTTAGTTGGTGACATTTTCCAGCTGTTTGTAGAAACATTCTAGAGGTTTCCTGAGAGCTCTTTATATGCAGGCATTCATAGAGGCTTAGAGATAGCGTTTGAAGTGCAATTGGAGGATTCGAGAATTCTGAAGAAGGGAGCTTGCTCTGTGGGTTCTCTGAGGAAGAGCGAATTAGCATCAGAATTCGGATAGATTCTTGTGATTTTACTTATGCTATTTCCGCATTTTGCATTCCTTGTCTTCTTCGTGTCTTCCATATGTCTTCTGAGGAATTTCATATTTTTATTGTATGCAGTCTCAATATGGGCAATCGAATTTATGTGAAAATCTTTATATGCATAGATCTGAAAGAAAACGGGGCTAGGGTTTAAATTCATAGCCAAACCCATTAGAATATTTATTGGCTAAATTTGAAGATCAAAAATTTAAAGGAAAATTCTAAAAATTAGAATTTCTAAGTAAACTGTCTATATTCTTGAATCTGCATACACATACATATATATCATTATATATATATATATATATATATATATATATATATATATATATATATATATATATGTATATATGTATGTATGTATGTATGTATGTGATGTGATGGTGATAAACTTTGCGTGTACACACACACACACACACACACACACACACACACACACACACACACACATATACATATATATACATATATATACCCATATATGTGTGTGTGTGTGTGTGTGTGTGTGTATACATATATAGTAATCAAATGTCAAATCACGATAGAGTTTCATGTTAATAGTATTTCATATCGTATGGGAACGTTTTTATAAAAAAATGTTATTGAAAATCACGTTAAAAAAATATATATATGATGTTGGGCGGGTATTATATACCCCACCCACCTCAAGCTTGTGAGATCGCAGGGTACCTGCGACCATAGTGTACCTGCGGTGCGGATGTATTGGGCCGCGCAATTTTAAAATCGCATTGTGATTTGAGTTTGGTTTTAAATTATATAAAATTTTATTTGCGACGTTATTTCATATGAGATTTGGATATGAATCTTGATTTTTTTGCAATATCATTAATTATTAAATGTTATTATATATATATATATATTTATGTATGTATATATATGTGTGTGTGTGTGTGTGTGTGTGTGTGTGTGTGTGTGTGTAAGTATATATGTATATATAATTAATTATAAATGAATATTATAAAGTTCTAAATTAATGGATCACTCTTTTAATGATTTAAAATATTGGTATTGAGCTTGTCAATTATGAAGAGATATTAATAATTAATTTAATTAAACTCAGTTTAATTAAGATTAGTTATTAGAATATATAATCGAAGTTTTGATTCATTGAGAGTGTCAATTTTTAAACAATGTTATATATATAAAAAAATTATTAGATCAATTAGAAAATTGAGTCTAATAGTTTTGGGGAGAAACTTTTATCTATCAAAAAAATACATGGGTTAGGAAAAACGTGAAATTTTTTCACTTAATATAATTTGGAAAAATGTAAACTGAGACTTTTAAATTCAAATTTGAAAACTTAGCAAAACCAAAACATGTGTTTACATTGTGTATTCTTTATGCTATTGTTTTGGGTTTTGGGTTGACTAGTGTTGACCAGTATAGGACGTCTACCAGAGGCTTGGGGGTTATGTGATTGTGATGTCATGATGATGTTTTAATCTCGATCTTTATAAACCTAACCATGGTTTGTGATGAAATGCTCTATGTATTGGATGTGATTACTGATTGTTATAGTTGAGATTCTTGTGTATGAGACTCTTGACCTAACCATTATTTTGGTCATCGATCAATTATCCTCGATTATTTTCTAGTCGCCATGATGGGACTGAGATGTGGATTTATTCTAGATGATGTCATTTTGTGTCATGTTTGACTCAACCATTTTTGGAGTCTTCGATCAGTATGATTGAGATATATATTTTGGTTATTGAGAACCATTGGATATTTGATTATCAGTGATACTTCAGTTGCCAATAGAGAGTTGTTGTGTTCATGATTTTCTATGGATGTTAGCTCATGCAGATTTGATGCTTTTATGCATATTTGATAATTTTCTGGATTATCTTTTGTGATTTTGAGATTTATGAGTCCATGAGCATTAGGGTATGATATCTGCATGTAGTGATGGGAAGTGTCTTGCAATGGAGGCCAGGGCCCTAAGAGGCTGCCAGGGTAACTCATTGTAAGTTGGATTAATAAGTAATAACATTCACACCTAATACTAACAAAATGAACCTAAAAAGATAAGTGTTTTGTTCTCACCCATGCCTTGAGCGCTTGTACAGGTTAGGATGGGAGTAGTGAGACGCATGGTTGCAACCTTGCATTCTGTAGTATCCCTCATCAGTATGAGAGGATACTAGTGGCCGCATGAAATTAGTATGGACTCGTGGAGTTTAGCTAATTGCCAGGGTAACTTGTACGTGATAATTGAGATGAAACTTTTCCGCTTGCATAGTAGGTTCCTACATTTCATTGTGTGCCTCTGGAGATTAGATGTCAGATTTTGTGTTAGGAACCTTTGAGTTAGTATACTTTTAGGATTACTGGACTTATGGAGATTTGTGCTATGTGATTTTGATAGCCTATTTGAGACTTGAGATTATCTCATTAGCACGGTGGGAGTAGACCACTTAGGTACCACACGGTCGGGTGGTAGTGTATTTTTCACTCTTATTATTTTGAGATTCATTGAGACATCATGGTTGATGCGTCCTTCATGATGGTGGATGTGTATCTTTTTTCATTGATGATTAGCATATGTTAGATGATGTTATCTTATGCTTTTATTGAATGTTAGATTACTTTCTACATATGATGTTGTATATATTAGGAGTGACATTCCTACTATGTTAGTACTGATGATCTCTTCGATGATTTGGAATGTTACGCACAGAGGGATGGCTAGGATCCACAATGGTCTAATGATGCTATTAACGATTGAGAGCAATCGTGCACTTAGTTTATTATGTTTGATCTTTATGATGGATATATATGTCTTCTATGATGCTGTATTATGTGATTATCTCTACTTTGATGTATCATGGATTAGAATAGGATGATGTACCTTATTCTATATATGTTTATTCTTTGTGCCTATCATACCCTGTGACATGTACAGTGGATGATTGTGCATTCTGGAAATTAATTAAGAAAGGACATTTGTATATTGGGTGTATCATTATTATTTCATATGCATGTTGTACTAGATGGATTCATGTATGTAATTCAACATTAAGGGATCTTAAAGAATGTAATCTGTTATTTATGTTATGTTTAACTTCAGATGGACATTGCTATTGCTTTCATTATTTGCAAAAGTTATATGTGATGTTTATTTCTATGGAAAAAAAAAATGCTACTAATCTCAATGAAATTCTAAGTTAATTTTTTGGATTCCTTGGCGGGGCATTACAGAATTCATACTTACATTTGCTCATATTCACATACGCAGAGATCAAGTTTCACCAAAAGTTGACCAGATTTAACCAAGGTTGACTTGAGTTGACTAGTTTCAAATTTTTTTTTGAAATAATTAAATGAAATTATTTAATTAAATGGAGTACTTATTTCTAATTAATTAAACAAAGTTATATAATTTAATGAGAAGCCATTCCTAATTAATTAAATGAAGTTATTAAATTAAATAAGCAAAGTGTCTCTAATTAATTAAAGATTATTTAATTAAATAGAAAAAGTAATTATGAGAGCATATCTCATTTTATTAAATTAAATATCTCAACAAAATCTCTCTTCAATTCAAAAAGAGAAATTTTCAGTTCACTATTGATAAAAAATGAGTTAAATCAGTTAACTCCTGTTTCTACTCAAATTGAATTAGTTAACTCATTATTTTACTCAAATTAAATTTGTTAACTCCATTTAATTTGGAAATCTCCCTTCATGAATGAAATTCACCTATAATCCTGACCCTTGATTTAAATCTATCTCAACCATTGATGAATTTTAGGAAAGTCTATTTAAGAGACCCTCATCTCTTTGTTTTGAAAGGTTGAATGAGAATTTGCATCGAATTGTTGTTGGAGTTCATACTCACATTTGCTCACATTCAAATACGCAAAGATCAACTTTGACCAAAAGTTGATCAGATTTAACCACGGTTGACTTGAGTTGACTAGTTTCGAAAAGAATTTTGAAATAATTAAACGAAATTCTTTAATTAAAAGGAGTACTTACTTCTAATTAATTAAACAAAGTTATTTAATTAAATGAGAAGCCATTCCTAACTAATTAAATTAAGTTATTTAATTAAATAAGAAAAGTGTCTCTAATTAATTAAATAGAAAAAGTAATTATGAGAGCATATCTCATTTTATTAAATTAAACATCTCAACAAAATCTCTTTTCAGTTCAAAAAGGGAAATTTCTAGTTCACTATTGATAAAAAATGAGTTAAATGAGTTAACTCCTTTTTCTACTCTAATTGAATCAGTTAACTCCTTATTTTACTCAAATTAAATCTATTAACTTCCTTTAATTTGGAAATCTTCCTTTATGACTGAACTTCACCTTTAATCCTGACTGCTGATTGAAATCGATCTCAAATGTTGATGAATTCTAGGAAAGTCTATTTAAGAGACCCTCATCTCTTCATTTTGAAAAGTTGAATGAGAATTTGCATCGAATTGTTGCTGGAATTCATAATCACATTTGCTCATATTCATGTACGCAGAGATCAAACTTGACCAAAAGTTGATCAGATTTAACCACGGTTGACTTGAGTTGACTAGTTTTGAAAATAGTTTTTAAATAACTGAATGAAATTATTTAATTAAATGGCGTACTTACTTATAATTATTTAAACAAAGTTATTTAATTAAATGAGAAGCCATTCCTAATTAATTAAATGAAGTTATTTATTTAAATAAGAAAAGTGTTTCTAATTAATTAAAGATTATTTAATTAAATAGAAAAAGTAATTATGAGAGCATATCTCATTTTATTAAATTAAATATCTCAACAAAATCTCTCTTCAGTTCAAAAAGGGAAATTTCTAGTTCACTACTGATAAAAAATGAGTTAAATCAATTAACTCTTTTTTCTACTCAAATTGAATCAGTTAACTCCTTATTTTACTCAAATTAAATCTGTTAACTCTCTTTAATTTGGAAATCTCATTTTATGACTGAACTTCACCTTTAATCCTGACTGTTGATTGAAATCGATCTCAACTGTTGATGAATTCCAGGAAAGTCTATTTAAGAGACCCTCATCTCTTCATTTTGAAAGGTTGAATGAGAATTTACAGCGAATTGTTGCTGAAATTCATACTCACATTTGCTCATATTCACATACGTAGAGATCAAGTTTGATCAAAAGTTGACCAGATTTAACCATGGATGACTTGAGTTGACTAGTTTCGAAAAGAATTTTGAAATAATTAAATTAAATTAGTTAATTAAATGGAGTACTTATTTCTAATTAATTAAACAAAGTTATTTAATTAAATGAGAAGCCATTCCTAATTAATTAAATGAAGTTATTTAATTAAATAAGAAAAGTGTCTCTAATTAATCAAAGATTATTTAATTAAATATAAAAAGTAATTATGAGAGCATATCTCATTTTGTTAAATTAAATATCTCAACAAAATCTCTCTTCAGTTCAAAAAGAGAAATTTTCAGTTCACTATTGATAAAAAATGAGTTAAATTAGTTAACTCCTTTTTCTACTCAAATTGAATAAGTTAAATCCTTATTTTACTGAAATTAAATCTGTTAACTCTCTTTAATTTGGAAATCTCTCTTTACGACTAAACTTCACCTTTAATTTTGAATGCTGATTGAAGTCAATCCAAACCGTTGATGAATCCCAAGAAAGTATATTGAAGAGACCCTCATCTCTTCATTTTGAAAGGTTGAATGAGAATTTCCATCGAATTGATGTTAGAATTTATACTCACATTTTCTCATATTCACATACACAAAGATCAAGTTTCACCAAAAGTTGACTAGATTTAACCACGATTGATTTGAGTTGACTAGTTTCGAAAAGAATTTTGAAATAATTAAATGAAATTATTTAGTTAAATGGAGTACTTACTTCTAATTAATTAAACAATGTTATTTAATTAAATGAGAAGCCATTCCTAATCAATGAATTGAAGTTATTTAATTAAATAAGAAAAGTGTCTCTAATTAATTAAAGATTATTTAATTAGATAGAAAAAGTAATAATGAGAGCATATCTGATTTTATTAAATTAAATATCTCAACAAAATCTCTCTTCAGTTCAAAAAGAGAAATTTCCAGTTCACTATTGATCAAAAATGAGTTAAATCAGTTAACTCCTTTTTCTACTCAAATTGAATCAGTTAATTCCTTATTTTACTCAAATTAAATCTATTAACTCCTTTTAATTTGAAAATCTCCCTTTATGACTGAACTTCAGCTTTAATCCTAACCATTGATTGAAATCGATCTCAACCATTGATAAAATTCCAGGAAAGTCTATTTAAGAGACCCTCATCTCTTCATTTTGAAAGGTTGAATGAGAATTTGCATCGAATTGTTGCTGAAATTGATACTCACATTTGTTCATATTCACATACGCAAAGATCAAGTTTGACCAAAAATTGACCAGATTTAACCACGGTTGACTTGAGTTGACTAGTTTGAAAAATAATTTTTAAATAATTAAATGAAATTATTTAATTAAATGGAGTACTTACTTCTAATTAATTAAATAAAGTTATTTAATTAAATGAGAAGTCATTTAATTAATTAAATAAAGTTAATTAATTCGATGAAGTTATTTAATTAAATAAAAAAAGTGTCTCTAATTAATTAAAAATTACTTAATTAAATAGAAATAGTAATTATGAGAGCATATCTCATTTTATTAAGTTAAATATCTCAATAAAATCTCTCTTAAGTTCAAAAAGGGAAATTTCCAGTTCACTATTGATCAAAAATGAGTTAAATGAGTTAACTCCGTTTTCTACTCAAATTGAATCAGTTAACTCCTTATTTTACTCAAATTAAATCTGTTAACTCCCTTTAATTTGGAAATCTTCCTTTACAACTGAACTTCACCTTTAATCCTAAACGTTGATTGAAATCGATCTCAACCATTGATGAATTCCAGGAAAGTCTATTTTAGAGACCCTCATCTGTTCATTTTGAAAGGTTGAATGAGAATTTCCATCGAATTGTTGCTGGAATTCATACTAACCTTTGCTCATATTCACATACGCAGAGATCAAGTTTGACCAAAGGTTGAACAGATTTAACCACGGTTTAATTGAGTTGACTAGTTTCGAAAAGAATTTTTAAATAATTAAACAAAATAATTTAATTAAATGGAGTACTTACTTCTAATTAATTAAACAAAGTTATTTAATTAAATGAGAAGCCATTCTTAATTAATTAAATGAAGTTATTTAATTAAATAAGAAAAGTGTCTCTAATTAATTAAAGATTATTTAATTAAATATAAAAAGTAATTATGAGAGCATCTCTGATTTTATTAAATTAAATATCTCAACAAAATCTCTCTTCAGTTCAAAAAGGAAAATTTCTAGTTCACTATTGATAAAAAATGAGTTAAATCAGTTAACTCCTTTTTCTACTCAAATTCAATCAGTTAAGTTCTTATTTTACTCAAATTAAATCTGTTATCTCCCTTAAATTTGAAAATCTTCCTTTATGATTGAACTTCACCTTTAATCCTTACCGTTGATTGAAATCGATCTCAACTGTTGATGAATTTCAGAAAAATCTATTTAAAAGACCCTCTTCTCTTCATTTTCAAAGGTTAAATGAGAATTTGCATCGAATTATTGCTGGAATTCATACTCACATTTGCTCATATTCACATATGCAAAGATCAAGTTTGACCAAAAGTTGACCAGAATTATCCACAGTTGACTAGTTTCGAAAAGAATTTTTAAATAATTAAACGAAATTATTTAAGTAGATTGAGTACTTACTTCTAATTAATTAAACAAAGTTATTTAATTAAATGAGAAACCATTCCTAATTAATTAAATGAAGTTATTTAATTAAATAAGAAAAGTGTCTCTAATTAATTAAAGATTATTTAATTAAATAGAAAAAGTAATTATGAGAGCATATCTCATTTTATTAAATTAAGCATCTCAACAAAATCTCTCTTCAGTTCAAAAAGGGAAATTTCAAGTTCACTATTGATAAAAAATGAGTTAAATCAGTTAACTCCTTTTTCTATTCAAATTGAATCATTTAAAACCTTATTTTACTCGAATTAGATCTGTTAACTCCCTTTAATTTGGAAATCTCCCTTTATGACTGAACTTCACTTTTAATCCTGACTGTTGATTGAAATCGATGTCAACCATTGATGAATTCTAGGAAAGTCTATTTAAGAGACCCTCATCTCTTCATTTTGAATAGTTGAATGAGAATTAGCATTGAATTGTTGCTGGAATTCATACTCACATTTGCTCATATTCACATACGCAGAGATCAAGTTTGACCAAAAGTTGACCAGATCTAACCACGGTTGACTTGAGTTGACTAATTTCGAAAAGAATTTTAAAATAATTAATAAAAATTATTTAATTAAATGGAGGTCTTACTTCTAATTAATTAAACAAAGTTATTTAATTCAATGAGAAGCCATTCCTAATTAATTAAATGAAGTTATTCAATTAAATAAGAAAAGTGTTTTTAATTAATTAAACATTATTTAATTAAATAGAAAAAGTAATTATGAGAGCATATCTCATTTTATTAAATTAAATATCTCAACAAAATCTCTCTTCAGTTCAAAAAGGGAAATTTGCAGTTCACTATTGATAAAAAATGAGTTAAATCAGTTAACTCCTTTTTCTACTCAAATTGAATCAGTTAAAACCTTATTTTACTTGAATTAGATCTGTTAACTCCCTTTAATTTGGAAATCTCCCTTTATGACTGAACTTCACTTTTAATCCTGACTGTTGATTGAAATCGATCTCAACCATTGATGAATTCTAGGAAAGTCTATTTAATAGACCCTCATCTCTTCATTTTGAATAGTTGAATGAGAATTAGCATCGAATTGTTGCTGGAATTCATACTCACATTTGCTCATATTCACATACGCAGAGATCAAGTTTGACCAAAAGTTGACCAGATCTAACCACGGTTGACTTGAATTGACTAGTTTCGAAAAGAATTTTAAAATAATTAATAAAAATTATTTAATTAAATGGAGTTCTTACTTCTAATTAATTAAACAAAGTTATTTAATTAAATGACAAGCCATTCCTAATTAATTAAATGAAGTTATTCAATTAAATAAGAAAAGTGTTTTTAATTAATTAAATATTATTTAATTAAATAGAAAAAGGGAAATTTGCAGTTCACTATTGATGAAAAATGAGTTAAATCAGTTAACTCCTTTTTCTACTCATATTGAATCAGTTACGTCCTTATTTTACTCAAATTAAATTTGTTAACTCTCTTTAATTTTGAAATCTCCCTTTATGACTGAACTTCACCTTTAATCCTGACCGTTGATTGAAATCGATCTCAACCGTTGATGAATTCTAGGTAAGTCTATTTAAGAGACCCTCATTTTTTCATTTTAAAAGGTTGAATGAGAATTTGCATCGAATTGTTGCTGGAATTCATACTCACATTTGCTCATATTCACATATGCAGAGATCAAGTTTGAGAAAAAGTTGACTAGATTTAACCACGGTTGACTTGAGTTGACTAGTTTTGAAAAGAATTTTGAAACAATTAAATGAAATTATTTAATTAAATGGAGTAATTACTTCTAATTAACTAAACAAAGTTATTTAATTAAATGAGAAGCCATTCCTAATTAATTAAATGAAGTTATTCAACTAAATAAGAAACGTGTCTCATTTTATTAAATTAAATATATCCACAAAATCTCTCTTCAGTTTGAAAAGGGAAATTTCCAGTTCACTATTGATAAAACATGAGTTAAATCAGTTAACTCCTTTTTCTGCTCAAATTGAATCAGTTAACTCTTTATTTTACTCAAATTAAATATGTTAACATTCTTTAATTGTGAAATCTCCCTTTATGACTAAACTTCACCTTTAATCCTGACCGCTGATTTAAATTGATCTCAACCATTGATGAATTCCAAGAAAGTCTATTTAAGAGACCCTCATCTCTTCATTTTGAAAGCTTAAATGAGAATTTACATCGAATTGTTTTTGGAATTTATACTCACATTTGCTCATATTCTCATACGCAGAGATCGAGTTTGACCAAAAGTTGACTAGATTTAACCACGGTTGACTTGAGTTGACTAGTTTCAGAAAGAATTTTGAAATAATTTAACAAAATTATTTAATTAAATGGAGTACTTACTTCCAATTAATTAAACAAAGTTATTTAATTAAATGAAAAGCCATTCCTAATTAATTAAATGAAGTTATTTAATTAAATAAGAAAAGTGTCTCTAATTAATTAAAGATTATTTAATTAAATAGAAAAAGTAATTATGAGAGCATATCTCATTTTATTAAATTAAATATCTCAACAAAATCTCTCTTCAGTTCAAAAAGGGAAATTTTAAGTTCACTATTGATCAAAACTGTGTTAAATAAGTTAACTCCTTTTTCTACTCAAATTGAATCAGTTAACCCCTTATTTTACTCGAATTAGATCTGTTAACTCCCTTTAATTTGGAAATCTCCCTTTAAGACTAAACTTCACTTTTAATCCTTACCGTTGATTGAAATCGATCTCAACCATTGATAAATTCTAGGAAAGTCTATTTAAGAGACCCTCATCTCTTCATTTTGAATAGTTGAATGAGAATTTGCATCGAATTGTTGCTGGAATTCATACTCACATTTTCTCATATTCACATACGCAGAGATCAAGTTTGACCAAAAGTTGACCAGATCTAACCACGGTTGACTTGAGTTGACTAGTTTCAAAAAGAATTTTACAATAATAAATAAAAATTATTTAATTAAATGGAGTACTTACTTCTAATTACTTAAACAAAGTTTTTTAATTAAATGAGAAGCCATTCCTAATTAATTAAATGAAGTTATTTAATTAAATAAGAAAAGTGTTTTTAATTAATTAAAGATTATTTAATTAAATAGAAAAAGTAATTATGAAAGCATATCTCATTTTATTAAATTAAATATTTTAACAAAATCTCTCTTTAGTTCAAAAAGGGAAATTTGCAATTCACTATTGATCAAAAATGAGTTAAATCAGTTAACTCCTTTTTCTACTCAAATTGAATTAATTACCTTCTTATTTTACTCAAATTAAATTTGTTAACTCTCTTTAATTTGGAAATATCCCTTTATGACTAAAGTTCACCTTTAATCCTGACCATTTATTGAAATCGATCTCAACTATTGATGAATTCCAGGTAAGTCTATTTAAGAGACCCTCATTTCTTCATTTTGAAAGGTTAAATGAGAATTTGCATCGAATTATTGCTGGAATTCATACTCACATTTGCTCATATTCACATACGCAGAGATCAAGTTTGACCAAAAGTTGACCAGATTTAACCACGGTTGACTTGAGTTGACTAGTTTCAAAAAGAATTTTGAAATAATTAAATGAAATTATTTAATTAAATGGAGTACTTACTTCTAATTAATTAAACAATGTTATTTAATTAAATGAAAAGTCATTCCTAATTAATTAAATGAAGTTATTCAATTAAATAAGAAAAGTGTCTCTAATTAATTAAAGATTATTTAATTAAATAGAAAAAGTAATTATGAGAATATATCTCATTTTATTAAATTAAATATCTCAACAAAATCTCTCTTCAGTTTGAAAAGGAAAATTTCCAGTTCGCTATTGATAAAAAATGAGCTAAATCAGTTAACTCCTTTTTCTGCTCAAATTGAATCAGTTAACTCTTTATTTTACTCAAATTAAATCTGTTAACTCTCTTTAATTTGGAAATCTCCCTTTATGACTAAACTTCACTTTTAATCCTGACCGCTGATTTAAATCGATCTCAACCATTGATGAATTCCAAAAAAGTCTATTTAAGAGACCCTCATCTCTTCATTTTGAAAGCTTAAATGAGAATTTGCATCAAATTGTTGCTAGAATTTATACTCACATTTGCTCATATTCTCATATGCAGAGATCAAGTTTGACCAAAAGTTGACTAGATTTAACCACGGTTGACTTGAGTTGACTAATTTTGGAAAGAATTTTGAAATAATTAAACAAAATTATATAATTAAATAGAGTACTTACTTCCAATTAATTAAACAAAGTTATTTAATTAAATGAGAAGCCATTCCTAATTAATTAAATCAAGTTATTTAATTAAATAAAAAAAGTGTCTCTAATTAATTAAAGATTATTTAATTAAATAGAAAAAGTAATTATGAGAGCATATCTCATTTTATTAAATTAAATATCTCAACAAAATCTCTCATCAATTCCAAAAGAGAAATTTCTAGTTCACTATTGATCAAAAATGAGTTAAATCGGTTAACTCCTATTTCTACTCAAATTGAATCAGTTAACTCCTTATTTTACTCAAATTAAATCTGTTAAATTCCTTTAATTTGGAAATCTCCCTTAATGACTGAACTTCACCTTTAATCCTGAATGTTGATTGAAATCGATCTCAACCATTGATGAATTCCAGGAAAATCTCTTTCAGAGACCCTCATCTGTTCATTTTGAAAGGTTGAATGAGAATTTCTATCGAATTGTTGCTGGAATTCATACTCACCTTTGCTCATATTCACATACGCAGAGATCAAGTTTGACCAAAAGTTGAACAGATTTAACCACGGTTGAATTGAGTTGACTAGTTTCGAAAAGAATTTTTAAATAATTAAACAAAATTATTTAATTAAATGGAGTACTTACTTATAATTAATTAAACAAAGTTATTTAATTAAATGAGAAGCCATTCCTAATTAATTAAATGAAGTTATTTAATTAAATAAGAAAAGTGTCTGTAATTAATTAAAGATTATTCATTAAATATAAAAAGTAATTATGAGAGCATGTCTGATTTTATTAAATTAAATATCTCAACAAAATCTCTCTTCAGTTCAAAAAGAAAAATTTCCAATTCACTATTGATGAAAAATGAGTTAAATTAGTTAACTCCTTTTTCTACTCAAATTGAGTCAGTTAACTTCTTATTTCACTCAAATTAAATCTATTAACTCCCTTTATGACTGAACTTCACCTTTAATCCTTACCGTTGATTGAAATCGATCTCAACCGTTGATGAATTCCAGAAAAATCTATTTAAAAGACCCTCATCTATTCATTTTCAAAGGTTAAATGAGAATTTGCATCGAATTGTTGCTGGAGTTCATACTCACATTTGCTCATATTCACATATGCAAAGATCCAGTTTGACCAAAAGTTGACCAGATTTAACCGCGGTTGACTAGTTTCGAAAAGAATTTTTAAATAATTAAACAAAATTATTTAATTAAATTGAATACTTACTTCTAATTAATTAAACAAAGTTATTTAATTAAATGAGAAGCCATTGCTAATTAATTAAATGAAGTTATTTAATTAAGTAAGAAAAGTGTCTCTAATTAATTAAAGATTATTTAATTAAATAGAAAAAGTAATTATGAGAGCATATCTCATTTTATTAAATTAAATATCTCAACAAAATATCTCTTCAGTTCAAAAAGGGAAATTTCAAGTTCACTATTGATCAAAAATGAATTAAATTAGTTAACTCCTTTTTCTATTCAAATTGAATCAGCTAACGCCTTATTTTACTCGAATTAGATCTGTTAACTCCCTTTAATTTGGAAATCTCCCTTTATGACTGAACTTCACTTTTAATCCTGACTGTTGATTGAAATCGATCTCAACCGTTGATAAATTTTATGAAAGTCTATTTAAGAGACCCTCATCTCTTCATTTTGAATAGTTGAATGAGAATTTGCATCGAATTGTTGCTGGAATTCATACTCACATTTGCTCATATTCACATACACGGAGATCAAGTTTGACCAAAAGTTGACCAGATCTAACCACGGTTGACTTGAGTTGACTAGTTTCGAAAAGAATTTTAAAATAATTATTAAAAATTATTTAATTAAATGGAGTACTTACTTCTAATTAATTAAACAAAGTTCTTTAATTAAATGAGAAGCCATTCCTAATTAATTAAATGAAGTTATTTGATTAAATAAGAAAAGTGTTTTTAATTAATTAAAGATTATTTAATTATATAGAAAAAGTAATTATGAGAGCATATCTCATTTTATTAAATTAAATATCTCAACAAAATCTCTCTGCAGTTCAAAAAGGTAAATTTGCAGTTCACTATTGATAAAAAATGAGTTAAATCAGTTAACTACTTTTTTTACTCAAATTGAATCAGTTACCTCCTTATTTTACTCAAATTATATTTGTTAACTCTCTTTAATTTGGAAATCTCCCTTTATGACTGAATTTCAACTTTAATCCTGACCATTGATTCAAATTGATCTCAACTGTTGATGAATTCCAGGTAAGTCTATTTAAGAGAACCTCATTTCTTCATTTTGAAAGGTTGAATGAGAATTTGCATCGAATTGTTATTGGAATTCATACTCACATTTGCTCATATTCACATACGCAGCGATAAAGTTTGACCAAAAGTTGACCAGATTTAACCACGGTTGAGTTGAGTTGACTAGTTTCGAAATTTTTTTTTGAAATAATTAAATGAAATTATTTAATTAAATGGAATACTTACTTCTAATTAATTAAACAATGTTATTTAATTAAATGAGTAGCCATTCCTAATTAATTAAATGAAGTTATTCAATTAAATAAGAAAAGTGTCTCTAATTAATTAAAGACTATTTAATTAAATAGAAAAAAGTAATTATGAGAATATATCTCATTTTATTAAATTAAATATCTCAACAAAATCTCTCTTCAGTTTGAAAAGGGAATTTTTCAGTTCACTATTGATAAAAAATGAGTTCGATCAGTTAACTCCTTTTTCTGCTCAAATTGAATCAGTTAACTCTTTATTTTACTCAAATTAAATCTGTTAACTCTCTTTAATTTGGAAATCTTCCTTTATGACTAAACTTCACCTTTAATCCTGACCGCTGATTTAAATCGATCTCAACCATTGATGAATTCAAAGAAAGTCTATTTAAGAGACCCTCATCTCTTCATTTTGAAAGCTTAAATGAGAATTTGCATCGAATTGTTGCTGGAATTTATACTCACATTTGCTCATATTCTCATACGCAGAGATTAAGTTTGACCAAAAGTTGACTATATTTAACCATGGTTGACTTGAGTTGACTAGTTTCGAAAAGAATTTTGAAATAATTAAATGAAATTATTTAATTAAATGGAGTACTTACTTCCAATTAATTAAACAAAGTTATTTAATTAAATGAGAAGCCATTCCTAATTAATTAAATGAAGTTATTTAATTAAATTAAAAAAGTGTCTCTAATTAATTAAAGATTATTTAATTAAATATAAAAAGTAATTATGAGAGCATATCTCATTTTATTAAATTAAATATCTCAACAAAATCTCTCATCAATTCCAAAAGAGAAATTTCTAGTTCACTATTGATCAAAAATGATTTAAATCGGTTAACTCCTTTTTCTACTCAAATTGAATCAGTTAACTCCTTATTTTACTCAAATTAAATCTGTTAACTCCCTTTAATTTGAAAATCTCCCTTTATGACCGAACTTCACATTTAATCCTGACCGTCGATTGAAATTGATTTGAACCGTTGATGAATACCAGGAAAGTCTATTTAAGAGACCCTCATCTCCTCATTTTGAATGGTTGAATGAGAATTTATATCGAATTGTTGCTGAAATTCATACTCACATTTGCTGATATTCACATACGCAGAGATCAAGTTTGACCAAAAGTTGACTATATTTAACCATGGTTGACTTGAGTTGACTTGTTTCGAAAAGAATTTTGAAATAATTAAATAAAATTATTTAATTAAATGAAGTACTTACTTATAATTAATTAAACAAAGTTATTTAATCAAATGAGAAGCCATTCGTAATTAATTAAATGAAGTTATTTAATTAAATAAGAAAAATGTCTTTAATTAATTAAAGATTATTTAATTAAATAAAAAAAGTAATTATAAGAGCATATCTCATTTTATTAAATTAAATATCTCAACAAAATCTCTCATAAGTTCAAAAAGGGAAATGTTCAGTTCACTATTGATCAAAAATGAGTTAAATCAGTTAACTCCATTTTCTACTCAAATTGAATCAGTTAACTCCTTATTTTACTCAAATTAAATTTGTTAACTCCCTTTAATTTGGAAATCTCCCTTTATGACTGAACTTCACCTTTTATCCTGAATGCTGATTGAAATCGATCTCAACCATTGATGAATTCCAGGAAAGTCTATCTCAGAGACCCTCATCTCTTCATTTTGAAACGTTGAATGAGAATTTGCATCGAATTGTTGCTAGAATTCATACTCACCTTTGCTCATATTCACATACGCAGATATCAAGTTTGACCAAAAGTTGATCAGATTTAACTACAGTTGACCTAAGTTGACTAATTTTGAAAAAAAATTTTCAATAATTAAACAAAATTATTTAATTAAATGGAGTACTTACTTCTAGTTAATTAAACAAAGTTCTTTAATTAAATGAGAATCCATTCCTAATTTATTAAATGAAGTTATTTAATTAAATAAAAAAATTGTTTCTAATTAATTAAAAATTATTTAATTAAATAAAAAAAGTAATTATGAGAGCATATCTCATTTTATTAAATTAAATATCTCAACAAAATCCTTCTTCAGTTCAAAAAGGGAAATTTATAATTCACTATTGATAAAAAATGAGTTAAATCAATTAACTCCTTTTTCCACTCAAATTGAATCAGTTAACTCCTTATTTTACTCAAATTAAATTTGTTAACTCTCTTTAATTTGGAAATCTCTCTTTATGACTGAACTTCACCTTTAATTTTGACCGTTGATTGAAATCGATCTCAACTGTTGATGAATTCTAGGTAAGTCTATTTAAGAGACCCTCATTTCTTCATTTTGAAAGGTTGAATTAGAATTTGCATCGAATTGTTGCTGGAATTCATACTCACATTTGCTCATATTCACATACGCAGAGATCAAGTTTGACCAAAAGTTGACCAAATTTAACCACGGTTGACTTGAGTTGACTAGTTTCGAAAAGAATTTTGAAATAATTAAACGAAATTATTTAATTAAATGGAGTACTTACTTCTAATTAATTAAACAATGTTATTTAATTAAATGAGAAGCCATTCCTAATTGACTAAATAAAGTTATTCAATTAAATAAGAAAAGTGTTTCTAATTAATTAAAGATTATTTAATTAAATAAAAAAAGTAATTATGAGAATATATCTCATTTTATTAAATTAAATATCTCAACAAAATCTCTCTTCAAATTGAAAAGGGAAATTTCCAATTCACTATTGATAAAAAATGAGTTAAATGAGTTAACTCCTTTTTCTGCTCAAATTGAATTAGTTAACTCTTTATTTTACTCAAATTAAATCTGTTAACACTCTTTAATTTGGAAATCTCCCTTTATGACTAAACATCACCTTTAATCTTGACCGCTGATTTAAATCGATCTCAACCATTGATGAATTCCAAGAAAGTCTATTTAAGAAAAAAAGTTATTTAATTAAATGAGAAGCCATTCCTAATTAATTAAATGAAGTTATTTAATTAAATAAAAAAAGTGTCTCTAATTAATTAAAGATTATTTAATTAAATAGAAAAAGTAATTATGAGAGCATATCTCATTTTATTAAATTAAATATCTCAACAAAATCTCTCATTAGTTCCAAAAGAGAAATTTCTAGTTCACTATTGATAAAAAATGAGTTAAATCAGTTAACTCCTTTTTCTACTCAAATTGAATCAGTTAACTCCTTATTTTACTCAAATTAAATCTGTTAACTCCTTTTAATTTGAAAATCTCCCTTTGTGACTGAACTTCACCTTTAATCCTAATCGTCGATTGAAATTGATTTGAACTGTTGATGAAAACTAGAAAATGTCTATTTAAGAGACCCTCATCTCCTCATTTTGAAAGGTTGAATGAGAATTTGCATTGAATTGTTGCTGGAATTCATAGTCACATTTGCTCATATTCACATACGCAGAGATCAAGTTTGAGCAAAAGTTGACTAGATTTAACCATGGTAGACTTGAGTTGACTAGTTTTGAAAGGAATTTTGAAATAATTAAATGAAATTATTTAATTAAATGGAGTACTTACTTATAATTAATTAAATAAATTTATTTAGTTAAATGAGAAGCCATTCCTAATTAATTAAATGAAGTTATTTAATTAAATAAAAAAAGTAATTATAAGAGCATATCTCATTTTATTAAATTAAATATCTCAACAAAATCTCTCTTCAATTCAAAAAGGGAAATTTCCAGTTCACTATTGATAAAAAATGAGTTAAATCAGTTAACTCCTTTTTGTAATCAAATTGAATTAGTTTACTCCTTATTTTACTAAAATTAAATTTGTTAACTCCCTTTAATTTGAAAATCTGCCTTTATAACTGAACTTCACCTTTAATCCTGATCGCTGATTGAAATCGAGCTCAACCATTGATGAATTCCAGGAAAGTCTATTTAAGAAACCCTCATCTCTTCATTTTGAAAGGTTGAATGAGAATTTGCATTGAATTGTTGATGGAATTCATACTCCAATTTTCTTATATTCACATATGCAGAGATCAAGTTTGACCAAAAGTGACCAGATTTAACTACGATTGACTTGAGTTGACTTGTTTCGAAAAGAATTTTTAAATAATTAAACAAAATTATTTAATTAAATGGAGTTCTTACTTCTAATTAATTAAACTATGTTATTTAATTAAATGAGAAGCCATTCCTAATTAATTAAATGAAGTTATTTAATTAAATAAGAAAAGTGTCTCTAATTAATTAAAAATTACTTAATTAAATATAAAAAGTAATTATGAGAGCATATCTCATTTTATTAAATCAAATATCTGAACAAAATCTCTCTTTAGTTCAAAAAGGGAAATTTTCAGTTCACTATTGATAAAAAATGAGTTAAAGCAGTTAGCTCCTTTTTCTACACAAATTGAATCAGTTAAGTCCTTATTTTACTCAAATTAAATCTATTAACTCCCTTTAATTTGGAAATGTCCCTTTATGACTGAACTTCACCTTTAATCCTAAACGTTGATTGAAATCAATCTCAACCGTTGATGAATTCTAGATAAGTCTATTTAAGAGACCCTCATTTCTTCATTTTGAAAGGTTGAATGAGAATTTGCATCGAATTGTTGCTGGAATTCATACTCACATTTGCTCATATGCACATACGCAGAGATCAAGTTTGACCAAAAGTTGACCAGATTTAATCACGGTTGACTTGAGTTGACTAGTATCAAAAAGAATTTTGAAATAATTAAATAAAATTATTTAATTAAATGGAGTACTTACTTCTAATTAATTAAACAATGTTATTTAATTAAATGAGAAGTAATTCCTAATTAATTAAATGAAGTTATTTAATTAAATAAGAAAAGTGTCTCTAATTAATTAAAGATTACTTAATTAAATAGAAAAAGTAATTATGAGAATATATCTCATTTTATTAAATTAAATATCTCAACAAAATCTCTCTTCAGTTTGAAAAGAGAAATTTTCAGTTCACTATTGATAAAAAATGAGTTAAATGAGTTAACTCTTTTTTTCGCTCAAATTGAATCAGTTAACTCTTTATTTTACTCAAATTAAATCTATTAACTCTCTTTAATTTGAAAATCTCCCTTTATGACTAGACTTCACCTTTAATCGTAACCGCTGATTTAAATCGATCTCAACCATTGATGAATTCTAAGAAAGTCTATTTAAGAGACCCTCATCTCTTCATTTTGAAAGCTTAAATGAGAATTTGAATTGAATTGTTGCTGGAATTTATACTCACATTTGCTCAAATTCTCATACGCAGAGATCAAGTTTGACCAAAAGTTGACCAAATTTAACTGCGGTTGACTAGTTTCGAAAAGAATTTTGAAATAATTAAATAAAATTATTTAATTAAATGGAGTACTTACTTCCAATTAATTAAACAAAGTTATTTAATTAAATGAGAAGCCATTCCTAATTAATTAAATGAAGTTATTTAATTAAATAAAAAAACTGTTTCTAATTAATTAAAGATTATTTAATTAAATAGAAAAAATAATTATGAGAGCATATTTCATTTTATTAAATTAAATATCTCAACAAAATCTCTCATCAGTTCCAAAAGAAAAATTTTTAGTTCACTATTGATAAAAAATGAGTTAAATCAGTTAACTATTTTTTCTACTCAAACTGAATCAGTTAACTCCTTATTTTACTCAAATTAAATATGTTAACTCCCTTTAATTTCGAAATCTCCCTTTATGACTGAACTTCACTTTTAATCCTGACTGTCGATTGAAATCGATCTGAACCGTTGATGAATACCAGAATAGTCTATTTAAGAGACCCTCATCTCCCCATTTTGAAAGGTTGAATGAGAATTTGCATTGAATTGTTGCTAAAATTCACACTCACATTTGCTCATATTCACATACGCAGAGATCAAGTTTGACCAAAAGTTGACTACATTTAACCATGGTTGACTTGAGTTGACTAGTTTTGAAATTTTTTTTGAAATAATTAAATAAAATTATTTAATTAAATGGAGTACTTACTTCTAATTAATTAAACAAAGTTATTTAATTAAATGAGAAGTCATTCTTAATTAATTAAATGAAGTTATTTAATTAAATAAGAAAAGTGTCTCTAATTAATTAAGGATTATTTAATTAAATAAAAATAATAATTATAAGAGCATATCTCATTTTATTAAATTAAATATCTCAACAAAATCTCTCATAAGTTCAATAAGGGAAATTTCTAGTTCACTATTGATCAAAAATGAGTTAAATCAGTTAACTCCTTTTTTTAATCAAATTGAATAAGTTAACTCCTTATTTTACTCAAATTAAATCTGTTAACTCCCTTTAATTTGGAAATCTGCATTTATGACTGAACTTCACCTTTAGTCTTGATCGCTGATTGAAATCGATCTCAACCGTTGATGAATTTCAGGAAAGTCTATTTAAGAAACTCTCATCTCTTCATTTTGAAAGGTTGAATGAGAATTTGCATTGAATTGTTGCTGGAATTCATACTCACATTTGCTCATATTCACATACGCAGAGATCAAGTTTGACCAAAAGTGACCAGATTTAACTACGGTTGACTTGAGTTGACTAGTTTCGAAAATAATTTTGAAACAATTAAACGAAATTATTTAATTAAATGGAGTACTTACTTCTAATTAATTAAACAAAGTTATTTAAATAAATGAGAAGCCATTACTAATTCATTAAATGCAGTTATTTAATTAAATAAGAAAAGTGTCTCTAATTAATTAAAGATTATTTAATTAAATAGAAAGAGTAATTATGAGAGCATATCTCATTTTATTAAATTAAATATCTCAACAAAATCTCTCTTCAATTGAAAAAGGGAAATTTTCAGTTCACTATTGATCAAAAATGAGTTAAATAAGTTAACTCCTTTTCTACTCAAATTGAATTAGTTAACTCCTTATTTTACTCAAATTAAATCTGTTAACTCCCTTTAATTTAGAAATCTCCCTTTATGACTAAACTTCACCTATAATCCTAACCATTGATTGGAATCAATCTTAATTGTTTATGAATTCCAAAAAAGTCTATTTAAGAGACCCTCATATCTTTTTTTTTATAGGTTGAATGAGAATTTGCATCGAATTGTTGCTGAAATTCATACTCACATTTGCTCATATTCACATACGCAAAGATCAAGTTTGACCAAAAGTTGACCAGATTTAACCACGATTGACTTGAGTTGACTAGTTTCAAAAAAAATTTGAAATAATTAAATGAAATTATTTAATTAAATGGAGTACTTACGTCTAATTAATTAAACAAAGTTATTTAATTAAATGAGAAGTCATTCCTAATTAATTAAAAGAAGTTATTTAATTGAATAATAAAAGTGTCTTTAATTAATTAAAGATGATTTAATTAACCAGAAAAAGTAATTATGAGAGCATATCTCATTTTATGAAATTAAATATCTCAACAAAATCTCTCTTCAATTCAAAAAGAAAAATTTCTAGTTCACTATTGATAAAAAATGAGTTTAATCAGTTAACTCTTTTTTCTACTCAAATTGAATTAGTTAACTCTTTATTTTACTCAAATTAAATCTGTTAACTCCCTTTAATTTGGAAAGCTCCCTTTATGACTGAACTTCACCTTTAATCCTGATCATTTATTGAAATCGATCTCAACCTTTGATGAATTCCAGGAAAGTCTATTTAAGAGATCCTCATGTCTTCATTTTGAAAGGTTGAATGAGAAGTTGCATCAAATTGTTGCTAGAATTCATACTCACATTTGCTCATATTCACATATGCAGAGATGAAGTTTCACCAAAAGTTGATCAGATTTAACCACGGTTGACTTGAGTTGACTAGTTTCGAATTTTTTTTGAAATAATTAAACGAAATTATTTAATTAAATGGAGTACTTACTTCTAATTAAATAAACAAAGTTATTTAATTAAATGAGAAGCCATTCCTAATTAATTAAATGAATTTATTTAATTAAATAAGAAAAGTGTCTCTAATCAATTTAAGATTACTTAATTAAATAGAAAAAGTAATTATGAGAGCATATGTCATTTTATTAAATTAAATATCTCAACAAAATCTCTCTTCAGTTCAAAAAGGGAAATTTCGAGTTCACTATTGATCAAAAATGAGTTAAATCAGTTAACTCATTTTTCTACTCAAATTGAATTAGTTAACTCTTTATTTTACTCAAATTAAATCTTTTAACTCCCTTTAATTTGAAAATCTCCCTTTTTGACTAAACTTCACATTTAATCCTGACCGTTGATTGAAATCGATCTCAACCGTTGATGAATTTTAGGAAATTCTATTTCAGAGACCCTCATCTCTTCATTTTGAAATGTTGAATGAGAATTTGCATCGAATTGTTGCTGGAATTCATACTCACATTTGCTCATATTCACATACGCCAAGATCAAGTTAGACCAAAAGTTGACCAAATTTAACCACGGTTGACTTGAGTTGACTAGTTTCGAAAAGAATTTTTAAATAATTAAATGAAATTATTTAACTAAATGGAGTACTTACTTCTAATTAATTAAAAAAAGTTATTTAATTAAATGAGAAGCCATTCCTAATTAATTAAATGAAGTTATTTAATTAAATAAGAAAAGTGTCTCTAATTAATTAAAGATTACTTAATTAAATAGAAAAAGTAATTATGAGAGCATATCTCATTTCATTAAATTAAATATCTCAACAAAATCTCTCTTCAGTTCAAAAAGGGAAATTTTTAGTTCACTATTGATAAAAAATGAGTTAAATCAGTTAAATCTTTTTCCTACTCAAATTGAATCATTTAACTCTTTATTTTACTCAAATTAAATCTGTTATCTCCCTTTAATTTGGAAATCTCCTTTTATGACTGAACTTCACCTTTAATCCTAACCGTTGATTGAAATCGATCTCAACCGTTGATCAATTCCAGGAAAGTCTATTTAAGAGACCCTCATCTGTTCATTTTAAAAGTTTGAATGAGAATTTGCATCAAATTGTTGCTGAAATTCATACTCACATTTGCTCATATTCACATATGTAATGCCCTGCCAAAGGATCCAAAGAATTTTATTAAGTTTGCCAAACTTTTTTTTTTTAAACATGAAAGATAAAACCATTTATAACATTTGTGGAAGCAATAGCAACAATTCAAATGAAAATAAACATAACATATATATACATAACAGGCTACATTCTTTAAAGATCCCTTAATGTTGAATCACATCTAATCATAACTATTCATTTATCATCACATCCATATGAAATAACAATGATACATCCAACATTCTTAAACCATATACAAGTGTCTCTTTAGAATTTACATTTTAGTTTAGCTCAATCATCCATTGTACATGTTACAAGGTATGAAAAGCTTAAAAGAATATACATCTATGGAAATAAAGTACATCATCATCTAATATTAATCCATGATGCAACTAAAGTAAATGAAACCGCATGTCATACATGATACATCATCATCATAAAAATATAAACATCCATCATAAGAGATAGCCATAAATCACAAACATAATAAACTAATTGCACGGTTCCTCCCAACCGTAAATAGCATCATAAGCCCATCGTGGATCCTAGTCATCCCTCCGTGCGTAACATTCCAAAGCACCGAAGAGATCATCGGTATTAACATAGTAGGAATGTCACTCCTAAAACATCCTACTAACATGCAAAGTAAAGCATAATAAATCATCAACTAACATATGCAAAGTAAAACAAATCATCAATATAAGAAACATACCAGTAAATACATCCATCATAAGGCATATTATCTATCATAATGCTCCAAAAATATAATGAAGAATAAATACCAACCAAGGATACTCCAGCCACGGTGTCTCGAGCAGATCTCAAATGATAAGAGTGAAGATACACTACCACCCGACCGCGTGGAACCTAAGTGGTCCACTCCCACCGTGCTGAGGAGATAATCTCAAGTCCCAAATAGGATATCAATTGACAAAGAACAAATCTCTATAAGTCCAGGAATCCTAAAAGTATACTAACTCAAAAGTTTCAACACACACAAAATTGACATCTAATTGCCAGAGGCACAGAAAGACATGTAGAAAACCTACTCAGCAAGCGGGAAAGTGTCATTGCATTTATCACGTACAAGTTACCCCGGCAGTTAGCTAAACTCGACGGGTCCATACTGATCTCATGCGACCACTAGTATCCTCTCATACTGATGAGGCATACTACAAAATGCATGGTCGCAACCATGCATTCTCACTACTCCCATCCTAGCCTGTAAAAGCACTCAAGGCATGGGCGAGAACATCAAAACAATTATCTTTTTAGGTTCATTTAATCTCCATTTAATGTGTAAATATTATCACTTATTAACAAAACTTACAATGAGTTACCCTAGCAGCCACTTAGGGCCCCGACCCCCATTGCAAGCCACTTCTCGACACTACAAGTAGATTACCTACCCTAAGCTCATAGAATCATAAATCTCAAAATCATAAAAGATAATCCATAATAAAATCATCAAATATGCATAAAAGCATCAAATATCCATAATAAGAATAATCAAATCTCCAAGATAAAAATCATCAAATCTCCATAAGCATCTGAAAAAGCATTCATAGAAAATCATGACCACAACAGTTCTCTATTGGCAACTGAAGGCATCACTGATAATCATAAGTATCAATTGGTTCTCAATAACCAAAATATATCTCAAGATAAATGGTTCTCAACAAGCAACCAAGAATATCTCAAAATCATACTGATCGAAGACTCCAAAATGGTTGAGTCAAACATGTCACAACATGACATCATCAAGAAATAAATCAACATTTCAGTCTCATCATGGCGACCAAAAAATAATCCAAAGATAACGGATCAATGACTCAAAAATGATTAGCTCAAGTGTCTCATATACATCTCAACTTCACATATGAAGACTTATGAACAATAAGAATCAGTAAATACAAACATTTCATAGAGCATATGATCACATTACCATGGTTGGATTTATAAAGATCGAGACCAAATAAGATCAACATGCCAACACATCTCATAACCCCCGAGCCTTCGGTAACAACCTAAGACTGGTCAACACTAGTCAACCCAAAACCCAAAACAAGAAGCATATAGAATACACGATGCAAACACATGTTTTGGTTTACTAAATTCACATAGTTAAATAATGTGTAAGGGTTTCCAATTTTTTGTTTGCAAGTATACTTCAAGTGTTTCAAGTTTCATCATTTGACCTACAAGTCAACCCAATTGTTCTCCGATAGCATTACCCTTCCATTATTAAGAATTACATTCTAAGAATAACTTAAGGATAAATATTCACTAAACTGATCATCATTGACCTTTAATTAAATTGCTTTCTTTATTTAACTAAGATCCATATTCTAATTGATTAACTCTCCTTCATAAATCAAAGATCATTATTCATTTATAAAAGAACCAATTATCAAACTAATAAGAATTATAACTTTATTAAAATGATCAATTAAATCAAACAATTAACATAGGTACACCATCTATGACCTATTAACATTTAATAGTTTCCAATTCAATAATACTATGTCTCACCATTAAAACATCTAAGGTCATTATGAGAGTACGACTTATCAACTTCGATGTAAATACTTCACAACTTTGCTAGAGGAATCGATATTAGCATATCAATTAAAACACTAATACATAACTTGATTATTAATTAAATCTAATTAACTCTAATTAATTTAATTAATAATTATATATCCAAAGCAACATTCTAATTAATATCAGTTGACTAATAACTAACTATAATTTTATAAGTTAAAAGTCATCTATAATTTAGTACACAAATATTCATATTCATAGTTCAATAATAATAACTTGTTAATATTTGATAACAAGCTATATTGAAAATCTTATTAATAAATCTATAATGACCACATTCGTCATTCTTTCAACAATGTTTCCATTTTATTTTAATAATAACAAGTTCTAATAAATCCTCAATACCAAGTATTATTATCTCAAATAAGTTTTTCCTATGTACAATAATTCAAATAATTAATACTCCAAATTATTAACCAATTCAATTTGATTAATATCTTTTACAGTACTTCAATCATTAATTAATCTCCTCTAGATTAACTCTGATCGTATTAATTGATAACTATTTAAACTATTTACACTATTATTTATTAATAGTTTGTTAGTCCCAACAAACATTAATAAATAATAAACTCATCAAAACTATTATTAATCGATCTAGAGAACTTTACATAAGCTTCATTAGTTAACTCTTAATACCATTAAGGTATATCAATAATTTAGTTAATAATATATAACATATTAATAATACCATAGTAATTCAAATTATAACAATGTTATAATAGTGACTTCATGTCAATTAAATCTTAATCCATTATCATTAAAGTCTCTTCATTTAAAAACGTAATATAAAATTACCATCTCTAAATTATTTAATATATATTAAATAGTATTTAATATACATTACAAAAAGTCCGCTATATAAACTATATTAAAATCTCTTTTCTTTTAATTTTCTCTCATCCATTTACTTAGATTGACTAATAATTAATTACACTTCTTCTACTATTAAATAATCTTAATTAAATTTGATTTAAATAGATTAGATAATAAACCATATAAAACTAATGCATATTAATAAAATTCTAATAAGGAAAGATTTCAATAATATCTTTAATTCATTTCATGCTTTGATATATTATTTTTGTGAAGTTTAAGCATAAAGAACTCTTGGTTATGGAGAAATATCTGTCTTTGAATAAAACAGTTTCAGTACGTCGGTCATATCTCCCTAATCAACTGTTGGATCGAGCTGAAAGGTGTCACCAACTAAGCATGGGTCTTTTCTAACCTTTTTGATGAGTCATAGAGTTGTAGACACCTTGTGCTTAATTGATGCACTAACCCCCATATTGTTGACACATGTTAATTCTCATGCAATCTTATAACTCCAATTTACTTTTTAAATAATCTCTATTTAAATTTTATAACTTTTATTATTATTATTTTATTTATTTATTTATTATTATTTTATAATTATTATTAATTTTAATTTCTAGTTTTCTTTTATTTAATTCATTTTTCTCAATAATTCACATTTACTTAATTACAATCAAAATATCAAAGATATGAAGTGGTGCATCATATAGATCCCAACTAGCAGGTGCCTACGACTCCCTTCCTTAACCACATCAGACACGTCATACAAAAGCAAACACGTAAGGCAAACACGCACACCATACACATGCAAGTATGGGGTAAGTATCCATAAGAAAGCACATATGATAATAAATCATCTTACTAATCATCATTAATAATTGAAAACAATGTAATAATCATCATCAATAATTGTGAACACTAAAAATAATCATCATACATACATGAAACGTAGAGTCTAAGTAATCTCATCACATAATAAACTGAATCCATAGCACAATATCTGATAATCTAAAAAGAATGCTGCTAACCAACAACATAAAACTAGTTCTAAAAGAGTTCAACAACGATAACAAAATGTGAACCAGAGGCAGGCACTACAACATACGCAAATATAAAGTTTGACCAAAAGTTGACCAGATTTAATCACGGTTGACTTGAGTTGTCTAGTTTCAAAAAGAATTTTGAAATAATTAAATGAAATTATTTAATTAAATGGAGTACTTGCTTCTAATTAATTAAACAAAGTTATTTAATTAAATGAGAAGCCATTCCTAATTAATTAAATGAAGTTATTTTATTAAATAAGAAAAGTGTCTTTAATTAATTAAAGATTTCTTAATTAAATAGAAAAATTAATTATGAGAGCATATCTCATTTTATTAAATTAAATATCTCAACAAAATCTCTCTTCAGTTCAAAAAAAGAAATTTTAGTTCACTATTGATCAAAAATGAGTTAAATAAGTTAACTCCTTTTTTTACTCAAATTGAATCAGTTAACTCCTTATTTTACTCAAATTAAATCTGTTAACTTTTTTTAATTTGGAAATCTTCCTTTATGACTGAACTTCGGCTTTAATCCTGACCGTTGATTGAAATCGATCTCAAACGTTGATGAATTTCAGGAAAGTCTATTTAAGAGACCCTCATCTCTTCATTTTGAAAGTTTGAATGAGAATTTGCATCAAATTGTTGCTGGAATTCATAATCACATTTTCTCATATTCACATACACAAAGATCAAGTTTGACCAAAATTTGATCAGATTTAACCACGGTTGACTTGAGTTGACTAGTTTCGAAAAGAATTTTGAAATAATTAAATAAAATTATTTAATTAAATGGAGTACTTACTTTTAATTAATTAAATAAAGCTATTTAATTAAATGAGAAGCTATTCCTAATTAATTACATGAAGTTATTTAATTAAATAAGAAAAGTGTCTCTAATTAATTAAAAATTATTTAATTAAATAGAAAAAGTAATTATGAGAGCATATCTCATTTTATTAAATTACATATCTCAACAAAATCTCTCTTCAGTTCAAAAAGAAATTTTTTTAGTTCACTATTGATAAAAAATGAGTTAAATCAGTTACCTCTTTTTTCTACTCAAATTGAATCAGTTAACTCCTTATTATACTCAAATTAAACCTGTTAACTCCCTTTAATTTGGAAATCTCTCTTTATGACAGAACTTCACCTTTAATCCTGACCATTGATTGAAATCGATCTCAACCATTGATGAATTCCAGAAAAGTCTATTTAAGAGAAGCTCATCCATTCATTTTGAAAGGTTGAATGAGAATTTGCATCGAATTGTTGCTGGAATTCATACTCACATTTGCTCATATTCACATACGCAGAGATCAAGTTTGACCAAAAGTTGACCAAATTTAACCAAGGTTGACTTGAGTTGACTAGTTTCAAAAAGAATTTTGAAATAATTAAATGAAATTATTTAATTAAATGGAGTACTTACTTCTAATTAATTAAACAAAGTTATTTAATTAAATGAGAAGCCATTCCTAATTAATAAAATGAAGTTATTTAATTAAATAAAAAAAGTGTCTCTAATTAATTAAAGATTATTTAATTAAATAGAAAAATTAATTATGAGAGCATATCTCATTTTACTAAATTAAATATCTCAACAAAATGTCTCTTTAGTTCGAAAGGTGAAATTTCTAGTTCACTATTGATCAAAAATGAGTTAAATCAGTTAACTCCTTTTTCTACTAAAATTGAATCAGTTAACTCCTTATTTTACTCAAATTAAATCTGTTAACTCTCTTTAATTTGCAAATATCCATTTATGACTGGACTTCACCTTTAATCCTTACCGTTGATTGAAATCGATCTCAACCGTTGATGAATTCCAAGAAAGTCTATTTAAGAGACCCTCATCTCTTCATTTTGAAAAGTTGAATGAGAATTTGCATCAAATTGTTGCTAGAATTTATACTCACATTTGCTCATATTCACATACGCAAAGATCAAGTTTGACCAAAAGTTGACCAGATTTAACTACGGTTGACTTGAGTTGACTAGTTTCGAAAAGAATTTTAAAATAGTTAAACAAAATTATTTAATTAAATAGAGTTCTTACTTCTAATTAATTAAACAAAGTTATTTAATTAAATGAGAAGCTATTCCTAATTAATTAAATAAAGTTATTTAATGAAATAAGAAAAGTGTCTCTAATTAATTAAAGATTATTTAATTAAATAGAAAAAATAATTATGAGAGCATATCTCATTTTATTAAATTAAATATTTCAACAAAATCTCTCTTCAGTTCAAAAAGGAAAATTTTGAGCTCATTATTGATAAAAAATGAGTTAAATGAGTTAACTCATTTTTCTACTCAAATTGAATTAGTTAACTCCTTATTTTACTCAGATTAAATCTGTTAACTCTCTTTAATTTGAAAATCTCCCTTTATTACCGAACTTCACCTTTAATCCTGACCGCTGATTGAAATCGATCTCAACCATTGATGAATTCCAAGAAAGTCTATTTAAGAGACCCTCATCTCTTCATTTTGAAAGGTTGAATGAGAATTTGCATCAAATTGTTGCTGAAATTTATACTCACATTTGCTCATATTCACATACGCAAAGATCAAGTTTGACCAAAAGTTGACCAGATTTAACCAGAGTTGACTTGAGTTGACTAGTTTCAAAAAGAATTTTGGAATAATTAAATGAAATTATTTAATTAAATGGAGTACTTACTTTTAATTAATTAAATAAAGTTATTTAATTAAATGAGAAGCCATTCCTAATTAATTAAATGAAGTTATTTAATTAAATAAGAAAAGTGTCTCTAATTAATTAAAGATTACTTAATTAAATAGAAAAAGTAATTATGAGAGCATATCTCATTTTATTAAATTAAATATCTCAACAAAATCTCTCTTCAGTTCAAAAAGGGAAATTTCTAGTTCACTATTGATCAAAAATGAGTTAAATGAGTTAATTCGTTTTTCTACTCAAATTGAATCAGTTAACTCCTTATTTACTCAAATTAAATCTGTTAACTCTCTTTAATTTGCAAATATCCCTTTATGACTTGACTTCACCTTTAATCCTTACCGTTGATTGAAATTGATCTCAACCATTGATGAATTCTAAGAAAGTCTATTTAAGAGACCCTCATCTCTTCATTTTGAAAGGTTGAATGAGAATTTGCATCAAATTGTTGCTGGAATTCATACTCACATTTGCTCATATCCAAATACGCAAAGATCAAGTTTGACCAAAAGTTGAGCAGATTTAACCACGATTGACTTGAGTTCACTAGTTTCGAAAAAAAATTTTAAATAGTTAAAGAAAATTATTTAATTAAATGGAGTACTTTCAATTAAATGAGAAGCCATTCCTAATTAATTAAATGAAGTTATTTAATTAAATAAGAAAAGTGTCTCTAATTAATTAAAGATTATTTAATTAAATGGAAAAAGTAATTATGAGAGCATATCTCATTTTATTAAATTAAACATCTCAAAAAAATCTCTCTTCAGTTCAAAAAGAAAAATTTCTAGTTCACTATTGATAAAAAATGAGTTAAATTAGTTAACTCTTTTTTCTACTCAAATTGAATCAGTTAACTCCTTATTTTACTCAGATTAAATCTGTTAACTCTCTTTAATTTGAAAATCTCCCTTTATGACTGAACTTCACGTTTAATCCTGACTGCTGATTGAAATCGATCTCAACCATTGATGAATTCCAAGAAAGTCTATTTAAGAGACCCTCATCTCTTCATTTTGAAAGGTTGAATGAGAATTTGCATCAAATTGTTGCTGGAATTTATACTCACATTTGCTCATATTCACATACGTAGAGATCAAGTTTGACCAAAAGTTGGCTAGATTTAACCACGGTTGACTTGAGTTGACTAGTTTCGAAAAGAATTTTGAAATAATTAAAAAAAATTATTTAATTAAATGGAGTACTTACTTCTAATTAATTAAACAAAGTTATTTAATTAAATGAGAAGTCATTCTTAATTAATTAAATGAAGTTATTTAATTAACTAAGAAAAGTGTCTCTAATTAATTTGGAGATCTCCTTTTATGACTGTGTGAGGCCTCACCCCGACCCATCGTAGCATAGTGATATATTACTATTATTTTGATATTCACGACTTGAGATGTCGAGACATTATCTGATGCTTAGAACATACTTTATTATTTCATGTTGTGTAATGTTACTTTCAGATATATTTGATGATTGTCATTTAATATTTCATGTATATGTATGTTGATGAAATTAGTAAATGTAGGATTGAGACTTTGATTTAAAAGATTTAAATGGTTAAGAATTTAGTAGGATGAAGAAACACTTATTGATGTGTGTTTTAATTTATGTGAATTTTTGATACGTATACATTTATGTACATGTGATTTTACGGGAGTACTGATGTGTGCAATGAGTGTGCAGATATTTAGCCGAGAAACTCTATAGAGGAACAAAACTGATCTCTTTGTGCTAATTTTTGAGACCTTGTTGTTCGTAATTCACATGTTGTCTTGTGAGATATATGTATGTATCTTCTTTGTTTAGTGAATGTTAATGTTCGTAATTATGTTCTTTCAGTGTCACTTAACACTCGTAAAATGATTATGTGTTTGAGTGGCTGTTTAGGGTTAGTTATTTAACCTTTGAACCCAAGTTGGCTTAGTTGGTGTCAATTTGCTAATTAGGATCTTAATTGAGGTTAGTCATCCTTAATCTAGATTAGTACTTAATTTGCATGTTAAAGTAGTTAGAAGGTCCTATTTTATTCTTAGATTTTGTTTGGCTCTAAAACCTTTTTTTTAAGGCTTAAAACATAAAAATTTTATACACAAAGGGTATGTGTATGGGTTAGGGGTCTTTTCTAACCCTTAAGCCCCTTTTTTTGACTTTTGAAGTCACTCAAAAAGTCTCTTTTTGCCTTTGTGCGAAAATTGACCATGGGTATCTTGTGTTACCTCACCTCATCTCCACTTGGGATTTAACCATAGTGTAGGTTGAGTTAGGAGTTTCTAGAATTGCTAGTGGGTGGAAATAGTTATTGCCCCTTTTGGTGGTTGAGTTTGAAGCCTATTTAGAGGCCCTTCTTAGACTTGTGGAGGTTGTTACCCAATCTCTATATTTAGAGAGAAGTTCTTGAAGATTGAAGGAAGGAAGTAGAAACTCTACTCAAAGTTGTTCATTGCCATTACCTCTTTGTGAAGGTAGGAAATTTTCATCTCCTTATTCAGTTTTTATGTTTTGTTTCATGCTCATGCCACCTTGTTGTTGTTTCAATGTTTGTATGGTTGTGGGTATGTTGGGAAAATTTGAAAACCATGTTATTTTGGTTATTTTCCTTTCATGTTTATGTTTAAAATTTTGAGATTTTTCTTGCATGGGTGTTTTGGTATTACTCACCCTTGGAGAGGGCAGAAGTGACCAATTTTGGGAAAGGTCTATTTAGTTGGACTCCGACTAGTGCAGAGTCTCTTCTTAGGGTGAGAAGAGGGAGAAAAGGTAGGATGTTATGGGCCCCTACCCATCAGCAAAAACCTCGTATGAGTATGGCAATTTTAAATGGAAGTACAGAAGTTCTTGGTTAATAGCCCCGATTGGGCATCTGATTTGGTGTTGTGCTCGACTTCTCCTAGTTGGAAGAATCCACCTTTCCCTAGTGTTGATTTGTTGTAGATCTTGTTGTGAAAACCTTCTATAAAAATTGTTTTTTGTGTCTTTGCCCTCGTAGTTTTGGGCATGATAGACTGAACTTCACCTTATTCCTGACCGCTGATTGAAATCGATCTCAACCGTTGATGAATTCCAGGAAAGTCTATTTAAGAGACCCTCATCTCTTCATTTTGAAAGGTTGAATGACAATTTGCATCGAATTGCTGTTGGAATTCATACTCACATTTGCTCATATTCACATACGCAAAGATCAAGTTTGACCAAAAGTTGACCAGACTTAACCACGGTTGACTTCAGTTGACTAGTTTCGATAAGAATTTTGAAATAATTTTAAAAAATTATTTAATTAAATGGAGTACTTACTTCTAATTAATTAAAAAAAAGTTATTTAATTTAATGAGAAGCCATTCCTAATTAATTAAATGAAGTTATTTAATTCAATAAGAAAAGTGTCTCTAATTAATTAAAGATTACTTAATTAAATAGAAAAAGTAATTATGAGACCATATCTCATTTTATTGAATTAAATATCTCAACAAAATCTCTCTTCAGTTCAAAAAGGGAAATTTCTAGTTCACTATTGATAAAAAATGAGTTAAATCAGTTAACACCTTTTTCTACTGAAATTGAATAAGTTAACTCCTTATTTTACTCAAATTAAATCTGTTAACTCCCTTTAATTTGGAAATCCCCCTTTATGATTGAACTTCACCTTTAATCTTGACCGCTGATTAAAATTGATCTCAACCGTTGATGAATTCCAGGAAAGTCTATTTAAGAGAACCTAATCTCCTCATTTTGAAAAGTTGAATAAGAATTTGCATCGAATTGTTGTTGGAATTTATACTCACATTTGCTCATGTTCACATACGCAAAGATCAAGTTTGATCAAAAGTTGACCAAATTTAACCACGATTGACTTGAGTTGACTGATTTAGAAAAGAATTTTTAAATAATTAAATAAAATTATTCAATTAAATGGAGTACTTACTTCTAATTAATTAAACAAAGTTATTTAATTAAATGAGAAGCCATTCCTAATTAATATAATGAAGTAAATTAATTATATAAGACAAGTGTCTCTAATTATTTAAAGATTACTTAATTAAATAGAAAAAGTAATTATGAGAGCATATCTTATTTTATTAAATTAAATATGTCAACAAAATCTCTCTTCAGTTCACAAAGAAAAATTTCCAGTTCACTATTGATAAACAATGAGTTAAATCAGTTAACTCATTTTTCTACTCAAATTGAATCAGTTAACTCCTTATTTTACTCAAATTAAATTTGTTAAATCTCTTTAATTTGAAAATCTCCATTTATGACTAAACTTCACTTTTAATCCTAACCGCTAATTGAAATCGATCTCAACCATTGATGAATTTCAGGAAAGTTTATTTAAGAGACCCTCATCTCTTCATTTTGAAAGGTTGAATGAGAATTTGCATCGAATTGTTGCTGGAATTCATACTCACATTTGCTCATATTCACATACGCAAAGATCAAGTTTGACCAAAAGTTGACCAGATTTAACCATGGTTGACTTGAGTTGACTAGTTTCAAAAAATTTTAAATAATTAAACGAAATTATTTAATTAAATGGAGTACTTACTTCTAATTAATTAAACAAAGTTATTTAATTAAATGAGAAGCCATTCCTAATTAATTAAATAAAGTTATTTAATTAAATGAGAAGCCATTCCTAATTAATTAAATCGTGTTATTTAATTAAATAAGAAAAATGTCTCTAATTAATTAAAGATTATTTAATTAAATAAAAAAATTAATTATGAGAGCATATCTCATTTTATTAAATTAAAAATTTGAAAAAAAATCTCTCTTCAGTTCAAAAAGCAAAATTTCCAGTTCACTATTTATCAAAAATGAGTTAAATCAATTAACTCCTTTTTCTACTCGAATTGAATCAGTTAACTCCTTATTTTACTCAAATTAAATCTGTTAAATCTCTTTAATTTAGAAATCTCCCTTTATGACTGAACTTCACCTTTAATCCTGAACGCTGATTGAAATCGATCTCAACCGTTGATGAATTCCATGAAAGTCTATTTAAGAGACCCTCATCTCTTCATTTTGAAAGGTTGAATGAGAATTTGCATCGAATTGTTGCTGGAATTCATACTCACATTTGCTCATATTCACATACGCAAATATCAAATTTGACCAAAAGTTGACCAGATTTAACGACGTTTGACTTGAGTTGACTAGTTTTGAAAAGAATTTTAAAATAATTAAATGAAATTATTTAATTAAATAGAGTATATACTTCTAAGTAATTAAACAAAGTTATCTAATTAAATGAGAAGCCATTCCTAATTAATTAAATGAAGTTGTTTAATTAAATAAGAAAAGTGTCTCTAAATAATTAAAGATTACTTAATTAAATAGGAAAAGTAATTATGAGAGCATATCTCATTTTATTAAATTAAATATCTCAACAAAATCTCTCTTCAGTTCAAAAAGGGAAATGTTAGTTTCACTATTGATAAAAAATGGGTTAAATTAGTTAACTCCTTTTTCTACTCAAATTGAATTAGTTAACTTCTTATTTTACTCAAATTAAATATGTTAACTCCCTTTAATTTTTAAATGTCCCTTTATGACTAAACTTCACCTTTAATCCTGACCATTGATTGAAATCGATCTCAATCGTTGATCAATTCTAAGAAAGTCTATTTAAGAGACCCTCATCTGTTCATTTTGAAAGGCTGAATGAAAATTTGCATCGAATTGTTGCTTGAATTCATACTCACATTTGCTCATATTCACATACGCAAATATCAAGTTTGACCAAAAGTTGACCAGATTTAACCACAATTGACTTGAGTTGACTAGTTTCGAAAAGAGTTTTGAAATAATTAAACGAAATTATTTAACTAAATAGAGTACTTACTTCTAATTAATTAAAGAAAGTTATTTAATTAAATGAGAAGCCATTCCTAATTAATTAAATGAAGTTATTCAATTAAATAAGAAAAGTGTCTCTAATTAATTAAAGATTACTTAATTAAATAGAAAAAGTAATTATGAGAGCATATCTCATTTTATTAAATTAAATATCTCAACGAAATCTCTCTTTAGTTGAAAAGGGAAATTTCCAGTTCACTATTGATCAAAAATGAGTTACATCAGTTAACTCATTTTTCTACTCAAATTGAATCAGTTATTTCCTTATTTTACTCAAATTAAATCTGTTAAATCCTTTTAATTTGGAAATCTCCCTTTATGGCTAAACTTCACCTTTAATCCTGATCACTGATTGAAATCGATTTCAACCGTTGATGAATTCCACGAAAGTCTATTTAAGAGACCCTCATCTCTTCATTTTGAAAGGTTGAATGAGAATTTTCATCGAATTGTTGCTGAAATTCATATTCACATTTGCTCATATTAAAATACACAAATATCAAGTTTGACCAAAAGTTGACCGAATTTAACCATGGTTGACTTGAGTTGACTAGTTTCAAAAAGAATTTTGAAATAATTAAATAAATTTATTTAATTAAATGAGAAGCCATTCCTAATTAATTAAATGAAGTTATGTAATTAAATAAGAAAAGTGTCTCTAATTAATTAAATATTATTTAATTAAATAGAAAAAGTAATTATGAGAGCACATCTCATTTTATTAAATTAAATATCTCAACAAAACCTCTCTTCAATTCAAAAAGGGAAACTATTGATCAAAAATGAGTTAAATGAGTTAACTCATTTTTCTACTCAAATTGAATAAGTTAACTCCTTATTTTACTCAAATTAAATCTGTTAACTCTGTTTAATATAAAAATCTCCCTTTATGACTGAACTTCACCTTTAATCATGACCGCTAATTGAAATTGATCTCAATCATTGATGAATTCCAGGAAAGTCTATTTAAGAGACCCTCATCTCTTCTATTTAAAAGAATTTTGAAATAATTAAATGAAATTATTTAATTAAATGGAGTACTTACTTTTAATTAATTTAACAAAGTTATTTAATTAAATTAGAAGCCATTCCTAATTAATTAAATGAAGTTATTCAATTAAATAAGAAAAGTGTCTCTAATTAATTAAAGATTACTTAATTAAATAGAAAAAGTAATTATGAGAGCATATCTCATTTTATTAAATTAAATATCTCAACGAAATCTCTTTTCAGTTGAAAAAGGGAAATTTTCAGTTCACTATTGATAAAAAATGAGTTAAATCAGTTAACTTCTTTTTCTACTCAAATTGAATCAATTAACTCCTTATTTTACTCAAATTAAATCTGTTAAATCCCTTTAATTTGGAAATCTCTCTTTATGGCTAAAATTCACCTTTAATCCTGATCGTTGATTGAAATCGATCTCAACCGTTGATGACTTCCACGAAAGTCTATTTAAGAGACCCTCATCTCTTCATTTTGAAAGGTTGAATAAGAATTTCCATCGAATTGTTACTGAAATTCATACTCACATTTGCTCATATTAACATACGCAAATATCAAATTGACCAAAAGTTGATCGAATTTAACCACGGTTGACTTGAGTTGACTAGTTTTAAAAAGAATTTTGAAATAATTAAACAAATTTATTTAATTAAATTGAGTACTTACTTCTAATTAATTAAACAATGTTATTTAATTAAATGAGAAGTCATTCTTAATTAATTAAATGAAGTTATTTAATTAAATAAGAAAAGTGTCTCTAATTAATTAAAGATTATTTAATTAAATAAAAAAAGTAATTATGAGAGCATATCTCATTTTATTAAATTAAATATCTCAACAAAACCTCTCTTCAATTCAAAAAGGGAAACTTTTGATAAAAAATGAGTTAAATCAGTTAACTCCTTTTTCTACTCAAATTAAATCATTTAACTCCTTATTTTACTCAAATTAAATCTGTTAATTCCCTTTAATTTAGAAATCTCCCTTTATGACTGAACTCAACCTTTAATCCTCACCGCTGATTGAAATCAATCTTAACCATTGATGAATTCTAAGAAAGTCTATTTAAGAGACCCTCATCTCTTCATTTTGAAAGGTTGAATGAGAATTCACATCGAATTGTTGCTGGAATCCATACTCACATTTTCTCATATTCACATAAGCAAAGATCAAATTTGACCAAAAGTTGACCAGATTTAACTATGGTTGACTTGAGTTGACTAGTTTTGAAAAAAAAATTGAAATAATTAAACGAAATTATTTAATTAAATAGAGTACTTACTTCTAATTAAATAAACAAATTTATTTAATTAAATGAGAAGCCATTCCCAATTAATTAAATAAGAAAAGTGTCTCTAATTAATTAAAGATTAGTTAATTAAATAAAAAAAGTAATTATAAGAGCATATCTCATTTTATTAAATTGAATATGTCAACAAAATCTCTCTTCAGTTCAAAAAGGGAAATTTCTAGTTCAATAGTGATAAAAAATGAGTTAAATCAGTTAACTCCTTTTTCTACTCAAATTGAATCAGTTAACTCTTTATTTTACTCAAAATAAATCTGTTAACTCCCTTTAATTTGAAAATCTAACTTTATGACTGAACTTCACCTTTAATCTTCACCGCTGATTGAAATCGATCTCAACCATCGATGAATTTCAGGAAAGTCTATTTAAGAGACCCTCATCTCTTCATTTTGAAAGGTTGAATGAGAATTTGCCTCGAATTGTTGCTGGAATTCATACTCACATTTTCTCATATTCACATACGCAAAGATCAAGTTTGAACAAAAGTTGACCAGATTTAACCACGGTTGACTTGAGTTGACTAGTTTTGCAAGGAATTTTAAAATAATTAAACTAAATTATTTAATTAAATGGAGTACTTACTTCTAATTAATTAAACAAAGTTATTTAATTAAATGAGAAGCCATTCCTAATTAATTAAATGAAGTTATTTAATTAAATAAAAAAAATGTTTCTAATTAATTAATTTTTTTTTAATTAAATAGAAAAAGTAATAATGAGAGCATATCTCATTTTATTAAATTAAATATCTCAACAAAATCTCTCTTCAGTTCAAAAAAGGAAATTTCTAGTTCACTATTGATCAAAAACGAGTTAAATCAATTAACTCCTTTTTCTACTCAAATTGAATCAGTTAACTCCTTATTTTACTCAAATTAAATTTGTTAACTCCCTTTAATTTGAAAATCTCCCTTTATGACTGAACTTCACCTTTAATCCTGACCGCTGATTGAAATCGATATCAACCGTTGATGAATTCTAAGAAAGTCTATTTAAGAGACCCTCATCTCTTCATTTTGAAAGGTTGAATGAGAATTTGCATCGAATTGTTGCTAGAATTTATACTCGCATTTGCTCATATTCACATATGCAAAGATCAAGTTTGACAAAAAGTTGACCAGATTTAACCACGGTTGACTTGAGTTGACTAGTTTCGAAAAGAATTTTGAAATAATTAAACAAAATTATTTAATTAAATGGAGTACTTACTTCTAATTAATTAAATAAAGTTATTTAATTAAATGAGAAGCCATTCGTAATTAATTAAATAAAGTTATTTAATTAAATAATAAAAGTGTCTCTAATTAATTAAAGATTACTTAATTAAACAGAAAAAGTAATTATGAGAGCATATCTCATTTTATTAAATTAAATATCTCGACAAAATCTCTGTTCAGTTCAAAAAGAGAAATTTTTAATTCACTATTGATCAAAAATTAGTTAAATGAGTTAACTCCTTTTTCTACTCAAATTGAACATGTTAACTCCTTATTTTACTCAACTTAAATCTGTTAACTCCCTTTAATTTGAAAATCTTCCTTTATGACTGAAATTCACCTTTAATCGTGAGCACTGATTGAAATCAATCTCAACCGTTGATGAATTCCAGGAAAGTCTATTTAAGAGACCTTCATCTCTTCATTTTGAAAGGTTAAATGAGGATTTGCATCGAATTGTTGCTGGAATTCATACTCACATTTGCTCATATTCACATACGCAAAGATCAAGTTTGACCAAAAGTTGACCAGATTTTACCACGATCGACTTGAGTTGACTAATTTTGAAAAGAATTTTTAAATAATTAAACGAAATTATTTAATTAAATGAAGTACTTACTTCTAATTAATTAAACAAAGTTATCTATTTAAATGAGAAGCCATTCCTAATTAATTAAATAAGAAAAGTGTCTCTAATTAATTAAAGATTACTTAATTAAATAGAAAAAGTAATTATGAGAGCATATCTCATTTTATTAAATTAAATATTTCAACAAAATCTCTCTTCAGTTCAAAAAGAGAAATTTCCAGTTCACTATTGATCGAAAATGGGTTAAATCAGTTAACTCCTTTTTGTACTCAAATTGAATCAGTTAACTTCTTATTTTACTCAAATTAAATCAGTTAACTCTCTTTAATTTTTAAATCTCCCTTTATGACTGAACTTCACCTTTAATCCTGATCGTTGATTGAAATCGATCTCAACCATTGATGAATTCTAAAAAATTCTATTTAAGAGACCCTCATGTCTTCATTTTGAAAGGGTGAATGAGAATTTGCATCAAATTGTTGCTGGAATTCATACTCACATTTGCTCATATTCACATACGCAAAGATCAAGTTTGATCAAAAGTTGATCATATTTAACCACGGTTGACTTGAGTTGACTAGTTTCGAAAACAATTTTGAAATAATTAAATGAAATTATTTAATTAAATGGAGTACTTACTTCTAATTAATTAAACAATGTTATTTAAGTAAATGAGAAGCCATTCCTAATTAATTAAATGAAGTTATTCAATTAAATAAGAAAAGTGTCTCTAATTAATTAAAAATTATTTAATTAAATAGAAAAAGTAATTATGAGTGCATATCTCATTTTATTAAATTAAATATCTCAACAAAATCTCTCTTCAGTTGAAAAAGGGAAATTTCCAGTTCACTATTGATTAAAAATGAGTTAAATGAGTTAACTCCTTTTTCTACTCAAATTGAATCAGTTAACTCTTTATTTTACTCGAATTAAATCTGTTAACTCCCTTTAATTTGGAAATCTCATTTTATGACTGAACTTCACCTTTAATCCTGACCACTGATTGAAATCGATCTCAACCGTTGATGAATTTCAGGAAAGTCTATTTAAGAGATCCTCATCTATTCATTTTGAAAGGTTGAATGAGAATTTGCATCGAATTGTTGTTGGAATTCATACTCACATTTGCTCATATTCACATACGCAAAGATCATGTTTGACCAAAAGTTGACCAGATTTAACCACGGTTGACTTGAGTTGACTAATTTCAAAATTTTTTTTTAAATAATTAAACAAAATTATTTAATTAAATGGAGTACTTAATTCTAATTAATTAAAAAAAGTTATTTAATTAAATGAGAAGCCATTCCTAATTAATTAAACAAAGTTATTTAATTAAAAAAGACACATAAAACAGATATGATGAATATAGGAAGAGAAATAGTGCAAAGAGAATATTCGAATATCACGAGTGCACTTGGACACTGATGCTAATCCTTTATGCCTCAGAAGTCCATAGAAAATCTCTTCCTTCTCCATCATTCGCAATTCCTCCAAGATCCAAGCCAACCAAATCCTCCAAGTGACTAGAAGTGCTAGAAGAAGCATAAGAATATGTAGAGACATATGAGCATGTAGAAGCATATGAGCTTCTCAAATTTATGTAAGCTTGGAAGCTTCCATTTTAGCTTGAAGCTTGTAGTTTTCATTAAGCTTGTAGCTTCAATTAAGCTTTCATTTAAGCTTGTCCAAACACACTAGGAGAGACTCTATTTAAAGGCCTCTAAGATGCATCTAGAGTGTCTCTAGAAACAATTAGAAGATAAGCATAACAACCAAGCATGTGTCTTCTCCAACCTTCTAGATGAGTCTTAAGGTTGTAGACACCATGTGCTCAAATAAAATGCTAACTTCTAAGTGTAGACAACTTATGCAATTTTACAGTGCAAACTCTTTTGTTGTCTACATGACAACTCTCAAGAATTTGCCAACTCCTATGTGAGAAAATATTAAAATAATGTACAATCATTAATATAATATTTACTTTACTCTTTTAAATTTAATTAATTTATTTATTGAATCTCATACTCTAACTTTAATAATTCCACTTTTCAATCTTAATATATTTATATTTTAATCACATGAAATTTAGAATATTTTATTAATTTAAATATATTTTCCACTTTTAAATTTCATTTTCCAAAAGTTAATTGCTAAAATATTTATTAGCTTTAATAATAATATTATTTAGTCATTTATTTAAAAATAAACTCCAAATATATTATTATTAAAATAAATATTGTCACATTTCAAATTTAAACTTTGAACTTTTATTTTTAAATTTAATTATTTTATTTAATTAATTTCACAATTAATTAAATAAAATAAATATTAAAATACCATATTAATTTTTTATTTAATTAAACCATTAATTAAATCTTTTAATTAGGCTTAATTAATAGAAAATACATCAAAGACTCATAAGGTAAAAATATGAAAACTCATCATAGCCAAAATACATACAAAATCAAACTCGGATACTTGTCCTAATTTTTCAATTCAGAAAAATGGCTTAAAAAGTTGGGATTTGGACTTGAGAATTTATCTCCCGTCTCTTATCATTGAGATAATGTGATAGGGTATGCTCATCCTGGCAATTCAGGGAAGTCGATACCTAGTACGTGCAACCTGCATAAAAAACTACGCATGTACAAGCACAATATATACTAAACTAAACAGGAAATGGCAGGACATGGTGCATCGTGTAGATCTCGACTAGAAGGTGACTACGACTCCCTTCCTTAACCATATCAGACACGCCATACAAAAATAAACACGCAAAGCAAACACGCACACCATACACATACAAGTATGGGGTAAGTATCCATATGAAAATAAATATGATAATAAACCATCTAACTAATCATCATTAATAACTGCAAACACTAAAAATAATCACCATGCATACATGAAATACAAAATCTAAGTAATCTCATCACATAATAAACTGAATCCATAGCACAATATCTGATAATTTCAAAAGAATGTTGCCAACCAACAACATAAAACTAGTTCTAAAAGAGTTCAGCAATGATAAAAAAATGCGAACTAGGGGTAGGCACTACATGAATTCCAAGAAAGTCTATTAAAGAGACCCTCATCTCTTCATTTTGAAAGGTTGAA
Source organism: Cupressus sempervirens (assembly GCA_028749045.1). NCBI lineage: Eukaryota > Viridiplantae > Streptophyta > Pinopsida > Cupressales > Cupressaceae > Cupressus > Cupressus sempervirens. The sequence continues at coordinate 383,235,200 of CM053793.1, forward strand.
TGAGAATTTGCATCGAATTGTTGCTGGAATTCATACTCACATTTGCTCATATTCACATACGCAAAGATCAAGTTTGACCAAAAGTTGACCAGATTTAAACACGGTTGACTTGAGTTGACTAATTTTGAAAAGAATTTAAAAATAATTAAATGAAATTATTTAATTAAATGGAGTACTTACTTCTAATTAATTAAACAAAGTTATTTCATTAAATGAGAAGTCATTCCTAATTAATTAAATGAAGTTATTTAATTAAATAAGAAAAGTGTCTCTAATTAATTAAAGATTACTTAATTAAATTGAAAAAGTAATTATGATAGCATATCTCATTTTATTAAATTAAATATCTCAACAAAATATCCCTTCAGTTCAAAAAGCAAAATTTACAGTTCACTATTGATAAAAAATGAGTTAAATCAGTTAACTCCTTTTCCTACTCAAATTGAATCAGTTAAATCTCTGTTTTACTCCAAATAAATCTGTTAACTCCCTTTAATTTGGAAATCTCCCTTTATGACTGAACTTTACCTTTACTCCTGACCGTTGATTGAAATCGATCTCAACTGTTGGTGAATTACACAAAAGTCTATTTAAGAGACCCTCATCTCTTCATTTTGAAAAGTTGAATGAGAATTTGCATCGAATTGTTGCTGGAATTCATACTCACATTTGCTCGTATTCACATACGCAAAGATCAAGTTTCACCAAAAGTTGACCAGATTTAACCACGGTTGACTTGAGTTGACTAGTTTCGAAAAGAATTTTGAAATAATTAAACGAAATTATTTAATTAAATGGAGTACTTACTTCTAGTTAATTAAACAAAGTTATTTAATTAAATGAGAAGCCATTCCTAAATAATTAAATGAAGTTATTTAATTAAATAAGAAAAGTGTCTCTAATTAATTAAAGATTATTTAATTAAATAGAAAAAATAATTATGAGAGCATATCTCCTTTTATTAAATTAAATATCTCAACAAAATCTCTCTTCAGTTCAAAAAGGGAAATTTTTAGTTCACTATTGATCAAAAATGAGTTAAATGAGTTAACTCTTTTTTCTATTCAAATTGAATCAGTTAACTCCTTATTTTACTCAAATTAAATCTGTTAACTTCCTTTAATTTGGAAATCTCCCTTTATGACTGAACTTCACCTTTAACCTTGACCACTGATTGAAATCGATCTCAACCGTTGATGAATTCCAAGAAAGTCTATTTAAGAGACCCTCATCTCTTCATTTTGAAAGGTTGAATGAGAATTTACATCGAATTGTTGCTGGAATTCATACTCACATTTGCTCATATTGACATATGCAAAGATCAAGTTTGACCCAAAGTTGGCCAGATTTAACCACAGTTGACTTGAGTTGACTAGTTTTAAAAAGAATTTTGAAATAATTAAATGAAATTATTTAATTAAATGAAGTACTTACTTCTAATTAATTAAACAAAGTTATTTAATTAAATCAGAAGCCATTCCTAATTAATTAAATGAAGTTATTTAATTAAATAAGAAAAGTGTCTCTAATAAATTAAAGATTATTTAATTAAATAGAAAAAGTAATTATGACTGCATATCTCATTTGGTTAAATTAAATCTCAACAAAATCTCTCTTCAGTTCAAAAAGGGAAATTTCCAGTTCACTATTGATAAAAAATGAGATAAATCAGTTAACTCTTTTTTTTACTCAAATTGAATCAGTTAAGTCCTTATTTTACTCAAATTAAAACTGTTATCTCCCTTTAATTTGGAAATCTCCCTTTATGACTGAACTTCACCTTTAATCCTGACCACTGAATTAAATCAATCTCAATCGTTGATGAATTACACGAAAGTCTATTTAAGAGACCCTCATCTCTTCATTTTGAAAGGTTGAATGAGAATTTGCATCGAATTGTTGCTAGAATTCATACTCAAATATGCAAAGATCAAGTTTGACCAAAAGTTGACCAGATTTAACCACGGTTCACTTGAGTTGACTAGTTTTGAAAAGAATTCTGAAATAATTAAACAAAATTATTTAATTAAATGGAGTATTTACTTCTAATTAATTAAACAAAGTTATTTAATTAAATGAGAAGCCATTCCCAATTAATTAAATGAAGTTATTTAATTAAAGAAAAAAAGTGTCTCTAATTAATTAAAGATTATTTAATTAAATAGAAAAAGTAATTACGAGAGCATATCTCATTTTATTAAATTAAATATCTCAACAAAATCTCTCTTCAGTTCAAAAAAGGAAATTTCCAATTCACTGTTGATTAAAAATGACTTAAATCAGTTAACTACTTTTTCTACTCAAATTGAATCAGTTAAGTCCTTAAATCACTCAAATTAAATTTGTTAACTCCTTTTAATTTGGAAATCTCCTTTTATGACTGAATTTCAGCTTTAATCCTGACCGCTAATTGAAATCGATCTCAACCGTTGATGAATTTTAAAAAAGTCTATTTAAGAGACCCTCATCACTTCATTTTGAAAGGTTGAATGAGAATTTGCATCGAATTGTTGTTGGAATTCATACTCACATTTGCTCATATTCACATACGCAAAGATCAAGTTTGACCAAAAGTTGACTAGATTTAACCATGGTTGACTTGAGTTGACTAGTTTCGAAAAGAATTTTGAAATAATTAAATGATATTATTTAATTAAATGGAGTACTTACTTCTAATTAATTAAACAAAGTTATTTAATTAAATGAGAAGCCATTCCTAATTAATTAAGTGAAGTTATTTAATTAAATAAGAAAAGTGTCTCTAATTAATTAAAGATTACTTAATTAAATCAAAAAAGTAATTATGAGAGCATATCTCATTTTATTAAATTAAATATCTCAACAAAATCTCTCTTCAGTTCAAAAAGGGAAATTTTCGGTTAACTATTGATAAAAAATGAGTTAAATCAGTTAACTCTTTGTTCTACTCAAATTGAATCAGTTAACTCCTTATTTTACTCAAATTGAATCTGTTAACTCCCTTTAATTTGGAAATCTCGCTTTATGACTGAACTTCACCTTTAATACTGACCACTGATTTAAATTGATCTCAACTGTTGATGAATTCCAAGAAAGTCTATTTAAGAGACCCTCATCACTTCATTTTGAAAGGTTGAATAAGAATTTGCATCGAATTTTAGCTGGAATTCACACTCACATTTGCTCATATTCACATACGCAAAGATCAAGTTTGACCAAAAGTTGATCAGATTTAACCACGGTTGACTTGAGTTGACTAGTTTCGAAAAGAATTTTGAAATAATTATACAAAATTATTTAATTAAATAAAGTACTTATTTCTAATTAATTATACAAAGCTATTTAATTAAATGAGAAGCCATTCTTAATTAATTAAATGAAGTTATTTAATTAAATAAGAAAAGTGTCTCTAATTAATTAAAGATTATTTAATTAAATAGAAAAAGTAATTATGAGAGCATATCTAATTTTATTAAATTAAATAACTCAACAAAATCTCTCTTCAGTTCAGAAAGGAAAATTTTCAGTTCACTATTGATAAAAAATGAGTTAAATTAGTTAACTCTTTTTTCTACTCAAATTGAATTGATCAGTTAACTCCTTATTTTACACAAATTAAATCAGTTAACTACCTTTGATTTGGAAATCTCCCTTTATGACTGAACTTCACCTTTAATCCTGACCGTTGATTGAAATCGATCATAACCATTGATGAATTCTATGAAAGTCTATTTAAGAGACCCTCATCTCTTCATTTTGAAAGGTTGAATGAAAATTTGCATCAAATTTTTGCTGGAATTCATACTCACATTTGCTGATATTCACATACACAAAGATCAACTTTGACCAAAAGTTGACCAAATTTAACCACGGTTGACTTGAGTTGACTAGTTTCGAAAAGAATTTTAAAATAATTAAACGAAATTATTTAACTCAATGGAGTGCTTACTTCCAATTAATTAAACAAAGTTATGTAATTAAATGAGAAGGCATTCCTAATTAATTAAATGAAGTTATTTAATTAAATAAGAAAAGTGTCTCTAATTAATTAAAGATTATTTAATTAAATAGGAAAAGTAGTTATGAAAGCATATCTCATTTTATTAAATTAAATATCTCAACAAAATCTCTCTTCAGATCAAAAAGGGAAATTTCCAATTCACTATTGATAAAAAATGAGTTAAATCAGTTAACTCCTTTTTCTACTCAAATTGAATCAGTTAACTCCTTATTTTACCCAAATTAAATCCGTTAACTCCTTTTAATTTAGAAATCTCCATTTATAACTGAACTTCACCTTTAATCTCGACTGTTGATTGAAATTGATCTCAACCGTTGATGAATTTCAGGAAAGTCTATTTAAGAGACCCTCATCTCTTCATTTTGAAAGGTTGAATGAGATTTTGCATCGAATTGTTGCTGGAATTCATACTCACATTTGCTCATATTCACATACGCAAAGATCAAGTTTGATCAAAAGTTGACCAAATTTAACCACGGTTGACTTGAGTTGATTAATTTCAAAAAGAATTTTGAAATAATTAAACGAAATTATTTAATTAAATGGAGTACTTCTAATTAATTAAACAAAGTTATTTAATTAAATGAGAAGCCATTCCTAATTAATTAAATGAAGTTATTTAATTAATTCCAATTGATGAAATTGATGAATTCAAATTGATTTAAATTGATCTCAACCATTGATGAATTCCAAGAAAGTCTATTTAACAGATCGTCATCTCTTAATTTTGAAAGGTTGAATGAGAATTTGCATCGAGTTGTTGGAATTCATACTCACATTTGCTCATATTCACATACACAAAGATCAAGTTTGACCAAAAATTGACCATATTTAACCACAGTTGACTTGAGTTGACTAGTTTTGAAAAGAATTTTGAAATAATTAAACGAAATTATTTAATTAAATGGAGTACTTACTTCTAAATAATTAAACAGAATTATTTAATTAAATGAGAAGCCATTCCTAATTAATTAAATGAAGTTATTTAATTAAATAAGAAAAGTGTCTCTAATTATTTAAAGATTATTTAATTAAATAGAAAAAGTAATTATGAGAGCATATCTCATTTTATTAAATTAAATATCTCAACAAAATCTCTCTTTAGTTCAAAAAGGGAAATTTATAGTTCACTATTGATAAAAAATGAGTTAAATCAGTTATCTCCTTTTTCTACTCAAATTGAATTAGTTAACTCCTTATTTTACTCAAATTAAATCTGTTAACTCCCTTTAATTTGGAAATCTCCCTTTATGACTGAACTTCACCTTTAATTCTGACCGTTGATTGAAATCGATCTCAATTGTTTATGAATTCCAGGAAAGTCTATTTAAGAGACCCATATATCTTCATTTTAAAAGGTTGAATGAGAATTTGCATCGAATTGTTGTTGGAATTCATACTCACATTTTCTCATATTCACATACGCAAATATCAAGTTTGACCAAAAGTTGACCAGATTTAACTACGGTTGACTTGACTTGACTAGTTTCGAAAAGAATTTTGAAATAATTAAATGAAATTATTTAATTAAATAGAGTACTTACTTCTAATTAATTAAACAAAGTTATTTAGTTAAATCAGAAGCAATTCCTGATTAATTAAATGAAGTTATTTAATTAAATAAGAAAAGTCTCTCTAATTATTTACATATTATTTAATTAAATAGAAAAAATAATTACAAGAGCATATCTCTTTTTATTAAATTAAATATCTCAACAAAATCTCTCTTCAGTTCAAAAAGGGAAATTTCCTGTTCACTATTGATAAAAAATAAGTTAAAATAGTTAACTCCTTTTTCTACTCAAATTGAACTAGTTAACTCCTCATTTTACTCAAATTAAATCTGTTAACTCTCTTTAATTTGAAAATCTCCCTTTATGACTGAACTTCACCTTCAATCCTGATCGTTGATTGAAATTGATCTCAACCGTTGATGAATTCCAGGAAACTCTATTTAAGAGACCCTCATCTTTTCATTTTCAAAGGTTGAATGAGAATTTGTATCGAATTGTTGCTAGAATTCATACTCACGTTTGCTCATATTCACATACTCAAATATCAAGTTTGACCAAAAGTTGACCAGATTTAACAACAGTTGATTTGAGTTGACTAGTTTCGAATAGAATTTTGAAATAATTAAATAAAATTATTTAATTAAATAGAGTACTTACTTCTAATTAATTAAACAAAGTTATTTAATTAAATGAGAAGCCATTCCTAATTAATTAAATGAAGTTATTTAATTAAATAAGAAAAGTATCTCTAATTAATTAAAGATTATTTAATTAAATAGAAAAAGTAATTACGAGAGCATATCTCATTTTATTAAATTAAATATCTCAACAAAATCTCTCTTCAGTTTAAAAAGGGAAATTTTCAGGTCACTATTGATCAAAAATGAGTTAAATCAGTTAACTCATTTTTCTACTCAAATTGAATCAGTTAACTCCTTTTTCTACTCAAATTGAATCAGTTAACTCCTTTTTCTACTCAAATTCAATCAGTTAACTCCTTATTTTACTCAAATTAAATTTGTTAACTCCCTTTAATTTGGAAATCTCCCTTTATGACTGAACTTCACCTTTAATCCTGACCGTTGATTGAAATCAATCTCTACCATTGATGAATTCTAGAAAAGTCTATTTAAGAGACCCTTATCTCTTCATTTTTAGAAGTTGAATGAGAATTTGCATCGAATTGTTGCTGAAATTCATACTCACATTTGCTCATATTCACATATGCAAAGATCAAGTTTGACCAAAAGTTGACCAGATTTAACCACGATTGACTTGAGTTGACTATTTTCGAAAAGAATTTTGAAATAATTAAACAAAATTATTTAATTAAATGGAGTACTTACTTCTAATTAATTAAACAAAGTTATTTAATTAAATGAGAAGCCATTCCTAATTAATTAAATGAAGTTATTTAATTAAATAAGAAAAGTGTCTCTAATTAATTAAATATTATTTAATTATATAGAAAAAGAAATTACGAGAGCATATCTCATTTTATTAAATTAAATTTCTCAACAAAATCTCTCTTCAGTTCAAAAAGAGAAATTTCCTGTTCACTATTGATCAAAAATGAGTTAAATGAGTTAACTCTTTTTTCTACTCAAATTGAATCAGTTAACTCCTTATTTTACTCAAAATAAATCTGTTAACTCCCTTTAATTTGAAAATCTCCTTTTATGACTGAACTTCACCTTTAATCCTCACCATTGATTGAAATCGATCTCAACCGTTGATGAATTTCAAGAAAGTCTATTTAAGAGATCCTCATCTCTTCATTTTGAAAGGTTGAATGAGAATTTGCATCGAATTGTTGCTAGAATTCATACTCATATTTGCTCATATTCACATACACAAAGATCAAGTTTGACCAAAAGTTGACTAGATTTAACCATAGTTGACTTAAGTTTACTAGTTTCGAAAAGAATTTTGAAATGATTAAACAAAATTATTTCATTAAATTGAGTACTTACTTTATAATTAATTAAACAAAGTTATTGAATTAAATGAGAAGCCATTCTTAATTAATTAAATGAAGTTATTTAATTAAATAAGAAAAGTGTCTCTAATTAATTAAAATTTATTTAATTAAATAGAAAAAGTAATTACGAGAGTATATCTCATTTTATTAAATTAAATATCTCAACAAAATCTCTCTTCAGTTGAAAAAGGGATATTTCCAGTTCATTATTGATAAAAAATGAGCTAAATCACATAACTCCTTTTTCTACTCAAATTGAATCAGTTAACTCCTTATTTTAGTCAAATTAAATCTGTTAACTCCCTTTAATTTGGAAATCTCCCTTTATGACTAAATTTCACCGTTAATCCTGACCGTTGATTGAAATCGATCTGAACCATTGATGAATTCCAGGAAAGTCTATTTAAGAGACCCTCATCTCTTCATTTTGAAACGTTCAATGAGAATTTGCATCGAATTGTTGCTGGAATTCATATTCACATTTTCTCATATTCACATACGCAAAGATCAAGTTTGACCAAAAGTTGACCAAATTTAACCATGGTTGACTTGAGTTGACTAGTTTCGAAAAGTATTTTGAAATAATTAAACGTAATTATTTAATTAAATGGAGTACTTACTTTATAATTAATTAAACAAAGTTATTGAATTAAATGAGAAGCCATTCCTAATTAATTAAATGAAGTTATTTAATTAAATAAGAAAAGTGTCTCTAATTAATTAAAATTTATTTAATTAAATAGAAAAAGTAATTACGAGAGCATATCTCATTTTATAAAATTAAATATCTCAACAAAATCTCTCTTTAGTTCAAAAAGAGAAATTCCTAGTTCACTATTGATAAAAAATGAGTTAAATCAGTTAACTCCTTTTTCTACTCAAATTGAATTAGTTAACACCTTATTTTATTCAAATTAAATCTGTTAATTCCCTTTAATTTGGAAATCTGCCTTTATGATTGAACGTCACCTTTAATGCTGACCGTTAATTGAAATCGATCTCAACCGTTGATAAATTTCAGGAAAGTCTATTTAAGAGACTCTCATCTCTTCATTTTGAAAGGTTGAATGAGAATTTGCATCGAATTGTTGTTGAAATTCATACTCACATTTGCTCATATTCACATTCGGAAAAATCAAGTTTGACCAAAAGTTGACCAGATTTAACCACGGTTGACTTGAGTTGACTAGTTTCGAAAAGAATTTTGAAATAATTTAACGAAATTATTTAATTAAATGGAGTACTTACTTCTAATTAGTTAAAAAAAGTTATTTAATTAAATGAGAAGCCATTCTTAATTAATTAAATGAAGTTATTTAATTAAATAAGAAAAGTGTCTCTAATTAATTAAAGATTATTTAATTAAATAGAAAAAGTAATTACGAGAGAATATATCATTTTATTAAATTAAATATCTCAACAAAATTTCTCTTCAGTTGAAAAAGGGAAATTTCTAGTTCACTATTGATCAAAAATGAGTTAAATCAGTTAACTCCTTTTTCTACTCAAATTGAATCAGTTAACTCCATATTTTACTCAAATTATATCCGTTAACTCCATTTAATTTGGAAATCTCCCTTTATGACTGAACTTCACCTTTAATCCTGACCGTTGATTGAAATCGATCTCAACCGTTGATGAATTCTAAGAAAGTCTATTTAAGAGACCCTCATCTCTTCATTTTGAAAGGTTGAATGAGAATTTGCATCGAATTGTTGCTAAAATTTATACTCACATTTTCTCATATTCACATACGCAAAGATCAAATTTTAAACAGAGTTGACCAAATTTAACCACGGTTGACTTGAGTTGGCTAGTTTCGAAAAGAATTTTGAAATAATTAAATGAAATTATTTAATTAGTTGGAGTACTTACTTCTAATTAATTAAATAAAGTTATTTAATTAAATGAGAAGCCATTCCTAATTAATTAAATGAAGTTATTTAATTAAATAAGAAAAGTGTCTCTAATTTATTAAAGATTATTTAATTAAATAGAGAAAGTAATTATGAGAGCATATCTCATTTTATTAAATTAAATATCTCAACAAAATGTCTCTTCAGTTCAAAAACAAAAATTTTCAATTCACTATTGATCAAAAATGAGTTAAATCAGTTAACTCCTTTTTCTATGCAAATTGAATAAGTTAACTCCTTATTTTAGTCAAATTAAATCTGTTAACTCCCTTTAGTTTGGAAATCTCCCTTTATGACTGAACTTCACCTTTAATCCTTACTGTTGATTGAAATCGATGTCAACTGTTGATGAGTTCTAGGAAAGTCTATTTAAGAGACCCTCATCTCTTCATTTTGAAAGGTTGAATGAGAATTTGCATCAAATTATTACTGAAATTCATACTCACATTTGCTCATATTCTGTAGTGCCTACCCTCGTTCACATCTTTTTTGGACATTGTTGTTATTATCAAACTATGATGGACTAGTTTTATGTTGATGGATTAGTGGTATTGTTTTGACACTATCAGACATTATGTTATGGATTCAGAGGTTATGAGATGAGATCATTTATACTTTACATTTCATGCATACATGATGATCATTATACTGTTTTCAGTTATTATTGATGATTAGTTGGTGATTATTATCTCATGTGTTTTATTATGGATACTTACCCCATACTTGCATGTGTATGGTGTGCGTGTTTTCTTATTGTATGGTGTTTCTGATGTGGTTAAGGAAGGGAGTCATAGTCACCTGCTTAGTCGGGATCTACATGATGCACCAATTCCTTCCATTGTCTGTTTAGCTTAGCATATATATATATATATATATATATATATATATATATATATATATTGCATGTACATGCATGGTTTTTTTGCAGGTTGCAGGCACCGGGTATCGCCTTTTCTGAATTGCCAAGATGAGCGTACCCTATTATACTATCTCAATGATAAGAGAAGGGAGATAAATTCTCAAGTCCAAATCCCAAACCCTTAAACCAATTGTCCTAGTGAGGTAGGACAAGTATCTGGATATTTTACCCACCGAATGTGTCAGATGACATAATTCATTATTTTTAACCCTTTAGACTAATTTTGAGTGATTTTCTCTATGATGGGTTTTCATATTTTATTTTGGAAGTCTATGGTGAATTTTCTATTAATTAAGTCTTAATAAATAGATTTAATTAATAAATTAATTATTTGAGAAAATTAATATAAAATATCATGTTATTTGATATTTTGATTATAATTAATTCAATGGGAATTAATTGAGAAAAAAGAATTAAATAAAAAAAAATTAGGAATTAAAATTAATAATAATAAAATAATAATAAAGTAATAAATAAATAATAATAATAAAAGTTATAAAAATTAAAATAAAAGTTATAAATATTTAAATAGAAATTATATTAAAGTGAATTGGAGTTATAAGCTTGCATGGGAATTAATGCACTTCTCTATTTCTCATGTGTCAACAACACAGGGGTTAGTGCATCAATAGCACATGGTGTCTACAACCCTATGGCTCATCTTGAAGGTAGAAAAAGACCCATGCTTAGTTGGTGACACCTTTCAGTTGTTTCTAGAAGCATTCTAGATGTTTCTTGAAAGCTTTTTATATTCAGGCATTCATAGAAGCTTAGACATAGCGTTGGGAGAGCAATTGGAGCATTAGAGGACTCGAAAATTCTAAAGAAGGGAGGATATTGCTCTGCGGATTTTCTGAAGAAGAGCGATTTAGCATCAGAATCTAAGTAGATTCTTGTGATTTTAATTATGCTATTTTTACATCACACATTCCCTGTCTTCTTCGTGTCTTCCATATGTCTTCTCAGAAGTTTCATATTTATATGCATTCTCAATATGGGTAGATTAATTTATTGGAGAATTTTATATGCATTCTATAATGCAAATATTTTATTCTTAAATTGTAGATATAATCTTTGTGAAAAAATAAAATATATATACATGGTTATATATTCAGATCTACATACATATACATATATATATATATATATATATATATATATATATATATATATATATATATATATATATATATATATATATATATATATATATATATATATATATATATATATATATATATATACATTTATTATGAATCTATTATAAAATTTGAATATATATATATATATATACATACATATATATATACTGATATATATATATACCTATATATATTTATATATAATACACTGAATGAGCGATTGATAAATCGCAGTGGAGAAATTTAATAAATCGCATCGCGATTCATATCGCATGAATCAATGTATATAATGAAATGCTCTGGGCACGAGTTGTACCCATGCTTGTGAAAGGCAGAGACCTACCGTCGCAGGTCTGCGGCGAAAGGGGTACTACGTACTCGCTGTCAGCGTAGTGCCTACGACCGTAGGGACTGCGTACCGCAACAAGTGTTTGGGGGGGTATATTAATGTTAATGTGATGCAAAAAAAAATGTTTATGTTAAAACGATTATAAACAATCGATTCTCATTGCTATATAATATGGTGTCAATCGAAATTGTGAAATCGATTTTATGAAAATGTATTAACTATTTATATATTTACATATGTATGTATGTATATATATATATTTAAATATATAAATATATGTATATATGTAATATGTAAACATGTTATTTATAAATTTAAGTTATTATTATTTGATAAATGATTTATATTGAAGTTTTATTTTCATAAAGGTGACTCTTTAATAACTTTCAACTATTCAATAATTTAATTGTTTTAAATTATTAAATAAAGAATTGATAGTTTGGTGGGGAATGTATCAAAAAAATATCATTAATTGGAAAATGGATTTTTTTTAGTTCTAATAAGAAAATTTTTTATCCAAAAACAATATATGTGTTCCTCCATTCAAACTTGGAAACTAAAACTGAGATCTCTACATTTTGTAAACTTGGTATAACCAAAACATGTGTTTGCATTGTGTATTCTTTAAGCTATTGTTTTGAGTTTTGGGTTGACTAGTGTTGACCAGTATAGGAAGTCTACCAGAGGCTTGGGGCTTATGTGATTGTGGTGACATGATGATTTTTTAATCTTGATCTTTATAAACCCAACCATGGTTATGTGATGGAATGCTCTATGTATTGGTTGTGATTACTGATTGTTATAGTTGAGATTTTTATGTATGAGACACTTGACTTAACCATTATTTTGGTCATCAATCAGTTATCCTTGGTTATTTTCTAGTCACCATGATTGGACTGTAATGTAGATTTATTTTTGATGATGTCATGTTGTGACATGTTTGACTCAACATTTTTGGAGTCTTCGATCAGTATGATTGAGATATATATTTTGGTTATTGAGAACCATTGGATATTTGATTATCAATGATACTTCAGTTGCCAATAGAGAGTTGTTGTGTTCATGATTTTCTATGGATGATAGCTCATGGAGATTTGATGCTTTTTATGCATATTTGATTATTTTATTATGTTTTATCTTTTGTGATTTTGAGATTTATGATTCCATGAGCATTAGGGTAGGATATCTGCATATAGTGACAGGAAGTGGCTTGCAATGGGGGCCGGGGCCCTAAGAGGCTGCCAAGATAACTCATTGTAAGTTGGATTAATAAGTGATAACATTCACACCTAATACTAACTAAATGAACCTAAAAAGATAAGTGTTTTGTTCTCGCCCATGCCTTGAGTGCTTGTATAGGCTAGGATGGGAGTAGTGAGACACATGGTTGTGACCTTGCATTTTGTAGTATGCCTCGTTAGTATGAGAGGATACTAGTGGCTGCATGAAATCAGTATGGACCCGTGGAGTTTAGCTAACTACCAGGGTAACTTGTACGTGATAATTGTGATGACACTTTCCTGCTTGCATAGTAGGTTCCTACATGTCATTGTGTGCCTCTAGGATTAGATGTCAGATTTTGTGTTGGAACCTTTGAGTTAGTATACTTTTAGGATTCCTGGACTTATAAAGATATGTGCTATGTGAATTTGATAGCCTGTTTGGGACTTGAGGTTATCTCCTTAGCACAGTGCGAGTGGACCACTTAGGTACCATGCGGTTGGGTGGTAGTGTATTTTTCACTCTTATCATTTTGAGATTTATTGATGTAATGCCCTGCCAAGGGATCTAAAGAATTTCACTAAGTTTACCAAACAATTTTTTTTTTTTAAACATGAAAGTAAAACCATTCACAACACTTGCGGAAGCAATAGTAACATCCAACTGAAAGTAAACATAACATAACATAACATAACAGATTACATTCTTTAAAGAACCCTTAATGTTGTATTACATCTAATCATAACTATTCATCTAACATCACATCCTTATGAAATAACAATGATACATCCAATATTCTTAAACAATATACAAGTGTCCTTCTTTTGTAATTACATTTTAGATTATTCAATCATCCATTATACATGTTACAAGGTATGAAAAGCTTGAAAGAATAAACATCCATATAAATAAAGTACATCATCATCCAATATTAATCCATGATGCAATTAAAATAAATGAAACCACATATCATACATGATACATCATAACAAAAGATATAAACATCTATCATAAAAGATAACCATATATCACAAATGTAAATAACTAAGTGCACAGTTCCTCCCAACCATAAATAGCATTATTAGACTATTGTGGATCCTAACCATCCCTTAGTGCATAACATTCCAAAGCACCGAAGAGATCATCGGTAATATCATAGTAGGAATGTCACTCCTAAAACATCCTACTAACATGCAAAGTAAAGCATAGGATACCATAATCTAACATATGCAAATCATCAATATAAGAAACATACCAATAAATACATCCATCATAAGGTATAACATCTATCATAATGATCCAAGATCATAATGAAGATAAATACCAACCAAAAAAGCATCAGCCACGGTGTCTCAGATAGATCTCAAATGATAAGAGTAATAAAACACTACCACCCGACCGCGTGGTACCTAAGTGGTCCACTCCCACCGTGCTGAGGAGATAATCTCAAGTCCCAAACAAGATATCAAAACCAAAAAGTATGAATCTTTATAAGTCTAGGAATCCTAAAAGTATACTAACTCAAAGGTTCCTAACACAAAATCTGACATCTAATCTCTAGAGGCACACAATGACATGTAGGAACCTACTATGCAAGTGGAAAAGTATCATCGCAATTATCACGTACAAGTTACTCTGGCAGTTAGCTACACTCCATGGGTCCATACTGATTTCATGCGGCCACTAGTATCCTCTCATACTGACGAGGCATACTACGGAATGCACGGTCACAACCATGCGTTCTCACTACTCCCATCCTAGCCTATACAAGCACTCAAGGCATGGGCGAGAACATCAAAACAATTATCTTTTTAGGTTCATTTAATCCTCATTTAGTGTGTAAATGTTATCACTTATTAAAAAAACTTACAATGAGTTACCCTAGCAGCCACTTAGGGCCTCGGCCCTCATTGCAAGCCACTTTACGACACTACAAGTAGATTATCTACCTTAAGCTTATGGAATCATAAAATCACCACAGTCCTGTACAAGCGACTGTAAAGAAAATCCAAAAGATAATCCATAAAAAGAATCATCAAATATCCATGATAAAAGCATCAAATATCCATAATAAGAATCATCAAATCACCAAGATAAGAATCATCAAATCTCCATGAGCATCTGGAAAAGCATCCATAGAAAATTATGACCACAACAGTTCTCTATTGGCAACTGAAGGCATCACTGATAATCATAAGTATCCATTGGTTCTCAATAACCAAAAATATCTCAAAATCATATTGATTGAAGACTCCAAAATGGTTGAGTCAAAAATGTCACAACATGACCTCATCAAGAAATAAATCCACATTTCAGTCCCATCATGGTGACTGAAAAATAATCAAAGGATAACTGATCGATGAATCAAAAATGATTAGCTCAAGTGTCTCATACAGATACATCTCAACTTCACACATGAAGACTGATGAACAATAACAATCAGTAAATAGAAACATTTCATAGAGCATATGATCACATAACCATGGTTGGGCTTATAAAGATCGAGACCAAATAAGATCAACATGCCATCACATCTCATAACTCCCGAGCCTCTGGTAACAACCTAGGACTGGTCAACACTAGTCAACCCAAAAACCCAAAACAAGAAGCATATAGAAAACATGATGCAAAAACATGTTTTAGTTTTGCTATATTACATAGTTGATTCAAGTGTAGAGGTTTCCAATTTTCTATTTGCAAGTATACTTTCAAGTGTCTTAAGTTTCGTCATTTTTCCTACAAGTCAACCCATCTATTCCCCGATAGCATTATCCTTCCATTATTAAGAATTACATTCTAAGAATAAGTTAAAAGATAAATATTCACTAAACTGATCATCATTGACCTTTAATTAAATTGTCCTCTATATTTAATCATGATCCATATTCTAATTGATTAACTCTTCTTTAATGTTACTTCAACTTCTCAACATAATCAAATGATCATTATTCATTCATAAAAGAACCAATTATCTATCTTCAAATAAGCAGATTATAACTTCATTAAAATGATCAATTAACATAGGTACACCATCCATGACCTATTACATTCTAATAGTTTTCAATTAAAAACTTAATTAAGTATTACTAAAGTTTGATTCTTTTAATTTAATCGTTATCATCATTGACAACCATATAATATCTAAAGTCATAATTCAAGTCATAAGACTTATCAACTTTGATATAGATAATCTACAATCTCATTAAAAGAATTATATCAATTAAATCTCTATTACATAACTTAATGATGGGGATACAACCCAAGAACAGAATGGACACAACAGAAAAGGGAAATTTTATTAACTGAGAAAATAAGCTAGTACAAACAGTACAGAGAAAATAAACTTCAAGACATGCCCTAAGGGCTTACAATAGCATAAATTTGGAGATAATTTCTCCTTTCAGTACCTCCTCTCAAACTCCACTCCGAACTACCTTTTACAATGCTAGGAATCTCCTTAAATAGACTCCGGAGGGTTAAGGACTAGGAATACATTCTAGAAAGTACTAGTAGGCATCCACCAACCAAATAGAAGGTTCTAGAAGCTGCATTAGAAGTCTGTGCAAATCTAGAAGAATTCAGAAATGGTAACCGAACTTTTGGGAGGCATAACTTTTGAACCGTAGCTCCGATTGACGAACCGTTTATATTTTTGGAAAGCTCTCGAAGTTCTCTATAGCCTTATGGACCAGCTTCACTCATGCCCCATTTTTATCTCTTTTTGAGGTCATTTAATGCCCCTAACCTGACTTTGAAGCATTCTTAGGAGGTCTCCAAAACTCGAAAAATTGCAATAACTTTCAAACCGTGGGATATTTTGACCTGATTCTTTTTCTGGAATGCTCTAAATCACAATTACATTCATCTAGCCAATTTAAACCTCCTAGTTCACCAAAATGATGGCCCAATTACATGCTCCTATTTTTTCAAGATTTTTTAGCTCACTGATAGTGGAACTGTGAGAGTTGGAACCTTTATTTGACCCAAATGGGTATCCAAAAATGAAAACACATGAAACAGAAACTAAGCCTAAGTATATTTTTTGGGTGACACAGGATTGCCCTTACACCTCTGGATGCTGCTACATCACTTAATTATTAATTAAATCTAATTAACTCTCATTAATTGATTTAATTAATAATTGCATAACCATAGCAATGTTCTAATTAATATCAGTTGACTAATAACTAACTAGAATTCTGTAAGTTAAAAGTCAACTATAATTCAATACTCAAATGATCATATTAATAATTCAATAATAATAACTTGTGAATATTAATAACAAGCTATATTGAAAGTCTTAATAATAATTTCATATGACCACATTCGTCATCTTGAAAGAATACCAACATTCCCTTGACAAATTTGTATTATCAAAAATTATTTCAAATAAGACTCGATCACACAACTTAATTATTAATATCATAGTTATAATGTTAACTCAATAAATATGAATTGATTAAAAATCAATTATACTTCAAATCCAAAAACTAATATCTTTACAAAATTTTAATCATTAAATAATCTTCACTGGATTAAATCTAATCAAACTATTTACACCATTATTTATTAATAGTTTGCTAGCCTCAACAAACATTAATAAATAATAACTCATCAAACTATATTTCCATGAACCCCATTAGTTAATATTTAACTAACCTATAAAGCATATCAATAAGTATTTCAATTAAACCTCATTGCATAACTTATTGCTATACTTCAATTATTACAAAGCTCAATTTGAGTTTATTTGAATTACTTAATAGTTATACTAGCTATGCTTATCATTCATTAATAATTGCTAACCTTAACAATTATTAATAAATCATAATCCCATTAATAGTTTCAATACTTAAATCAGATTCATCGTTCATTCAATCAATATCAAATAAATGTTAATATTTCTAGAAGAATTGTTCTTATAGTTTTCTCAAATTTCCATTCAATTTTCCTATCTTTCTCATTTAAATTCTATTAAACCATTTATATCATGAGACTTAAAGTATTATAAGATGATTAATTTTATTAATATTAAAATTTCATTTATAATAAATATAATATATATATAATAATTGTTGAATATCAAAATTATTTTATATATATATATATATATATATATATATATATATAACATAACACATGAAATAACATAAATTAAGGAATGTTTAAATTTAGAAACATCCGTATTAAATTTGAATGTTTCAACCCCTTTTAAACAAAATGATGGCAATATTTATAAATCGCCTGCACGTACTCGTGCGAGACCTGCGGGTCGCAAGTACTCTACAAATCGCAGGTACTCTGCGATCTTTGCAGTCCTGCCACGTACCATAGCCAGGGTTAATGAGGATGGGGGTGCGGTCGGGGTAAAGCCCGCCCACCCCAATATATATAAAAAAGAAAATCGTATAACATTTTTAGTAAAACGTTTCCATGCCAATCAAATTTCTATTATATATATATATCTATTTTACTGTCGCGTTTAGCAGTATATACATATATGTATATATATGTATATGTATATATTTATATATGCATGTATGTATATATATATATTTATATATATATACAGATTATAAATCAGTATCTCAGGGATGAAAATATATAAATATATATATGTACTTATATATATATTTATATGAAGGTTTACAGATTCTATATGTATCTTAGAAAGAGAACACAAATATATATATATATATATATATATATATATATATGACTTTAAATAAGAAGAGCTTTCAAATTCTCTAAGAATTTCCTCTTTTTTAAAAATAATTGTCTTCTAAATTTAACCATAGATTTCTCTAATAGGTTGATTATAGATTCAAAAAACCCTTTTCAAATCTATTTAACAATATGATTCTAAATCGAACTCAAAATCGTTTCAGATCTAATTTCTTCCTTAATTGGATCTAAAGTTTTTTATTGTTTTCTTCTCAACCAAATAAAATATCTAGATTCCAATTTAAATTATAGATTCAATCACAAGAGTATTCATACACATAGACATGATGAAGACAGGAAAAGAAAGAGTGCAAAGGGAATATGTGAATATCACGAGTGCACCTGGACACTGATGCTAATTTGCCATGCCTCAGAAGTCCATAGAAAGTCCCTTCCTTCTTCTCATACGCAATTCCTCCGAGATCCAAGCCAACTGAAAACCTCCAAATGACTAGAAGTGCTAGAAGAAGCATAGAAGCAAGTAAAAAAAATGAGCATATGAACTTCTCCAATACATGTAAGCTTTGAAGCTTCCCTTTTTAGCTTGAAGCTTGTAGCTTGTAGCTTGTAGCTTATAGCTTCCATTAAGCTTCTCCAAACACACTAGGAGAGCCTCTATTTAAAGCCTTCTAAGATGCATCTAGAGTGTCTCTAGAAACAATTAGAAGATAAGCATGACAACCAAGCATGGGTCTTCTCCAACCTTCTAGATAAGTCTTAAGTTTGTAGACAACATGTGCTCAAATAAAATGCTAACTCTCAAATATAGACAACTTGTGCATTCTTAGAGTGCAAACTCCTGTGTTGTCTACATGACAACTCTCAAGAATTCACAAATTCCTATGTGAGCAAATATTAAAATAATGCACAATCATTAATATAATATTTACTTTACTCTTTCCTATTTAATTAATTAATTTATTAAATCTCATGCGCTAACTTTAATAATTTCATTTTTCAATCTTAATATATTTATATTTTAGTCACATGAAATCTAGAATCTTTTAATAATTTTAAATATATTTTTCACTTTTAAATTTCATTTTTCAAAACTTAATTGCTAAAATATTTATTAGCTTTAATAATAATATTATTTAGTCATTTATTTAAAAATGAACTCCGAATATATTATTATTAAAATAAATATTGTCACATTCCAAATTTAGACTTTTAACTTTTATTTTCAAATTTAATTATTTTATTTAATTAATTTTTTAATTAATTAAATAAAATAAATATTAAAATACCATATTAATTTTTCATTTAATTAAACCATTAATTAAATATTTTAATTAGGCTTAATTAATAGAAAATACATCAAAGAATCATAAGGTAAAAATATGAAAAACCCATCATAGCCAAAATACATACAAAATCAAACTAAGTGTTAATATCACGAATTACGTTATCTAACATATTCAGAAGGTACTCAAATCAGATACTTGTCCTAATTTTTCAATTAGAACAAATGACTTAAAGGGTTGGGATTTGGACTTGAGAATTTATCTCCCCTCTCTTATCGTTGAGATAATGTGATAGGGTACACTCATCCTGACAATTCAGGGAAGTCGATACCCGGTACCTGCAACCTACATAAAAATCACACATGTACAAGCACAATATATACTAAACTAAACAGGCAATGGCAGGAAGTGGTACATCGTGTAGATCCCGACTAGCAGGTGACTACGACTCCCTTCCTTAACCATATCAGACACGCCATACAAAAGTAAACACGCAAAGCAAACACACACATCATACACATGCAAGTATAAGGTAAGTATCCATAAAAAAATACATATGATAATAAACCATCTAACTAATCATCATTAATAACTGCAAACACTGAAAATAATCATCATGCATACATGAAATGCAAAATCTAAGTAATCTCATCACAAAATAAACTGAATCCATAGCACAATATCTGATAATCTCAAAAGAATGCTGATAACCAACATCATAAAATTAGCTCTAAAAGAGTTTGACAATGATAGGAAAATGCGAACTAGGGGCAGGCACTACAATTGAGATATCATGGCTGATGCATCCTTCATGATGGTGGATATGTATCCTTTTTCATTGATGATTAACATATGTTAGATGATGTTATCTTATGCTTTTATTTGCATGTTAAATTACTTCTACATATGATGTTGTATTTATTAGGAGTGATATTCCTACTATGTAATACGGATGATCTCTTCGGTGATTTGGAATGTTACGCACAGAGGGATGGCTAGGATCCACGATGGTCTAATGATGCTATTAACGGTTGGGAGAAATTGTGCACTTAGTTTATTATGTTTGATCTTTATGATTGATGTATATGACTTCTATGATGATGTATCATGTGTATCATGTGATTATCTCTACTTTGATGTATCATGGATTAGAATAGGATGATGTACCTTATTTTATGTATGTATATTCTTTTGAGCTTGTCATACCCTATGACATGTACAGTGGATGATTGAGTATTTAAAATGTAATGTATAAACATTGGACTTATCATTATTATTTCACGTGGATGTTGTACTAAATGGATTCATGTATGTAATTCAACGTTAAGGGATCTTAAAGAATATAATCTGTTATTTATGTTATGTTTATTTTTAGATGGACATTACTATCGGTTCCGTTATTGTGCATTAGTTATATGTGGTTAATTCTTAGTGAAATTCGAGGTTAATTCTTTGGATCACTTGGTGGGGCATTACATATTCACATACGCAAAGATCAAGTTTGACCAAAAGTTGATTAGATTTAACCACAGTTGATTTGAGTTGACTAGTTTCAAAAAGAATTTTGAAATAATTAAATGAAATTATTTAATTAAATGGAGTACTTACTTCTAATTAATTAAACAAAGTTATTTAATTAAATGAGAAGCCATTCCTAATTAATTAAATGAAGTTATTTAATTAAATAAGAAAAGTGTCTCTAATTAACTAAAGATTATTTAATTAAATAGAACAAGTAATTATGAGAGCATATCTCATTTTATTAAATTAATTATCTCAACAAAATCTCTCTTCAATTCAAAAAGGAAAATTTCCAGTTCACTATTGATAAAAAATGAGTTAAATAAGTTAAATCCTTTTTCTACTCAAATTGAATCATTTAACTCCTTATTTTACTCAAATTAAATCTGTTAACTCCCTTTAATTTGAAAATCTCTCTTTATGACTGAACTTCACCTTTACTCCTGACTGTTGATTGAAATTGATCTCAACCGTTGATGAATTCTAAGAAAGTCTATTGAAGAGACCCTCATCTCTTCATTTTGAAAGGTTGAATGAGAATTTGCATCGAATTGTTGCTGGAATTCATACTCACATTTGCTCATATTCACATACGCAAAGATCAAGTTTGACCAAAAGTTGACCAGATTTAACCACGGTTGACTTGAGCTGACTAGTTTCAAAAAGAATTTTGAAATAATTAAACGAAATTATTTAACTAAATGGAGTACTTACTTCTAATTAATTAAGCAAAGTTATTTAATTAAATGAGAAGCCATTCCTAATTAATTAAATGAAGTTATTTAATTAAATAAGAAAATTGTCTTTAATTAATTAAAGATTATTTAATAAAATAGAAAAAGTAATTATGAGAGCATATCTCATTTTATTAAATTAAATATCTCAACAAAATCTCTCTTTAGTTCAAAAATGGAAATTTTCAGTTGACTATTAATAAAAAATGAGTTAAATCAATTAACTCCTTTTTTTACTAAAATTGAATCAGTTAACTCCTTATTTTACTCAAATTAAATCTGTTAACTCCCTTTAATTTGAAAATCTCCCTTTATGACTGAACTTCACCTTTAATCCTGACCATTGATTGAAATCGACCTCAACCATTGATGAATTTTAGGAAAGTCTATTTAAGAGACCCTCATCTCTTCATTTTGAAAGGTTGAATGAGAATTTGCATCGAATTGTTGCTAGAATTCATACTCACATTTGCTCATATTCACATACGCAAAGATCAAGTTTGACAAAAAGTTGACCAGATTTAACCACGGTTAACTTGAGTTAACTAGTTTCGAAAAGAATTTTGAAATAATTAAACAAAATTATTTAATTAAATGGAGTACTTACTTCTAATTAATTAAAAAAAGTTATTTAATTAAATGAGAAGCCATTCCTAATTAATTAAATGAAGTTATTTAATTAAATAAGAAAAGTGTCTCTAATTAATTAAAGATTATTTAATTAAATAGAAAAAAGTAATTATGAAAGTATATCTCATTTTATTAAATTAAATATCTCAGCAAAATCTCTCTTCAATTTAAAAAGGGAAATTTCCAGTTCACTATTGATGAAAAATGAGTTAAATCACTTAACGCCTTTTTCTACTCAAATTGAATCAGTTAACTCCTTATTTTACTCAAATTAAGTCTGTTAATTCCCTTTAATTCAAGAAAATCTCCCTTTGTAACTGAACTTCACCTTTAATGCTGACCGTTGATTGAAATCTATTTCAACCGTAGATGAATTCCAGGGAAGTCTATTTAAGAGACCCTCATCTCTTCATTTTCAAAGCTTGAATTAGAATTTGCATCGAATTGTTCTTGGAATTCATACTCAAATTTGCTCATATTCACATACGCAAAGATCAAGTTTGACCAAAAGTTGACCAGATTTAACGACGGTTGACTTGAGCTTATTAATTTCGAAAAGAATTTTTAAATAATTAAATGAAATTATTTAATTAAATGGAGTACTTACTTCTAATTAATTAAACAAAGTTATTTAATTAAATGAGAAGCCATTCCTAATTAATTAAATGAAGTTATTTAATTAATTAAGAAAAGTGTCTCTAATTAATTAAAGATTATTTAATTAAATAGAAAAAGTAATTATGAGAGCATATCTCATTTTATTAAATTAAATATGTCAACAAAATCTCGCTTCAGCTCAAAAAGGGAAATTTTCAGTTCACTATTGATCAAAAATGAGTTAAATCAGTTAACTCCTTTTTCTACTCAAATTGAATCAATTAACTCCTTATTTTACTTAAAATAAATCTGTTAACTCCCTTTAATTTGGAAATCTCCCTTTATGACTAAACTTCACCTTTAATCCTGACCGTTGATTGAAATCGATCTCAACCGTTGATGAATTCCAGGAAAGTCTATTTAAGAGACCCTCATTTCTTCATTTTGATAGGTTGAATGAGAATTTGCATCGAATTGTTGCTGGAATTCAGACTCATATTTGCTCATATTCACATACGCAGAGATCAAGTTTGACCAAAAGTTGACCAGATTTAACCACTGTTGACTTGAGTTGACTAATTTTGAAAAGACTTTTGAAATAATTAAACAAAATTATTTAATTAATTGGAGTATTTACTTCTAATTAATTAAATAAATTTATTTAATTAAATGACAAACTATTTCTAATTGATTAAATGAAGTTATTTAATTAAATAAGAAAACTGTCTCTAATTAATCAGAGATTATTTAAATAAATAGAAAAAGTAATTATTAGAGCATATCTCATTTTATTAAATTAAATATCTCAACAAAATCTCTCTTCAATTCAAAAAGAGAAATTTTCAGTTCACTATTGATCAAAAATGAGTTAAATAATTTAACTCCTTTTTCTACTCAAATTGAATCAGTTAACTCCTTATTTTACTCAAATTAAATCTGTTAACTCCCTTTAATTTGGAAATCTCCCTTTATGACTGAATTTCACCTTTAATCCTGACCATTGATTGAAATCGATCTCAATCGTTGATGAATTTCAGGAAAGTCTATTTAAGAGACCCTCATCTCTTCATTTTGAAAGGTTGAATGAGAATTTGCATCGAATTGTTGCTGGAATTCATACTCACATTTGCTCATATTCACATACGCAAAGATCAAGTTTGACCAAAAGTTGTCCATATTTAACCACGGTTGGCTTGAGTTGACTAGTTTCGAAAAGAATTTTGAAATAATTAAATAAAATTATTTAATTAAATAGAGTACTTACTACTAATTAATCATACCAAGTTATTTAATTAAATGAGAAGCCATTCCTAATTAATTAAACGAAGTTATTTAATTAAATAAGAAAAGTGTCTCTAATTAATTAAAGATTATTTAATTAAATAGAAAAAGTAATTATGAGAGCATATCTCATTTTATTAAATTAAATATCTCAACAAAATCTCTCTTCAATTCAAAAAGGAAAATTTTCAGTTCACTATTGAAAAAAAATGAGTTAAATCAGTTAACTCCATTTTCTACTCAAATTGAATCAGTTAACTCTTTATTTTACTCAAACTAAATCTGTTAACTCCCTTTAATTTGGAAATCTACCTTTATGACCGAACTTCACCTTTAATCCTGACCGTTGATTGAAATTGATCTCTACCGTTGATGAATTCTAGGAGAGTCTATTTAAGATACCCTCATCTCTTCATTTTGAAAGGTTGAATGAGAATATGCATCGAATTGTTGCTGGAATTCATACTCACATTTGCTCATATTCACATACGCAAAGATCAAGTTTGACCAAAAGTTGACCAGATTTAACGACGGTTGACTTGAGGTGATTAGTTTCGAAAAGAATTTTGAAATAATTAAATGAAATTATTTAATTAAATGGTGTACTTACTTATAATTAATTAAACAAAGTTATTTAATTAAATGAGAAGCCATTCCTAATTAATTAAATGAAGTTATTTAATTAAATAAGAAAAGTGTCTCTAATTAATTAAAGACTATTTAATTAAATAGAAAAAGTAATTATGAGAGCATATCTCATTTTATTAAATTAAATATCTCAACAAAATCTCTCTTCAGTTCAAAAAGGGAAATTTTCAGTTCACTATTGATAAAAAATGAGTTAAATCAGTTAACTCCTTTTTCTACAACAATTGAATCAGTTAACTCCTTATTTTACTCAAACTAATTCTGTTAACTCCTTTTAATTTGGCAATCTCCCTTTATGACTGAACTTCACCTTTAATCCTGACCATTGATTGAAATCGATCTCAACCGTTGATGAATTTCAAAAAAGTCAATTTAAGAGACCCTCATCTATTCATTTTGAAAGGTTGAATGAGAATTTGCATTGAATTGGTTTTGGAATTCATATTTACATTTGCTCATATTCACATACGCAAAGATCAACTTTGACCAAAAGTTGACCAAATTTAACCATGGTTGACTAGTTTCGAAAAGATTTTTGAAATAATTAAATAAAATTATTTAATTAAATGGAGTACGTACTTCTAATAAATTAAACAAAGTTATTTTAAAAAATGAGAAGTCATTGCTAATTAATTAAATGAAGTTATTTAATTAAATAAGAAAAGTGTCTCGAGTTAATTAAAGATTATTTAATTAAATAGAAAAAGTAATTATGAGAGCATATCTCATTTTATTAAATTAAATATCTCAACAAAATCTCTCTTCAGCTCAAAAAGAGAAATTTTTAGTTGACTATTGATCAAAAATGAGTTGAATTAGTTAACTCCTTTTTCTACTGAAATTGAATCAGTTAACTCCTTATTTTACTCAAATTAAATCTGTTAACTCCATTTAATTTGGAAATTTTCTTTTATGACTGAACTTCACCTTTAATCCTGACTGTTGATTAAAATCAATCTCAACCGTTGATGAATTCCAGGAAAGTCTATTTAAGAGACTCTCATCTCTTCATTTTGAAAGGTTGAATGAGAATTTACATCGAATTATTGCTGGAATTCATACTCACATTTGCTCATATTCACATACAAAAAGATCAAGTTTGACCAAAAGTTGACTAGATTTTACTCATGGTTGACTTGAGTTGACTAGTTTCAAAAAGAATTTTTAAATAATTAAACAAAATTATTTAATTAAATGGAGTACTTATTTCTAATTAATTAATCAAAGTTATTTAATTAAATGAGAAGCCATTCGTAATTGATTAAATAAAGTTATTATATTAAATAAGAAAAGTGTCTCTAATTAACTAAAGATTATTTAATTAAATAGAAAAAGTAATTATGAGAGCATATCTCATTTTATTAAATTAAATATCTTAACAAAATCTCTTTTCAGTTCAAAAAGAGAAATTTCTCATTCTCTATTGATAAAAAATGAGTTAAATCAGCTAACTCTTTTTTCTTCTCAAATTGAATCAGTCAACTCCTTATTTTACTCAAATTAAATTTGCTAACTCCCTTTAATTTGGAAATCTCCTTTTATTACTTAACTTCAACTTTAATCCTGACCGTTCATTGAAATCGATCTCAACCGTTGATGAATTCCAGGAAAGTCTATTTAAGAGACCCTCATAAATCTTTATTTTCAAAGGTTGAATCAGAATTTGCATCGAATTGTTGCTAGAATTCATACTCACATTTGTTCATATTCACATACGCAAAGATCAATTTTGACCAAAACCTGACCAGATTTAACCACAATTGACATGAGTTGACTAGCTTGGAAAAGAATTTTGAAATAATTAAACGAAATTATTTAATTAGATGGAGTATTTACTTCTAATTAATTAAACAAAGTCATTTAATTAAATGAGAAGCCATTCCTAATTGATTAAATGAATTTATTTAATTAAATAAAAAAATTGTCTCTAATTAATTAAAGATTATTTAATTAAATAGAAAAAGTAATTATTAGAGCATATCTCATTTTATTAAATTAAATATCTCAACAAAATCTCTCTTTAGTTCAAAAAGGAAAATTTCTAGTTCACTATTGATAAAAAATGAGTTAAATGAGTTAACTCCTTTATCTACTCAAATTGAATCAGAAAACTCCTTATTTTACTCAAATTAAATCTGTTAACTCCCTTTAATTTGGAAATCTCCCTTTATGACTGAACTTCACCTTTAATCCTGACCGTTGATTGAAATCGATCTGAACCGTTGATGAATTTTAGGAAAGTCTATTTAAGAGACCCTCATCTCTTCATTTTGAAAGATTGAAAGAGAATTTGCATCGAATTGTTGTTGGAATTCATACTCACATTTGCTCATATTCACATATGCATAGATCAAGTTTGACCAAAAGTTGACAAGATTTAATCACGGTTGACTTGAGTTCACTAGTTTCGAAAAAAATTCTGAAATAATTAAAGAAAATTATTTCATTAAATGATGTACTTACTTCTAATTAATTAAATAAAGTTATTTAATTAAATGAGAAGTCATTCGTAATTGATTAAATAAAGTTATTTAATTAAATAAGAAAAGTGTCTCTAATTAATTAAAGATTATTTAATTAAATAGAAAAAGTAATTATGAGAGCATATCTCATTTTATTAAATTAAAATCTCAACAAAATCTCTGTTCAGTTCAAAAAGGGAAATTCCCAGTTCACTATTGATCAAAAATGAGTTAAATCAGTTAACTCCTTTTTCTACTCAAATTGAATTAGTTAACTCCTTATTTTACTCAAATTAGATTTGTTAACTCCCTTTAATTTTGAAATCTCCCTTTATGACTGAACTCCACCGTTAATCCCGACCGTTGATTGAAATCGATCTCAACCGTTGATGAATTCGAGGGAAGTCTATTTAAAAGACCCTTATCTCTTCATTTTCAAAGGTTGAATGAGAATTTGCATCGAATTGTTGCTAGTATTCATACTCACATTTGCTCATATTCACATAGAAAAAGATCAAGTTTGACCAAAAGTTGACAAGATTTAATCACGGTTGACTTGAGTTCAATAGTTTCGAAAAAAATTCTAAAATAATTAAATAAAATTATTTAATTAAATGGAGTACTTACTTCTAATTAATTAAACAAAGTTATTTAATTAAATGAGAAGCCATTCCTAATTAATTAAATGAAATTATTTAATTAAATAAGAAAAGTGCCTCTAATTAAATAAAGATTATTTAATTAAATAGAAAAAGTAATTATGAGAGCATATCTCATTTTATTAAATTAAATATCTTAACAAAATCTCTCTTCAGTTCAAAAAGGAAAATTTCCAGTTCACTATTGTTCAAAAATGAGTTAAATCAGTTAACTCTTTTTTCTACTCAAATTGAATCAGTTAACTACTTATTTTACTCAAATTAAATCTGTTAACTCCCTTTAATTTGGAAATCTCCATTTATGACTGAACTTCACTTTTAATCCTGACCGTTGATTGAAATCGATCTCAATCGTTGGTGAATTCGAGGGAAGTCTATTTAAGAGACCCTGATCTCTTCATTTTGAAAATTTGAATGAGAATTTGCATCGAATTGTTGCTGGTATTCATAGTTACATTTGCTCATATTCACATACACAAAGACCAGGTTTGACAAAAAGTTGACCAGATTTAACCACGGTTGACTTGAGTTGACTAGTTTCGAAAAGAATTTTGAAACAACTAATTAAAATTATTTAAATAAATGGAGTACTTACTTCTAATTAATTAAACAAAGTTATTTATTTAAATGAGAAGCCATTTCTAATTAATTAGATGAAGTTATTTATTTAAATAAGAAAACTGTCTCTAATTAATATTAAATATTATTTAATTAAATAGAAAAAGTAATTATGAGAGCATATCTCATTTTATTAAATTAAATATCCCAACCAAAATCTCTCTTCAGTTCAAAAAGAGAAATTTTCAGTACGGTATTAATCAAAAATGAGTTAAATCAGTTGTCTCCTCTTTCTACTCAAATTGAATCAGTTAACTCCTTATTTTACTCAAATTAAATTTGTTAACTCTCTTTAATTTGGAAATCTCCCTTTATGACTGAACTTCACGTTTAATCTTCACCGTTGATTGAAATCGATCTCAACTGTTGATGAATTTTAAGAAAATCTATTTAAGAGACCCTCGTCTCTTCATTTTGAAAGGTTGAATGAGAATTTGCATCAAATTGTTGCTGGAATTCCATACTCACATTTGCTCATATTCATATACGCAAAGATCAAGTTTGATCAAAAGTTGACTAGATTTAACCACGGTTGACTTGAGTTGACTAGTTTCGAAAAGAATTTTGAAATAATTAAACGAAATTATTTAATTAAATGGAGTACTTACTTCTAATTAATTAAACAAAGTTATTTAATTAAATGAGAAGCCATTCCTAATCAATTAAATGACGTTATTTAATTAAATAAGAAAAGTGTTTCTAATTAATTAAAGATTATTTAATTAAATAGAAAAAGTAATTATGAGAGAGTATCTGATTTTATTAAATTAAATATCTCAACAAAATCTCTCTTCACTTCAAAAAGGGAAATTTTCAGTTCACTATTGATCAAAAATGAGTTAAATGATTTAACTCATTTTTCTACACAAATTGAATCAGTTAACTCCTTATTTTACTCAAATTAAATTTTTTAACTTCCTCTAATTTGGAAATCTTCCTTTATGACTGAACTTCACCTTTAATACTGACCGTTGATTGAAATCGATCTCAATCGTTGATGAATTTCAGGAAAGTCTATTTAAGAGACCCTCATCTCTTCATTTTGAAAGGTTGAATGAGAATTTGAATCAAATTGTTGCTGGAATTCATAGTCACATTTGCTCATATTCACATATGCAAAGATCAAGTTTTACCGAAAGTTGACCAGATTTAACCACGATTGACTTGAGTTGACTAATTTCGAAAAAAAATTTTAAATAATTAAATGAAATTAATTAATTAATTAATTAAACAAAGTTATTTAATTAATTAATTAAACAAAGTTATTTAATTAAATAAGAAGCCATTCTTTATTAATTAAATGAAGTTATTTAATTGAATAAGAAAAGTGTGTCTAATTAATTAAATATTATTTCATTAAATAGAAAAAGTAATTATGAGAACACATCTCATTTTATTAAATTAAATATCTCAACAAAATCTCGTTTCAGTTCGAAAAGGGAAATTTCTAGCTCACTATTGATCAAAAATTAGTTAAATCAGTTAACTCCTTTTTCTACTCAAATTGAATTAGTTAACTCCTTATTTTACTCAAATTAAATCTGTTAACTTTTTTTAATTTGGAAATCTTCTTTTATGACTGAACTTCACCTTTAATCCTGACCGTTGATTGAGATTGATCTCAACCGTTGATGAATTCCAAGAAAGTCTATTTAAGAGACCCGCATCTCTTCATTTTGAAAGGTTGAATGAGAATTTGAATCGAATTGTT
Organism: Cupressus sempervirens; assembly: GCA_028749045.1. Taxonomy (NCBI): domain Eukaryota; kingdom Viridiplantae; phylum Streptophyta; class Pinopsida; order Cupressales; family Cupressaceae; genus Cupressus; species Cupressus sempervirens. The sequence goes on from CM053793.1 coordinate 383,266,071, forward strand.
GCAAGAATTCATACTCACATTTGCTCATATTCAAATATGCAAAGATCAAGTTTGACCGAAAGTTGACCAGATTTAACCACGGTTGACTTGAGTTGAGTAGTTTCAAAAAAAAATTTTAAATAATTAAACAAAATTATTTAATTAAATGAAGTACTTAGTTCTAATTAATTAAACAAAGTTATTTAATTAAATAAGAAGCCATTCCTAATCAATTAAATCAAGTTATTTAATTAAATAAGAAAAGTGTCTCTAATTAATTAAAGATTATTTAATTAAATAAAAAAAGTAATTATGAGAGCATATCTCATTTTATTAAATTAAATATCTCAACAAAATCTCTCTTCAGTTCAAAAAGGGAAATTTCTAATTTACTATTGATAAAAAATGAGTTAAATCAGTTAACTCCCTTTTTTACTCAAATTGAATCAGTTAACTCCTTATTTTACTCAAATTAAATCTGTTAACTCCCTTTAATTTGGAAATCTCCTTTTCTGACTGAACTTCACCTTTAATCCTCACCATTGATTGAAATCGATCTCAACCATTGATGAATTCCAAAAAAGTCTATTTAAGAGACCCTCATCTTTTCATTTTGAAAGGTTGACTGAGAATTTGCATCGAATTGTTGATACTATTAATACTCACATTTCCTCATATTCACATACGCAAAGATCAAGTTTGACCAAAAGTTGACCAGATTTAACCACGGTTGACTTGAATTGACTAGTTTCAAAAAGAATTTTGAAATAATTAAACGAAATTATTTTTTTAAATAGAGTACTTACTTCTAATTAATTAAACAAAGTTATTTAATTAAATGAGAAGCCATTCCTAATTAATTAAATGAAGTTATTTAATTAAATAAGAAAAGTGTCTCTAATTAATTAAAGATTATTTAATTAAATAGAAAAAGTAATTATGAGAGCATATCTCATTTTATTAAATTAAATATCTCAACAAAATTTCTCTTTAGTTCAAAAAGGGAAATTTCCAATTTACTATTTATCAAAAATGACTTAAATCTGTTGACTCCTTTTTATACTCAAATTGAATCAGTTAATTACTTATTTTACTCAAATTAAATCTGTTAACTCCCTTTAATTTGAAAATCTCCTTTTATGATTGAACTTCACCTTTAATCCTGACAGTTGATTGAAATCGATCTCAACCGTTGATGAATTCCAGGAAAGTCTATTTAAGAGACCCTGATCTCTTCATTTTGAAAGGTTGAATGAGAATTTGCATAGAATTATTGTTGGAATTCATTCTCACATTTGTTCATATTCACATATGCAAAGATCAAGTTTGACCAAACGTTGACTAGATTTAACCACGGTTGACTTGAGTTGACTAGTTTCGAAAAAAATTTTGAAATAATTAAACGAAATTATTTAATTAAATGGAGTACTTACTTGTAATTAATTAAACAAAGTTATTTAATTAAATGAGAAGCCATTCCTAATTAATTAAATTAAGTTATTTAATTAAATAAGAAAAGTGCCTCTAAGTAATTAAAGATTATTTAATTAAATAGAAAAAGTAATTATGAGAGCATATCTCATTTTATTAAATTAAATATATCAACAAAATCTCTCTTCAGTTCAAAAAGGGAAATTTCCAGTTCACTATTAATAAAAAATGTCTTAAATCAGTTAACTCCTTTTTCTTCTCAAATTGAATTAGTTAACTCCTTATTTTACTCAAATTAAATTTGCTAACTCCCTTTAATTTGAAAATCTCCTTTTATTACTTAACTTCGCCTTTAATCTTGACCGTTGATTGAAATCGATCTCAACCGTTGATGAATTCTTCAAAAGTCTATTTAAGAGACCCTCATCTCTTCATTTTGAAAGGTTGAATGAGAATTTGAATCGAATTGTTGCTGGAATTCATACTCACATTTGCTCATATTCACATACGCAAAGATCAAGTTTGACCAAAACTTGACCAGATTTAACCACGGTTGACTTGAGTTAACTAGTTTCGAAAAAAAAATTTAAATAATTAAATGGAGTACTTACTTCTAATTAATTAAACAAAGTAATTTAATTAAATGAGAAGCCATTCCTAATTAATTAAATTAAGTTATTTAATTAAATAAGAAAAGTGCCTCTAAGTAATTAAAGATTATTTAATTAAATAGAAAAACAAATTATCAGAGCATATCTCATTTTATTAAATTAAATATATCAACAAAATCTCTCTTCAGTTCAAAAAGGGAAATTTCCAGTTCACTATTAATAAAAAATGTCTTAAATCAGTTAACTCCTTTTTCTTCTCAAATTGAATCAGTTAACTACTTATTTTACTCAAATTAAATTTGCTAACTCCCTTTAAATGTAAAATCTCCTTTTATTACTTAACTTTGCCTATAATCTTGACCATTGATTGAAATCGATCTCAACCGTTGATGAATTCTTGAAAACTCTATTTAAGAGACCCTCATCTCTTCATTTTGAAAGGTTGAATGAGAATTTGAATCGAATTGTTGCTGAAATTCATACTAACATTTGCTCATATTCACATACGTAAAGATCAAGTTTGACCAAAACTTGACCAGATTTAACCACAGTTGACTTGAGTTAACTAGTTTTAAAAAAAAATTTGAAATAATTAAATGAAATTATTTAATTAAATGGAGTACTTACTTCTAATTAATTAAACAAAGTTATTTAATTAAATGAGAAGACATTCGTAATTAATTAAATGAATTTATTTAATTAAATAAGAAAAGTGCCTCTAACTAATTAAAGATTATTTAATTAAATAGAAAAAGTAATTATGAGAGCATATCTCATTTTATTAAATTAAATATCTCAACAAAATCTCTCTTCAGTTCAAAAAGGGAAATTTCCAATTCACTATTGATAAAAAAAATTAGTTAAATGAGTTAACTCCTTTTTCTACTTAAATTGAATTAGTTAACTCCTTATTTTACTCAACTTAAATCTGTTAACTCCCTTTAATTTGGAAATCTCCCTTTATGACTGAACTTCACCTTTAATACTGACCGTTGATTGAAATCGATCTCAGCCGTTGATGAATTCCAAGAAAGTCTATTTAAGAGACCCTCGTCTCCTCATTTTGAAAGGTTGAATGAGAATTTCCATCGAATTTTTGCTTGAATTCATACTCACATTTGCTCATATTCACATATGCAAAGATCAATTTTGACCAAAAGTTGACCAAATTTAACCACGATTGACTTGAGTTGACTAGTTTTGTAAAGAATTTTGAAATAAATAAACGAAATCATTTAGTTAAATGGAGTACCTAGTTCTAATTAATTAAACAAAGTCATTTAATTAAATGAGAAGCCATTCCTAATTAATTAAATGAAGTTATTTATTTAAATAAGAAACGTGTTTCTAATTAATTAAAGATTATTTAATTAAATACAAAAAGTAATTATGACAGCATATCTTATTTTAGTAAATTAAATATCTCAACAAAATCTCTCTTTAGTTAAAAAAGGGAAATATCCAGTTCACTATTTATCAAAAATGAGTTAAATCAGTTAACTCCTTTTTCTGCTCAAATTGAACCAGTTAACTCCTTATTTTACTCAAATTAAATTTGTTAACTCCCTTTAATTTGAAAATCTCCCTTTATGACTGAACTTCACCTTTAATCCTGACCGTTGATTGAAATCGATCTCAATCGTTGATGAATTCCAAGAAAGTCTATTTAAGAGAACCTCATCTCTTCATTTTGAAAGGTTGAATGAGAATTTGCATCAAATTTTTGCTGGAATCCATACTCACATTTGCTCATATTCACATACGTAAAGATCAAGTTTGACCAAAACTTGATCAGATTTAACCACGGTTGGCTTGAGTTGACTAGTTTCAAAAAAAAATTTGAAATAATTAAACGAAATTATTTAATTAAATGGAGTACTTACTTCTAATTAATTAAACAAAGTTATTTAATTAAATGAGAAGCCATTCCAAATAATTTAAATGAAGTTATTTAATTAAATAAGAAAAGTGTCTCTAATTAATTAAAGATTATTTAATTAAATAGAAAAAGTAATTATGAGAGCATATCTCATTTCATTAAATTAAATATCTCAACAAAATCTCTCTTCAGTTAAAAAAGGGAAATTTTTAGTTCACTATTGATCAAAAATGAGTTAAATCAGTTGAATCCTTTTTGTACTCAAATTGAATCAGTTAATTCTTTATTTTACTCAAATTAAATATGTTAACTCCCTTTAATTTGGAAATCTCCCTGTATGATTGAACTTCACCTTTAATCCTGACTGTTGATTGAAATCGATCTCAACCGTTGATGAATTTCAGGAAAGTCTATTTAAGAGACCCTCATCTCTTCATTTTGAAAGGTTGAATGAGAATTTGCATCGAATTGTTGTTGCAATTCATACTCACATTTGCTCATATTCACATATGCAAAGATCAAGTTTGACCAAAGGTTGACCAGATTTAACCTTGGTTGACTTGAGTTGACTAGTTTCGAAAAGAATTTGAAAATAATTAAATGAAATTATTTAATTAAATGGTGTACTTACTTCTAATTAATTAAACAAAGTTATTTAATTAAATGAGAAGCCATTCCTAATTAATTAAATGAAGTTATTTAATTAAATAAGAAAAGTTTCTCTAATTAATTAAAGATTATTTAATTAAATAGAAAAAGTAATTATGAGAGCATATTTCATTTTATTAAATTAAATATCTCAACAAAATTCTCTCTTCAGTTCAAAAAAGGAAATTTCCAGTTCACTATTGATAAAAAATGAGTTAAATCAGTTAACTCCTTTTTCTACTCAAATTGAATTAGTTAACTCCTTATTTTACTGAAATTAAATTTGTTAACTCCCTTTTATTTGGGAATCTCCCTTTATTTTTGAACTTCACCTTTAATCCTGACCGTTGATTGAAATTGATATCAACCGTTGATGAATTTTAGGAAAGTCTATTTAAGAGACCCTGATCTCTTCATTTTGAAAGTTTGAATAAGAATTTGCATCGAATTGTTGCTGGAATTCATACTCACATTTTCTTATATTCACATACGCAAAGATCAAGTTTGACCAAAAGTTGACGAAATTTAACCACGGTTGACTTGATGTCATGCCCAAACTACGAGGGCAAAAACACACAATTTTGTTTTGTTTTAAATTATAATTATTAATTAAAGTGCTCTAAGTTGAAATGATTGAGATAACATTTCAAGTACAGGTTCTCTACATTACGTCTTAAGCTCAAAATCTAGAGGAAGAAAATATATAAAAATTTGCTAAGCATTTTATATTTATAATCATTACTAACTAAAATTTAAGGAAAGACATATAAACTTAATTACTCATCCAAACACTTAACTAAAAAAAGAAACTTAACTAAATACACTTAGTAAAATAAATAACCACTAGCTAAATATAAATCAATAATACATTTAAACTAGTTTAAAATCATATTTGTATAGAACTAAAGTTACGCAAATTTAAATGATGATAGAACCTATGAATTTATATTAGTTTAACATGATACTAAATTCATAACAAATCTAAACTTATCGTTATAATTCTATTACAATCACAAATCAAATACCAAATTTAATTAACACTAAATTTAAACTATATTCGCAACTAAATTATATTACCATAAATATTTAAAAATACTAACAAATTTAAAATTTGAACTACAATACATTTAATTTTAATTTACCACTAAACTAACTTAATTTATAACTAACTTTAAAACAAAAACTTTAAAGTAACACAAATATTCTAACATACTTTTAATACCGCTAATATTATCAAAAAAAAAAAAAAAAAAACACTAAACTAAAATCTTATTAATCTAAAGCTAAAATAAAACCTTATTACAATCTAATTGAAACTACCACAAATTCTAATGCTAACCCTACATAAAATATACTCACAACTTAAATATTAAATTAACTTGATCCCTATACTAAACTAAAACTAATCCTAACAGTAATACTAATACAAAATTTAAATCTATAAATAACAATTTAAACAAAAAAACTATCATTACTAACACACCTAAACTAACCTAAACCTACCACTAACCCTTAACATTGCTAACTTAACTCTTAACCCCCCCTTAACAACTATTTCCCACCCCTAACCCAACGTGCCCCACCCCACTTACCAAGACCTGCGGGCTGCTCAAGGTCTGCGCACTGCAGGCCTTCTCTCCCCCTTCACATCCCCATGCGTGAGTGAAGGCAGCGAAACCCCAAGTGGAAACATGGGGAAAGGGAAAAAGGTGGGTGGCGAGCAATGAAGGAAAGATAAATTTAAAATTTAAAAAAAAAACTATACTTGCTTTCCCAAGACATGACGTGCCTTATATGGCATGCTAACCACAGTACCTTGCCCACGCCTAGCCCTTAGGGTTAGAGGAAAAAGGTAAGAAAAAAGTTAATTAAGTGGGTAGAGTTTGAATTTCATAATGGTTTAGAATTTGAAAAGAACATAGGGTCCCAGGCTAGCTTTGCCTCCTAGCTTCTAAGGATTAATGCAAAAGTTTTGTGGTCCAAGAAGGAATTTAATTTTTCTCCATGTATTTTCCAGAGAGGTTTTTCACTCCTGGAGATGCAATTTTTTTTGAAGCCCATTTTAGACTAAGTGTTGGCATATTACTTTGCTATATTTATATTATCTTAAGAGTACACTCTTCCCTAAGGATTACATGAATCCTAACAAACATACTAACAAGGATGAAAACAAGGTTTATAATTTCTCCTTCTCTCCAATAATCTAAGTTTTATCAATCATACTATATTCAAGGTGTGTGTTCATGCTTTAAAAATTCAACGGGATCCATAATCTCTTAGTCCAAATGATTTGTACATAAGAAAATTTAACAAAGAAGAGATAATTTGAGTTCTCAAATTAGGAATCCTAATTCATCCAATACTTATACATCAACTTGGAAGTTTCATCATATCAAATTTCTCTTCATTAATAAATTAAAAACTTGAAATATCACAATTCAAGACATTATCTATGATTCTAATTTCTCACCTATATATACAAATTTATTTTTTTTGAAATCACATGAGAAAAATTCAAGGAGATTCCCATAATATTTTCCTTTATCTATTATTCATCCTATTTTGATGAGCATCCATACAACTAAACACTATGATTAAATCTTATGAGAAGAAAATATACTCAACCATTATTTTATTGGCTACCCTGATTCAAAGGCTCAGCCGGGAAAGAATCAAGAAGAAAACTTGGCTTCGTTGCCAATCCAACAAAGTTTTGAGATACAATTTACATAGGATTTCAATCCTAAATTACAAAACTTAAATGAAATTTCCTTCATGACCTTCAACAAGGGTTCCATATCCAATTCTGCAACACATTTCTCCGAACCGAGGAGGAAACAAAATATGATCAGGTGACAACAAGCATGACCAAGAAGCAAATGAAACATGCATAATCATACAAGGTTCACACAATGGGATTCATAATGAATCAAAACTAGGGGAAGGTGGATTCTTCAAACTAGGAGAAGTCGAGCACAACACCAAACAGATGCCCAATCGGGGCTATATACCAAGAACTTTCGTTCTTCCATTTCAACATACCATAATAATACAAAGTTTGTGCTGACAGGTAGGGGCCCATAACACCCTACCCTTTCTCCCTATTCTGATCCTGAGAAGAGACTCTACACTGGTTGGAGTCCGACTAAACAAACCTTTTCCAAAATTGGTCACTTCTGCCCTCTCCAAGGGTGAGTAATACCAAAACACCCATGCAAGAAAAAAATATCAAAATTGCAACAAAAACATGAAAAGAAATCATCCAAAGTAACATGGTTTTCAAATCTTCCCAACATACCCACAAACATACAAACATTGAAACAACAACTAGGTAGCATAAGAATTAAACTAGAAAAAAATCTGAACAAGGGAGATGAGAATTCCAACCTTCACAAAGAGGTAATGGCAATGAACAAGTTTGAATAGAGCTTCCCTTTCCTTGCTTCGATCTTCAAGAACTCCTCTCTAAATGTAGAGATTGGGTAACAACCTCCACAAGTCCAAGAAGGACCTCTAAATAGGCCTCCAACTCAACCACCCAAGGGCTCAATAACTACCCCCACCCACTAGCAATTCTAGAAACTCCTAACTCAACCTACACTATGGTTAAACCCTAAGTGGAGATGAGGTGAGGTAACTCAAGATAACCATGGTCAATTTTCGCACAAAGGCAAAAAGAGACTTTTTCAGTGACCTCAAAAGTCAATAAAAGGGGCTTAGGGGTTGGAAAAGACCCCTAACCCATACCCATATCCTTTGGGTATAATTATATCAAGTTTTAAGCCTTAGGAAAGAGGTTTAGAGCCAAACAAAATTTAAGAATAAAATAGGACCATCTAACTACTATAACATTGCAGATTAAACACTAATTTAGATTAAGGGATGACTAACCTTGATTAAGAACCCAATTAGTAAAATGACACCAACTAAACCAACTTGGGTCCAAAGGTTAAACAACTAACCCTAAGCAGCACACTGAAGCACATAAACACTTTACGAGTGTCAAGCGACACTAAAAGAACATAATTACGAACATTAACATTCACTGAACAATGAAGATACATACATACATCTCACAGTACAATATGTGAATTACGAACAACAAGGTTTCCAAAATTAGCACATAGAGATCAGTTATGTTCCTCCGTCATTTTCCTTGACTAAAATATCTGCACACTCATTGCACACATCAGTAGTCCCAAAAATCACATGTACATATATACATATTTGAAATTCACATAAATTGAAACATACATCAATTAGGGTTTCTTTCATCTTACTTAATTCTTAACCATTAAAAAAAAACTCTTAAATCAAAGTATCGATCGTACATTTACCGATTTCATCAACATACATATACATAAAACATTAGATGACAAACATCAATATATCTGAAAGTAACATCAAATAACAACTAAGGCTATGAAGGGTCAGGGTGAGGCCTCACATCCTTCCCTACTAAGCATGAACTTCCTCTTGGAATTCATCAAAAGACAAGGGTATTGAGATCGCATCCGTGCTGCATCCTCCCAAGAATTCGTGACCTCATTGCAACATTCCCACTAAACTCTAACTTGGTCCAGCTCTCGACCTCAAGGAGCTAGGGTCTGTTGGGCAATAATATGGGTAGTCTTTAGATCTAACCGGCCGACCAACTCCACCTGTAGCCTCAATAACTATACCCTGATGCTCAATCTGGCGATTGTCAACTACTGCGAAAACTCTGTGGAACCTGCCCATGTCTCCAATTGTCGGCTCTGAAAAAGGCCCTCTCTGACCACTGGATGACTGTCCCTTTGAACACTCTCTAGCTATGTGACCCATGCCACCACAAGTGTAGCATGGCCCTCGGGTATAAGATTATGTATCTTGTGATCTAGACTGTTGTGGGCCCACTAACCTGCTAGACCCATTGTATCCACCCCTGGAAGACTGCTGAGTCTGCACTGACTGTGACTATGGGGTATGTACTTTCTGATCCTACTGTGACTGCCACTGCTTGGGCTTGGAGCCTTGGTAACCCTGTGAGAGTACATGTTGCTACTGAGACTGTTGGCCCTTAGAGGACCCTGGTGTATAGCTCTGATTCCCTTTCCAAGGGGGTTTCTGTCAGGTATAATTTTGGTTCTGAGACCAATCCCGTGATTCCTGTATACCTCGAGTATCCTCTGCCACTTGTGCTATCTCCACTACTTGTCTGAAGGTGGTAGGGAAGGCCATCCGAATTGGACCCTGAAGTGATAAATTCAAACCCATGATAAAGCAATGTACCCATAGTTTCTCATCCTTCATGTATTCCACATAAGGAAGGAGCTCGAGAAACCTACTCTCATACTGAGCCACTGTAAGGCCTCTCTGATAAAGAGAATGGAACTCCTCTATCTGTTTCTGTCAAAAATGCTCTGACAAGTACCTCTCTTATAATCTTTCTAGGAATGATTCCCATGTGAGGGTATCCATCCTCACTCCACCTATGATCTCCTCCTGATGCCACCAATTGGAGGAATCCCCTCTCAACTGATGAACTACTAGGCGTGCCTTTAGATTACTCCGATAGGGTCATAATACAATGCACCGCTGTAGGCTCTGCAACCATGCCTCTCCTACTGTCCCCTCAGTAGAACCAGTAAATAATGGTGGCCCAAGTCAAATCAATTCCCTGATATCATCTCCTATATGTCTAGGAGGTCTGACAAGTGGGGGTCCTCTCTGGTGTATTGACTCACCTTCATGCTCATCCTGCCCCTCTAACTGTCTCGATGGGGGACTCCTAGTCCTCTCTCTACCTCTGGGTCTGCCTCCTCTGGGTCCCTCTGCTTCTACTACTAGAATCTATTGAACTGGCTGAACCACAGGTACTACTCTTTGTTGAACTACACCGATCATAGTCTAGAGTGCATCTATAATGTCCTGGTTTGGGTTTGGTGGTCGTGGAGGTGGTCCATCCCCCTGTCCTGCTCTACCACCTCTCACCCTGCGACCTCTGCCTCATGGGTTGCTTCAAGTAACAGGAGGCATCCTACACAATTTAATGTTTAGTTTTAAGTTTTCAGAAGCGGAAGGGTTTAAGGTTCCTAGTGTTGAAACACGAGCTCTGATACCAAAATGTCATGCCCAAACTACGAGGGCAAAAACACACAATTTTTTTTTTTTAAAATTATAATTATTAATTAAAGTGCTCTAAGTTGAAATGATTGAGATAACATTTCAAGTACAGGTTCTCTACATTATGTCTTAAGCTCAAAATCTCGAGGAAGAAAATATATAAAAATTTGCTAAGCATTTTAAATTTATAATCATTACTAACTAAAATTTAAGGAAAGACATATAAACTTAATTACTCATCCAAACACTTAACTAAAAAAAAAAACTTAACTAAATACACTTAATCAAATAAATAACCACTAGCTAAATATAAATTAATAATACATTTAAACTAGTTTAAAATCATATTTGTATAGAACTAAAGTTACAATAATTTAAATGATGATAGAACCTATGAATTTATATTAATTTAACATGATACTAAATTCATAATAAATCTAAACTTATCGTTATAATTCTATTACAATCACAAATCAAATACCAAATTTAATTAACACTAAATTTAAACTATATTCGCAACTAAACTATATTACCATAAATATTTAAAAATACTAACAAATTTAAAATTTGAACTATAATACATTTAATTTTAATTTAACACTAAACTAACTTAATTTATAACTAACTTTAAAGTAACACAAATATTCTAACATACTTTTAATACCGCTAATATTATCAAATAAATAAATAAAAACATTAAACTAAAATCTTATTAATCTAAAGCTAAAATAAAACCTTATTACAATCTAATTGAAACTACCACAAATTCTAATGCTAACCCTACATAAAATATACTCACAACTTAAATATTAAATTAACTTAATCCCTATACTAAACTAAAACTAATCCTAACACTAATACTAATACAAAATTTAAATCTATAAATAACAATTTAAACAAAAAAACTATCATTACTAACACACCTAAACTAACTTAAACTTACCACTAACCCTTAACATTGCTACCTTAACTCTTAACCCCCCCATTAACAACTATTTCCCACCCCTAACCCAACATGCCCCACCCCACTTCCAAAGACCTACGCGCTGCTCAAGGTCTGCGCGCTGCAGGCCTTGTCTGCCCCTTCACGTCCCCCTGTGTGAGTGAAGGTAGCGAAACCCCAAGTGGAAACATGGGGAAAGGGAAAAAGGTGGGTGGCAAGCAATGAAGGAAAGATAAATTTAAAAATAAAATAAAAAAAAACTATACTTTCTCTCCCTAGACATGACGTGCTTTATGTGGCATGCTGACCACAGTACCTTGCCCACGCCTAGCCCTTAGGGTTAGAGGAAAAAGGTAAGAGAAAAGTTAATTAAGTTGGTAGAGTTTGAATTTCATAATGGTTTAGAATTTGAAAAGAACATAGGGTCCCAGGCTAGCTTTGCCTCGTAGCTTCTAAGGATTAATGCAAAAGTTTTGTGGTTGAAGATTAACAACAACCATGTATTGAATTACTTTCAATTTTCAAAGGTAATTGATTTATATTCTTTATATATGAATTAATATTAGATTTCAATTGCAAGTCAAAGGAATATTACAGAGAATATTCTCTGTGGTCCAAGAAGGAATTTAATTTTTCTCCATGTATTTTCCAGAGAGGTTTTTCACTCCTGGAGATGCAATTTTTTTTGAAGCCCATTTTAGACTAAGTGTTGGCATATTACTTTGCTATATTTATATTATCTTAAGAGTACATTCTTCCCTAAGGATTACATGAATCCTAACAAACATACTAACAAGGATGAAAACAAGGTTTATAATTTCTCCTTCTCTCCAATAATCTAAGTTTTATCAATCATACTATATTCAAGGTGTGTGTTCATGCTTTAAAAATTCAAGGAGATCCATAATCTCTTAGTCCAAATGATTTGTTCATAAGGAAATTTAACAAAGAAGAGATACTTTTAGTTCTCAAATTAGGAATCCTAATTCATCCAATACTTATACATCAACTTGGAAGTTTCAACATATCAAATTTCTCTTCATTAACAAATCAAAAACTTGAAATATCACAATTCAAGACATTATCTATGATTCTAATTTCTCACCTATATATACAATTTTTTTTTTTTGAAATCACATGAGAACAATGCAAGGAGATTCCCATAATCTTTTCCTTTATCTATTATTCATCCTATTTTGATGAGCATCCAGACAACTGAACATTATGATTAAATCTTATGAGAAGAAAATATACTCAACCATTATTTTATTGGCTAACCTGATTCAAAGGCTCAGCCAGGAAAGAATCAGAAAGAAAACCCAACTTCGTTGCCAATCTAACAAAGTTTTGAGATACAATTTACATAGGATTTCAATCTTGAATTACAAAACTTAAATAAAATTTCCTTCATGACCTTCAACAAGGGTTCTATATCCAATTCTGCAACACATTTCTACGAACCGAGGAGGAAACAAAATCTGATTAGGTAATAACAAGCATGACCAAGAAACAAATCAAACATGCATAATCATACAAGGTTTACACAATGGGATTCACAATGAATCAAAACTAGGGAAAGGTGGATTCTTCCAACTAGGAGAAGTCGAGCACAACACCAAACAGATGCCTAATCGAGGCTATATATGAAGAACTTTTGTTCTTCCATTTCAACATACCATAATCATACAAGGTTTGTGCTGATAGGTAGGGGCCCATAACACCCTACCCTTTCTCCCTCTTCTCATCTTGAGAAGAGACTCTACACTGGTTGGATTCCGACTAAACAGACCTTTCCCAAAATTGGTCACTTCTGCCCTCTCCAAGGGTGAATAATACCAAAACACCCATGCAAGAAAAAAATCTCAAAATTGCAACAAAAACATGAAATGAAATCATCCAAAATAACATGGTTTTAAAATCTTCCCAACATACCCACAAACATACAAACATTGAAACAACAACCAGGTAGCATAAGCATGAAACTAGAAAGAAATTTGAACAAGGGAGATGAGAATTCCAACCTTCACAAAGAGGTAATGGGAATGAACAAGTTTGAGTAGAGCTTCCCTTTCCTTGCTTCAATCTTCAAGAACTCCTCTCTAAATGTAAAGATTGGGTAACAACCTCCACAAATCCAAGAAGGACCTCTAAATAGGCCTCCAACTCAACCACCCAAGGGCTCAATAACTACCCCCACCCACTAGCAATTCTAGAAACTCCTAACTCAACCTACACTATGGTTAAACCCTAAGTGGAGATGAGGTGAGGTAACTCAAGATAACCATGATCAATTTTTGTACAAAGGCAAAAAGAGACTTTTTGAGTGACCTCAAAAGTCAATAAAAGGGGCTTAGGGGTTGGAAAAGACCCCTAACCCATACCCATACCCTTTGGGTATAATTATATCAACTTTTAAGCCTTAGGAAAGAGATTTAGATCCAAACAAAATTTAGGAATAAAATAGGACCATCTAACTACTATAACATTGCAGATTAAACACTACTTCGGATTAAGGGATGACTAACCTCGATTAAGAACCCAATTAGCAAACTGACACCAACTAAACCAACTTGGGTCCAAAGGTTAAACAACTAACCCTAAAAAGCACACTGAAGCACATAAACACTTTATGAGTGTCAAGCGACACTAAAAGAACATAATTACGAACATTAACATTCACTGAATTATGAAGATACATACATACATCTCACAGTACAATATGTGAATTACGAACGACAAGGTTTCCAAAATTAGCACATAGAGATCAGTTATGTTCCTCTCTCAGTTTCTTCGACTAAAATATCTGCACACTCATTGCACACATCAGTAGTCCCAAAAATCACATGTACATATATATGTATTAGAAATTCACATAAATTGAAATATACATCAATCAGGGTTTCTTTCATCTTACTTAATTCTTAACCATTAAAAAAATAATCTCTTAAATCAAAGTATCAATCGTACATTTACCGATTTTATCAACATATATATACATAAAACATTAGATTACAAACATCAATATATCTGAAAGTAACATCACATAACATGAAATAATATAATATGTTCTAAGTATCAGATAATGTCTCGACATCTAGAGTCGTGAGTGTCAAAATGATAAAATAACAACTAATGCTATGAAAGGTCAGGGCGAGGCCTCACACTTGAGTTGACTAGTTTCGAAAAGAATTTTGAAATAATTATACAAAATTATTTAATTAAATAAAGTACTTACTTCTAATTAATTAAACAAAGCTATTTAACTAAATGAGAAGCCATTCCTAATTAATTAAATGAAGTTATTTAATTAAATAAGAAAAGTGTCTCTAATTAATTAAAGATTATTTAATTAAATAGAAAAAGTAATTATGAGAGCATATCTCATTTTATTAAATTAAATAACTCAACAAAATCTCTCTTCAGTTCAGAAAGGAAAATTTTCAGTTCACTACTGATAAAAAATGAGTTAAATCAATTAACTCCTTTTTCTACTCAAATTGAATCAGTTAACTCCGTATTTTACTCAAAATAAATCTATTAACTCTCTTTAATTTGAAAATCTCCCTTTATGACTCAACTTCACCTTTAATCCTGATCGCTGATTGAAATCGATTTCAACCGTTGATGAATTCCAAGAAAGTCTATTTAAAAGACCCTCATCTCTTCATTTTGAAAGGTTGAATGAGAATTCGCATCGGATTGTTGCTGGAATTCATACTCACATTTGCTCATATTCACATACGCAAAGATCAAGTTTGACCAAAACTTGACTAGATTTAACCACAGTTGACTTGAGTTGACTAGTTTTGTAAAGAATTTTGAAATAATTAAACAAAATTATTTAGATAAATGGAGTACTTACTTCTAATTAATTAAACAAAGTTATTTAATTAAATTAGAAGCCATTCCTAATTAATTAAATGAAGTTATTTAATTAAATAAGAAAAGTGTTTCTAATTAATTAAATATTATTTAGTTAAATAGAAAAAGTAATTATGAGAGCATTTCTCATTTTATTAAATTAAATATCTCAACAAAATCTCTCTTCAGTTCAAAAAGGGAAATTTCCAGTTCACTATTGATAAAAAATGAGATAAATCAGTTGACTCATTTTTCTACTCAAATTGAATCAGTTAACTCCTTATTTTACTCAAATTAAATTTGTTAACTCCCTTTAATTTGGAAATCTTGCTTTATGACAGAAGTTCACTTTTAATCTTGACCGCTGATTGAAATCGATCTCAACCATTGATGAATTCTAGGAAAGTCTATTTATGAGACCCTGATCTCTTCATTTTGAAAGGTTGAATGAGAATTTGCATCGAATTGTTGCTAGAATTCATACTCTCATTTTCTCATATTCACATACGCAAAGATCAAGTTTGACCAAAAGATGACCAGATTTCACCACGGTTGACTTGAGTTGACTAGTTTCGAAAAGAATTTTGAAATAATTAAACGAAATTATTTAGTTAAATGGAGTACATACTTCTAATTAAATAAACAAATTTATTTAATTAAATGAGAAGCCATTCCTAATTAATTAAATGAAGTTATTTAATTAAATAAGAAAAGTGTCTCTAATTAATTAAAGATTATTTAATTAAATAGAAAAAGTAATTATGAGAGCATATATCATTTTTTTAAATTAAATATCTCAACAAAATCTCTCTTCAGTTCAAAAAGGGAAATTTTCAGTTCACTATTGATCAAAAATGAGTTAAATTAGTTAACTCCTTTTTCTACTCAAATTGAATCGGTTAACTCCTTATTTTACTCAAATTAAATCCGTTAACTCCCTTTAATTTAAAAATCTCCCTTTATGACTGAACGTCACCTTTAATCCTGACCGTTGATTGAAATCGATCTCAACCGTTGATGAATTCCAAGAAAGTCTATTTAAGAGACCTTCATCTCTTCATTTTGAAAGGTTGAATGAGAATTTGCATCGAATTGTTGATGGAATTCATACTCGCATTTTCTCATATTCACATACACAAAGATTAAGTTGGATCAAAAGTTGACCAGATTTAACCACGGTTGACTTGAGTTAATTAGTTTCGAAAAAAAATTAAAATAATTAAAAGAACTTATTTAATTAAATGGAGTACTTACTTCTAATTAATTAAAGAAAGTTATTTAATTAAATGAGAAGTCATTCCTAATTAATTAAATGACTTTATTTAATTAAATAAGAAAAGTGTCTCTAATTAATTAAAGATTATTTAATTAAATAGAAAAAGTAATTATGAGAGCATATCTCATTTTATTAAATTAAATATCTCAACAAAATCTCTCTTCAGTTCAAAAAGGAAAAATTTCAGTTCACTATTGATCAAAAGTGAGTTAAATCAGTTAACTCCTTTTTCTACTTAAATTGAATCAGTTAACTGCTTATTTTATTCAAATTAAATTCGTTAACTCCCTTTAATTTGGAAATCTCCCTTTATGACTGAACTTCACCTTTAATCCTGACCAGTGATTGAAATCGATCTCAACCGTTGATGAATTCCAGGAAAGTCTATTTAAGAGACCCTCATCTCTTCATTTTGAAATGTTGAATGAGAATTTGTGTCGAATTGTTGCTGGAATTCATACTCACATTTGTTCATATTGACATACGCAAAGATCAAGTTTGATCAAAAGTTGACAAGATTTAACCACAGTTGACTTGAGTTGACTAGTCTCGAAAAAAATTTTGAAATAATTAAACGAAATTATTTAATTAAATGGAGTACTTACTTCTAATTAATTAAAAAAAGTTATTTAATTAAATGAGAAGCCATTCCTAATTAACTAAATGAAGTTATTTAATTAAATAAGAAAAGTGTCTCTAATTAATGAAAGATTATTTAATTAAATAGAAAAAGTAATTATGAGAGCATATCTCATTTTATTAAATTAAATATCTCAAGAAAATCTCTCTTCAGTTGAAAAAGGGAAATTTTCAGCTCACTATTGATCAAAAATAAGTTAAATCAGTTAACTCCTTTTTCTACTCAAATTGAATCAGTTAACTCCTTATTTTACTCAAATTAAATCTGTTAACTCCCTTTAATTTGGAAATCTCCCTTTATGATTGAACTTCACCTTTAATCCTGACCGTTGATTGAAATTGATCTCAACTATTGATGAGTTCCAGTAAAGTCTATTTAAGAGACCCTCATCTTTTCATTTTGAAAGGGTGAATGAGAATTTGCATCGAATTGTTGCTGGAATTCATACTCACATTTGCTCATATTCACATATGCAAAGATCAAGTTTGACAAAAAGTTGACCAGATTTAACCACGGTTGACTTGAGTTAAATAGTTTCGAAAAGAATTTTGAAATAATTAAACAAAATTATTTAATTAAATGGAGTACTTCTAATTAATTTAAAAAAATTATTTAATTAAATGAGAAGCCATTCCTAATTAATTAAATCAAGTTTTTTAATTAAATAAGAAAAGTATCTCTAATTACTTAAAGATTATTTAATTAAATAGAAAAAGTAATTATGAGAGCATATCTCATTTTATTAAATTAAATATCTCAACAAAATCTCTCTTCAGTTCAAAAAGGGAAATTTCCAGTTCACTATTGATCAAAAGTGAGTTAAATTAGTTAACTCTGTTTTTTACTCAAATTGAATCAGTTAACTCCTTATTTTACTCAAATTAAATCTGTTAACTCCCTTTAATTTGGAAATCTCCCTTTATGACTGAACTTCACCTTTAATCCTGACTGTTGATTGAAATCGATCTCAACCATTGATGAATTTTAAGAAAGTCTATTTAAGAGACCCACATCTCTTCATTTTGAAAGGTTGAATGAGAATTTGCATCGAATTGTTGCTGGAGTTCATACTCACATTTTCTCATATTCACATACCCAAAGATCAAGTTTGACCAAAAGTTGACCAGATTTCACCATGGTTGACTTGATTTGACTAGTTTCGAAAAAAATTTTGAAATAATTAAACGAAATTATTTAATTAAATGGAGTACTTACTTCTAATTAATTAAACAAAGTTATTTAATTAAATAAGATGCCATTTCTAATTAATTAATTGAAGTTATTTAATTAAATAAGAAAAGTGTCTCTAATTAATTAAAGATTATTTAATTAAATAGAAAAAGTAATTATGAGAGCATATTTCATTTTATTTAATTAAATATCTCAACAAAATCTCTCTTCAATTCAAAAAGGGAAAATTCCAATTCACTATTGATCAAAAGTGAGTTAAATCAATTAACTCCTTTTTCTACTCAAATTGAATCAGTTAACTCCTTATTTTACTCAAATTAAATCGGTTAACTCCCTTTAATTTGGAAATCTCCCTTTATGACTGAACTTCACCTTTAATCGTGACCGCTAATTGAAATCGATCTAAACCGTTGATGAATTCTCAGAAAGTCTATTTAAGAGACCCTCATCTCTTCATTTTCAAATGTTGAATGAGAATTTGCATCGAATTGTTGCTGGAATTCATACTCACATTTTTTCATATTCACATACACAAAGATCAAGTTTGACCAAAAGTTGACCAGATTTAAGCACAGTTGACTTTAGTTGACTAGTTTTGAAAAGAATTTTGAAATAATTAAACGAAATTATTTAATTAAAAAGAGTACATACTTCTAATTAATTAAACAAAGTTATTTAATTAAATAAGAAGCCATTCTTAATTAATTAAATAAAGTTATTTAATTAAATAAGAAAAGTGTCTCTAATTATTTAAAGATTATTTAATTAAATAGAAAAAGTAATTATGAGAGCATATCTCATTTTATTAAATTAAATATCTCAACAAAATCTCTCTTCAGCTCAAAAAGGGAAATTTTTAGTTCACTATCGATCAAAAATGAATTAAATCAGTTAACTCCTTTTTCTACTCAAATTGAATCAGTTAACTCCTTATTTTACTCAAATTAAATCTGTTAACTCCCTTTAATTTGGAAATCTCCCTTTATGACTGAACTTCACCTTTAATCCTAACCGTTGATGGAAATCGATCTCAACCGTTGATGAATTCCAGGAAAGTTTATTTAAAATACCCTCATCTCTTCATTTTGAAAGGTTGAATGACAATTTGCATCGAATTGTTGCTGGAATTCTTACTCACATTTGCTCATATTCACATACGCAAAGATCAAGTTTGACCAAAAGCTGACGAGATTTAACCACGGTTGACTTGAGTTTACTAGTTTCGAAAAGAATTTTGAAATAGTTAAACGAAATTATTTAGTTAAATGGAGTACTTATAATTAATTAAACAAAGTTATTTAATTAAACGAGAAGCCATTCCTAATTAATTAAATGAAGTTATTTAATTAAATAATAAAACTGTTTCTAATTACTTAAAGATTATTTAATTAAATAGAAAAAGTAATTATGAGAGCATAACTCATTTTATTAAATTAAATATCTCAACAAAATCTCTCTTTAGTTCAAAAAGGGAAATTTCCAGTTCACTATTGATCAAAAGTGAGTTAAATCAGTTAACTCCTTTTTTTACTCAAATTGAATCAGTTAACTCCTTATTTTACTCAAATTAAATCTGTTAACTCCCTTTAATTTGGAAATCTCCCTTTATGACTGAACTTCACCTTTAATCCTGACTGTTGATTGAAATCGATCTCAACCGTTTATGAATTCCAATAAAATCTATTTAAGAGACTCTCATCTCTTCATTTTTAAAGGTTGAATGAGAATTTGCATTGAATTGATGCTGGAGTTCATACTCACATTTTCTCATATTCACATACCCAAAGATCAAGGTTGACCAAAAGTTAACCAAATTTAACCACGGTTGACTTGAGTTGACTAGTTTCGAAAAAAATTTCAAAATAATTAAATGAACTTATTTAATTAAATGGAGTACTTACTTATAATTAATTAAACAAATTTATTTAATTAAATGAGAAGCCATTACTAATTAAATAATTGAAGTTATTTAATTAAATAAGAAAAGTATCTCTAATTAATTAAAGATTATTTAATTAAATAGAAAAAGTAATTATGAGAGCATATCTCATTTTATTAAATTAAATATCTCAACAAAATCTCTCTTCAGTTCAAAAAGGGAAAATTCTAGTTCACTATTGATCAAAATTGAGTTAAATCAATTAACTCCTTTTTCTACTCAAATTGAATCAGTTGACTCCTTATTTTACACAAATTAAATCGGTTAACTCCCTTTAATTTGGAAATCTCCCTTTATGACTGAACTTCACCTTTAATCGTGACCGCTGATTGAAATTGATCTCAATCGTTGATGAATTCCAGGAAAGTCTATTTAAGAGACCCTCATCTCTTCATTTTGAAAGGTTGAATGAGAAATTGAATCGAATTGTTGCTGGAATTCATACTCACATTTTCTCATATTCACATACACAAAGATCAAGTTTGACCAAAAGTTGACCAGATTTAACCACGGTTGACTTTAGTTGACTAGTTTTGAAAAGAATTTTGAAATAATTAAATGAAATTATTTAATTAAAAGGATTACATACTTCTAATTAATTGAACAAAGTTATTTAATTAAATAACAAGCCATTCCTAATTAATTAAATGAAGTTATTTAATTGAATAAGAAAAGTGTCTCTAATTAATTAAAGATTATTTAATTAAATAGAAAAAGTAATTATGAGAGCATATCTGATTTTATTAAATTAAATATCTCAACAAAATCTCTCTTCAGATCAAAAAGGGAAATTTTCAGTTCACTATTGATAAAAAATGAGTTAAATCAGTTAACTCTTTTTTCTACTCAAATTGAATCAGTTAACTCCTTATTTTACTCAAATTAAACCTCTTAACTCCCTTTAATTTGGAAATCTCCTCTTATGAATGAACTTCACCTTTAATCCTAACCATCGATGGAAATCGATCTCAACCGTTGATGAATTACAGGAAAGTTTATTTAAGAGACCCTCATCTCTTCATTTTGAAAGGTCGAATTAGAATTTGCATCGAATTGTTGCTAGAATTCATACTCATGTTTGCTCATATTCACATACGCAAATATCAAGTTTGACCAAAAGTTGACCATATTTAACCACGGTTGACTTGAGTTGACTAGTTTCGAAAATAATTTTGAAATAATTAAATGAAATTATTTAATTAAATGAAGTACTTACTTCTTATTAGTTAAACAAAGTTATTTAATTAAATGAGAAGCCATTCCTAATTAATTAAATGAAGTTATTTAATTAAATAAGAAAAATGTCTCTAATTAATTAAAGATTATTTAATTAAATAGAAAAATTAATTATGAGAGCATATCTCATTTTATTAAATTAAATATCTCAACAAAATCTCTCTTCAGTTCAAAAAGGAAAATTTCTAGTTAACTATTGATAAAAAATGAGTTAAATCAGTTCACTCATTTTTCTTCTCAAATTGAATTAGTTAACTTCTTATTTTACTCAAATTAAATCCGTTAACTTCCTTTAATTTTGAAATCTCCCTTTATAAGTGAACTTCACCTTTAATCCCGACAATTGATTGAAATCGATCTCAACCGTTGATGAATTCTGGAAAAGTCTATTTAAGAGACCCTAATCTTTTCATTTTGAAAGGTTGAAAGAGAATTTGCTTCGAATTGTTGCTGAAATTCATACTCACATTTTCTTATATTCACATATGCAAAGATCATGTTTGACCAAAAGTTGACCAAATTTAACCACAGTTGAATTGAGTTGACTAGGTTCAAAAAGAATTTTAAAATAATTAAACGAAATTATTTAATTAAATGGAGTACTTCTAATTAATTAAACAAAGTTATTTAATTAAATCAGAAGCCATTCCTAATTAATTAAATGAAGTTATTTAATTAAATAAGAAAAGTGTCTCTAATTAATTAAAGATTATTTAATTAAATAGAAAAATTAATTATGAGAGCATATCTCATTTTATTAAATTAAATATCTCAACAAAATCTCTCTTCAGTTTAAAAAGGGAAATTTCCTGTTCACTTTTGATCAAAAATGAGTTAAATCAGTTAACTCCTTTTTTTACTCAAATTGAATCAGTTAACTACTTATTTTACTCAAATTGAATCCATTGACTCCCTTTAATTTTGAAATCTCCCTTTATGACTGAGCTTCACCTTTAATCCTAACCATTGATTGAAATCGATATCAACCTTTGATGAATTCCAGGAAAGTCTATTTAAGAGACCTTCATCTCTTTATTTTGAAAGATTGAATGAGAATTTGCATCAAATTGTTGCTGGAATTCACACTCACATTTGCTCATATTCACATATGCAGAGATCAAGTTTGACCAAAAGTTGACCAGATTTAACCACAGTTGACTTTAGTTGAATAGTTTCAAAAAGAATTTTGAAACAATCAAATGAAATTATTTAATTAAATGGAGTACTTACTTCTAATTAATTAAATAAAGTTATTTAAATAAATGAGAAGCCATTCCTAATTAATTAAATGAAGTTATTTAATTAAATAAGAAAAGTGTCTCTAATTAATTAAAGATTATTTAATTAAATAGAAAAAGTAATTATGAGAGCATGTCTGATTTTATTAAATTAAATATCTCAACAAAATCTCTCTTCAGTTCAAAAAGGGAAATTTCTAGTTCACTATTGATCAAAAATGAGTTAAATCAGTTAACTCTTTTTTCCACTCAAATTGAATCAGTTTACTCCTTATTTTAATCAAATTAAATCTGTTAACTCCCTTTAATTTTTAAATCACCCTGTATGACTGAACTTGACCTTTAATCCTAACCGTTGATTGAAATCGATCTCAACCGTTGATGAATTCCAGGAAAGTCTATTTAAGAGACCCTCATCTCTTCATTTTGAAAGGTTAAATGAGAATTTGCATCGAATTTTTGCTTGAATTCATACTCACATTTTCTCATATTCACATACGCAAAGATCAAGTTTGACCAAAAAATGACCAGATTTAACCACGGTTGAATTGAGTTGACTAGTTTCGAAAAGAATTTTGAAATAATTAAACGAAATTATTTAATTAAATGGGGTACTTGTAATTAATTAAACAAAGTTTTTTAATTAAATGAGAAGCCAATTCTAATTAATTAAATGAAGTTATTTAATCAAATAAGAAAAGTGTCTCTAATTAATTAAAGATTATTTAATTAAATAGAAAAAGTAATTATGAGAGCATATCTCATTTTATTAAATTAAATATCTCAACAAAATCTCTCTTCAGTTCAAAAAGGGAAATTTTCAGTTCTCTATTGATCAAAAATGATTTAAATTAGTTAACTCCTTTTTCTACCCAAATGGAATCAGTTAACTCCTTATTTTACTCAAATTAAATCTGTTAACTCCGTTTAATTTGGAAATCTCTATTTATGATTGAACTTCACTTTTAATCCTGACCGTTGATTGAAATCGATCTCAACCATTGATGAATTCTAGAAAAATCTATTTAAGAGACCCTCATCACTTCATTTTGAAAGGTTGAATGAGCATTTGCATCGAATTGTTGCTAGAATTCATACTCACATTTGCTCATATTTACATACACAAAGATCAAGTTTGACCAAAAGTTGACCAGATTTAACCACAGTTGACTTGAGTTGACTAGTTTCGAAAAGAATTTTGAAATAATTAAACGAAATTGTTTAATTAAATGGAGTACTTACTTCTAATTAATTAAACAAAGTTATTTAATTAAATGAGAAGCCATTCCTAATTAATTAAATGAAGTTATTTAATTAAATAAGAAAAGTGTCTCTAATTAGTTAAAGATTATTTAATTAAATAGAAAAAGTAATTATGAGAGCATATCTCATTTTATTAAATTAAATATCTAAATAAAATCTCTCTTCAGTTCGAAAAGGGAAATTTTTAGTTCACTATTGATAAAAAATGAGTTAAATCAGTTAACTCGTATTTCTACTCAAATTGAATCAGTTAACTCCTTATTTTACTCAAATTAAATTTGTTAACTCCCTTTAATTTGGAAATCTCCCTTTATGACTGAACTTCACCTTTAGTCCTGACCGTTGATTGAAATCGATCTCAACCGTTGATGAATTCCAGGAAAGTCTATTTAAGAGACCCTCATCTCTTCATTTTGAAAGGTTGAATGAGAATTTGCATCAAATTGTTGCTGGAATTCATACTCACATTTGCTCATATTCACATACGCAAAGATCAAGGTTGACCAAAAGTTGACCTGATTTGACCACGTTTGACTTGAGTTGACTAGCTTCGAAAAGAAGTTTGAAATAATTAAACGAAATTATTTAATTAAATGGAGTACTTACTTCTAATTAATTAAACAAAGTTATTTAATTAAATGAGAAGGGATTCCTAATTAATTAAATGAAGTTATTTAATTAAATAAGAAAAGTGTCTCTAATTAATTAAAGATTAATTATTTAAATTGAAAAAGTAATAATGAGAGCATATCTCATTTTATTAAATTAGATATCTCAACAAAATCTCTCTTCAGTTCAAAAAGAGAAATTTCCAGTTCACTATTGATCAAAAATGAGTTGAATTAGTTGACTCCTTTTTCTACTCAAATTGAATCAGTTAACTCCTTATTTTACTCAAATTAAATCTGTTAACTCCCTTTAATTTGGAAATCTCCCTTTATGACTGAACTTCACCTTTAATCCTGACCATTGATTGAAATCGATCTCAACCGTTGATGAATTTCAGGAAAGTCTATTTAAGAGACCCTCATCTCTTCATTTTGAAAGGTTGAATGAGAATTTGCATCGAATTGTTGCTGGAATTCATACTCACGTTTGCTCATATTTACATACGCAAAGATCAAGATTGACCAAAAGTTGACCAGATTTAACCACGATTGACTTGAGTTGACTAGTTTCGAAAAGAATTTTCAAATAAATAAACGAAATTATTTAATTAAATGGAGTACTTCTAATTTGTCATGCCCAAAATTTTAAAAGGCAAAACTCAACAACTTTATCTTTGTTATTGTTATTTAGATTTGCCTATACCTTTAAGTAGATCCAAATTTAATATAGAAGAGTTTAGATTTTTTGAATAGTACTATTATTAATTAGGTATCGAATTAATATATCTACTAATATTGTATACTTACTTACTAGCAAATATTATTAGTTAACTTTATGCTTCCTTTTCTATAACTAACTTAATAGCAACATATTTTCTTTCATTCTATTAACCCTTAATTACTTACCTTTCTTAATCTCAATAATTTATTATATTAAAATTTGAATCCTACCTAACTATGGATGAATAGAAACAACATAATAATTTTTTAAAAAAACATGCTGAAGCAAAACAGCCTACTTTACCTACCTCTATATCTATGCACCTCCTAGCGCATTTTCCTAGAAAGCCTCTCTCCTGCCCCAATTAAGAGGAATGTCTCCTATCCCATCACCTAAAGATCAGCTTGGGAAATGTGGGATGCTGAAGTCAACTTGCCGCAAGTTTTAAAACAATTTTAAAATTGATTTCAAACCTTCCCAAGCGCTTCATCCATTCCTAGGCAAGGAAATAGGTTTGATCAAGTTTGAATAAATGTTGTTTGCGGCCTCAAGACTAGGATGGCGATATGGAAAAAGGGAAATGCTTCTTACTGAATTGCTATTTTATTCCCTACAACACCACTTTCTCTCCTAAATGGATGGGCGCCATTAAGGGTGTTCTAACTTATGTCAGAACATTGGGTGGCCCAAGACATCTTTTCACAAGACTTAGGTCTAGGGGCTCATTAACATAAGGTTTTTGTTGATTTGATCCCCTTTTAAACAAAATATTTTAATCTACATAGTGGGCGCTCTTGTATTCAGGTTGCTTGTATGATTGCCAGTAGTTTAAAGCTTACTTTTTATTGTTTATTTTATGTGTATATTTCTTGCCTAGGGTCATATCATGGGCTAGGACCAAGTCTGTCATTCATTTATTAAGGAAGACTAGGAAATTTATTGATTTTAAACTTGCCAACTCCAAATACTAATATTTTATTCCAGTCTAATATTTTAATGGACTGTAATGAAATGAGGCAATATTTGGCCTGCTCATACATTTTCTAGAATGTAAACATACACCTTCAGGTTTGATTTAAACTTTACTATTTAACTAGCTTCTTCCATGCATTCTCAATAACTGTTAAAAATTGAATTAGTGTTGGTTTATAATTGCACCATACATTGACATTTCCTAATTTAATAAATAATCTTTCATAAATCAACCCATCATATTGCTAATGAAATCATTTTTTAAAATGGATCTCTAGAAATTTAATTGTATCAAATAATCAAATACTTTAGGTCATCAATCTCCATGAAATTAAGCTATCTTCAAAAACTGTTACGACCAATTGCAACTTTATAACTACTTCTATCTCAACACTAGACTTCAAGCAACTAGAGTATTCTCATGCAAGATTTAACTGGAACTCAACTAATATGCTATAGAACTTGAGATGATAATAACATTCAACAAGGATAATCTTCCTATCAATATATCTCTTCTAAGATATCAAATTTCTTTTGCATTCCACTCAAGAGCATCAATTATTTTTAATTCCTAATTGGTGTTACTATCCAATAAAACAACAATATCGTTACAATGAATTAATCTTCAGTGATACTCTCATGATACACAAAAGGTGGTGAAGTCAACATATCATAATATACACAATGGAATGTACTTTCACTACACATGAGCACTCACAACCTTTCCATTGACAATCAAACTAAGACAGTAGCTTTCTCTTACAATACATTTAGGCTCACATAACAAGATGGAGATTTGTCTTTATCTCATCTCAATGCAATATTGTCTTCTCCTATGCACATGGAAGATAACAAGGACTCCAATTTTGCAAGATCTTTCTCTAGAACCTGCAATTGCATCACAAAAAAACAACAAGGACCATGGGTGCTTTCCACCCAACCATAGGCCTCAAAGAGACCACCCCCATGCTAGGGGAAAAAGGCTCAAACCCAGATTCACAAACACACTTGTAAGAAACATATACACCACATATCAAGACTTAAAAAAAAAATCCCATCCCAAGGATATTTCACAAAGGTTCACCATTGGAACCTTGAACATAGGGTGAAGGTGGAAACACAAGGAGGTTTACCATTTCATATCATATCTACCATAAAAATCATGCCCTTTTGGGGCTAAATCAACAAAATAAAAGGCCCTTTTGGGGCTTCATAATATCATGCCCTTTCGGGGCTTCATAAACATCTTCCACCACACACATTACCAACACAACATCCTCCACCACACACAACCAACAGCTTTAGCTTCCTACAAATCCATACTTTAGTTAATTCCTTCCTCACCATTTTTTTTTTCTCTTCCTTCCCCAAGGAAAAATATGAATATGACAATCGCATATAATGGAGCCCATACTCCAAGGTCCTCAACTATGCAATCCAACTACTTCCCGTTCACCCTGGACTTCTCTTCCCTTCCCACAAGGGTGAGTGTAAGCTCCACACCCATAACAACACTCAAGCACAAACAAGAAAACAAAACCAAGTAGAAATAAAACAAGAAATTTTCAAGAGCACATCACATTATCACAACACAATATCAACACCCATAATACAACAAGGAAATGGAGGAAATCCAAACCTCATACTCACAATACTACAAGATGCACAATGGTGTCACACTAATCTACATGGAATGAACACCATTCAAACACTCACATGAATGCTACTCCACAATGCAATGCAATGCATACTCCATTGGTAAACTCCACTCTTGCAGATTTGCTTAACCATGCTAAAAGAAAGAAATTGAAAAAAATCAAGTTTGAGATACCAACATTGGTCCAAGCTAGGGTAAGGATAGTTACAGTAGAGCTCCCCTCCTCTCCCTTCAAAACCTAACTGTCTCTAAAATTAGAGAGTGGGTAGACACCTCATTAGTTGGGCCAAGACCCCCTAATAAAGCCTCTCCCCCTTCCCAACTTGTCTCCTCTACCCTTTCTATTTGACTTAGTGGGAACATAGATATGACATTCCCAAATTCGAATTGATGGAAGAATACATGGGTGAATGGGCCCTCTAGGTTGTCTAGGCACTCACATGATCAAAATTAGGCCTCTAACTTGTTGTACTATCATATGGATAACTTAATCTCACATAAAAGACACTTTTGGACCACCTAATGACCCCTAAAAACTCTAGCCAAGTTCAAATTCGAATTTCCTTTAATTGAGACTCCTCATGGCATTTTTCTATGTGAGGTTAACTTGGGTTCTTCATTGGGGTTAGGTTTAGGTTAGGTTACTTCTTGAAAAATATTGAATGACATGGCATCTACACATGGACAACACAAGTGTCAAGTGACACATACAAAATATCACATTATATTAAAAATGACTTGTTTTACAATAATACATGAACTAGGCTACTACGCATACATACAATTCACATATACAAAATAAAACACATTACAATGAGGTCTGAATCTTTTCCACTGATTCAACCTTGGCTATGTCATGTTTGTAGTAGTTTGAGCCTTAATTCTCCTTTAACCCATGGTCAAATTCCTGCACACTAAACTCGAGCGTCAGTAGTCCAAGAAAATCATATAAGCATATGTAAAATAAATCATTATCTCATTCAACATTAGGCTTGCATATATTTCATCATCTCAAATTAACTTTCCCTTTCTTAATCATTTCAAATATAACCTTCAAAATATTAAAATATCAAAACTTACATATCACATTCAACATTTGAGTTCCATACTTCATTCCTTATATTTACATTACTTCTTCTAACAATTTCCATGTAGAATGTTCAAAATACTATAAAACTAAACTTTACTTATCAACATAACATGGTCAATTTTAATATTTTGAATAACTTCATATTCTACGACAAGATGCTAAATCCATAACTATTGAATCCCTAGGTATGTGGGTTAGGTCTTAATGCATAACAAAATTTATCTTTTAACTCTAAATTCCACTTCAACATTACCTTCTTATATTACAAGCATTTCTACCATTCAATTTCTATTAAAGCAACGTCAATAGCTTACAACATGAAATATAATCATTAAATGCATCAATCAGGTCATAATATGCAAGGGTAATTGCGGATCATCAAAATGCAGATATTAAAATGACAAAACCCTACAGTCTCAAAAGCATATCAAACATAGGATTAAAATCACCATAATGCAATTATCTCATTGGTACTACGACGAATTGGGTGAGGCCTCACATAATTAATCAAACAAAGTTATTTAATTAAATGAGAAGCCATTCCTAATTAATTAAATGAAGTTATTTAATTAAATAAGAAAAGTGTCTCTAATTAATTAAAGATTACTTAATTAAATAGAAAAAGTAATTATGAGAGCATATCTCATTTTATTAAATTAAATATCTCAACAAAATCTCTCTTCAGTTCAAAAAGGGAAATTTCCAGTTCACTATTGATCAAAAATGGGTTAAATCAGTTAACTCCTTTTTCTACTCAAATTGAATCAGTTAACTCCTTATTTTACTCAAATTAAATCTGTTAACTCCTTTTAATTTGGAAATCTCCCTTTATGACTGAACTTCACCTTTAATCCTGACCGTTGATTGAAATCGATCTCAACTGTTGATGAATTCTAGGAAAGTCTATTTAAGAGACCCTCATCTCTTCATTTTGAAAGGTTGAATGAGAATTTGCATCAAATTGTTGCTGGAATTCATACTC
Source organism: Cupressus sempervirens (assembly GCA_028749045.1). NCBI lineage: Eukaryota > Viridiplantae > Streptophyta > Pinopsida > Cupressales > Cupressaceae > Cupressus > Cupressus sempervirens. The sequence goes on from CM053793.1 coordinate 383,296,341, forward strand.
ACATTTTCTCATATTCACATTTGTTCCATCGAATGGTTGATGGAATTCATACTCACATTTGCTCATATTCACATACGCAAAGATCAGGTTTGACCAAAAGTTGACAAGATTTAACCACGGTTGACTTGAGTTGACTAGTTTCGAAAAGAATTTTGAAATAATTAAACGAAATTATTTAATTAAATGGAGTACTTACTTCTAATTAATTAAACAAAGTTATTTAATTAAATAAGAAGCCATTCCTAATTAATTAAATGAAGTTATTTAATTAAATAAAAAAATTGTCTCTAATTAATTAAAGATTACTTAATTAAAGAGAAAAAGTAATTATGAGAGCATATCTCATTTTATTAAATTAAATATCTCAACAAAATCACTCTTCAGTTCAAAAAGGGAAATTTTCAGTTCACTATTGATCAAAAATGAGTTAAATCAGTTAACTCCTTTTTCTACTCAAATTGAATCAGTTAACTCCTTATTTTACTCAAATTAAATCTGTTAACTCCCTTTAATTTAGAAATCTCCCTTTATGACTGAACTTCACCTTTAATCCTGACCGCAGATTGAAATGGATCTCAACCATTGATGAATTCCAGGAAAGTCTATTTAAGAGACCCTCATCTCTTCATTTTGAAAGGTTGAATAAGAATTTGCATTGATTTGTTGTTGGAATTCATACTCACATTCGCTCATATTCACATTTTCTCATATTCATATTTGGTGGATCAAATTATTGCTAGAATTCATACTCACATTTGCTCATATTCACATATGCAAATATCAAGTTTGACCAAAAGTTGACCAGATTTAACCACGGTCGACTTGAGTTGACTAGTTTCGAAAAATTTTTTGAAATAATTAAATGAAATTACTTAATTAAATGGAGTATTTACTTCTAATTAATTAAACAAAGTTATTTTATTAAATGAGAACCCATTCCTAAGTAATTAAATGAAGTTATTTAATTAAATAAGAAAAAGTGTCTCTAATTAATTAAAGATTACTTAATTAAATTGAAAAAGTAATTATGAGAGCATATCTCATTTTATTAAATTAAATATCTCAACAAAATCTCTCTTTAGTTTAAAAAGGGAAATTTCTAGTTCACTATTGATATAAAATGAGTTAAATCAGTTAACTCCTTTTTCTACTCAAATTGAATCAGTTAACTCCTTATTTTACTCAAATTAAATCTGTTAACTCCCTTTAATTTGGAAATCTCCCTTTATGACTAAAATTCACCTTTAATCATGATCGTTCATTGAAATCGATCTCAACCGTTGATGAATTTTAGAAAAGTCTATTTAAGAGACCCTCGTCTCTTCATTTTGAAAGGTTGAATTAGAATTTGCATCGAATTGTTGCTGGAATTCATACTCACATTTTCTCATATTCAAATACGCAAAGATCAAGTTTGACCAAAAGTTGACCAAATTTAACCACGGTTGACTTGAGTTGACTAGTTTCGAAATTTTTTTTGAAATAATTAAATGATATTATTTAATTAAATGGAGTACTTACTTCTAATTAATTTTAAAAAGTTATTTTATTAAATGAGAACCCATTCCTAAGTAATTAAATGAAGTTATTTAATTAAATAAGAAAAGTGTCTCTGATTAATTAAAGATTACTTAATTAAATAGAAAAAGCAATTATGAGAGCATATCCCATTTTATTAAATTAAATATCTCAACAAAATCTCTCTTCAGTTCAAAAAGGTAAATTTCCAGTTCACTATTGATCAAAAATGAGTTAAATTAGTTAACTCCATTTTCTACTCAAATTGAATTAGTTAATTCCTTATTTTATTGAAATTAAATCTGTTAACTCGCTTTAATTTGGAAATCTCTCTTTATGACTGAACTTCACCTTTGATCCTAACCGTTGATTAAAATTGATCTCAACTGTTGATGAATTTCAGGAAAGTCTATTTAAGAGACACTCATCTCTTCATTTTGAAAGGTTGAATGAGAATTTGCATCGAATTGTTGCTAGAATTCATACTCACATTTGCTCATATTCACATACGCAAAGATCAAGTTTGACCAAAAGTTGACCAAATTTAACCATGGTTGACTAGTTTCGAAAAGAATTTTGAAATAATTAAAGAAAATTATTAAATTAAATGGAGTACTTACTTCTAATTAATTGAAATAAGTTATTTAATTAAATGAGAAGCCATTCTTAATTAATTAAATGAAGTTATTTAATTAAATAAGAAAAGTGTCTCTAATTATTTAAAGATTATTTAATTAAATAGAAAAAGTAATTATGAGAGCATATCTCATTTTATTAAATTAAATATCTCAACAAAATCTCTCTTCAGTTCAAAAAGGAAATTTCCAGTTCACTGTTGCTCAAAAATGAGTTAAATCAGTTAACTCCTTTTTCTACTCAAATCGAATCAGTTAACTCTTTATTTTACTCAAATTAAATCTGTTAACTCCCTTTAATTTGGAAATCTTCCTTTATGGCTGAACTTCACCTTTAATCTTGACCGTTGATTGAAATCGATCTCAACTGTTGATGAATTCTAGGAAAGTCTATTTAAGAGAGCCTCATCTCTTCATTTTGAAAGGTTGAATGAGAATTTGCATCGAATTGTTGTTGGAATTCATACTCACATTTGTTGCATCGAATTGTTGCTGGAATTCATACTCACATTTGCTCATATTCACATACGCAAAGATCAAGTTTGACAAAAACTTGACCAGATTTAACCACGGTTCACTTGAGTTGACTAGTTTCGAAAAGAATTTTGAAATAATTAAATGAAATTATTTAATTAAATGGAGTACTTACTTCTAATTAATTAAACAAAGTTATTTAATTAAATCACAAGCCATTCCTAATTAATTAAATAAAGTTATTTAATTAAAGAAAAGTGTCTCTAATTAATTAAAGATTATATAATTAAATAGAAAAATTAATTATGAGAGCATATCTCATTTTATTAAATTAACTATCTCAACAAAATCTCTCTTCAGTTCAAAAATGGAAATTTCCAATTCACTGTTGATAAAAAATAAGTTAAATTAGTTAACTCCTTTTTCTACTCAAATTGAATCAGTTAACTCCTTATTTTACTCAAATTAAATCTGTTAACTCCCTTTAATTTGGAAATCTCCCTTTATGACTGAACTTCACCTTTAATCTTGACCGCTAATTGAAATCGATCTCAACCGTTGATGAATTCCAGGAAAGTCTATTTAAGAGACCCTCATCTCTTCATTTTGAAAGGTTGAATGAGAATTTGCATCGAATTGTTGTTGGAATTCATACTCACATTTGCTCATATTCACATACGCAAAGATCAAGTTTGACCAAAAGTTGACTAGATTTAACCACAGTTGACTTGAGTTGACTAGTTTTGAAAAGAATTTTGAAATAATTAAATAAAATTATTTAATTAAATGGAGTACTTACTTCTAATTAATTAAACAAAGTTATTTAATTAAATGAGAAGCCATTCCTAATTAATTAAATGAAGTTATTTAATTAAATAAAAAAATTGTCTCTAATTAATTAAAGATTACTTAATTAAATAGAAAAAGTAATTATGAGAGCATATCTCATTTTATTAAATTAAATATCTCAAAAAAATCCCTCTTTAGTTCAAAAAGGGAAATTTCTAGTTCACTATTGATCAAAAATGAGTTAAATCAGTTAACTCATTTTTCTACTCAAATTGAATCAGTTAACTACTTATTTTACTCAAATTAAATCTGTTAACTCCCTTTAATTTGAAAATATCCCTTTATGACTGAACTTCACCTTTAATCCTGACCGTTGATTGAAATCGATCTCAACCGTTGATGAATTCCAGGAAAGTCTATTTAAGAGACCCTCATCTCTTCATTTTGAAAGGTTGAATGAGAATTTGCATCGAATTTCTTGCTGGAATGCATACTCACATTTGCTCATATTCACATATGCAAAGATCACGTTTGACCAAAATTTGACCAGATTTAACCACGGTTGACTTGAGTTGATTAGTTTCGAAAAGAAGTTTGAAATAATTAAATGAAATTATTTAATTAAATGGATTACTTACTTCTAATTAATTAAACAAAGTTATTTAATTAAATGAGAAGCCATTCCTAATTAATTAAATGAAGTTATTTAATTAAATAAGAAAAGTGTCTCTAATTAATTAAAGGTTATTTAATTAAATAGAAAAAGTAATTATCAGTACATATCTCATCTTATTAAATTAAATATCTCAACAAAATCTCTCTTCAGTTCAAAAAGGAAAATTTCCAGTTCACTATTGATGAAAAATGATTTAAATCAGTTAACATCTTTTTCTACTCAAATTGAATCAGTTAACTCCTTATTTTAGTCAAATTAAATCTGTTAACTCCCTTTAATTTGGAAATCTCCCTTTATGATTGAACTTCACCTTTAATCCTGACCGTTGATTGAAATTGATCTCAACCGTTGATGAATTCCAAGAAAGTCTATTTTAGAGACCCTCATCTCTTCATTTTAAAAGGTTGAATGAGAATTTGGATCAAATTGTTGCTGGAATTCATACTCGCATTTGCTCATATTCACGTACGCAAAGATTAAGTTTTACCAAAAGTTGACCAGATTTAACCAAGTTTGACTTGAGTTGACTAGTTTCGAAAAGAATTTTAAAATAATTAAACAAAATTATTTAATTAAATGGAGTACTTACTTCTAATTAATTAAACAAAATTATTTAATTAAATAAGAAAAGTGTTTCTAATTAATTAAAGATTATTTAATTAAATAGAAAAAGTAATTATGAGAGCATATCTCATTTTATTAAATTAAATATCTCAAGAAAATCCCTCTTTATTTCAAAAAGGGAAATTTCTAGTTCACTATTGATCAAAAATGAGTTAAATCAGTTAACTCATTTTTCTACTCAAATTGAATCAATTAACTACTTATTTTACTCAAATTAAATCTGTTAACTCCCTTTAATTTGAAAATATCCCTTTATGACTGAACTTCACCTTTAATCCTGACCGTTGATTGAAATCGATCTCAACCGTTGATGAATTCTAGGAAAGTCTATTTAAGAGACCCTCATCTCTTCATTTTGAAAGGTTGAATGAGAATTTGCATCGAATTTCTTGCTGGAATTCATACTCACATTTGCTCATATTTACATACGCAAACACTAATACATTAGGCAGTGTTTTGCAATGTCAATGTGTAATATAAGACAAAAAAAAAGGGCGCATTGCTCACATTGTTTGTGCCCAATGAATAAGATCTCCCAACAGAGTGGAAAAATACCTCCGAGCACAGCGAATCAACGAATTTGCCCCCGATTGAGCTTAGAGCACTGCAATTATTTGGAGTTAATTTTGAATCCAAAGACTACATGAATTGTATGCAAGACGAAGGAAACAAACAAATATTTATTGGACTTCAGGTCTAAGGTAAGATATCTCATTCTCTTAGACATCCTCCTCTTGAAGATGAAGGAAAGAAACAAATCTTGATTGGTCTCCAGGTTTTATGTGAAGAGGTAAAATATCTCTTTCTCTGAGACATCCTCCTCTTTGATCTCGCCTTATTCGATTCATTATCTGGTCGATATAACGTTTAAGTAGAACAGATTTTGTGAAATCTTTCAATGGTACAAGGTGTTGTAGTGGACAGTTAGTTTGAGTATTATTTTTGGGGCTAGATGTGAACGGGAATATGAATTTTTGATTTGGTCCATACCCCCACCATAACGCTCAGTTCCATATCCCGGAATGGCTTAGTCCCCGGAACTTGGCCCATTCCTGAATAGCTGCGTCTAAAGAGGAAATGGATATCTATGAGATGGAAATGGAGTTTATTGGCTGGCTGGTTAGATACCAAAAAAAATCCAGCCGCCCTGATGCCCTACTATTCGACGGTGCATGAACCTTCAGGGTGTGCATGCATGCATGAGGGTCGGGTATTGTTTCTTGTATAAACCCCTCAATCCTAACAATAACATAAATAATTAATCCCTTGTTGCCTATAGGAATGCCTCTTTCCTAACTTGGTCTAGGTTTCTGATTATTCTAAGAAGGAAATAAGAATACTTCCCCCATGTCTCAAATTTGTTTCAAATAGCGAGGATTGGGGTTCAAGGATACATGCTAATAGAGGGAGTAGGGATCATGCTTTAGGGATACTTGATGTTGGAGAGAGTAGGGTTGAGGGGGCATGCAGAATGAAACAAAGGCATGACATTATGAGAAAGCACAGAATGCCATTGAAGGCTGTAATCACACTTTCATACAGAGGATTAGGGACAGTACATGTCATACTACATAGCAATTCAATTTTGTAGGATGAAAAAGATTCAATGAGGACTCTATTATCCTTAGAGATTGGTCAATCAACAACATTGAATGGAACAAATTGAAAGTCATCAGACTTGCCATAACAAACTCCACTACCTATGAAAGCCTGCATGTCTCATATTTGTTTCTGAGTTCTTGGAGAGAAATCTTTGGACTATTGATGGAGGCATGAACCTGCAGATGATAATATGGAAAAAATGGTCTTTGTGGCTGCAAAATATTAAGCTACCTTCCAGCTTCTTCAACCGTGAGTAGAAGAAGAATTATAAGAGGATCTCAAAGAATTGGGAGGTTAGAGATAAGTTTAAATCAATTGTAGGTCTCTCTTTTGTTTACTTACTCTAGTTCACTTTAATACTCTTACCAGCCTCCAAAACTGGTAGAGTATCAACCAATTTTAAGAACAACATCTCACTCCATCGTTACTTTTTTGCTATCCTGACATTTCTCAACCATTTTTCATAGTGATAGGATGAAAATTGATTGTAAATCAGAGTAGATACAATTCAGACATGTCCTTCAGAATTACATAATCATGAACGTTGGCAATTAGTGATTAATCAAAAAATCACATTTTTTGGCATCATCAACACATTCCTCGCAGCATCATATGAAGTTCCTTACACAATTGGCAAATGCGGGCTTAGAAAAAACTTTGGTAAATTAAAAATTGCTTAAGTTTATTTAAAAACAAATTTCTGTTATACATAACAATTTTTCTGCTATCCAATATTTTACTTGATGTTGTTTCTAGAAGAGATTGTATATGTTTTTTGAATCACAATGTTTCGGATCTCACTCTATGATCTATCATCTAGATGTTAGAGAGCAGAAGGTTGATGTGCTTGCTAGCACATTTTGGCATGAGGGAGCAAGTACCAAAGTGTTGGGCCTATCATTCTTGCAGAGGGTGCTCCCGAGCTTCCCATTTCTACAAATGGTGTAACACTTGTTTAATTGCATGTTTAGTTTGGCATGCAGATGAGCATGTGTAATATTTTTCTTGTAGATCTATTTATTTTTCTTTCAGGGAGGCATAGCATAATAAAAGGAAATATGCTTAAAAGTATTTGTTCAGAGCTCATTTTCAAATTGTTTGAAAGATCACTCAAGTCATTCTTTAAATGTATGGATTTGTGGTTTTTTCTGTCAATGCAAATCATGCTATTGTTAGTAGGCTTAATTCCTTTTGATTACTATCTATGGCATTTTTTCATCTTCTTCATAGGGGCAGGAAAAGCCATACAAAAAGTTTCAAGCAGCCAGCGTAGCTTCTATTATTGCTCAACTAGTTAACAATATACCAAACAAATGCATCATTTATCCATCTGTATATTTTTACTATTTTTCTTAAGTTGACAATGCTTCCTTTTGAATCTATTTATGTTAAAGCAGGATGTATCAGCATTGACTGTAGTAGAAATACAAGTTACACAGATGGAAACTTGCATTGTTGCACTTACAGCTAACATTTGACACTTGGAGTTGATATGCACGTTTACATTAAATGCTGAAGTAAGATGCATATCAAATATATTGTCTTGAGTATTTCATGCCAAATTATGGGCTCTCTTGTTAAATGAGCATACACAGTTTAAATGGTATACTCTTACAAACTATTAGCTCTTTTGTTGCTCACTTACCTAATTTCCCTACAGCTATGAGCAGAAATTAACAATAAATATTTGACATATTATTAGTGTTGATCTTCTTAAGTTGGGCACTGATTTCAACCCATTCTGATTGATTTGTACAGATTCTTATAACCAGTTCCATATATTTAATTACATTTAGACACTATCTTTTAATGCTTTATTTCAGTGTGCTACATATTCTATTTCATAATTTTGATATATGATGAAAGTATTATAACATATGGAGGAACAGTCCATGAGTGGCGTGGCCAATTGAAATGGTTTTAGTTTCAATTTTACACCATTTGATACAAATAATCAGTTTACCAATCCACCCCTAGGTTCATTCCATTTGCAGTAAAATCTTTATTACATAGAAAATGTTCACAAAATCTATGTCAATGCTCACACATCTTCTTGGACTTACGCAAATCTATGTCAATCCTCACACATTTTCTTGGACTTACGCAGGAACTATGCTGCCTTGCAGCTCTTGTTAAATATGTTATCAACTTGACTTTTCTATTAAAGGCTCTCATGCTGAATTGAAAGCCAAGTAAAGAAAAAGATATTATACACTATTTTGTTGGTACCCTATGCGGCACAACAAACTTGTTCTTACTATAAGAAATTTTTCTTTTCTTTTGTTTCATTGCAGATCTTCTACTTGCACGGAGGTCTCTCCCCATCATTGGACACACTTGATAACATTCAAGCTTTGGATTGCATACAGGAAGTGCGTCTATACACATAAGTATAAAATTCTTCTTTTCTCGCAACACATATAACAACAATTTTAAGTGCTTGCAAGGTATATACTTATGAATAAATATTACATCCTGATTTAAATGTATGAAAACAATTTTCATTCCTTTTAAGCTTCATTCATCTCGAGGTGCAATTCACAAACTCAAGAATAGTGGCTTTTGTTCTTCAGGATACCTTTAGGGGAAGAGTATGTGAATGCCCCCTCATGTTTGGAGTCCAATTTAGAGGAGATGGCTATTTACACTGCTAAGGTTTGTTGAATCTAATTCTGAATAACATTGCTTGCTATTGTTGAATCTAATCTAATGTATATTTTAACTAGACTTGTAGCTTATATGTTTTGAAATTTTTGTTAGGCCTTGTAGTTTGTATAATTTGATTGCTGGAGAGCTTCTACAGCTAAGCTCGGGTATGAAAATTGTTTTTTTTTAATTCTAATGTATATTTTAACTAGACTTTTAGCTTATATGTTTTGAAATTGCTTTTAGTGGCTTAATGTTGTAAGGTCTCTTGAAATAAGACATTCAGGCGGTTGGTCAAAGTTTTACAAATAATCTTAGGAATAAAGTCAAAGAAAGTATTTTTAAAATATTAAAGTATTTAGCTAGGTCTAAGAAGATTTGTGTACTTTCGACAATTTTGCTTAGTTTTTGAAAGTTACAGTAGACCGAAGTTTTCATAGCCTAATTTTTGCTTCCTACAAAGAATGATCATGTCAGATAATATAAGTGAAATCCATAAAGAAATCCATAATGTAGGTGGTTTTCATCTAAATAAATCCATAAAGAAGATATAAACTATTGGAAGAGAAGAATTCCTCATTTACTGTGTGAAATGCAAAAGTTTCTACCGCCAACTTTTTTCAATGCACAGGAACACTACCTCATACACCTAGTTGAGGAGATTGAATTGTGTGGACCTGTACACACTAGGTCAATGTGGATGGTTGAGAGGCATTTGAAATCTTTGAAGGCTTTGGTTTGACAAAGAGCACATCCTGAGGGTTCTATGGTAGAGGGATATATGGTATACCAAACTATGGTGTACATTACTGAATATCTTCCTAAGTTTGCATCAAATATCCATGTAGATCGCATTTGGGATCTCGAGCCTTTAAAAAAATTAGAAGGGGAGTACTTGATGGGGAAAGGTACATTGAGGAAAGTGACAGGTAATAAATTATAAGATGTTATTGTAATAAATTATTTCTTAATCTTCAAAATAAATCGGTTGTAAGTTGTCTATTTTTATTTTGTACAGGTGCTCGAGAGTGGGATGCACTACATTTGTATATTGCAAACAATCTTGATTGGATGACAGTATGGATTGAACGATGTCAACATTCTGGTCGCACATTAACATGGGAAGGTGTATCTTCATTGGTTAAAGAAGCTCATCATAATGGAGATTCCAATGTTACGCAAAGGGAAATAGATTTAGCACGTGGTTCAAGAGATTTCCAGGTACGTACAAATTTATTAATCACCCGTATGTTTATCAACTCACGATACAATAATTTTGATATGTTTCACATATTATTGTAGGTTAAACACCACAAGGCTATGTTCTGTAATGGTCAGAAATTTTGCGTCAAAGTGTTGGATGACACGAAGAAAACTTGTGATTCAGGAATAACTGTAGTCTTTCAAGTGACTAATATTTCATCTAGAAACGACTTACATCCTCAAGAGTCTGAAAATCGATACTATGGCATTTTGGATGAGATAATTGAGTGTGACTTTAGTTCCTTCAAATTAGTACTCTTCATTGTCAAATGGTATAGGCTACGACTTAATCCAAATGATCCTGATAGAACTGTTATTAAACATGATAATGGATTTACAATGGTTAATACAAGGTCATTTGAGCCAGTTGGGGATGAGCCTTATGTTCTTCCAAGCTAATGCGAGCAGGTATTTTACTCAGAGGTTCCACATAAATCGGGTTGGTCATTTGTTGTTAGACATGAACTGAGAGGAAGGCCAATAAAGTATAATGCGATGGAAGAAGAAGATACCGAAGAAGTAGAAGATGATGTAGATGGTGATCATGATCGACAGTTATTGGATGATGTTCCTGACACAAATTTTCATGAAGAAGAAGAAAAAGATGATGACGATGATGCTACTACTGATGATGATAATGAAGATGATGTTGATGTTGATGATGATGTTGACGATGACGGTGACGATGACAACGACGATGACGATGATGGCGAGGAGGATGATGATGATGATGACAAGGACGACGACAATGATGATGATGATGACGACGACGATGAGGATGATGATGATGGAATTTAGAGGTATGCCATCAATCCCTAATCTATTTAATATTCATTTCTTGATAGAAATATATTTGTCTTATATATATGGTTACATAGTTTATTCATTATCTATTTAAAAGCTACAAGTTTCAACTACAAATAGAATACTGCTAATCTAAATTAACTATTAATCTAAATTAATTAAATAAAACTATTTAAAATGCATATTGATGCGTGAATGTATTGAGCCTTATTTTCTTTCAGGTCAAAAGCATTTGTAAGTGTTTAGTTTAGAAAAGGGAATTCATTAAATATCTATAAAAGGGAGTTGTACTTAGAATAAAATTCATAGGGAAAACATAATATAAGTGCTTACCCGATTTGTTGGTTAATAATTCAAGTATCTCTAACATTTTAGTTTAGAATAGGAATAACATTGTATCAGTATGTTGATTTACAGACTAAAACTAGAAAACTTATTTCAGTACATGTATTTGGATCTATGGGATTTACATGGTAAGTAAAAAGAAACTAGTAATCCATTTTAAAATTATTATAATGGGTTTTGGAAGAAATTACAGTTATCTTAATTAATATAAAATATCTAACTGAATTTCAAAATTTTATGCAAGTGGCTTTAGTCTAGGTGTTTCCTCCACCTCCACACACATCAAACAACTTCAAATAGCATGTCCCCAAGGTGACTAAGCCCTCAACTCATCAGCTGATACAAAAACCCAGTTTTAGCCCTTCACTAGGCCTACTTCCCTAGTAGGCTTATAATGTGAGCCTGATTTAAGTGTTTTATTGTGTACCTTTTAATTTTTTTAATTTTTATGTGATGCTAATGATGGATGTGATTATGATTATGATGTGATTATGCTCACGATAATTGAATTACATTTGCAGGAAATTGAACCCCTTTCAGGAGCATCCCGCACAGTCTCATGGATCGACAGGTATAAGTCAATACTCCTTATAGACAGTCTATTTAATACACTTATCAATAGTAAGATTGATCTCTTCTAAGATCTCTCCCATTTTCAGGTACCAGCGAATAGGTATTTGTCAGAAGTGTCTTCCTCGAGTGAGGGAAATATAGGAATAGAAGAGGAAAGTGAGACATGCAGTTTATCTAGAATAGGGAGATTAACTAGAGGTCAAAGGATTAGAAGGAAATTCAATAAACGCATGAAATTTTTCCTTGCCCAAGGGGGTCATGTTCTTATGATGATGAGATGGAAGGCGGCATCGAGGTGCCCTTGAGGTACCAACATCTACAAAAACATTGGGTACCCAAGGAACTTCCTCCAATAAACACTAATTTTTGTGTTAACGAGAGGATATATCACATAGCACCATCATCACTACATGGTTTGGGCCCATTTTCTATGGACGGCATAAAGGTGTCTTACAACAAAGTTTCTGAATTGATGGAGTATGTTGGACCGTGTCACGATTACAAAAGTTGGATGCATATTGTTAAATATAAAAAAAGTATGCGTAGGTATGCCCTCTCCGCAAATTATATACAACAACAAGACAATAATCAAAGTAAAAGTGTGGCTATATACATTGATGGAAGGCCAAAAGCAACAGGGAATATTGTGGGTTTTATAAATAGTACACGACCTGGGTCAACTATAAAGCAACCCAATTGCATATTTGAGGCACGTAAGGGAAATTGTGTATTCATCTGTGCATTAAAATCAATACGTGCAGGGGAAGAGCTTCTTATTGATTACAATTTGAACCGCATAGATACAAACAAGGCTACTATCATGGGGGTGGTACATACTATTAAACCAACTTCTAATCAATGACTCCAACATACCATTTAGTCAATAAATTTTTGGCTAACATTTTTATACTTCATCTTTGACACAGTGGCACAATATGGAGCAACCACCCGGAGGGGATGCTGATGATGCTCCCGGCTCATCTACACATGAGCAGGTAAAACTCATTTGTAATTGTGCAAACTAGATAGAAGCAAAATATTATTTTTTTTAATGTTGTTTTCTTTATTGTTTTGGAGTAATTTTGATAATACTAATACTATTGTTGTCACAGAGGACTAGTGGTCGGAGGGAGGGAAAGGAACTTGCAGTCCCTCAGCAGGCCCCCCCTGAGGAGGACCCTTTCTATATCGATTTAGCAAAGACCGATGACCTGATCGGTTCGATTAAAATTAATTTAAAGAAAATTAGCAAAGAAATTCTACGTTTGGCAACCATAAAGCCTATGACTCAAAAAATAAAAGATAGGGCATCTGAATTGTTGCACACCTCTAAGTCCTTAAAAGTAAGTATTAATGAAATTTTTAATTATAACAAGAGTTCAATAATAGTTTTTATGTTATGCTCTTTTATGGCATTAATTAAAATATGGATGCGTTGTCTTTATAGAGTTTTTTGCTTGATTTCGAGCCCCGTTCCCATGATGAGGGTGCTGCAGGTGGTTCAGGTAGATCGCATGTTCCATTCCCCACTTCTGTTTTCCACTGAATATATATAGGAATGATCATAATCATTGACAATACATGCTCGAACAATCCTTTTTTTTAATGCTCTAACAAACTTGTCCATGCTAGTCCACGCGTTCTATATTTATGCATGCTCTAACAATTTTATTCTTCAGCTTCACATCAATTGAATCCTACGATGACATCGCCTCCATCCAGGATGACCACAAATCTCTTTTCGACTGTTGAGTCAACAACACATAGCTTACATGCATCGATTGTTGCACCATCTGCTGGTACACAAATCCCTCTTTTTCTCTCTTATGACAGCAACAAACAGTTTCTTTTTTACAACTTTATAACATCAATTATCATTTTTTCTTTTATACTTCGATCGTGACAAAGACTTATGAAACTTATGAAACTTTTTGCAATAGGACCTACAACATCATTTCCTGGATGTTCCTATGTTCCTAGTATGGGAACGGTGAAGGATGTCACATTGATCGTCAGTGACAATGAAGGCATTCCATTAAAAGTAGCCAAAGTTCCTGGTACTTTAAAGTTATTATTATTCTATAGTGATATAATAGTAATTTAGTTTTTGATCACTCTTCATCGACTAATGATCCCATGATTGTTTTGTAGAGAATGATCTTTTTTGGAGAAAACTTGGTGATGAGTGTTTGTGAATATTTGGGCCCACCATGCGTACCTGGTGGAACATCATAGCCTAACTAAAACCCCAAACCACTATTTTGATTTCATATCATTGCTATAATAGTTTTCCTTTTCGTCCATTTCTTGAACTATATTAAAGGTAGCTTCACTTCATTTATGAGTCTAACATGTTTTTTTTTCCTTAAAAGGTGGAATCATCAATGCAAACCATTGAAGGATGATCTTATAGAGAGCATGACCCAACTCTTTGGACCTTGTGCATTCGAGAGAAACAAGCTCCTTGAAAAAGCTGGTTTATGTTTGAAGTATATTAGGGACCAGTACAGAAAAAATTTACGGGATAACCCCAGGTACAAGCGTCCGCCCTATGTTCCTGAGGCTAAGTGGCAGGCTCTGATTTTGGATGGAAAGTATAAAGCTGACAAGAAAAATAATATTACACCAGTGGAGAGTACAACAAGGTATGTGATACTGTTGAGAATCTAATTATGTACTAATTAACCTCCATATTTATACTAACATATTTCAAACTTTTCATAGATTGCCTGACACATCAAAGGCAACAAAGGCAAGACTAGAAAAGCACGGGACACACAAGCTCGGCTCTGGTGGTTTTTCGAAACTTCAAGCAAGTGTTGTAAGTATTAGTAAATGAAAAATTGTATCAAATTTTCTATATAATGTGAAGGGAAATGCTAGGACTCCCTTATTTAGCTCATCAATTATAAATAGGTCAATAGAATATAATAATAGCAGTGGATTTTCATATTCAATATAAACAATTCAACAATTGAAGTCAAGACTCTGCAATCTAGATTAGTGAAGAAAACTTGTGATTCACTAATATGACATTATTTAAAATCTCACCCTTGATTGAATTTTCCTCCAATAGTTGAGAATAAAGGCAGTGATTGAAAGAATGAGGGAATGCAGCAGCACTTGCAGCCATTTTTATTTCCAAAGAGCTGAACTAACTCTTAACCAACTTAAGAATTTGGAGAAAATATGTTGATACAAGCAAAGCATACAAAAACGCAACATTTATATAGTAGATTGCTCCATCAAAACTGCTCAATTTTTTTCCTATTATATTGTGATGGATATAGATGATTTGCTGTTGATATTTTAACTACCCTCCATTGGTTGATGAAACAATGCAAGTAAAATTCACCATACCACGCAAAAATGCAGGGCTCAGAGTTCAAGAGATGCCTCACAGAAGACGATAAGAGAATTGGCTTCCAACAAGGCTATAGAGCCGTGGATGAATGGCTACGAGCTGAAATTAGTGTGGAAGGTTCTAATACTGATGCATCTCAGCCATAGGTAAATAAGCTAAATGAAATTTATTTCAAATTGAATACTTTACCAATTAGTCTATTTGATGTTAAGTTCCAATATAAAGTGAGTATATCTATTTTAAGCAAGCAATGATAACAATGCGTAGGATGTTGGAATGCAGCCTGACAATCCTTCTACACAATCTATGTATGTCGAAGGTTCGCATGATGTGCATCCTAGTGGTGGAGGTATGCATTTTCTATTAAATTTTTTATATGTAATTGCAATTGGTGTTTGGATTAACGTAACATTTTGTATAGCAGCTGTAGAGGATCGAGGGGTCGATGTTCATGACCGTGTTGACGTTGAGTCCAGACAAAATGATGTGGTCAGATCAGGTAAAGAGACACAGTTATGTTATTTAAAATAATTAGATACTTGTAACAATTATAATTATTTTTTTTAGTTTTAACTCTTTTATTTGTTATTGCAGAGGACCCCCCTTTGCAACAACATAGGAATTTGAGATCATCAAGAACAGAGAACAGAACAACTGATGAGGGGGGAATTGATGATGACACTGATGCTCCTCTTAGAGCTTGCATAGAAAAAAGAAATAGAAAGAAAAAAAACAAATGATTGTCACTACATACCTTAATTGATAACGACTGTATTTTATGTCTCAATGAATTTAATTATGTGCTAATGAATGTTCATGAATTATGTGTTAATGCAGAATATTGATGAATGTTGCATGTTAATGAATCTAATGTGTTAATGAATGTTATCATGTGATATTGATTGAATGTTATCATGTGATATTGATTGAATGTTACATTTTATTAATGGTTGAAAGAATGAATGAATGTCAGATGTTAACGGGGAATGTAGAGTGATGTTAGGGGGAGGGGGGTGGGGCCAAATGATCTTCCACCTTCACGTGGTTGGCCCTGTTTAGTAGAGAATATTAAACTATTCTCGAAACAAAGTGAAGCTCAATAAGATACTCAAATAACCACCCTACCCCAAAACACACGAATGTGTGTTAATTCTCCATATAGGTTGTGATACACTCATAAACTCCAACGCTTCATAAGAGATCACCACTCTTATATCAATTCATAGTACAACGTTTGAACTCCAATGGCTATGCAAGGACTTCATAAGTATAAGGGTTACACATATCAAGAAGGGTTAATGTCATAGTATGTAGAATGAGAGACTAGCCATATTGATAGTTTGATAAGATGGTTTGACTCTTCCTAATGGGTTTTACAAATACCACATAATCAAATCATCTTGGATTAGCCATATTATCCATTATTGTTGTAGTATTCTATTTTATATCACATACACTCTCTTTCACGAAAATATTTATGCATGCCCTTAATCTCCAATTGATGCATCCCATCTCTTGGTAACATTCCCTTAAGCCAATTTGTCCAACAATTTGGATATACTGTCTGTACTCCCATATTATGTTGCGATTCTAGTGTGTGTTGTGCTCCATTGGTCTTCTTTTTTATTTCACACACACTGCGCACTCTTACTCATTCACACATATCCACACCTTATATTTTTCCAAGATAGAGCCTTTAAAATTTATATTTGAAATCTAAAATTATTTCCATCCCATTGATATTGATATGGGAACCCTAGAGTACTTGTATGAATGGATGTGTATTTTCATTCCCAACTCCTTGTAAATGCAAAGATGTTAGTAGTTCAGTCAACAATATAATATTACTTTATCAATCTTATGCAATCCCTTGCAAGTAGATTAGAAGCTCCCCAAAGGACAATAATTGCTCCCCCTGCATATTCACTACTACTATGTCAAGGTAACTTTAAGGATTTTATAAATGAGAATTTGTGTCAATGATTAGCAATTTTATCCATTGTGTTGGCACATCATAGCCACGGTCCTCTTAATTGAATGAGGTCTTATTTGTGGCATTTGTCCCACCACACAGCTCCTTTATTTGGTTCACCTAGCAGATGGGTCACCCAAAATAATTAACTTTTCAGTCTCAGTGCCTTATTAGTATCACACTTCATTATACTTCTACCTTTGTGAGATATATAATTGTTGTTTTATTCATATAAGTCATTGGATATATAAAAGTCGATATGTCCTCCAGAAATTAAGACTTGAGATGACGAGCTAAGAACAAAATAAATCCAGAATATTTCATTATGTGCCATCCCAATATACAGTTTTGTGGCTGTTATTGTTTTAAGTATGAGGTTGATCATCTGGTACCAATAATGCTTGAATATTGTCTTTGTCTTCACCAAAATAAAATTCTCCATCAACATAGAAAAATTGCAATTATGATCTGTAATCATAGAGTGCTCTAAGAGGCCCTATGCAAATCATTTCCACTGCATACTCCCACCGCATACTTTAGATCTTAATCTTTTCATTGCATTTGTAGGTGACATGGTAAGTAGTTTTGGTAACAATACTTGCTTTGCATAGAAGACAGCTACTCACTGAAACTACTATGACATCTTCCTTCATCCTCATAGTTGTATAACACGTTATGTATATCATGATTCACTACATACACAATGATCTTCATTCCTTTCTATTGATACATATCAAGTTCTAACCCAGTAATCTTCCATCGTTGGTTCCTATTACAAAGTTGATGCAACACAAGGTGAGTCAGAGATATAGTTATTCTAGTGGTTCAGAAGTTCTCCATCATTATTTCAGGCATGTGATTCTATTATTCCTGGGAAATGATCTGTTGTGATACTAGATCTCTGATTTGCTGTCTCTGATTTGCTGTCTTGATCAAGATATTTTCCCAAAAAAAGGTTGATCAGGATTTTCCCAATTTTTTCTAGAATTTTGGCCCACATTTTGTCAATAATTTTTTTCCCCTTAGCATTAGCTAGTAAGGAGGAAAATCAAACTTGTTGACTTCTTGCCTCCAAATCTGACAAGAACTCCACAAGCTCTTCATCTAAAAACACAGTGATTCTTTTCAAACGCAAATACATCACTAGCAATTCATTTTGTTTGGCCCGTCACAATAAGCACAACATTTTTCCTTTCCATGTCACTGTTTGTGATTGCTATTACATCACCATTGCCTATATAAGCTGAGTAGAAATGGATCAATCGAGAGAACTTTATTATAAATTTAGCTTTCAAATTGCACAACACTGGTTCTTCTAAATCGTAAAAGATGGTAAACAAAACTTGTGAATCCTAATGAGCATTTTGTGCCTCCTTGAGTTACTCAAATATATGAGCAAAATTACCACAAACTGTCAAAAAGCTATGCAGATCTTTCACACACAATTTTCATTTCAAAAATAGAAGTAACATCATTTTTGTAGCTTCCTCTGTCATTTGTAGGAAAATCATCTTAGTGAATATTGTAAAAAAAAAACAAAAACAAGTTTTTATACCCCTATGCAAAAATCGCAACTACTTAGGGTATAGTCCCATGAAGAGAGGGGAGCCACTTAAACTGCTAAGAAGTTCAGGGGACTCATAAATCAGCTGGTCCCATGGCTTTTATAGGGAAAATTGTACTAAAAACAAATTGGTTGAATTTTTTTGGGACATTAGCAGTCTCATAATTCTATGTCACCAATTAATGCTAAAATAATTAATTGAGAGTCTTTGTAATGGCTGATGTATTTGATGTGGAACAACTGAACCAAATTAGGAGTTAAAACAAAGCTAGACTTTTTCATTAAGAACTACAACCCCCTCATGGATCGTACATCATAGCAGCCAGCATTACTGGCTCATCTGACAAGTGTTTCTTTGTTTCTTGGCATTTACCTTTTGTAGTTTTTGATTGATTTTGAGGGTTTGACTTAGAAGTTAAATACATTCTAGTTCTGAGCTAATGCAATGTATTTCTTTGCCCTTATGCATAATTTTGAAATACTACATATCATAAATACATGTTTGATATTTTTTTGTGAAAACACACCCATCCTCCAAAAAAAATATCATCGTAACACCATCATAACTTTCACACATGACAATTTTTTTCCCATTATTTACAAACATTTCAATGTAGTAAACATATAATTATTGCACTATATCTTGCACACTTTTCTTGTAGAATATATAACTATTGTAGGTTACATAAAAAGACTTTATCAAGATAAATCTGGTTGAGATCCCATGCAACCCTTCTAGAAAAATATTTGAAGTATAGTTCATTAAACCCATCTTTTTATTAGAGTTCACATTTGAAGAAGGGAGCATGATAGATTGGCTTGAAACAATCCTCGCACTAAGACCAAGCGCGGACCCTCGTCCTCTTGGCCCCAACTAGCAAGCACATAGGACATCAAGCAAGAGGCAACCTACCTAGTGGAGTGTTGGTATCTACCCTCCCTATTCAGGCCATATCTAAATTTATTTCACAGCATCCAATCACCATACAATTGGAATCAAGGAGCTTGTGGCGGGGCCACTGTGGTGGTGACGGCAGTTGGCGTCGTCGCCACAGTGGCCCCACCATATTGCTAAACACGGACGTCACAATTGTGACGCACGCACGTGCATTGCGATGAAATAAGCATCGTGTGCATAGCAACGCCATCGCAATTGATGATTTTGCATCGCAATTGTGACACATTTGCAAACATTGCGACGGCCAGCGGCGTCGACAACACCGTCGCAAGTTTCCATGGACGTGCAAGTGCGACGCCCACGGATGAACTGTAAAGGCTCTCGCCTCAGTGAACCATTATTGTAGGCAAAATCAACAAGATGTAGGTATCTCTCCCATTTGACCTGATGATCCATCACGTACATATGTAGCATGTCCTCCAAAACCTAATTCACTTGCTCAGTTTGGCCGTCGATCTGAGGATGGTACGCTATACTAAAATTGAGCCTGGTGCCCAAAGTCGACTGCGACTCTCTCCAAAATGAAGAAGTGAACAAGGAGTCTCTATCAGATATGATCTTACGGGGAACACCATGAAGTCTAACAATGTCCTGCAAGAACACCTGAGCTATGTCTCGTGTTGTGAATGTAGTATGCACGGGTGAAAAATGGGCAACCTTGGTCAATGTGTCAAGTATCACCAAAATGGCATCATGGTGACAAGATGACATAGGAAGACCAACAATAAAATCCATAGATATAGTGTCCCATTTCCACACTGCAATCTCATGTGGTTGGAGAAGCCCGCCAGGATGACGGTGCTCCGCCTTCACCCGCTGGCACTCGAGGCATCTTGCAACTATGCTAGCAATCTGCACTCTCATGCCTGGCCAATGATACAACTACCTCAAATCTACATGTAACTTCTTAACATCGGGGTGCGCTGCATAAGGTGCTCTGTGAGCCTCAAGTACAATGAGCTCGTGCAAACCCCCAATGGAAGGTACATACATATGTCCCCTATGTCACAAAAGTCCATCGAAATCCAAGGAATACTCTACAAACTTCCCTTCCAAGGGTCTCTGGGAGTGTACTAACTGACTTACTTCTGCATAAAGCTCATCAGCTGGTAAGTGCTGCAAGATCCGCTCTCTCAAGTCAGTGCAAGTAGTCATAGATGAAAGCTCATGGCGCCTTCTACTTAAGGCATCTGCAACCACATTCTCCTTTCCCTTGATGTAATGTACATCAAAATCATACTCACATAGGAACTCCATCCACCTTCTTTGCCTAGCATTAAGGTTCGACTGAGAAAATATGTACTGCAAGCTCTAGTGATTGGAATGAAGCTCGAATCTATGACCTAGAAGGAAATGTCACCATCTCACCAAGGCATGAACCACTGCTGCTAGTTCTAGGTCATGAGTAGGATAATTGAGTTCATGAGTCTTCAACATCCTAGACTCAAAGGAAATCGGTCGTCCTTCCTATATAAGGACTGTTCCTAAACCATCTAAAGATGCATCGGTGCACACCACAAAATCTGCAACAAGATCTGGTACTGCCAGAATCGGTGCACTCGTGAGGGCTCTCTTGAGCTCTTCAAAAGCTCTACCACACTTCTCCGTCCACTCGTACTTCTTCCCCTTTCTCTGAAGAGAAGTGATGGGGTGTACCAATCTAGAGAATCCTGAAATGAAGCGTCGGTAATATCCTGCTAGCCCCATAAAGCTCCTCACTTCAGTAACACTGGTGGGTGCTGGCCAATCCATGATAGCCCTAATCTTTGATGGGTCTACTGAGACACCATCACCTGATATGACATGACCCAAATAATGTATCTCGGGTCTAAAGAATACACACTTTGACAAGCTGCCAAACAACTGATTCTCTCTCAGCCTCTGCAATACTTGTCTCAGGTGCTCTTCATGCTCTCTCTCATCATGAGAATAAATCAGAATGTCATCAACAAACACAACCACAAACTTATCCAAAAAAGTATGAAATACTCCATTCATAAGGCTCATGAATATAGCTGGAGCATTTGTAAGGCCAAAAGGTACAACAGTGAACTCATAGTGGCCATACCTAGTACGAAAAGTTATCTTGGGGATATCACTATCCACAATCCTGATGGTAACCCAATTTCAGATCAATCTTTGAAAATACTCGGGCACCTTGCAACTGATCAAAGAGATCATCGATTCTAGGAAGAGGATATCGGTTCTTGATGGTCACTTTGTTCAATTGCCGATAATCGATACACAACCTAAGTGATCCATCCTTCTTCTTGATGAAGATCACTGGTGCACCCCAAGGTGACACACTAGGTCAAATATGCCCCTTCTCCAAGAGTTCCTCCAATTGAGCCTTTAGCTCACTAAGCTCATGAGTAGTCATCCTGTATGGTGCTCTTGAAACTGGCTCGGCTCCTGGCACTAGGTCTATATGAAAATCCACTGCTCAAGGTGGAGGCATACCAGGAAGCTCTGAAGGAAATGCATCTGTAAACTCCTGAAGGATTGAAAAATCATCAAGGGATGGTTCCCTTTCTGAATCTTCCTCTCTGTCACTAATAGTGATAGCAAACAACTGACAACCCTTTCGCATGCACCGTCTAAGCTGCATAGCAGAAATCATACAAAGGGACACTGGCCTCTTCACTCTGAAGATTTCCCTAGAGATACCATCATCATCCACACATTCCACCCTCTTTTGTCGACAATCCATCTTGGTGCTGTGGGCATAAAGCCAATCCATGCCAAGAACAACATCATAAGAACCTAGAGGGGTAATGCGTAGATCAGTCCTAGTGGACATGTCTCCAATCTGCATCCGACAACTCTGCACCATGGAACTAACTGACACTTTGGCTCCCGAGGCTAACTCTACCTCCCAACTAACCTCCTGTCTAACTGCCACTAGCCCACAACACTCCACCACAAATGGAGATATAAAAGAGTCAGTAGCCCTAGAATCAAATAAAATTGCAACCATATGGCCTTGTATAATACCTATAGCCTCGATAACTATGGCCTGATGCTCAGCCTGGCTGTTGTCAACCACAGCAAAAACTCTATGTGATCTACCCATGTCACCCACTATCAGCTCTGAAAAAGCCCTACTCTGACCACTGGATGCCTGTCCCTGCAGACACTCCCTAGCTATATGACCCATGCCACCACAAGTGTAGCATGGTCCGTGAGTATAAGATTGTGCCCCCTATGACCCAGACTGTTGTGGGCCTCTTGACCTGCTAGATCCATTGAATCCTCCCCTAGAAGACTGCTGAGTCTTCACTGACTATGACTGTGGGGCCTGTACTTTCTGATCCTACCTAGGACCCTGTGACTGCCACTTCTTGGGTTTAGAGCCTTGATAACCCTGAGAAGGTTTCTGCTACTGCTGCTGGGTTTTGGCTGCTAAGACTGCCGGCCCCTAGAGGATCCTGCTGTATAGTTCCAATTCCCTTTCCAAGGGGGTTTCTGCTGGGAGGAGTTTCAGTTCTGAGACCAATCTCGGGACTCCTGCCTACCTCGATTATCCTTAGCAACTAGTGCTATCTCCACTGCCTGTCTAAAGGTGGTAGGAAATTCCATCCTAACTAGGCCCTGAAGAGAGAAATTCAGACCCATGATAAAGTGATGCACCCGTAGTTTCTCATCCTTCATATATTCCACATAATGAAGGAGCTCGAGAAACCTACTCTCGTACTAAGAAACTGTAAGGCCTCTCTGATAAAGAGAATGGAACTCCTCTATCTATTTCTGCCAGAAATGCTCTGACAAGTACCTCTCTCAAAATCTTTCTAGGAAAGATTCCCATGTGAGGGTGTCCATCCTCACTCCACCAATGATCTCCTCCTGATGCCACCAGTTCGAGGCA
Organism: Cupressus sempervirens; assembly: GCA_028749045.1. Lineage (NCBI taxonomy): Eukaryota > Viridiplantae > Streptophyta > Pinopsida > Cupressales > Cupressaceae > Cupressus > Cupressus sempervirens. The sequence goes on from CM053793.1 coordinate 383,320,013, forward strand.
TCCCCTCTCAACTGATGAACTGCTAGGCGTGCTTTTAGATTACTCCCATAAGGGTGTAACCCAAAGCACCGCTATAAGCTCTGCAACCATGCCTCTGCTACTGAACCCTTAGTGGTACCAGTAAACAACGATGGTTCAAGTTGAATCAATTCCCTGATGTCATCTCCTACATGTCTAGGAGGTTTGTCAAAAGAGGGTTTTCTCTGGTGTATGGACTCTTCCTCCTGTTCACCGTGACCCTCTATCTGTCTCGGTGGGGGACTCCTAGTCCTCTCTCTGACTCTGGGCTCGCCTCCTCCGGGTCCCTCTGCTTCCACTACTAGAATCTGCTGAACTGGCTGAACTACAGGTACCACTCTCTACTGAACTACACCAATCAAAGTCTAAAGTGCATATATAATGTCCTGGTTCAGATTCGGTGGTGGTGGAGGTGGAGGTGGTCCATCCTCCTGTCCCGCTCTACCACCCCTAGTCCTACGACCTCTGCCTTGCCGGTTACAAGTAACAGGCAACATCTACACAATTAAAAGTTTGAGTTAAGTTTAGGAAGCATAATGGTTAAGGTTCCTAACATTGAAACACGGGTTCTGATACGAAAATGTCATGCCCAAACGAGGGCAAGAACACAATTTTTTTATATTTAAAGTAATTATTAAATAAACAAGTTCTAAGTTTAAAATGATTGTGATTACAGTTTAAGAAAAAGATCTCTTCGATACGTCTTAAGTTTTAAAATCTTCACACAAGAATTAATCATTGATTTATCCTTTATCATTAATTTGGTTAAAAAATTACTAAGTATAGTTATTAAATAAAGTGCTTTAAGATGAAATGATTGAGATAACATTTTGCATATAGATTCTCTACATTATGTCTTAAGATTTTAACATGAAGACGATTATATCTTATGTGATAAGATTGATATCGATCATTATTTTAAATAGATTGTTAATTAGTCTATTAAATTTTGATACAAGGGACTAACCTTCTTAATTAAACCCATTAATATTTACATCTGATGCTAACTATCTTTTACAAAGTTAATTTAATAAATCAATTTATTAAAGACCAAATTAACAAAATTCTATTTAATACTAACATTTCTAAAATCTAAGATTTAACATAAATCTAAGCAGAATTTATCTTAAATTAAATACCATATTCAGTTTTACATATATCTAATCGAAACTAAAAATAATTACAAAACTAAATAAATTAACATTAATGTGTAAACTAAATTAATCTACAAAAAAAAATAAAGCTAACTAAATCTAATATAATTGACTAGTCATAGTTCTAAACTTAATTACATTTAACTAACTTAATGACTTTTCTAAAACATGCTAAAAAAAAATACTAAAACAAATATATTATATATATTAAAATTTTAATAAGCATAAATAACCAACAAAAACATTTAAATCTAACATTAACTAATCTGATCTTAAACTAATTCTAACAAACATATAATTTAACAACTAACTCTATCAAACAACCTTAAATTAAACTAACCTATACTATCTTAACCCCTCCTCCCTACACTTACCCCCCCCACCCTACACCTATGGGTAACGCTTCCCAAGCGCTATCCTTGGGACAGCACTCTGCCCCACGCTGATAGTTGCAGACCCCAACCAAAGGTGGACGGCTTTAGTTCTAGATGCATGCTTAAATACATTTGCAACTTGTTGAAAGTGCAAGAAGAAGGTGAGCGCTCCATAAGGTAAGAGGTAGATGGGAGATGGGATGTGGGGGACAAAATGATGTCACCCTCCCACATACAAAAGACTTAGTTAAAACAAAAGTCCTCTTTAATTTAAACCAAAACTGACGTCCCTTATGGAGGAAAAAAAAAGTATGCATTAACTCATAAAGTTTTATGGGTGAAGATATAGATATTAACTTTTTTTTAAATATATATATATATATTCAATTTTATGCACCCATGAGATTAACATAAGATTTCTTTTATTTCTTTATTCTCTTAGGAAGGAATCTATTCAAGAATATGCTCTGTGGTCTTGGAAGGAATGAAATTTTCTCCTCATGTATTTTCCAGAGAGTTTTTACTCCTAGGAGTGCATATTTTTTTTGAAGCAAAAATTTAACAAGGCATTGTCATGTTATTTTATGCATTTCATTTATGTTACTAAGGATTTAATCAAATCTATTATTAACATTTTTCCTTTATACAAGCATGCCAATGCAAGGGAGTACATTAGGTATAGTCTCTCAGTCTCTTATTTAAACATGTATGTTTTATATTAATTCTTCAAGGACATGGTATGAGTTCTAAATTCTTCTTATTATTATTATTTTTGATTTCAAGAATACAACCTCTCAGTCCAATTGATCATAATTGAAGAACTTAGGAGGTGAATGATACTATACACATAATTGAAAAGGTGGTGGATTATTCTAATTCAAATTTGATTATAACCACCATGAAATTTATCAAGAAATGAAATATCTTTGATTTCATAATATAGGTTTTTCTCTTGATTTGATCTCATCATAATACTTGTACATCATATTTGAAACTCACTATATCAATTCAACTCTTCATTATCATAATTAAAACTTGAACATTCATAATTCAAGATATTATCTACCAACAATTTTCTCACAAACATAAGCCAAATTTTTTAATTCACAAGGAAACATTGCAAGGATAATTTCATAAATCTTTTTTTCTATTATGCATCCTAGTTCAAGGCTCCATCGGGAAAGAACTAGTAAGAAAACTCGATGTCGTTGCCATTTACAATAAGGTTTAAAATACAATTTACAATAGGATCTCAATCCCAAATTTCAGCAATTAAATCAAATTTTTCCTCATGATCAAAATCAAAGAATTTGTAATGTTTTCTGAATCTCTTTTCAAGAACCATGGAGGAAACCAATAACTGATCGGGTGACAACCAAGCAGAACCAAAAGAAAATCAAACATGCATAATCATACATGGTTTACAAAATAGGATTCCCAATGAATCAAGACTAGGGAAAGGTGGATTCTTCCAATAGGAGAAGTCAAGCACAACACCAATTCAGGTGCCCAAACGGGGCTAATAACCAAGAACTTTCGTTCTTCCATTTAAACATGCCATACTCATACCAGGTTTGTGCTGATGGGTAGGGGCCCATAACACCCTACCCTTTATCCCTCTTCTCATCCTGAGAAGAGACTCTACACTGGTTGGAGTCCAACTAAACAGACCTTTTCCAAAATTGGTCACTTCTGCCCTCTCCAAGGGTGAGTAATACCAAAACACCCATGCAAGGAAAACTCAAAATTGCAAACATAAACAAGAAAGGAAAAACAACCAAAAATAACATGGTTATCAAATCTTCCCAACATACCCACATCCATACAAACAGTGAAACAACAACAAGGTAACATGAACATGAAACAAAACATAAAAACTGAATAGGGGAGATGAGAATTTCCTGCCTTCACAAAGAGGTAATGGAAATGAACAAGTTTGAGTAGAGTATCCCTTTCCTTCCTTCAACCTTCAAGCATTCCTCTCTAAATGTAGAGATTGGGTAACAACCAACTAGTCCAAGGAAGGCCTCTAAATAAGCCTCCAACTCAACCACCCAAAAGGAGCAATAACTATCTCCACCTACTAACAAATCTAGAAACTCCTAACTCAACCTACACCATGGTTAAACCCTAAGTGGAGATAAGGTGAGGTAACTCAAGATAACCATGGTCAATTTTCGCACAAAGGAAAAAAGGGACTTTTTGAGTGACCTCAAAAGTCAAAAAAAGGGGCTTAGGGGTTGGAAAAGACCCCTAACCCATACCCATACCATTTTGTTAGAATACTAACATGATTAAAAGCCTTAGGAAAGAGGTTTAGAGTCAAATAAAATCTAGGAATAAAATAGGACCATCTAACTATTCTAACACTATGGATTAAGCACTAATCCGGATTAGGGATGACTAACCTTAATTAAAAACCTAATAGAAAAACTGACACTAACTTAAACGAACTTGGTCCAAAGGTTAAACAATTAACCCTAAATAGCACCCCGAAGCGCATAAACATTTTACGAGTGTCAAGCGACACTGAAAGAACATAATTACAAGCATTAACATTCACTGAACAAAGAAGATACATACATATATTTCACAATACAATACGTGAATTACGAACAACAAGGTTTCCAAAATTAACACATAGAGATCAGTTCTGTTCCTCTGTAGGGTTCCTCGGCTAAATATCTGCACACTCATTGCACACATCAGTAGACCCGTAAAATAACATGTACATAAATGTATACGTATTCAAAAATTCTCATAAATTAAAACATTCATCAATAAAGGTTTCTTCATCCTACATAATTCTTAACCATTTAAAATATCTTAAATCAAAATCTCAATCCTACATTTACTGATTTCATCAACATACATATACATGAAACATTAAATGACAATCATCAAATATATCTGAAATTAACATCACACAACATGAAATAATAAAATATGTTCTAAGCATCAGATAATGTCTCGATATCTTGAGTCGTGAATAACAAAATAAGAGTGATGTATCACTATGCTACGATGGGTCGAGGTAAGGCCTCACACTTTAATCATGACCATTGATTGAAATCGATCTCAACCGTTGATGAATTCTAAGAAAGTCTATTTAAGACACCTTCATCTCTTCATTTTGAAAGGTTGAATGAGAATTTGCATCGAATTGTTGCTGGAATTCATACTCGCATTTGCTCATATTCACATACGCAAAGATCAAGTTTGACCAAAAGTTGAACATATTTAACCACGGTTGACTTGAGTTGACTAGTTTCAAAAAGAATTTTGAAATAATTAAATAAAATTATTTAATTAAATGGAGTACTTACTTCTAATTAATTAAACAAAGTTATTGAATTAAATGAGAAGCCATTCCTAATTAATTAAATGAAGCTATTTAATTATATAAGAAAAGGGTCTCTAATTAATTAAAGATTATTTAATTAAATAGAAAAAGTAATTATGAGAGCATATCTTATTTTATTAAATTAAATATCTCAACAAAAGCTCTCTTCAGTTCAAAAAGGCAAATTTTCAGTTTAATATTGATAAAAAATGAGTTAAATAAGTTAACTCTTTTTTCTACTCAAATTGAATCAGTTAACTCCTTATTTTACTCAAATTAAATCTGTTAACTCCCTTTAATTTGGAAATCTCCTTTCTGACTGAACTTCACCTTTAATCCTGACCGTTGATTGAAATCGATCTCAACCGTTGATAAATTCCAGGAAAGTCTATTTAAGAGACCCTCATCTCTTCATTTTGAAAGGTTGAATGAGAATTTGCAGCTAATTGTTGCTGGAATTCATACTCACATTTGCTCATATTCACATACACAAAAATCAAGTTTCACCAAAAGTTGACCAAATTTAACAATGGTTGACTTGAGTTGACTAGTTTCAAAATTTTTTTTGAAATAATTAAACGAAATTATTTAATTAAATGGAGTACTTACTTCTAATTAATTAAACAAAGTTATTTAATTAAATGAGAAGCCATTCCTAATTAATTAAATGAAGTTATGTAATTAAATAATAACAGTGTCTCTATTTAATTAAAGATTATTTAATTAAATAGGCAAAGTAAATATGAGAGCATATCTCATTTTATTAAATTAAATATCTCAACAAAATCTCTGTTCAGTTGAAAAAGGGAAATTTCCAGTTCACTATTGATAAAAAATGAGTTAAATCAGTTAACTCTGTTTTCTACTCAAATTGAATCAGTTAACTCCTTATTTTACTCAAATTAAATCTGTTAACTCCCTTTGATTTCAAAATCTCCCTTTATGACTGAACTTCACTTTCAATCCTAACCGTTGATTGAAATCAATCTCAACCATTGATGAATTTCAGGAAAGTCTATTTAAGAGAACCTCATTTGTACATTTTGAAAGGTTGAATGAGAATTTGCATCGACTTATTGCTGGAATTCATACTCACATTTGCTCATATTCACATACACAAAGATCAAGTTTGACAAAAAGTTGACCAGATTTAACCACGGTTGACTTGAGTTGACTAGTCTAGAAAAGAATTTTGGAATAATTAAAAAAAATTATTTAATTAAATGGAGTACTTACTTCTAATTAATTAAACAAAGTTATTTAATTAAATGAGAAGCCATTCCTAATTAATTAAATGAAATTATTTAATTAAATAAGAAAAGTGTCTTTAATTAATTAAAGATTATTTAATTAATAGCAAAAGTAATTATGACAGCATATCTCATTTTATTGAATTAAATATCTCAACAAAATCTCTCTTCAGTTCAAAAAGGAAAATTTCCAGTTCACTATGGATCAAAAATGAGTTAAATCAGTTAACTCCTTTTTCTACTCAAATTGAATCAGTTAACTCCTTATTTTACTCAAATTAAATCTGTTAACTCCCTTTAATTTGGAAATCTCCCTTTATGAATGAACTTCACCTTTAATCCTGACCGTTGATTGAAATCGATCTCAACCGTTGATGAATTCCAAGAAAGTCTATTTAAGAGACCCTCATCTCTTCATTTTGAAAGGTTGAATGAGAATTCGCATTGAATTGTTGCTGGAATTCATACTCACATTTGCTCATATTCACATATGCAAAGATCAAGTTTGACCAAAAGTTGACCAGATTTAACCACGGTTGACTTGAGTTGACTAGTTTCAAATTTTTTTTTGAAATAATTAAACGAAATTATTTAATTACATGAAGTACTTACTTCTAATTAATTAAACAAAGTTATTTAATTAAATAAGAAGCCATTCCTAATTAATTAAATGAAGTTATTTAATTAAATAAGAAAAGTGTCTCTAATTAATTAAAGATTATTTAATTAAATAGAAAAAGTAATTATGAGAGCATATATCATTTTGTTAAATTAAATATCTCAACAAAATCTCTCTTCAGTTCAAAAAGGAAAATTTCCAGTTCACTATTGATAAAAAATGAGTTAAATTAGTTCACTCCTTTTTCTACTCATATCGAATCAGTTAACTCCTCATTTTACTCAAATTAAATCTGTTAACTCTTTTTAATTTTGAAATCTCCGTTTATAACTGAACTTCACCTTTAATCCTGACCGTTGATTGAAATCGATCTCAACCGTTGATGAATTCCAAGAAAGTCTATTTAAGAGACCCTCATCTCTTCATTTTGAAAGGTTGAATGAAAATTTGAATCGAATTGTTTCTATAATTCATACTCACATTTGCTCATATTCACATACGCAAAGATCAAGTTTGACCAAAAGTTGACTAGATTTAACCACGATTGACTTGAGTTGACTAGTTTCGAAAAGAATTTTGAAATAATTAAACGAAATTATTTAATTAAATGGAGTACTTACTGCTAATTAATTAAACAAAGTTATCTAATTAAATGAGAAGCCATTCTTAATTAATTAAATGAAGTTATTTAATTAAATAAGAAAACTGTCTCTAATTAATTAAAGATTATTTAATTAAATAGAAAAAGTAATTATGAGTGCATATCTCATTTTATTAAATTAAAGATCTCAACAAAATCTCTCTTCAGTTCAAAAAGGGAAATTTCTAGTTCACTCTCAATAAAAAATGAGTTAAATCAGTTAACTCCTTTTTCTACTCAAATTGCATTAGTTAACTCCTTGTTTTACTCAAATTAAATCTGTTAACTCCCTTTAATTTGAAAATCTCCCTCTATGACTGAACTTCACCTTTAATCCTGACCATTGATTGAAATCAATCTCAACCGTTGATGAATTCTAGGAAAGTCTATTTGAGAGACCCTCATCTCTTCATTTTGAAAGGTTGAATGAGAATTTGCATTGAATTGTTGCTGAAATTCATACTCGCATTTGCTCATTTTTAAATACGTAAAGATCAAGTTTGACCAAAAGTTGACCAGATTTAACCACAGTTGACTTGAGTTGACTAGTTTCGAAAAGAATTTTTAAATAATTAAATAAAATTATTTAATTAAATGGAGTATTATTTCTAATTAATTAAACAAAGTTATTTAATTAAATGAGAAGCCATTCCTAATTAATTAAATGAAGTTATTTAATTAAATAAGAAAATTGTCTCTAATTAATTAAATATTATTTAATTAAATAGAAAAAGTAATTATGAGAGCATATCTCATTTTATTAAATTAAATATTTCAACAAAATCTCTCTTCAGTTCAAAAAGGAAAATTTCCAGTTCACTATTGATAAATTTGAGTTATATCAGTTAACTCCTTTTTCTACTCAAATTGAATCAGTTAACTCCTTATTTTACTCAAATTAAATCTGTTAACTCTCTTTAATTTAGAAATCTCTCTTTATGACTGCACTTCACCTTTAATCCTGACCGTTGATTGAAATCGATCTCAACCATTGACGAATTCCAGAAAATTCTATTTAGGAGACCCTCATCTCTTCATTTTGAAAGGTTGAATGAGAATTTGCATTGAATTGTTGCTGGAATTCATACTCACATTTGCTCATATTCACATACGCAAAGATCAAGTTTGACAAAAAGTTGACCAGATTTAACCACAGTTGACTTGAGTTGACTAGTTTCAAAATTTTTTTTGAAATAATTAAATGAAATTATTTAATTAAATGGAGTACTTACTTCTAATTAATTAAACAAAATTATTTAATTAAATGAGAAGCCATTCCTAATTAATTAAATGAAGTTATTTAATTAAATAAGAAAAGTGTCTCTAATTAATTAAAGATTATTTAATTAGATAGAAAAAGTAATTATGAGGGCATATCTCATTTTATTAAATTAAATATTTCAACAAAATCTCTCTTAAGTTCAAAAAGGAAATTTTTTTATTCAGTATTGATAAAAAATGAGTTAAATTAGTTAACTCCTTTTTCTACTCAAATTGAATCAATTAACTCCTTATTTTACTTAAATTAAATCTGTTCACTCCTTTTAATTTGGAAATCTCCCTTTATGACTGAACTTCACCTTTAATCCTGACCGTTGATTGAAATCGATCTCAACTGTTGATGAATTCCAATAAAGTCTATTTAAGAGACCCTCATCTGTTCATTTTGAAAGGTTGAATGAGAATTTGCATCGAATTGTTGCTCGAATTCATACTCACATTTGCTCATATTCACATACGTAAAGATCAAGTTTGACGAAAAGTTGACTAGATCTAACCATGATTGACTTGAGTTGACTAGTTTCGAAAAGAATTATGAAATAATTAAATAAAATTATTTAATTAAATCGAGTACTTACTTCTAACTAACTAAATAAAGTTATTTAATTCAATGAGAACCCATTCCTAGTTAATTAAATGAAGTTATTTAACTAAATAAGAAAAGTGTCTCTAATTAATTAAAGATTATTTAATTAAATAGAAAAAGTAATTATGAGAGCATATCTCATTTTATTAAATTAAATATCTCAACAAAATCTCTCTTCAGTTCAAAAAGAGAAATTTTTAGTTCACTATTGATAAAAAATGAGTTAAATGAGTTAACTCTTTTTTCTACTCAAATTGAATCAGTTAACTCCTTATTTTACTCAAATTAAATCTGTTAACTCCCTTTAATTTGGGAATCTCCCTTTATGACTGAACTTCACCTTTAATCTTGACCATTGATTGAAATCGATCTCAACCGTTGATGAATTCTGGGAAAGTCTATTTAAGAGACCCTCATCTCTTCATTTTGAAAAGTTGGATGAGAATTTGCATCAAATTGTTTATGGAATTCATACTCACATTTGCCCATAGTTACATATGCAAAGATCAAGTTTGACTAAAAGTTGACCCTATTTAACTACGGTTGACTTGAGTTGAATAGTTTTGAAAAGAATTTTGAAAAAATTAAACAAAATTATTTAATTAAATGGAGTACTTACTTCTAATTAATTAAACAAAGTTATTTAATTAAATGAGAAGGCATTCCTAATTAATTAAATGAAGTTATTTAATTAAATAGAAAAAGTAATTATGAGTGCATATGTCATTTTATTAAATTAAATATCTCAACAAAATCTCTGTTCAGTTCAAATGTAGTTGAATTTCACCTTAATTTGGAAATTTCCGTTTATAACTGAACTTCACCTTTCATCCTGACCGTTGATTGAAATTGATCTCAACCATTGATGAATTCCAAGAAAGTCTATTTAAGAGACCCTCATATATTCATTTTGAAAGGTTGAATGAGAATTTGAATTGAATTGTTCCTGGAATTCATATTCACGTTTGCTCATATTCACATACACAAAGATCAAGTTTGAGCAAAACCTGACCAGATTTAACCACGGTTGACTTGAGTTGACTAGTTTCGAAAAGAATTTTGAAATAATTAAACCAAATTATTTAATTAAATGCAGTAGTTACTTCTAATTAATTAAACAAAGTTATTTAATTAAATGAGAAGCCATTCCTAATTAATTAAATGAAGTTATTTAATTATATAAGAAAAGTGTCTCTAATTAATTAAAGATTATTTAATTAAATAGAAAAAGTAATTATGAGAGCATATCTCATTCTATTAAATCAAATATCTCAACAAAATCTCTCTTCAGTTCAAAAAGGGAAATTCCCAGTTCACTATTGATAATAAATTAGTTAAATCAGTTAACTCTTTTTTCTACTCAAATTGAATCAGTTAACACCTTATTTTACTCAAATTAAATTTGTTAACTCCGTTTAATTTGAAAATCTCCCCTGATGACTGAACTTCACCTTTATTCCTGACCGTTGATTGAAATCTATCTCAACCGTTGATGAATTCTACGAAAGTCTATTTAAGAGACCATCATCTCTTCGTTTTGAAAGGTTCAATGAGAATTTGCATCGAATTGTTGCTGGAACTCATACTCACATTTGCTCATATTCCAATACACAAAGATCAAGTTTGACCAAAAGTTGACCAGATTTAACTATGATTGACTTGAGTTGACTAGTTTCGAAAAGAATTTTGAAATAATTAAATGAAACTATTTAATTAAATGGAGTACTTACTTCTAATTAAACAAAGTTATTTAATTAAATGCGAAGCTATTCCTAATTGATTAAATGAAGTTATTTAATTAAATAAGAAAAGTGTCTCTAATTGATTAAATATTATTTAATGAAATAAAAAAAGTAATTATGAGAGCATATCTCATTTTATTAAATTAAATATCTCAACAAAATCTCTCTTCAGTTCAAAAAGGGAAATTTCCAGTTCACTATTGATAAAAAATGAGTTAAATCAATTAACTCCTTTTTCTACTCAAATTGAATCAGTTAACTCCTAATTTTACATAAATTAAATCTGTTAACTCAATTTAATTTTGAAATCTCCCTTTATGACTGAACTTCACCTTTCATCTTGACCATTGATTGAAATCGATCTCAACCATTGATGAATTTCAAGAAAGTCTATTTAAGAGACCCTCATCTATTCATTTTGAAAGGTTGAATGAGAATTTGCATCGAATTATTGCTGGAATTCATACTCACATTTGCTCATATTCACATACGCAAATATCAAGTTTGACCTAAACTTGACCAGATTTAACCACGGTTGACTTGAGTTGACTAGTTTCGAAAATAATTTTGAAATAATTAAATAAAATTATTTAATTAAATGGAGTACTTACTTCTAATTAATTAAATCAAATTATTTAATTAAATGAAAAGCCATTCCTAATTAATTAAATGAAGTTATTTAATTATATAAGAAAAGTGTCTCTAATTGATTAAATATTATTTAATGAAATTAAAAAATTAATTATGAGAGCATATCTCATTTTATTAAATTAAATATCTCAACAAAATCTCACTTCAGTTCAAAAAGGAAAATTTTCAATTCACTATTGATAAAAAATGAGTTAAATCAGTTAACTCCTTTTTCTACTCAAATTGAATCAGTTAACTCCTTATTTTACTCAAATTAAATCTGTTAACTCCCTTTAATTTGGGAATCTCCCTTTATGACTGAACTTCACCTTTAATCCTGACCGTTGATTGAAATCAATCTAAACCGTTGATGAATTCAAATAAAGTATATTTAAGACACCCTCATCTCTTCATTTTGAAAGGTTGAACAAGAATTTGCATTGATTTGTTGTTGGAATTCATACTCACATTTGCTCATATTCACATACGTAAAGATCAAGTTTGACCAAAAGTTGACCAGATTTAACCACGGTTGACTTGAGTTGACTAGTTTCGAAAAGAATTTTGAAATAACTAAACGTAATTATTTAATTAAATGGAGTACTTGCTTCTAATTAATTAAACAAAGTTATTTAATTAAATGAGAAGCCATTCCTAATTAATTAAATGAAGTTATTTAAGTAAATAAGAAAAGTGTCTCTAATTAATTAAAGATTATTTAATTAAATAGAAAAATTAATTATGAGAGCATATCTCATTTTATTAAATTTAACATCTCAATAAAATCTCTATTCAATTCTAAAAGGGAAATTTTCAATTCAGTATTGATCAAAAATGAATTAAATGAGTTAACTCCTTTTTCTACTCAAATTGAATCTGTTAACTCCTTATTTTACTCAAATTAAATCTGTTAACTTCCTTTAATTTGGAAATCTCCCTTTATGACTGAACTTCACTTTTAATCCTGACCGTTGATTGAAATCGATCTCTACCGTTGATGAATTCAAGGAAAGTCTATTTAAGAGACCCTCATCTCCTCATTTTCAAAGGTTGAATGAGAATTTGCATCAAATTTTTGCTGGAATTCATACTCACATTTCCTCATATTCACATACGCAAAGATCAAGTTTGACCAAAAGTTGACTAGATTTAACCACGGTTGACTTGAGTTGACTAGTTTCAAAATTTGTTTTGAAATAATTAAATAAAATTATTTAATTAAATATGAAGCCATTCTTAATTAATTAAATGAAATTATTTAATTAAATAAGAAAACTATCTCTAATTAATTAAAGATTATTTAATTAAATAGAAAAAGTAATTATGAGAGCATATCTCATTTTATTAAATTTAATATCTCAACAAAATCTCTATTCAATTCAAAAAGAGAAATTTTCAATTCAGTATTGTTAAAAAATGAGTTAAATCAGTTATCTCCTTTTTCTACTCAAATTGAATCAGTTAACTCCTTATTTTACTCAAATTAAATCTGTTAACTTCTTTTAATTTGGAAATCTCTCTTTATGACTAAACTTCACTTTTAATCCTGACCATTGATTGAAATCGATCTCTACCATTGACGAAATTCAAAAAAAGTCTATTTAAGAGACCCTCATCTTTTCATTTTTAAAGGTTGAATGAGAATTTGCATCGAATTGTAGCTGGAATTAATACTCACATTTGCTCATATTCACATACGCAACGATCAAGTTTGACCAAAAGTTGACCAGATTTAACCACGGTTGACTTGAGTTGACTAGTTTCAATTTTTTTTTTTGAAATAATTAAACAAAATTATTTAATTAAATGGAGTACTTACTTCTAATTAATTAAACAAACTTATTTAATTAAATACGAAGCCATTCTTAATTAATTAAATGAAGTTATTTAATTAAATAAGAAAAGTGTCTCTAATTAATTAAAGATTATTTAATTAAATAGAAAAATTAATTATGAGAGCTTATCTCATTTTATTAAATTAAACATCTCAACAAAATTTTTCTTCAGTTTAAAAAGGGAAATTTTCAGTTCACTATTGATAAAAAATGAGTTAAATCGGTTAACTCTTTTTTGCTACTCAAATTGAAACAATTAACTCCTTATTTTACTCAAATTAAATCTGTTAACACCCTTTAATTTGAAAATCTCATTTTATGACTGAACTTCACCTTTAATCCTGACCATTGATTGAAATCGATCTCAACCGTTGATGAATTTCAGGAAAGACTATTTAAGAGGCCCTCATCTCTTCATTTTGAAAAGTTGAATGAGAATTTGCATCAAATTGTTACTGGAATTCATACTCACATTTGCTCATATTCACATACGCAAAGATCAAGTTCGACCAAAAGTTAACCAAATTTAACCACGTTTGACTTGAGTTGACTAGTTTCAAAAAAAAATTTGAAATAATTAAACAAAATTATTATATTAAATCGAGTACTTATTTCTCATTAATTAAACAAAGTTATTTAATTAAATGAGAAGCCATTCCTAATTAATTAAATGAGGTTATTTAATTAAATAAAAAAAGTGTCTCTAATTAATTAAATATTATTTAATTAAATAAAAAAATTAATTATGAGAGCATATCTTATTTTATTAAATTAAATATCTCAACAAAATCTCTCTTCAATTCAATAAAAGAAATTTTCAGTTCACTATTGATAAAAAATGAGTTAAATCAATTAACTCTTTTTTCTACTCAAATTGAATCAGTTAACTGCTTATTTTACTCAAATTAAATCTGTTAACTCTCTTTAGTTTTGAAATCTCCCTTTATGACAGAACTTCACATTTAATCCTGACAGTTGATTGTAATCGATCTCAACCGTTGATGAATTCCAGTAAAGTCTATTTAAGAGACCCTCATCTCTTCGTTTTGAAAGGTTGAAAGAGAATTTGCATCGAATTGTTGCTAGAATTCATACTCACATTTGCTCATATTCACATATGCAAAGACTAAGTTTGACCAAAAGTTGACTAGATTTAACAACGGTTGACTTGAGTTGACTAGTTTCGAAAAGAATTTTGAAATAATTAAACAAAATTATTTAATTAAATGGAGTACTTACTTCTAATTAATTAAACAAAGTTATTTAATTAAATGAAAAGCCATTCCTTATTAATTAAATGAAGTTATTTAATTAAATAAGAAAAGGGTCTCTAATTAATTAAAGATTATTTAATTAAATAGAAGAAGTAACTATGAGAGCATTTTATTAAATTAAATATCTCAACAAAATCTCTCTCAAGTTCAAAAAGAGAAATTTTCAGTTCACTATTGATAAAAAATGAGTTAAATTAGTTAACTCCTTTTTCTACTCAAATTGAATTAGGTAACTGCTTATTTTACTCAAATTAAATATGTTAACTCCCTTTAATTTGGAAATCTTCCTTTATGACTGAACTTCACCATTAATCCTGACCGTTGATTGAAATCGATCTCAACCGTTGATGAATTCGAGAAAAGTCTATTTAAGAGACCCCCATCTCTTCGTTTTCAAAGGATGAATGAGAATTTGCAACGAATTGTTGCTGAAATTCATACTCACATTTGCTCATATTCACATACGCAAACATTAAGTTTGACCAAAAGTTGACCAGATTTAAGCATGGTTGACTTGAGTTGACTAGTTTTGAAAATAATTTTGAAATAATTAAACGAAATTATTTATTTAAATGGAGTACTTACCTCTAATTAATTAAACAAAGTTATTTAATTAAATGAGAAGCTATTCCTAATTAATTAAATGATGTGTCTCTAATTAATTAAAGATTATTTAATTAAATAAAAAAAGTAATTATAAGCATATCTCATTTTATTAAATTAAATATCTCAACAAAATCTCTCTTCAGTTCAAAAAGGGAAATTTCCAGTTCACTATTGATAAAAAATGAGTTAAATCAGTTAACTATTTTTTCTACTCAAATTGAATCAGTTAACTTCTTATTTTACTCAAATTAAATCTGTTAACTCCCTTTAATTTGGAAATCTCCCTTTATGATTAAACTTAACCTTTAATGCTGACCGTTGATTGAAATCGATCTCAACCGTTGATGAATTTCAGAAAAATTTATTTAAGAGATCCTCATCTCTTTGTTTTGAAAGGTTGAATAAAAATTTGTATTGAATTGTTGCTGGAATTCATACTCACATTTGCTCATCTTCACATAAGCAAATATCAAGTTTGACCAAAAGTTGACCAGATTTAACCACCGTTGACTTTAGTTGACTAGTTTCGAAAAGAATTTTAAAATAATTAAACGAAATTATTTAATTAAATGGAGTAGTTACTTCTAATTAATTAAACAAAGTTATTTAATTAAATAAGAAGCTATTCCTAATTAATTAAATAAAGTTATTTAATTAAATAAGAAAAGGGTCTCTAATTAATTAAAGATTATTTAATTAAATAGAAAAAGTAATTATGAGAGTATATCTCATTTTATTAAATTAAATATCTCAACAAAATCTCTCTTCAGTTCAAAAAGGGAAATTTCTAGTTCACTATTGATAAAAAATGAGTTAAATCAATTAACTCTTATTTCTACTCAAATTGAATTAGTTAACTCCTTATTTTACACAAATTAAATCTGTTAACTCCTTTTAATTATGAAATCTCCCTTTATGGCTGAACTTCACCTTTAATCCTGACCGTTGATTAAAATCGATCTCAACCGTTGATAAATTCTAGGAAAGTCTATTTAAGAGACCCTCATCTCTTCATTTTCAAAGGTTGAATGATAATTTGCATCGAATTGTTGCTGAAATTCATACTCACATTTGCTCATATTCACATACGCAAAGATCAAGTTTGACCAAAAGTTGACTAGATTTAACCACGGTTTACTTGAGTTGACTAGTTTTGAAAAGAATTTTGAAATAATTTTTAAAAATTATTTAATTAAATGGACTACTTCTTTCTAATTAATTAAACAAAGTTATTTAATTAAATGAGAAGCCATTCCTAATTAATTAAATGAAGTTATTTAATTAAATAAGAAAAGTGCCTCTAATAAATTAAAGATTATTTAATTAAATAGAAAAAGTAATTATGAGAGCATATCTCATTTTATTAAATTAAATAACTCAACAAAATCTCTCTTCAGTTCAAAAAGGAAAAATTTCAGTTCACTATTGATCAAAAATGAGTTAAATCAGTTAACTCATTTTTCTACTCAAATTGAATCAGTTAACTCTTTATTTTACTCAAATTAAATCTATTAACTTCCTTTAATTTGAAAATCTCCCTTTATGACTGAACTTCACCTTTAATCCTGACCGTTGATTGAAATCGATCTCAACCGTTGATAAATTCTAGGAAAGTCTATTTAAGAGACCCTCATCTCTTCATTTTGAAAGGTTGAATGAGAATTTGCGTCGAATTGTTGCTATAATTCATACTCACATTTGCTCATATTCACATAAGTAAAGATCAAGTTTGACCAAAAGTTGACCAGATTTAACCACGGTTGACTTGAGTTGACTAGTTTCGAATTTTTTTTTAAAATAATTAAATGAAATTATTTAATTAAATGGAGTACTTACTTCTAATTAATTAAAAAAAGTTATTTAATTAAATGAGAAACCATTCTTAATTAATTAAATGAAGTTATTCAGTTAAATAAGAAAAGTGTCTCTAATTAATTAAAGATTATTTAATTAAATAGAAAAAGAAATTATGAGAGCATATCTCATTTTATTAAATTAAATATCTCAACAAAATTTCTCTTCAGTTCAAAAAGGGAAATTTTCAGTTCACTATTGATCAAAAATGAGTTAAATGAGTTAACTCATTTTTTCCACTCAAATTGAATTAATTAACTCTTTATTTTACTCAAATTAAATATGCTAACTCCCTTTAATTTGAAAATCTCCCTTTATGACTGAACTTCACCTTTAATCCTGATTGTTGATTAAAATCGATCTCAACCGTTGATGAATTCCATGAAAGTCTATTTAAGAGACCCTCATCTCTTCGTTTTGAAAGGTTGAATGAAAATTTGTATCGAATTGTTGCTAGAATTCATACTCACATTTTCTCATATTCACATATGCAAAGATCAAGTTTAACCAAAAGTTGACCAGATTTAACCACAGTTGACTAGTTTCGAAAATAATTTTGAAATTATTAAACGAAATTATTTAATTAAATAGAGTACTTACTTCTAATTAATTAAACAAAGTTATTTAATTAAATGAAAAGCCATTCCTAATCAATTAAATTAAGTTATTTAATTAAATAAGAAAAGTGTCTCTAATTAATTAAAGATTATCTAATTAAATAAAAAAAGTAATTATGAGAGCATATCTCATTTAATTTAATTAAATATCTCAACAAAATTTCTCTTCAGTTCAAAAAGGGAAATTTTCATTTCACTATTGATCGAAAATGAGTTAAATCAGATAACTCCTTTTTCTACTCAAATTGAATCAGTTAACTCCTTATTTTACTCAAATTAAATCTGTTAACTCCTTTTAATTTGAAAATCTACCTTTATGACTAAACTTCACCTTTAATCTTGACTGTTGATTGAAATCGATCTCAACCGTTGATGAATTCCAGGAAAGTCTATTTAAGAGACCCTCATCTCTTCGTTTTTAAAGTTTGAATGAGAATTTGCATCGAATTGTTAATGGAATTCATACTCACATTTGCTCATATTCACATACGCAAAGATCAAGTTTGACCAAAAGTTGACCAAATTTAACCACAGTTGACTTGAGTTGACTAGTTTCGAAAAGAATTTTGAAATAATTAATCGAAATTATTTAATTAAATGGAGTACTTACCTCTAATTAATTAAATAAAATTATTTAATTAAATGAGAAGCCATTCCTAATTAATTAAATGAAGTTATTTAATTAAATAAGAAAAGTCTCTCTAATTAATTAAAGATTATTTAATTAAATAGAAAAAGTAATTATAAGAGCATATCTCATTTTATTAAATTAAATATCTCAACAAAATCTCTCTTCAGTTCAAAAAGGGAAATTTTCAATTCACTATTGATAAAAAATGAATTAAATCAGTTAACTCTTTTTTCTACTCAAATTGAATCAGTTAACTCCTTATTTTACTCAAATTAAATTTGTTAACTCCCTTTAATTTTGAAATCTTCCTTTATGACTGAACTTCACCTTTAATCCTGACCGTTGATTGAAATCAATTTCAACCGTTGATGAATTTCAAGAATGTCTATTTAAGAGACCCTGATCTCTTCATTTTGAAAGGTTGAATGAGAATTTGCATCGAATTGTTGCTGGAATTCATACTCACATTTGCTCATATTCACATACGCAAAGATCAAGTTTGACCAAAAGTTGACCAAATTTAACCGCGGTTGACTTGAGTTGACTAGTTTTGAAAACAATTTTGAAATAAGTAAACAAAATTATTTAATTAAATGGAGTACTTACTTCTAATTAATTAAACAAAGTTATTTAATTAAATAAGAAGCCATTCCTAATTAATTAAATGAAGTTATTTAATTAAATAAGAAAAGTGTCTCTAATTAATTAAAGATTATTTAATTAAATAAAAATAATAATTATGAGAGCATATCTCATTTTATTAAATTAAATATCTCAACAAAATATCTCTTCAGCTCAAAAAGGGAAATTTCCAGTTCACTATTGATCAAAAATGAGTTAAATCAGTTAACTCCTTTTTCTACTCAAATTGAATCAGTTAACTCTTTATTTTACTTAAATTAAATCTGTTAACTCCCTTTAATTTGAATATCTCCCTTTATCACTTAACTTCACCTTTAATCTTTCCTGTTGATTGAAATCGATCTCAACCATTGATGAATTCTAAGAAAGTCTATTTAAGAGACCCTTATCTCTTCATTTTGAAAGGTTGAATGAGAATTTGCATCGAATTGTTGCTGGAATTCATACTCACATTTTCTCATATTCTGTAGTGACTACCCTCGTTCACATCTTTTTTGAACATTGTTGTTATTATCAAACTATGATGGACTAGGTTTATGTTGATGGATTAGTGGTATTATTTTGACACTATCAGACATTATGTTATGGATTCAGAGGTTATGAGATGAGATTATTTAGACTTTACATTTCATGCATACATGATGATCATTTTACTATTTTCAGTTATTACTGATGATTAGTTGATGATTATTATCTCATGTGTTTTATTATGGATACTTACCCCATACTTGCATGTGTATGGTGTGTGTGTTTTCTTATTGTATGGTGTTTCTGATGTGGTTAAGGAAGGGAGTTGTAGTCACCTGCTTAGTTGGGATCTACACGATGCACCACTTCCTACCATTGTCTATTTAACTTAGCATATATATATATATATATATATATATATATATATATATATATATATACATGGTTTTTCTGCAGGTTGAAGGTATTGGGTATCGACTTCCCTGAATTGACAAGATGAGCATACCCTATTATACTATTTCAATGATAAGAGAAGGGAGATAAATTCTCAAGTCCAAATCTCAAACCCTTAAACCAATTGTCCTAGTGAGGTAGGACAAGTATCTGGATATTTTACCCACCGAATGTCTCAGATGACATAATTCATAATTTTTAATCTTTTAGACTGATTTTGAGTGATTTGCTCTATGATGGGTTTTCATATTTTATCTTGGAAGTCTATGGTGAATTTTCTATTAATTAAGTCTTAATAAACAGATTTAATTAATAAATTAATTATTTGAGAAAATTAATATAAAATATCATTTTATTTGATATTTTGATTATAATTAATTGAATGGGAATTAATTGAGGAAAAAGAATTAAATAAATGAAAATTAAAAATTAAAATTAATAATAATAATAAAATAATAATAAAGTAATAAATAAATAATAATAATAAAAGTTATAAAAATTAAAATAAAAGTTATAAATATTTAAATAAAAATTATATTAAAGTGAATTGGAGTTATAAGCTTGCATGGGAATTAACGCACTTCTCTATTTCTCATGTGTCAACAACACGGGGGTTAGTGCATCAATTAAGCACATGGTGTCTACAACCCTATGACTCATCTTGAAGGTTGGAAAAGACCTATGCTTAGTTGGTGACACCTTCCAACTATTTCTAGAAGCATTCTAGATGTTTCCTGAAAGCTCTTTATATTCAGGCATTCATAGAAGCTTAGACATAGCGTTGGGAGAGCAATTGGAGCATTGGAGGACTCAAGAATTCTGAAGAAGGGAGGAGCTTGCTCTATGGATTTTCTGAGGAAGAGCAATTTAGCATCAGAATTCGAGTAGATTCTTGTGATTTTAATTATGCTATTTTCACATCACACATTCCCTGTCTTCTTCATGTCTTCCATATGTCTTCTGAGAAGTTTCATATTTATATGCATTCTCAATATGGGTAGATTAATTTATTGGAGAATTTTATATGCATTCTGTAATGCAAATATTTTATTCTTAAATTGTAGATATAATCTTTGTGGAAAAAAAAAAACATACATGGTTATATATTCAGATCAGCATACATACATATATATATATATATATATATATATATATGTATACAATTATTATGAATCTATTATAAAATATAAATATATATATACATATACATATATATATATATATAATATGTCGAATGAGCGATCGATAAATCGCAGTGGAGAAATTTAATAAATCGCATCACAATTCATATCACATGAATCAATGTATATAATGAAATGTCGTGGGCACGAATTGTACCCACGCCTGCGAAAGGCAGAGACCTACCATCGCAGGTCTACGACGACAAGGGTACTACGTACCTTCTGTCAGCGTAGTGCCTATGACTACAGGTACTGCGTACTGTAGCAAGTGTTTGGTGGGGTAAATTAATGTTAATGTGATGCAAAAAAAATGTTTATGTTAAAACTTTTATAAACAATCGATTCTCATTGCTATATAATATGGTGTCAATCAAAATTGTTAAATCAATTTTATGAAAACGTATTAACTATTTATATATTTACATATGTATGTATATATATATATATATATATATATATATATATATATATATATATATATATATATATATATATATATATATATATATATGTAATATGTAAACATGTTATTTATAAATTTAAGTTATTATTATTTGATAAATGATTTATATTGAATGTTTATTTTCATAAAGAGGACTCTTTAATAACTTTCAACTATTTAATAATTATAATTGTTTTAAATTATTAAATAAAGAATTGACAGTTTGGTGGGGAATGTATCAAACAAATATTATTAATTGGAAAAGGGATTTTTTTTAGTTCTAATAAGAAAAACTTTTATCCAAAAACAATATATGTGTTTTTCCATTCAAACTTGGAAACTAAAACTGAGATCTCTACATTTTGTAAACTTGGTATAACCAAAACATGTGTTTGCATTGTGTATTCTTTAAGCTATTGTTTTGGGTTTTGGGTTGACTAGGGTTGACTAGTATAGGATGTCTACTAGAGGCTTGGGGGTTATGTGATTGTGGTGACATGATGATGTTTTAATCTCGATCTTTATAAATCCAACCATGGTTATGTGATGGAATGCTCTATGTATTGGTTGTGATTACTGATTGTTATAGTTGAAATTTTTATGTATGAGACACTTGACTTAACCATTATTTTGGTCATTGATCAGTTATCTTTGGTTATTTTCTAGTCACCATGATGGAACTGTAATGTGGATTTATTTTTGATGATGTCATGTTGTGACATGTTTGACTCAACCATTTTTGGAGTCTTCGATCAGTATGATTGAGATATATATTTCGATTATTGAGAACCATTGGATATTTGATTATCAGTGATACTTCAGTTGCCAATAGAGAGTTGTTGTGTTCATGATTTTCTATGGATGATAGCTCATGGAGATTTGATGTTTTTTATGCATATTTGTTGATTTTATTGTGGATTATCTTTTGTAATTTTGAGATTTATGATTCAATGAGCATAACTTCCCTTTTTGAACTGAAGAGAAATTTTGTTGAGATATTTAATTTAATAAAATGAGATATGTTCACATAGTTACTTTTTCTATTTAATTAAATAATCTTTAATTAATTAGAGACACTTTTCTTATTTAATTAAATAGATTCATTTAATTAATTAGGAATGGCTTCTCATTTAATTAAATAATTTTTTTCAATTAATTAGAAGTAAGTACTCCATTTAATTAAATAATTTCAAAAAAAATTTCGAAATTAGTCAACTCAAGTCAACTGTGGTTAAATCTGGTCAACTTTTGGTCAAACTTGATCTTTGCGTATGTAAATATGAGCAAATGTGAGTATGAATTCCAGCAACAATTTGATGCAAATTCTCATTCAACCTTTCAAAAGGAAGAGATGAGGGTCTCTTAAATAGACTTTCTTAGAATTCAAATAGTTGAGATCAATTTCAATCAACGGTCAGGATTAAAGGTGAAGTTCAGTCATAAAAGGAAATTTCTAAATTAAAAGGAGTTAATAGATTTAATTTGAGTAAAATAAGGAGTTAACTGATTCAATTTGAGTAGAAAAAGGAGTTACTAATTTAACTCATTTTTGATCAATAGTGAATTGGAAATTTCCCTTTTTGAACTGAAGAGAGATTTTTTTGAGATATTTAATTTAATAAAATGAGATATGCTCTCATAATTACTTTTTCTATTTAATTAAATAATCTTTAATTAATTAGAGATACTTTTCTTATTTAATTAAATAACTTCATTTAATTAATTAGGAATGGCTTCTTATTTAATTAAATAACTTGGTTTAATTAATTAGAAGTAAGTACTCCATTTAATCAAATAATTTCATTTAATTATTTCAAAATTTTTTTCAAAACTAGTCAACTCAAGTCAACCGTGGTTAAATCTGGTCAACTTTTGGTCAAACTTGATCTTTGTGTATGTGAATATGAGCAAATGTGACTATGAATTCTAGCAACAATTCGATGCAAATTTTCATTCAACCTATCAAAATGAAGAGAAAAGGATCTCTTAAATAGACTTTCCTGAAATTCATCAACGGTTGAAATCAATTTCAATCAACGGTCAGGATTAAAGGTGAAGTTCAGTCATAAAGGGAGATTTCCAAATTAAAGGGAGTTAACAGATTTAATTTGAGTAAAATAAGGAGTTAACTGATTCAATTTGAGTAGAAAAAAGAGTTAACTCATTTAACTCATTTTTCATCAATAGTTAACTGAGTTAACTCATTTAACTCATTTTTCATCAATAGTGAACTGAGTTAACTCATTTAACTCATTTTTCATCAATAGTGAACTAAAAATTGACCTTTTTGAACTGAAGAGATTTTTTTTTGAGATATTTAATTTAATAAAATGAGATATGCTCTCATAGTTTTTTATTCTATTTAATTAAATAATCTTTAATTAATTAGAGACACTTTTCTTATTTAATTAAATAGATTCATTTAATTAATTAGGAATGGCTTCTTATTTAATTAAATAAATTTGTTTAATTAATTAGAAGTAAGTACTCCATTTAATTAAATAATTTCGTTTAATTATTTCAAAAAAATTTTGAAACTAGTCAACTCAACTCAACTATGGTTAAATCTGGTCAACTTTTGGTCAAACTTGATCTTTGCATATGTGAATATGAGCAAATGTGAGTATGAATTCCAGCAACAATTCAATGCAAATTCTCATTCAAACTTTCAAAAGGAAGAGATGAGGGTCTCTTAAATAGACTTTCTTAGAATTCATCAACGGTTGAGATCGATTTCAATCAATGGTCAGGATTAAAGGTGAAGTTCACTCATAAAGGGAGATTTCCAAATTAAAGGGAGTTAACAGATTTAATTTGAGTAAAATAAGGAGTTAACTGATTCAATTTGAGTAGAAAAAGGAGTTAATTGATTTAACTCGTTTTTGATCAATAGTGAACGGGAAATTTCACTTTTTGAACTGAAGAGAGATTTATTTGAGATATTTAATTTAATAAAATGAGATATGCTCTCATAACTACTTTTTCTATTTAATTAAATAACTTTGTTTAATTAATTAGAAGTAAGTACTCCATTTAATTAAATAATTTCATTTAATTATTTTAAAATTCTTTTTAAAACTAGTCAACTCAAGTCAACCGTGGTAAAATCTGGTCAACTTTTGGTCAAACTTGATCTTTGTGCATGTGAATATGAGGAAATGTGAGTATGAATTCCAGCAAGAATTCAATGCAAATTCTCATTCAACCTTTCAAAATGAAGAGATGAGGGTCTCTTAAATAGACTTTTCTGGAGTTCATCAACGGTTGAGATCGATTTCAATCAACGATCGGGATTAAAGATGAAGTTCAGTCATAAAAGAAGATTTCCAAATTAAAGGGAGTTAACAGATTTAATTTGAGTAAAATAAGGAGTTAACTAATTCAATTTAAGTAGAAAAAGGAGTTAACTAAGTTAACTAATTTTTGATCAATAGTGAACTGGAAATTTCCCTTTTTGAACTGAAGAGAGATTTTGTTGATATATTTAATTTAATAAAATGAGATATGCTCTCATAATTACTATTTTTATTTAATTAAATAATCTTTAATTAATTAGAGACACTTTTCTTATTTAATTGAATAACTTCATTTAATTAATTATGAATCGCTTCTCATTTAATTAAATAACTTTGTTTAATTAATTAGGAGTAAGTACTCCATTTAATTAAATAATTTCGTTTAATTATTTCAAAATTCTTTTTGAAACTTGTCAACTCAAGTCAACCGTGGTTAAATCTAGTCAAATTTTGGTCAAACTTGATCTTTGCGTATGTGAATATAAGCAAATGTGAGTATGAATTTCAGCAATAATTCGATGCAAATTCTCATTCAACCTTTCAAAATGAAGAGATGAGGGTCTCTAAAATAGACTTTCATGGTATTTATCAATGGTTGAGATCAATTTCAATCAACAATCAGGATTAAAGATGAAATTCAGTCATAAAGAGAGATTTCCAAATTAAAGGGAGTTAACAGATTTAATTTGAGTAAAATAAGGAAATAACTTATTCAATTTGAGTAGAAAAAGGAGTCAACTGATTTAACTCATTTTTTATCAATAGTGAACTGGAAATTTTATTTTTTCAACTGAAGAGAGATTTTGTTGAGATATTTAATTTAATAAAATGAGATATGCTCTCATAATTAATTTTTCTATTTAATTAAATAATCTATAATTAATTAGAGATACTTTTCTTATTTAATTAAATAACTTCATTTAATTAATTAGGAATGGCTTCTCATTTAATTAAATAACTTTGTTTAATTAATTAGAAGTAAGTTCTCCATTTAATTAAATAAATTTATTTAATTATTTCAAAATTCTTTTCGAAACTACTCAACTCAAGTCAACCGTGGTTAAATCTGGTCAACTTTTGGTCAAACTTGATCTTTGCGTGTGTGAATATTAGCAAATGTGAGTATGAATTCCAGTAACAATTTGATGCAAATTCTCATTCGACCTTTCAAAATGAAGAGTTGAGGGTCTCTTTAATAGACTTTCCATGAATTCTTCAACGGTTGAGATCGATCTCAATCAAGGGTCAAGACTAAAGGTGAAGTTCAGTCATAAAGGGAGATTTCCAAATTAAAGGGAGTTAACAGATTTAATTTGAGTAAAATAAGGAGTTAACTAATTCAATTTGAGTAGAAAAAGGAGTTGACTCATTTAACTCATTTTTTATCAATAGTGAACTGAAAATTTCCCTTTTTGAACTGAAGAGAGATTTTGTTGAGATATTTAATTTAATAAAATGAGATATGCTCTCATAATTACTTTTTTTATTTAATTAAATAATCTTTAATTAATTAGAGACACATTTTTCTTATTTAATTAAATAACTTCATTTAATTAATTAGGAATGGCTTCTTATTTAATTAAATAACTTTGTTTAATTAATTAGAAGTACTCCATTTAATTAAATAATTTCGTTTAATTATTTTAAAATTCTTTTTGAAACTAGTCAACTCAAGTCAACAGTGGTTAAATGTGGTCAACTTTTGGTCAAACTTGATCTTTGCATATGTGAATATGAATTCGAGCAACAATTCGATGCAAATTCTCATTCAACCTTTCAAAAGGAAGAGATGAGGGTCTCTTAAATAGACTTTCTTGGAATTCATTAACGATTGAGATCGATTTCAATCAACGGTCAAGATTAAATGTGAAGTTCAGTCATAAAGGGAGATTTCCAAATTAAAGGGAGTTAACGGATTTAATTTGAGTAAAATAAGGATTTAACTGATTCAATTTGAGTAGAAAAAGGAGTTAACTCATTTAACTCATTTTTGATCAATAGTGAACTGCAAATTTCCCTTTTTAAACTGAAGAGAGATTTTGTTGAGATATTTAATTTAATAAAATGAAATATGCTCACATAATTACTTTTTCTATTTAATTAAATAACCTTTAATAAATTATAGACAATTTTTTTATTTAATTAAATAACTTCATTTAATTAATTAGGAATGGCTTCTCATTCAATTAAATGACTGTTTAATTAATTAGAAGTAAGTACTCCATTTAAGTAAATAATTTCTTTTAATTATTTCAAAATTATTTTCGAAACTAGTCAACTCAAGTCAACCATAGTTAAATGTGGTTAAATTCTTTTCGAAACTAGTCAACTCAAGTCAACCGTGGTTAAATTTGCTCAACTTTCGGTCAAACTTGATCTTTGCGTATGTGAATATGAGCAAATGTGACTATGAATTCCAGCTACAATTCAATGCAAATTCTCATTCAACCTTTCAAAATGAAGAGATGAGGGTCTCTTAAATAGACTTTCCTTGAATTCATCAACGGTTGAGATCGATTTCAATCAACGGTCAGGATTAAAGGTGAAGTTTAGTCATAAAAGGAGATTTCCAAATTAAAGGGAGTTAACATATTTAATTTGAGTAAAATAAGGAGTTAACTGATTCAATTTGAGTAGAAAAAGGAGTTAACTGATTTAACTCATTTTTGATCAATAGTGAACTGAAAATTTCCCTTTCTGAACTGAAGAGAGATTTTGTTGAGATATTTAATTTAATAAAATGAGATATTCTCTCATAATTAATTTTTCTATTTAATTAAATAATCTTTAATAAATTATAGACACTTTCCTTATTTATATTAAATAACTTCATTTAATTAATTAGGAATGGCTTCTCATTTAATTAAATAAATTTGCTTACTTAATTAGAAGTAAGTACTACATTTAATTAAATAATTTCCTTTAATTATTTTAAATTTTTTTTTGAAACTAGTCAACTCAAGTTAACTGAGGTTAAATCTGGTCAACTTTTGGTCAAACTTGATTTTTGCGTATGTGAATATTAGCAAATGTGAGTATGAATTTCAGTAACAATTTGATGCAAATTCTCATTCAACCTTCCAAAATGAAGAGATGAGGGTCTCTTAAATAGACTTTCCTGGAATTCATCAATGGTTGAGATCGATTTCAATCAATGGTCAGGACTAAAGGTGAAGTTCAGTCATAAAGGGAGATTTCCAAATTAAAGGGTGTTAACAGATTTAATTTGAATAAAATAAGGAGTTAACTAATTCAATTTGAATAGAAAAAGGAGTTGACTCATTTAACTCATTTTTTATCAATAGTGAACTGGAAATTTCCATTTTTGAACTGAAGAGAGATTTTGTTGAGATATTTAATTTAATAAAATGAGATATGCTCTCATAATTACTTTTTCTATTTAATTAAATAACCTTTAATAAATTATAGACAATTTTTTTATTTAATTAAATAACTTCATTTAATTAATTAGGAATGGCTTCTCATTCAATTAAATGACTGTTTAATTAATTAGAAGTAAGTACTCCATTTAAGTAAATAATTTCTTTTAATTATTTCAAAATTATTTTTGAAACTAGTCAACTCAAGTCAACCATAGTTAAATGTGGTTAAATTCTTTTCGAAACTAGTCAACTCAAGTCAACCGTGATTAAATTTGCTCAACTTTTGGTCAAACTTGATCTTTGCGTATGTGAATATGAGCAAATGTGACTATGAATTCCAGCTACAATTCAATGCAAATTCTCATTCAACCTTTCAAAATGAAGAGATGAGGGTCTCTTAAATAGACTTTTCTAGAATTCATCAACGGTTGAGATCGATTTCAATCATCGGTCACGATTAAATGTGAAGTTCAGTCATAAAGGGAGATTTCTAAATTAAAGGGAGTTAACGGATTTAATTTGAGTAAAATAAGGAGTTAACTGATTCAATTTGAGTAGAAAAAGGATTTAACTGATTTAACTCATTTTTGATCAATAGTGAACTAGAAATTTCCCTTTCTAAACTGAAGGGAGATTTTGTTGAAATATTTAATTTAATAAAATGAGATATTCTCTCATAATTACTTTTTCTATTTAATTAAATAATCTTTAATAAATTATAGACACTTTTCTTATTTAATTAAATAACTTCATTTAATTAATTAGGAATGGCTTCTCATTTAATTAAATAACTTTGCTTAATTAATTAGAAGTAAGTACTCCATTTAATTAAATAATTTCGTTTAATTATTTCAAAATTTTTTTTGAAACTAGTCAACTCAAGTCAATCGTGGTTAAATCTGGTCGACTTTTGGTCAAACTTGATATTTGTGTATGTGAATATGAGCAAATGTCAGTATGAATTCCAGCAACAATTCGATGCAAATTCTCATTCAACCTTTCAAAATGAAGAGATGAGGGTCTCTTAAATAGACTTTCATGGAATTCATCAATGGTTGAGATCGATTTCAATCAACGGTCAGTATTAAAGGTGAAGTTCAGTCATAAAGAGAGATTTCACAATTAAAGGGAGTTAACAGATTTAATTTGAGTAAAATAAGGAGTTAACTGATTCAATTTGAGTAGAAAAATGAGTTAACTGATTTAACTCATTTTTTATCAATAGTGAACTGGAAATTTCACTTTTTGAACTGAAGAGAGATTTTGTTGAGATATTTAATTTACTAAAATGAGATATGCTCTCATAATTACTTTTTCTATTTAATTAAATAATCATTAATTAATTAGAGACACTTTTCTTATTTAATTAAATAACTTCATTTAATTAATTAGGAATGGCTTCTCATTTAATTAAATGACTTTGTTTAATTAATTGAAAGTAAGGCTTCCATTTAGTTTAATAATTTTGTTTAATTATTTCAAAATTCTTTTCGAAACTAGTCAACTCGAGTCGACCGTGGTTAAATCTGGTCAACTTTTTATCAAACTTGATCTTTGTGTATGTGAATATGAGAAAATGTGAGTATGAATTCCAACAACAATTTGATGCAAATTCACATTCAACCTTTCAAAATGAAGAGATGAGGGTCTCTTAAATAGACTTTCCTAGAATTCATCAACGGTTGAGATCGATTTGAATCAGCGGTCAGGATTAAAGGTGAAGTTCATTCATAAAGGGAGATTTCCTATTTAAATGGAGTTAACAGATTTAATTTGAGTAAAATAAGGAGTTAACTGATTCAATTTGAGTGAAAAGGGAGTTAACTAATTTAACTTATTTTTTATCAATAGTAAATTAGAAATTTCCCTTTTTGAACTAAAGAGAGATTTTGTTGAGATATTTAATTTAATAAAATGAGATATGCTCTCATAATTACTTTTTCTATGTAATTAAATAATCTTTAATTAATTAGAGGCACTTTTCTTATTTAATTAAATAACTTCATTTAATTAATTTGCAATGGCTTCTCGTTTAATTAAATAACTTTGTTTAATTAATTAGAAGTAAGTACTCCATTTATTTAAATAATTTCATTTAATTATTAAAAAAAAAATTTCGAAACTAGTCAACAAAAGTCAACCGTAGTTAAATCTGGTCAAGTTTTGGTCAAACTTGATCTTTGCATATGTGAATATAAGCAAATATGAGTATGAATTTCAGCAACAATTCGATGCAAATTCTCATTCAACCTTTCAAAATGAAGAGATGAGGGTCTCTTAAATAGATTTCCCTGGAATTCATCAACGGTTGAGATCGATTTCAATCAATGGTCAGGATTAAAGGTGAAGTTCAGTCGTAAAGGGAGATTTCCAAATTAAAGAAGGTTAACAAATTTAATTTGAGTAAAATAAGGAGTTAACTGATTCAATTTGAGTAGAAAAATGAGTTAACTGATTTAACTCATTTTTGATCAATAGCGAACTGGAAATTTTCCTTTTTGAACTAAAGAGAGATTTTGTTGAGATATTTAATTTAATAAAATGAGATATGCTCTCATAATTACTTTTTCTATTTAATTAAATAATCTTTAATTACTTAGATGCAGTTTTCTTATTTAATTAAATAACTTCATTTAATTAATTAGGAATGGCTTCTCATTTAATTAAGTAACTTAGTTTAATTAATTAGAAGTAAGTAGTCGATTTAATTAAATAATTTCATTTAATTATTACAAAAAAATTTCGAAACTAGTCAACTCAAGTCAACCGTAGTTAAATCTGGTCAACTTTTGGTCAAACTTGATCCTTGCATATGTGAATATGAGCAAATGTGAGTATGAATTTCAGCAACAATTCGGTGCAAATTCTCATTCAACCTTTCAAAATGAAGAGATGAGGGTCTCTTAAATAGACTTTCCTGGAATTCATCAATGGTGAGATTGATTTCAATCAACGGTCAGGATTAAAGGTGAAGTTCAGTCATAAAGGGAGATTTCTAAATTAAAGAAGGTTAACAAATTTAATTTGAGTAAAATAAGGAGTTAACAGATTCAATTTCAGTAGAAAAATGAGTTAACTGATTTAACTCATTTTTGATCAATAGCGAACTGGAAATTTTCTTTTTTGAACTAAAGAGAGATTTTGTTGAGATATTTAATTTAATAAAATGAGATATGCTCTCATAATTACTTTTTCTATTTAATTAAATAATCTTTAATTACTTAGAGGCAGTTTTATTATTTAATTAAATAACTTCATTTAATTAATTAAGAATGGCTTCTCATTTAATTAAATAACTTTGTTTAATTAATTAGAAGTAAGTACTCCATTTAATTAAATAATTTTGTTTAATTATTTTAAAAAATTTTACGAAACTAGTCAACTCAAGTCAACCGTGGTTAAATTTGTTCAACTTTTGGTCAAACTTGATATTTGCGTAAGTGAATATGAGCAAATGTGAGTATGAATTTTAGTAACAATTCAATGCAAATTCTCATTCAACCTTTCAAAATGAAGAGATGAGGGTCTCTTAAATAGACTTTCGTGGAATTCATCAACGTTTGAGATCGATTTCAATCAACGGTCAGGATTAAAGGTGAAATTTCAGTCATAAAAAGAGATTTTCAAATTAAAGGGAGTTAACAGATTTAATTTGAGTAAAATAAGAAAATAACTGATTCAATTTGAGTAGAAAAATGAGTCAACTGATTTAACTCATTTTTGATCAATAGTGAACTGAAAATTTTCTTTTTTGAACTGAAGAGAGATTTTGTTGAGATATTTAATTTAATAAAATGAGATATGCTCTCATAATTACTTTTTCTATTTAATTAAATAATCTATAATTAATTAGAGACATTTTTCTTATTTAATTAAATAACTTCATTTAATTAATTACGAATGACTTCTCATTTAATTAAATAACTTTGTTTAATTAATTAGAAGTAAGTACTCCATTTAATTAAATAATTTCATTTAATTATTTCAAAATTCTTTTCAAAACTAATCAACTCAAGTCAACCATGGTTAAATCTGACCAACTTTTGGTCAAATTTGATTTTTGCGTATGTGAATATGAGCAAATGTGAGTATGAATTTCAGTAACAATTCAATGCAAATTCTCATTCAACCTTTCGAAATGAAGAGATGAGGGTCTCTTAAATAGACTTTCTTAGAATTCATCAACGGTTGAGATCGATTTCAATTAACGGTCAAGATTAAAGGTGAAGTTAAGTCATAAAAGGAGATTTCCAAATTAAAGGTAGTTAACAGATTTAATTTGAGTAAAATAAGGAGTTAGCTGATTCAATTTGAGTAGAAAAAAGAGTTAACTCATTTAACTCATTTTTTAACAATAGTGAACTGAAAATTTCCCTTTTTGAACTGAAGATAGATTTTGTTGAGATACTTAATTTAATAAAATGAGATATGCTCTCATAATTACTTTTTCTATTTAATTAAATAATCTTTAATTAATTAGAGACAATTTTTTTATTTAATTAAATAACTTCATTTAATTAATTAGGAATGGCTTCTCATTTAATTAAATAACTTTGTTTAATTAATTAGAAGTAAGTACTGCATTTAATTAAATTATTTCATTTAATTATTTCATAATTTTTTTGGAAACTAGTCAACTCAAATCAACCGTGGTTAAATCTAGTCAACTTTCGGTCAAAATTGATCTTTGCATATGTGAATATGAACAAATGTGAGTATGAATTCAATTAACAATTCGATGCAAATTTTTGTTCAACCTTTCAAAATGAAGAGATCAGGGTCTCTTAAATAGACTTTTCTGGAATTCATCAATGGTTGAGATCGATTTCAATCAACGGTCAGGATTAAAGGTGATGTTAAGTCAAAAAGGAAGATTTCCAAAGTAAAGGGAGTTAACAGATTTAATTTGAGTAAAATAAGGAGTTAACTGATACAATTTGAGTAGAGAAAGGAGATAACTAATTTCACTCATTTTTTTATCAATAATGAACTGAAAATTTTCCTTTTTGAACTGAAGAGAGATTTTGTTGAGATATTTAATTTAATAAAATGAGATATGCTGTCATAATTACTTTTTCTATTTAATTAAATAATCTTTAATTAATTAGAGACACTTTTCTTATTTAATTAAATAACTTCATTTAGTTAATTAGGAATGGCTTCTCATTTAATTAAATAACTTTGTTTAATTAATTAGAAGTAAGTACTCCATTTAATTAAATAATTTTGTTTAATTATTTAAATTTTTTTCGGAAACTAGTCAACACAAGTCAACTATGGTTAAATCTGGTCAACTTTGGTCAAACTTGATCTTTGCGTATGTGAATATGAGCAAATGTGAGTATGAATTCCAGCAAGAATTTGATGAAAATTCTCATTCAACCTTTCAAAATGAAGAGATGAGGGTCTCTTAAATAGACTTTCCTGGAATTCATCAACGGTTGAGATTGATTTCAATCAACGGTCAGGATTAAATATGAAGTTCAGTCATAAAGGGAGATTTCCAAATTAAAGGGATTTAACAGATTTAATTTGAGTAAAATAAGGAGTTAACTGATTCAATTTGAGTAGAAAAAGGAGTTAACTGATTTAACTCATTTTTTATCAATAGTGAACTGGTAATTTCCCTTTTTGAACTGAAGAGAGATTTTTTGAGATATTTAATTTAATAAAATGAGATATGCTCTCATAATTACTTTTTCTATTTAATTAAATAATCTTTAATTTATTAGAGACACTTTCTTTATTTAATTAAATAACTTCATTTAATTAGTTAGGAATCGCTTCTCATTTAATTAAATAACTTTGTTTAATTAATTAGAAGTAAGTACTACATTTAATTAAATAATTTCGTTTAATTATTTCAAAATTCTTTTCGAAACTAGTCAACCGTGGTTAAATTTGGTCAACTTTTGGTCAAACTTGATCTTTGCGTATGTGAATATGAGCAAATGTGAGTATGAATTCCAGCAACAATTCGATGCAAATTCTCATTCAACCTTTCAAAATGAAGAGATGAGGGTCTCTTAAATAGACTTTTTTGGAATTCATCAACGGTTGAGATCGATTTCAATCAACGGTCAGGATTAAAGGTGAAGTTCAGTCATAAAGGGGGATTTCCAAATTAAAGGGAGTTAACGGATTTAATTTGAGTAAAATAAGGAGTTAACTGAATCAATTTGGGTAGAAAAAAGAGTTAACTCATTTAACTCATTTTTGATCAATACTGAACTGGGAATTTCCCTTTTTAAACTGAAGAGAGATTTTGTTAAGATATTTAATTTAATAAAATTAGATATGCTCTCATAATTACTTTTTCTACTTAATTAAATAATCTTTAATTAATTAGAGACACTTTTCTTATTTAATTAAATAACTTCATTTAATTAATTAGGAATGGCTTCTCATTTAATTAAATAACTTTGTTTAATTAATTAGAAGTAAGTACTCCATTTAATTAAATAAGTTTGTTTAATTATTTTAAAATTCTTTTCGAAACTAGTCAACTCAAGTCAACCGTTGTTAAATCTGGTCAACTTTTGGTCAAACTTGATCTTTGCGTATGTGAATATGAGCAAATGTGAGTATGAATTCTAGCAACAATTCGATGCAAATTCTCATTCAACCTTTCAAAATGAAGAGATGAGAGTCTCTTAAATAGACTTTCTTGGAATTCATCAACTGTTGAGATCGATTTCAATCAACAGTCAGGATTAAAGATGATGTTCATACATAAAGGGAGATTTCCAAATTAAAAGGAGTTAACGGATTTAATTTCAGTAAAATAAGGAGTTAACTGATTCAATTTGAGTAGAAAAAGGAGTTAACTGATTTAACTCATTTTTGATCAATAGTGAACTTGAAATTTTCCTTTTTGAACTGAAGAGAGATTTTGTTGAGATATTTAATTTAATAAAATGAGATATGCTCTCATAATTACTTTTTCTATTTAATTAAATAATCTTTAATAAATTATAGACACTTTTTTTATTTAATTAAATAACTTCATTTAATTAATTAGGAATGGCTTCTTATTCAATTAAATAACTTTGTTTAATTAATTAGAAGTAAGTACTCCATTTAATTAAATAATTTCGTTTAATTTTTTCAAAATTTTTTTCGAAACTAGTCAACTCAATTCAACCATAGTTAAATGTGGTCAACTTTTGGTCAAATTTGATCTTTGCGTATGTGAATATGAGCAAATGTGAGTATGAATTTCAGCAACAATTCGATGCAAATTCTCATTCAACCTTTCAAAATGAAGAGATGAGGGTCTCTTAAATAGACTTTCATGAAATTCATCAATGGTTGAGATCGATTTTAATCAACGATCAGGATTAAAGGTGAAGTTCAGTCATAAAGGGAGATTTTCAAATTAAAGGGAGTTAACATATTTAATTTGAGTAAAATAAGGAGTTAACTTATTCAATTTGAGTAGAGAAAAGAGTTAACTGATTTAACTCATTTTGTATCAATAGTGAACTAAAAATTTCTCTTTTTGAACTGAAGAGAGATTTTGTTGAGATATTTAATTTACTAGAATGAGATATGCTCTCATAATTACTTTTTCTATTTAATTAAATAATCTTTAATTAATTAGAGACACTTTTCTTATTTAATTAAATAACTTCATTTAATTAATTAGGAATGGCTTATCATTTAATTAAATGACTTTGTTTAATTAATTAGAAGTAAGTACTCTATTTAGTTAAATAATTTTGATTAATTATTTCAAAATTCTTTTCGAAACTAGTCAACTCAAGTCAACCGTGGTTTAATCTGGTCAACTTTTGGTCAAACTTGATCTTTGCGTATGTGAATATGAGCAAATGTGAGTATGAATTCTAGCAACAATTCGATGCAAATTCTCATTCAACCTTTCAAAATGAAGAGATGAGGGTCTCTTAAATAGACTTTCCTGAAATTCATCAATAGTTGAGATCGATTTTAATCAACGATCAGGATTAACGGTGAAGTTCAGTCATAAAGGGAGATTTCCAAATTAAAGAGAGTTAACAGATTTAATTTGAGTAAAATAAGGAGTTAACTGATTCAATTTGAGTAGAAAAAGAAGTTAACTGATTTAACTCATTTTTGATCAATAGTGAACTGAAAATTTACCTTTTTGATCTAAAGAGAGATTTTGTTGAGATATTTAATTTAATAAAATGAGATATGCTCTCATAATTACTTTTTCTATTTAATTAAATAATCTTTAATTAATTAGAGACACTTTTCTTATTTAATTAAATAACTTCATTTAATTAATTAGGAATGGCTTCTCATTTAATTAAATAACTTTGTTTAATTAATTAGAAGTAAGTACTCCATTTAATTAAATAATATCGTTTAATTATTTCAAATTTTTTTTTGAAATTAGTCAACTCAAGTCAACCGTGGTTAAATCTGGTCAATTTTTGGTCAAACTTGATCTTTGCGTATGTGAATATGAGCAAATGTGAATGTCATGCCCAAAAGGTAAGGGCAAACACACACAAAAGTTCTTTTTTTGAACTAATTAGGATGATAGGGTCGACAAATGATCATGTGATTAACTAAGATAAGATAAGATAACATGGTCAAAAAGATTTTAAGGGTTTAACTAAAATGGTACAGTCATGATTAACTGTTACAACCTTAAGGATGGTTTAATTAACTATGCCCTTACTACTAAATGAATAAATTGAATGTCGTTACAACTTTGATCAATTACTCTAGGCTTAATGTCAATAATTAACTTCTACCATCTTCATTCTAATTACGTTTAAAAACTTTAATCTCAAATCTAAAGTTAACCTTAAAATTTTCCCCAACATACTTATAACCATGTAATTGATTAATTTATTGTTTGCTATTTAAAATTGAAAACTAGTACAATTTCAAATGAATCTATAAGTTACTAAACTTTGTTCAAACTTTATTAAAATTTAAGGTCCAATATTGAAATGTCAATCATTACAATAAACTAACTCATAAATAGTATCGAACTAGTTATAAAACCTTAAGCCTATTTAATTTGAATGTCCTAATATCAACTTAAACTTTTAAATTATAACTTATAATAACCTACATTTAATTTTCTATTCCATACTAACCTCATTGTAAAATTATGGTTAATGCTTAACTATCAACCGAAGCATATATGCATAATGCAAAGAAAAATCCTAAATTAACCAAGCTCAATATAAAAACAAGAGACAATTTAAATTCTCCCTAATCTTATAAAGTAATTATAATCTAATTAATAAATTAGTAAGATTCTAGTCTAAGCTAACAGTAGAATCTATCCACGAACCAACATTTAAAGTGAAACTTTCAAACAATTATCAATTGACTAACGTTAATTCCTACCAACTCAATTTAAACAATTCTAATACTATTTAAATTATAACTAAATCCAAATTATCTTAACTTTAATATTGTCATAATACCAAACTTGAAACAACAATCTGTGAATTTTAAAACATGAACACATCAACTTAAAAAAAAACCACTACCTGACTGCTACACTAACAAGTATATTTAACCATACTAACCCAAGTCCATTACCTAACTACTAACTTAATTAACTTACTAATTAAACTTTCAAAACAAAAACACAAAAATAAAAGAATGAAATTTATAACCTACACTACAACAAACAAGAAAACAAATTTTAAAACAAGCAATACTAATATAATACTAAACTACCCCCTGTACCCTATACCTAAGACCTAAGCCTACCCGCCACATAAGCCAAGTGGCCCGCCCCACCATGGCTCCCACTTCCCAAGGGGACAGTGCGCTGTCTGAGGACTGCCTAAGCGCAGGCCTGTCTCCCTTGTGTGAGGGATGGGCATGTCATGTGAAACAAGCAGGGGCAGGGGAGTTTAGAAGAAAATAATGTTTTTGAAGAAAACTTCCTTCATCCTTTCCCCCATTAAGATGTGACATGTGTACTTTGTTGTAGGGTGGGGGTTGGAGAAAACAGCAGGTGGTTGAAGACACTTCCCAACCACGCCTTCTCCTTTCCTACACACGTAGTGCACCGACCAAGGAAGATAACGGTGGTACGTGGGTTAAATAAGGGATGGAGATTTAAGAGATATACCATGAGTCTCTTAATTCGATGATGCAAGGTATGAAATAAGGGTGGTGACAAGGGATATTAACCTAAGATTTAATTAATTGTTTTTACATTTCTTGCCCCATTTTTGGGTTAACTCACACTCCAACTCCCAATCAATACAACTGACGCCTAGGAGGATGTGGTTGAGAGATGGAGAAAAGTAGAGTAATGAGATAAGACATTTTTAGGATAGTTATTACTAAAGTTTTATAGTTGAGATAGGATATATGTCATATCCAATTTAATTAGAGTTTGAAATTTGAGTTGTTGCATTTGAAAAAAAAAAAAATTAATAAGGAGTATCCATGAGAATATTCTCTGTAACAAGCAAGTGGAAAATAAAAACTTTCCCATACATTTTCCAGAGAGGTCTTTTAGGCTGGAGGTGCACATTTTGTTAGAATACCAATTTTGACTAAGTATTGCCATAATATTTTCTTTACTATAAATTCATTTTTTATCTTAAGAGTGCATAGGGATATAACTTGTCTTTCATCTAATAAATTATGTCTTATTTGTTCATTATACCACAAGGTGAATCTTCCTTCCTTTCTGAATTCAAGGAATACATGATCTCTAGTTCAGTTGATTATATCCAAAATGAAACTTAGCAATGAAGGTGTTAACTTTTTGATTGCTAGTAGGATTTCTAATTCATCTAATTACTTAACCATATATTGAAACTTCGACATCTCAATTTGCATTTTAATAACATAATTGGAAACTTGGAGATTTATAATTTAGTGTCAATATCTATCAATCTATTTTCTCACAACATATGCAAAATTTGAAACCACATAAGATCAATACAAGGAGGTATTCATGATCAATTTCTTTCTCTATTATTCATCCTAGTTCAAGGCTCCATCGGGAAAGAACCAATAAGAAAACCTGATGTCTTTGCCACTACATCAATTTCAATTACAATTTACATGATATTACAATTCATGAGTTTTCTTCAAGGCTTCCACAAGAGACTTTATCAAATGTCTTCATTGCATCAAGGGTAAACATGGAAGAGACAAGAACCAACATGGAGATAAAAACACAAGGAGATAAGCAAATTGAACATGCATTCCCACCCAGTTGCACAATAGGTCCAACAATGGACCAATATAGGGGACAGGTGGATTTTCTCAATAGGAGAAGTCAATCACCATACCTTCACTTAGCCCTTTTAGGGCTAAAACTTCAAGAACTTCCATTCTTTCACAAGGCCCTTACGAGGCTATATCCACAAGAATTTTTATTCTACTCCACATTCAAGAATTCTTATTAACAACAAGGTATGGGATGACAAGTAAGGGGCCATACACCCTACCCTTTCTCCCTCCTCTCTCCATGAGAGGAGAATCTACACTATTGAGGTCCAACTAATGCCCTTTCCCCAACATGGCCACTTCTTCCCTATCCAAAGGGTGAGTGTTGCCAAAAAACATCCTCATGAAAAATTCTAAAAAACAATCAAACATCAAGAAGGCCTAAGAATAACATCCAAGGAAACCTAGATAAAATCCCTCCCAAATCCACCCCCAACACACAAGCAAGAAATGCATACTACACAATGTCTCCAACATGATTCAAGCAAGATTCAAAACATGAACACACATAAAAAACTATTCATGGAGTGAAGAACTCCTACCTTCATAAAAGAGTTATGGCAATGGTGGTTTGAGAAGAGCTTCCCTTTCTTCCTTCAATCTTCAAGAATTCCTCCAAAACTAGAGGATTGGGTGACAAAAAACTAAATTCCCCCCAAAAAGCCTCTAAGTATGGTCCTTGACTCCACTAACCTTCTAGTAACTCAAGATGGAGGTTTGGTTTTACTAACCCAAGTAAAGAACAACCCATTTTCGAAATCAGCCTATAATAGGATTTTTAAGAGACCCTAAGAGTCAACCTAGGAGGCTAAAGGGTTGAAAAGTACCCCCAACCATACCCTTACCCATAGGGGTACTTAAATTTAATGTTTCTAAGCCTTTAAAGGCTTATTAGGAACAATTAAAAGTTAGGAGAATAGAAAATCAAATTACAACTTTTAAAGAATTACAATATAAGGTTAGCACAAAACTAACAAGTAGTTTAGCTTTGCTTTTCCGTTGAGTTGTCTCGGCTAATTTTTCTGCACACTCATTGCACACATCAGTAGGTCAAAAAAAACATGCATAATGTGAATTACATATTAGAAAAATTATATAAATTGAAGCATCCATTTCTCAATTAAATAGTTGTTTATCTAATTCTACTCATATTTCTAACCTTTTGACTTGCATAACAAAATGTATTAGTGTTACATACATTTTCTTCATCATTATACATATTTATAAGCACTAAATGAATAACTCAAATAACTGAAGTAAGCATCACACATCGTAAAATAACATAACATTGTTCAGTGTATCCAATGATGTTCTGACATAACAAGGCATGAGTATCAAAATAATAATGTATCCTCGGTGCTTGGATGAGTCGTGGTGAGGCCTCACAGTGAGTATGAATTCTAGCAACAATTCGATGCAAATTCTCAATCAACATTTCAAAATGAAGAGATCAGGGTCTCTTAAATAGACTTTTCTAGAATTCATGAACGGTTGAGATCGATTTCAATCAACGGTCAGGATTAAAGCTGAAGTAAAGTCATAAACGGAGATTTCCAAATTAAAGGGAGTTAACAGATTTCATTTGAGTAAAATAAGGAGTTAACTGATTCAATTTGAGTAGAAAAAGGACTTAACTGATTTAACTCATTTTTTATCAATAGTGAACTGGAAATTTCCCTTTTTGAACTGAAGAGATATTTTGTTGAGATATTTAATTTAATAAAATGAGATATGCTCTCAAAATTACTTTTTCTATTTAATTAAATAATCTTTAATTAACTAGAGACACTTTTCTTATTTAATTAAATAACTTCATTTAATTAATTAGAAATGGCTTCTCATTTAATTAAATAACTTTGTTTAATTAATTACAAGTAAGTACTCCATTTAATTAAATAATTTCGTTTAATTATTTCAAAATTCTTTTTGAAACTAGTCAACTCAAGTCAACCATGGTTAAATCTGGTCAACTTTTGGTCAAACTTGATCTTTGTATATGTGAATATGAGCAAATGTGAGTATGAATTCCAGCAACAATTCGACGCAAATTCTCATTCAACCTTTCAAAATGAAGAGATGAGGGTCTCTTAAATAGACTTTCCTGAAATTCATCAACGGTTGATATCAATTTCAATCAGCGGCCTGGATTAAAGGTGAAGTTCAGTCGTCAAGGGAGATTTCCAAATTAAAGGGAGTTAACAGATTTAATTTGAGTAAAATAAGAAGTTAACCGATTCAATTTGAGTAGAAAAAAGAGTTAACAGATTTAACTCATTTTTTATCAATAGTAAACTAAAAATTTCCCTTTTTGAACTGAAGAGAGATTTTGTTGAGATATTTAATTTACTAAAATGAGATATGCTCTCATAATTACTTTTTCTATTTAATTAAATAATCTTTAATTAATTAGAGACACTTTTCTTATTTAATTAAATAACCTCATTTAATTAATTAGGAATGGCTTCTCATTTAATTAAATGACTTTATTTAATTAATTAGAAGTAAGTACTCCATTTAATTAAATAATTTCGTTTAATTATTTCAAAATTCTTTTCGAAACTAGTCAACTCAAGTCAACCATGGTTAAATCTGATCAACTTTTGGTCAAACTTGATATTTGTGTATGTGAATATGAACAAATGTGAGTACGAATCCCAGCAACAATTAGATGCAATTTCTCATTCAACCTTTCAAAATGAAGAGGTGAGGGTCTCTTCAATAGACTTTCCTAAAATTCATCAATGGTTGAGATCGATTTCAATCAACGGTTAGGATTACAGGTGAAGTTCAGTCATAAAGGGAGATTTTCAAATTAAAGGGAGTTAACAGATTTAATTTGAGTAAAATAAGGAGTTAACTGATTCAATTTGAGTACAAAAAAGAGTTAACTCATTTAACTCATTTTTGATCAA
Organism: Cupressus sempervirens; assembly: GCA_028749045.1. Lineage (NCBI taxonomy): Eukaryota > Viridiplantae > Streptophyta > Pinopsida > Cupressales > Cupressaceae > Cupressus > Cupressus sempervirens. The sequence goes on from CM053793.1 coordinate 383,362,455, forward strand.
TAGTGAACTGGAAATTTCACTTTTTGAACTGAAGAGAGATTTTTTTGAGATATTTAATTTAATAAAATGATATATGCTCTCATAATTACTTTTTCTATTTAATTAAATAATATTTAAGTAATTAGAGACACTTTTTCTTATTTAATTAAATAACTTCATTTAATTAATTAGGAATGGCTTCTCATTTAATTAAATAACTTTATTTAATTAATTAGAAGTAAGTACTCCATTTAATTAAATAATTTCGTTTAATTATTTAAATTTTTTTTTGAAACTAGTAAACTCAAGTCAACCGTGGTTAAATTTGGTCAAGTTCTGGTCAAATTTGATCTTTGCGTATGTGAATATGAGCAAATGTGAGTATGAATTCCAGCAACAATTTGATGCAAATTCTCATTCAACCTTTCAAAATGAAGAGATGAGGGTCTCTTAAATAGACTTTCTTTGAATTCATCAACGGTTGAGATCGATTTTAATCAATGGTCAGGATTAAAGGTCAAGTTCAGTCATAAAGGGAGATTTCCAAATTAAAGGGCTTTAACGGATTTAATTTGAGTAAAATAAGGAGTTAACTGATTCAATTTGAGTAGAAAAAGGGGTTAATTGATTTAACTCATTTTTTATCAATAATGAATTAGAAATTTTCCTTTTTGAACTGAAGAGAGATTTTGTTAAGATATTTCATTTAATAAAATGAGATATGCTCTCATAATTACTTTTTCTATTTAATTAAATAATCTTTAATAAATTATAGACACTTTTTTTATTTAATTAAATAACTTCATTTAATTAATTAGGAATGGCTTCTTATTCAATTAAATGACTTTGTTTAATTAATTAGAAGTAAGTACTCCGTTTAATTAAATAATTTCGTTTAATTATTTCAAAATTCTTTTCAAAACTAGTCAACTCAAGTTAACCATAGTTAAATGTGGTCAACTTTTGGTCAAACTTGATCTTTGCATATGTGAATACGAGCAAATGTAAGTATGAATTTCAGCAACAATTCGATGCAAATTCTCATTCAACCTTTCAAAATGAAGAGATGAGAGTCTCTTAAATAGACTTTCTTGGAATTCATCAACGGTTGAGATCGATTTCATTCAACGATCAGGATTAATGGTAAAGTTCAGTGATAAAGGGAGATTTCCAAATTAAAGGGAGTTAACAGATTTAATTTGAGTAAAATAAGGAGTTAACTGATTCAATTTGAGTAGAGAAAAAAGTTAATTGATTTAACTCATTTTTTATCAATAGTGAACTGGAAATTTTCCTTTTTGAACTGAAGAGAGATTTTGTTGAGATATTTAATTTACTAAAATGAGATATGCTCTCATAATTACTTTTTCTATTTAATTAAATAATTTTTAATTAATTAGAGACACTTTTCTTATTTAATTAAATAACTTCATTTAATTAATTTGGAATGGCTTCTCATCTAATTAAATGACTTTGTTTAATTAATTAGAAGTAAGTACTCCATGTAGTTAAATAATTTTGTTTAATTATTTCAAAATTTTTTTCAAAACTAGTCAACTCAAGTCAACCGTGGTTAAATCGGGTCAACTTTTGGTGAAACATGATCTTTGCGTATGTGAATATGCGTAAATGTGAGTATGAATTCCAGCAACAATTTGATGCAAATTCTCATTCAACCTTTCAAAATGAAGAGATGAGGGTGTCTCAAATAGACTTTCTTGGAATTCATCAACGGTTGAGATCGATTTCAATCAACGGTCAGGATTAAAAGTGAAGTTCAGTCATAAAGGGAGATTTGAAAATTAAAGGGAGTTAACAGATTTAAGTTGAGTAAAATAAGGAGTTAACTGATTAAATTTGAGTAGAAAAAAGAGTTAACTCATTTAACTCATTTTATATCAATAGTGAACTGGAAATTTCCCTTTTTGAACTGAAGAGAGATTTTGTTGAGATATTTAATCTAATAAAATGAGTTGACTGATTCAATTTGAGTAGAAAAAGGAGTTAACTGATTTAACTCATTTTTTATCAATAGTGAACTGAAAATTTCCCTTTTTGAACTAAAGAGAGATTTTGTTGATATATTTAATTTAATAAAATGAGATATGCTCTCATAATTATGTTTTCTATTTAATTAAATAATCTTTAATTAATTAGAGACACTTTTATTATTTAATTAAATAACTTCATTTGATTAATTAGGAATGGCTTCTCATTTAATTAAATAACTTTATTTAATTAATTAGAAGTAAGTACTCCATTTAATTAAATAATGTCGTTTAATTATTTAAAAATTCTTTTCGAAACTAGTCAACTCAAGTCAACTGTGGTTAGATCTGGTCAACTTTTAGTCAAAATTGATCTTTGTGTATATGAGTACGAGCAAATGCGAGTATGAATTCCAGCAACAATTCGATGCAAATTCTCATTCAACCTTTCAAAATGAAGAGATGAGGGTCTCTTAAATAGACTTTCCTAGAATTCATCAACGGTTGAGATCGATTTCAATCAACGGTCAGGATTAAAGGTGAAGTTCAGACATAAAGGGAGATTTTCAAATTAAAGGGAGTTATCAGATTTAATTTGAGTAAAATAAGGAGTTAACTGATTCAATTTTAGTAGAAAAAAGAGTTAACTGATTTAACTCACTTTTGATCAATAGTGAACTGAAAATTTCCCTTTTTGAACTGAAGAGAGATTTTGTTAAGATATTTAATTTAATAAAATGAGATATGCTCTCATAATTAATTTTTCTATTTAATTAAATAATCTTTAATTAATTAGAAACACTTTTCTTATTTACTTAAATAACTTCCCTTAATTAATTAGAAATGGCTTCTCATTTAATTAAATAACTTTGTTTAATTAATTAGAAGTAAGTACTCCATTTAATTAAGTAATTTCGTTTAATTATTTCAAAATTCTTTTTGAAACTAGTTAACCATGGTTAAATCTTGTCAACTTTTGGTCAAACTTGATCTTTGCGTATGTGAATATGAGCAAATGTGAGTATGAATTCCAGCAACAATTCGATGCAAATTCTTATTCAACCTTTCAAAATGAAGAGATGAGGGTCTCTTAAATAGACTTTCGTGGAATTCATCAACGATTGAGATCAATTTCAATCAATGGTCAATATTAAAGGTGAAGTTCAGTCATAAAGGGAGATTTCCAAACTAAAAGGAGTTAACAGATTTAATTTGAGTAAAATAAGGAGTTAACTAATTCAATTTGAGTAGAAAAAGGAGTTAACTGATTTAACTCATTTTTAATCAATAGTAAACTCTAAATTTCCCTTTTTGAACTGAAGAGAGATTTTGTTGAGATATTTAATTTAATAAAATGAGATAGGCTCTCATAATTACTTTTTTTATTTAATTAAATAATTTTTAGTTAATGAGAGACACTTTTATTATTTAACTAAATAACTTCATTTAATTAATTAGGAATGGCTTTTCATTTAATTAAATAACTTTGTTTAATTAATTAGAAGAAAGTGCTCCATTTAATTAAATAATTTTGTTTAATTATTTCAAAATTTTCTTCGAAACTAGTCCACTCAAGTCAATTGTAGTTAAATTTGGTCAACTTTTGATCAAACTTGATCTTTGCATATGTGAATATGAGCAAATGTGAGTATGAATTTCATTTAATTAAATAACTTTGTTTAATTAATTAGAAGTAAGTACTCCAATTAATTAAATAATTTCGTTTAATTATTTCAAAATTCTCATTCAACCTTTCAAAATGAAGAGATTATGGTCTCTTAAATAGACTTTCCTGGAATTCATCAACGGTTGAGATCGATTTCAATCAACGATCAGGATTAAAAGTGAAGTTCAATCATGAAGAGAGATTTCCAAATTAAAGGGAGCCAATAGATTTAAGTTGAGTAAAATAAAGAGTTAACTGATTCAACTTGAGTAGAAAAAGGAGTTAACTGATTTAACTCATTTTTTATCAATAGTGAACTGGAGATTTCCCTTTTTGTACTGAAGAGAGATTTTGTTGAAATATTTAATTTAATAAAATGAGATATGCTCTCATAATTACTTTTTCTATTTAACTAAATAATCTTTAATTAATTAGAGACACTTTTCTTATTTAATTAAATTACTTCATTTAATTAATTAGAAATGGCTTCTCATTTGATTAAATAACTTTGTTTAATTAATTAAAAGTAAGTACTCCATTTAATTAAATAATTTCATTTAATTATTTCAAAAAAAAATTCGAAACTAGTCAACTCAAGTAAACCGTGGTTAAATCTATTCAACTTTTGGTCAAACTTGATCTCTACGTATGTGAATATGAGCAAATGTGAGTATGAATTCTAGCAACAATTCGATGCCATGTCTCATTCGACCTTTCAAAATGAAGAGATGAGGGTCTCTTAAATAGACTTTCCTAGAACTCATCAATGGTTGAGATCGATTTCAATCAACGGTCAGGATTAAAGGTGAAGTTAGGTCATAAAGGGAGATTTCCAAATTAAAGGGAGTTAACAGATTTAATTTTAGTAAAATAAGGAGTTTACTGATTCAACTTGAGTAGAAAAAGGAGTCAACTGATTTAACTCATTTTTGATCAATACTGAACATGAAATTTCCCTGTTTGAACTAAAGAGAGATTTTTTTGAGATATTTAGTTTAATAAAATGAGATACGCTCTCATAATTACTTTTTTTATTTAATTAAATAATCTTTAATTAATTAGAGACACTTTTCTTATTTAATTAAATAACTTCATTTAATTAATTAGGAATGACTTTTCATTTGATTAAATAACTTTTTTTAATTAATTACAAGTAAGTGCTCCATTTAATTAAATAATTTTATTTAATTATATCAAAATTCTTTTCGAAACTAGTCAACTCAAGTCAACCATAGTTAAATCTAGTCAACTTTTTGTCAAACTTGATTTCTGCATATGTGAATATGACCAAATGTGAGTATGAATTTTAGCAACAATTCGATGCAAATTCTCATTCAACCTTTCAAAATGAAGAGATGAGGGTCTCTTACATAGACTTTCTTAGAATTCATCAACGGTTGAGATCGATTTCAATCAACAATCAGGATTAAAGGTGAAGTTCAGTCATAAAGGGATATTTTCAAATTAAAGGGAGTTAACAGATTTAATTTGAGGAAAATAATGAGTTAACTGATTCAATTTGAGTAGAAAAAGGAGTTAATTGATTTAGCTCATTTTTTATCAATAGTGAATAAGAAATTTTACTTTTTGAACAGAAGAGAGATTTTGTTGAGATATTTAATTTAATAAAATGAGATATGCTCTCATAATTACTTTTTCTATTTAATTAAATAGTCTTTTATTAATTAGAGACACTTTTCCTATTTAATTAAATAACTTCATTTAATTAATTAGGAATGGCTTCTCATTTAATTAAATAAGTTTGTTTGATTAATTAGAAGTAAGTACTCCATTTAATTAAATAATTTCGTTTAATTATTTCAAAATTCTTTTCAAAACTAGTCAACTCAGTTAACCGTGGTTAAATTTGGTCAACTTTTGGTCAAACTTGATCTCTGTGTATGTGAATATAAGCAAATGTGAGTATGAATTCTAGCAAAAATTTGATGCAAATTCTCATTCAACCTTTCAAAATAAAGAGATGAGCGTCTCTTACATAGACTTTCCTGTAATTCATCAACGGTTGAGATTGATTTCAATCAACGGTCAAGATTAAAGGTGAAGTTCAGTCATAAAGGGAGATTTTCAAATTAAAGAGAGTTAATAGATTTAATTTGAGTAAAATAAGGAGTTAACTGATTCAATTTGAGTGGAAAAAGGAGTTAACTTATTTAACTCATTTTTGATCAATAGTGAACTGAAAATTTTTCTTTTTGAACTGAAGAGAAATTTTGTTGAGATATTTAATTTAATAAAATGAGATATGCTGTCATAATTACTTTTTCTATTTAATTAAATAATCTTCAATTAATTAGAGACACACTTTTTTTATTTAATTAAATAACTTCATTTAATTAATTAGAAATAGGTTCTCATTTAATTAGATAACCTTGTTTAATTAATTAGAAGTAAGTACTCCATTTAATTAAATAATTTTATTTAATTATTTCAATATTCTTTTCAAAATTAGTCAACTCAAGTCAACCGCAGTTAAATCTAGTCAACTTTTGGTCAAACTTCATCTCTGCGTATGTGAATATGAGCAAATGTGAGAATGAATTCTAGCAACAATTCGATGTAAATTCTCATTTAACCTTTCAAAATGTAAAGATGAGGGTCTCTTAAATAGACTTTCTTAGAATTCATCAACGGTTGAGATCGATTTCAATCAACAGTCAGGATTAAAGGTGAAGTTCAGTCATAAAGGGATATTTCCAAATTAAAGGGAGTTAACAGATTTGATTTGAGGAAAATAATGAGTTAACTGATTCAATTTGAGTAGAAAAAGGAGTTAACTGATTTAGCTCATTTTTTATCAATAGTGAATAAGAAATTTTTGTTTTTGAACGGAAGAGAGATTTTGTTGAGATATTTAATTTAATAAAATGATATATGCTCTCATAATTACTTTTTTTATTTAATTAAATAGTCTTTTATTAATTAGAGATACTTTTCCTATTTAATTAAATAACTTCATTTAATTAATTAGGAATGGCTTCTCATTTAATTAAATAACTTTGTTTGATTAATTAGAAGTAAGTACTCCATTTAATTAAATAATTTCGTTTAATTATTTTAAAATACTTTTCAAAACTAGTCAACTCAGTTAACTGTGGTCAAATCTGGTCAACTTTTGGTCAAACTTGATCTCTGCGTATGTGAATATAAGCAAATGTGAGTATGAATTCTAGCAAAAATTTGATGCAAATTCTCATTCAACCTTTCAAAATAAAGAGATGAGCGTCTCTTAAATAGACTTTTCTGTAATTCATCAACGGTTGAGATCGATTTCAATCAACGGTCAGGATTAAACGATAAGTTGAGTCATAAAAGGAGATTTTCAAATTAAAAGAAGTTAACAGATTTAATTTGAGTAAAATAAGGAGTTAACTGATTCAATTTGAGTAGAAAAACGAGTTAACTGATTTAACTCATTTTTGATAAATAGTGAATTGAAAATTTCCCTTTTTGAACTGAAGAGAGATTTTGTTGAGATAATCAATTTAATAAAATGAGATATGCTCTCATAATTACTTTTTCTATTTAATTAAATAATCTTTAATTAATTAGAGACAGTTTTCTTATTTAACTAAATAACTTACTTTAATTAATTAGGAATTGCTTCTCATTTAATAAAATAACTTTGTTTAATTAATTAGAAGTAAGTACTCCATTTAATTCAATAATTTTGTTTAATTATTTCAAAATTCTTTTCGAAACTAGTCCACTCAAGTCAATTGTAGTTAAATCTGGACAACTTTTGGTCAAACTTGATCTTTGCGTATGTGAATATGAGCAAATGTGAGTATGACTTCCAACAATAATTCGGTGCAAATTCTCATTCAACCTTTCAAAATGAAGAGATGGGGGTCTCTTAAATAGATTTTTCTTTAATTCATCAATGGTTGAGATCGGTTTTAATCAACGATTAGGATTAACGGTGAAGTTCAGTCATAAAGGGAGATTTCCAAATTAAAAGGAGTTAACAGATTTAATTTGAGTAAAATAAGGAGTTAACTGATTCAATTTGAGTAGAAAAAAGAGTTAACTGATTTAACTCATTTTTGATCAATAGTGAACTGAAAATTTCCCTTTTTGAACTGAAGAGAGATTTTGTTGAGATATTTAATTTAATAAAATGAGATATGCTCTCATAATTACTTTTTCTATTTAATTAAATTATCTTTAATTAATTAGAGGCACTTTCCTTATTTAATTAAATAACTTCATTTAATTAATTAGGAATGGCTTCTCATTTAATTAAATAGGTTTGTTTAATTAATTAGAAGTAAGTACTCCATATAATTAAATAATTTCATATAATTATTTCAAAAAAAAATTTGAAACTAGTCAACTCAAGTCAACCGTGGTTAAATCTGGTCAACTTTTGGTCAAACTTTATCTTTACGTATGTGAATATGAGCAAATGTGAGTATGAATTTCAGCAACAATTATATGCAAATTTTCATTCAACCTTTCAAAATGAAGGGATGAGGGTCTCTTAAATATACTTTCATAGAATTCATCAATGGTTGAGATCGATTTCAATCAACGGTTAGGATTAAAGGTGAAGTTCAGTCATAAAGAGAGATTTCTAAATTAAATGGAGTTAACATATTTAATTTGAGTAAAATAATGAGTTAACTAATTCAATTTGAGTAGAAAAAAGAGTTAACTCATTTTACTCATTTTTAATCAACATTGAATTGAAAATTTCCATTTTAGAACTGAAGAGAGATTTTGTTGAGATATTTAATTTAATAAAATGAGATATGCTCTGATAATTACTTTTTCTATCTAATTAAATTATCTTTAATCAATTAGAGGCACTTTCCTTATTTAATTAAATAACTTCATTTAATTAATTAGTAATGGCTTCTCATTTAATTAAATAACTTTGTTTAATTAATTAGAAGTAAGTACTCCATTTAATTAAATAATTTCGTTTAATTATTTCAAAACAAAATTTGAAACTAGTCAACTCAAGTCAACCGTGGTTAAATCTGGTCAACTTTTGGTCAAACTTGATATTTGCGTATGTGAATATGAGATAATGTGAGAATGAATTCTAGCAACGATGCAAATTCTCATTCAACCTGTCAAAATCAAGAGATGAGAGTCTCTTAAATAGACTTTTTTGGAATTCATCAACGGTTTAGACCGATTTCAATTAACGGTCAAGATTAAAGGTGAAGTTCAGTCATAAAGGGAGATTTCCAAATTAAAGAGAGTTAACAGATTTAATTTGAGTAAAATAAAGAGTTAACTAATTCAATTTGAGTAAAAAAAGGAATTAACTGATTTAACACATTTTTTATCAATAGTGAACTCGAAATTTTCCTTTTTGAAATGAACAGAGATTTTGCTGAGATATTTAATTTAATAAAATGAGATATGCTCTCATAATTACTTTTTCTATTTAATTAAATAATCTTTAATTAATTAGAGATAATTTTTTTATTTAATTAAATAACTTCATTTAATTAACTAGGAATGACTTCTCATTTAATTAAATAACTTTTTTTAATTAATTAGAAGTAAGTACTCCATTTAATTAAATAATTTAATTAATTACTTTTAAAATTCTTTTTGAAACTAGTCAATCATGGTTAAATCTGGTCAACTTTTGGTCAATCTTGATCTTTGCGTATGTGAATATGAGCAAATGTGAGTATAAATTCCAGCAACAATTCGATGCAAACTCTCATTCAACCTTTCAAAATGAAGTGATGAGGGTCTCTTAAATAGACTTTCTTGGAATTCATCAACGATTGAGATCGATTTCAATCAACGGTCAGGATTAAAGGTGAAGTTCAGTCATAATGAGAGATTTCCAAATTAAACGAAGTTAACAGATTTAATTTGGGTAAAATAAAGAGTTAACTGATTCAATTTGAGTAGAAAAAGGAGTTAACTGATTTAACTAATTTTTAATCAATAGTGAACTGAAAATTTCTCTTTTTGAACTGAAGAGAGATTTTGTTGAGATATTTAATTTAATAAAATGAGATGTTCTCTCATAATTACTTTTTCTATTTAATTAAATAATCTTTAATTAATTTGAGACACTTTTAATATTTAATTAAATAACTTCATTTAATTAATTAGGAATGGCTTCTCATTTAATTAAATAACTTTGTTTAATTAATTAGAAGCAAGTACTCCATTTAATTAAATAATTTTATTTAATTAGTTGAAAAAAAAATTAAAAACTAGTCAACTCAAGTCAACTGTGGTTAAATCTGGTCAACTTTTGGTCAAACTTTACCTTTGCATATGTGAATATGAGAAAATGTGAGTATGAATTCCAACAACAATTCGATGCAAATTCTCATTCAACCTTTCAAAATGAAGAGATGAGGGTCTCTTAAATAGACTTTCCTGAAATTCATCAACGGTTGAGATCGATTTTATTCAACAGTCAGGATTAAAGGTGAAGTTCAGTCATAAAAAGAGATTTTCAAATTAAAGGGAGTTAACAGATTTAATTTGAGTAAAATAAGAAATTAACTGATTCAATTTGAGTAGAAAAAGGAGTTAACTGATTTAACTCATTTTTGATCAATAGTAAACTAGAAATTTCCCTTTTTGAATTGAAGAGAGATTTTGTTGATATATTTAATTTAATAAAATGAGATATGCTCTCTTAATTACTTTTTCTATTTAATTAAATAATCTTTAATTAATTATAGAAACTTTTCTTATTTAATTAAATAACTTCATTTAATTAATTAGAAATGGCTTCTAATTTAATTAAATAACTTTGTTTAATTAGTTAGAATTAAGTAATCCATTTAATTAAATAATTTCGTTTAATTATTTAAAAAATAATTTCAAAACTAGTGAACTCAAATCAACTGTGGTTAAATCTAGTCAACTCTTGGTCAAACTTGATCTTTGCGTATGTGAATATGAGCAAATGTGAGTATGAATTCTAGCAACAATTCGATGCAAATTTTTATTCAACGTTTCAAAATGAAGAGATGAGGATCTCTTAAATAGACTTTCTATGAATTCATCAACGGTTGAGATCGATTTCAATCAACGGTCAGGATTAAAGATGAAGTTCAGTCATAAAGGGAGATTTCCAAATTAAAGAGATTTAACAGATTTAATTTGAGTAAAATAAGGAGTTAATTGATTCAATTTGAGTAGAAAAAGGAGTTAACTGATTTAACTCATTTTTAATCAATAGTGAACTGAAAATTTCCCTTTTTGAATTGAAGAGAGATTTTGTTGAGATGTTTAATTTAATAAAATGAGATATGCTCTCATAATTACTTTTTCTTTTTAATTAAATAATCTTTAATTAATTAGAGACACTTTTCTTATTTAATTAAATAACTTCATTTAATTAATTAGTAATGGCTTCTCATTTAATTAAATAACTTTGTTTAATTAGTTAGAAGTAAGTACTCCATTTAATTAAATAATTTCGTTTAATTATTTCAAAAAAATTTGAAACTAGTCAACTCAAGTCAACCGTGTTTAAATCTGGTCAACTTTTGGTCAAACTTGATCTTTGTGTATGTGAATATGAGCAAATGTGAGTATGAATTCCAGCAACAATTCGATGCAAATTCTCATTCAAGCTTTCAAAATGAAGAGATGAGGGTCTCTTAAATAGACTTTCTTGGAATTCATCAACAGTTGAGATTGATTTCAATCAATGGTCAAGATTAAAGGTGAAGTTCAGTCATAAAGAGAGATTTTCAAATTAAATGGAGTTAACATATTTAATTTGAGTAAAATAAGGAGTCAATTGATTCAATTTGAGTAGAAAAACGAGTTAACTGATTTAAATCATTTTTTATCAATAGTGAACTGGAAATTTCCCTTTTTGAATTGAAGAGAGATTTTGTTGAGATATTTAATTTAATAAAATGAGATATAATCTCATTATTACTTTTTCTATTTAATTAAATAATCATTAATTAATTAGAGAAACTTTTCTTATTTAATTAAATAACTTCATTTAATAAATTAGTAATGGCTTCTCATTTAATTAAATAACTTTTTTTAATTAATTAGAAGTAAGTACTCCATTTAATTAAATAATTTGGTTTAATTATTTCAAAATTCTTTTTGAAACTAGTCAACTCAAGTCAAACGTGGTTAAATCTGGTCAACTTTTGGTCAAATTTGATCTTTGCGTATGTGAATATGAGCAAATGTGAGTATGAATTCTAGCAAAAATTTGATGCAAATTCTCATTCAACCTTTCAAAATGAAGAGATGAGGGTCTCTCACATAGACTTTCTTGGAATTCATGAACGGTTGAGATCGATTTCAATCAACGGTCAGGATTAAAAGTGAAGTTCAGTCATAAAGAGTGATTTCCAAATTAAAGGGAGTTAACAGATTTAATTTGAGTAAAAAAAAGAGTTAACTGATTCAAATTGAGTAGAAAAAGGAGTTAACTGATTTATCTCATTTTTGATCAATAGTGAACTGGAAATTTCCCTTTTTGAATTGAAGACAGATTTTGTTGCAATATTTAATTTAATAAAATGAGATATAATCTCATAATTACTTTTTCTATTTAATTAAATAATCTTTAATTAATTAGAAAAACTTTTCTGATTTAATTAAATAACTTCATTTAATTAATTAGTAATTGCTTCTCATTTAATTAAATAGCTTTGTTTAATTAATTAGAAGTAAGTACTCCATTTAATTAAATAATTTGGTTTAATTATTTCAAAATTCTTTTCGAAACTAGTCAACTCAAGTCAAACGTGGTTAAATCTGGTTAACTTTTGGTCAAATTTGATCTTTGCGTATGTGAATATGAGCAAATGTGAGTATGAATTCCAGCAACAATTCGATGCAAATTTTCATTCAACCTTTCAAAATGAAGAGATGAGGGTCCATTAAATAGACTTTCTTGGAATTTATCAACAGTTGAGATCGATTTCAATCAACGGTGAGGATTAAAGGTGAAGTTCAGTCATAAAGGGAGATTTCTAAATTAAATGGAGTTAACAGATTTAATTTGAATAAAATAAGGAGTTAATTGATTCAATTTGAGTAGAAAAAGGAGTTAACTGATTTAACTCATTTTTTATCAATAGTGAACTAGAAATTTCACTTTTTGAACTGGAGAGAGATTTTGTTGAGATATTTAATTTAATAAAATGAGATATGCTCTCATAATTACTTTTTCTATTTAATTAAATAATCTTTAATTAATTAGAGACACTTTTCTTATTTAATTAAATAACTTCATTTAATTAATTAGGAATGGCTTCTCATTTAATTAAATAACTTTGTTTAATTAATTAGAAGTAAGTACTCCATTTAATTAAATAATTTGGTTTGATTATTTCAAAATTCTTTTCGAAACTAGTCCACTCAAGTCAAACGTGGTTAAATTTGGTCAACTTTTGGTCAAACTTGATCTTTGCGTATGTGAATATGACCAAATGTGAGTATGAATTACAGCAACAATTCGATGCAAATTCTCATTCAACCTTTCAAAATGAAGAGATGAGGGTCTCTTAAATAGACTTTCCTGGAATTCATCAACGGTTGAGATCGATTTCAATCAACGGTCAGGACTAAAGGTGAAGTTCAGTCATAAAGAGAGATTTCCAAATTAAAGGGAGTTAATAGATTTAATTTGAGTAAAATAAGGAGTTAACTGATTCAATTTGAGTAAAAAAAGGAGTTAACTGATTTAACTCATTTTTTATCAATAGTGAACTGGAAATTTTCCTTTTTGAATTGAAGAGAGATTTTTTTGTGATATTTAATTTAATAAAATGAGATATAATCTCATAATTACTTTTTCTATTTAATTAAATAATCTTTAAATAATTAGAGAAACTTTTTTTATTTAATTAAATAAATTCATTTAATTAATTAGTAATGGCTTCTCATTTAATTAAATAACTTTGTTTAATTAATTAGAAGTAAGTACTCCATTTAATTAAATAATTTCATTTAATTATTTCAAAACAAAATTTGAAACTAGTCAACTCAAGTCAACCGTGGTTAAATCTGGTCAACTTTTGGTCAAACTTGATATTTGCGTATGTGAATATGAGATAATGTGAGTATGAATTCTAGCAACGATGCAAATTCTCATTCAACCTGTCAAAATCAAGAGATGAGAGTCTCTTAAATAGACTTTTTTGGAATTCATCAACGGTTTAGACCGATTTCAATTAACGGTCAAGATTAAAGGTGAAGTTCAGTCATAAAGGGAGATTTCCAAATTAAAGAGAGTTAACAGATTTAATTTGAGTAAAATAAAGAGTTAACTAATTCAATTTGAGTAAAAAAAGGAATTAACTGATTTAACACATTTTTTATCAATAGTGAACTCGAAATTTTCCTTTTTGAAATGAACAGAGATTTTGCTGAGATATTTAATTTAATAAAATGAGATATGCTCTCATAATTACTTTTTCTATTTAATTAAATAATCTTTAATTAATTAGAGATAATTTTTTTATTTAATTAAATAACTTCATTTAATTAACTAGGAATGACTTCTCATTTAATTAAATAACTTTTTTTAATTAATTAGAAGTAAGTACTCCATTTAATTAAATAATTTAATTAATTACTTTTAAAATTCTTTTTGAAACTAGTCAATCATGGTTAAATCTGGTCAACTTTTGGTCAATCTTGATCTTTGCGTATGTGAATATGAGCAAATGTGAGTATAAATTCCAGCAACAATTCGATGCAAACTCTCATTCAACCTTTCAAAATGAAGTGATGAGGGTCTCTTAAATAGACTTTCTTGGAATTCATCAACGATTGAGATCGATTTCAATCAACGGTCAGGATTAAAGGTGAAGTTCAGTCATAATGAGAGATTTCCAAATTAAACGAAGTTAACAGATTTAATTTGGGTAAAATAAAGAGTTAACTGATTCAATTTGAGTAGAAAAAGGAGTTAACTGATTTAACTAATTTTTAATCAATAGTGAACTGAAAATTTCTCTTTTTGAACTGAAGAGAGATTTTGTTGAGATATTTAATTTAATAAAATGAGATGTTCTCTCATAATTACTTTTTCTATTTAATTAAATAATCTTTAATTAATTTGAGACACTTTTAATATTTAATTAAATAACTTCATTTAATTAATTAGGAATGGCTTCTCATTTAATTAAATAACTTTGTTTAATTAATTAGAAGCAAGTACTCCATTTAATTAAATAATTTTATTTAATTAGTTGAAAAAAAAATTAAAAACTAGTCAACTCAAGTCAACTGTGGTTAAATCTGGTCAACTTTTGGTCAAACTTTACCTTTGCATATGTGAATATGAGAAAATGTGAGTATGAATTCCAACAACAATTCGATGCAAATTCTCATTCAACCTTTCAAAATGAAGAGATGAGGGTCTCTTAAATAGACTTTCCTGAAATTCATCAACGGTTGAGATCGATTTTATTCAACAGTCAGGATTAAAGGTGAAGTTCAGTCATAAAAAGAGATTTTCAAATTAAAGGGAGTTAACAGATTTAATTTGAGTAAAATAAGAAATTAACTGATTCAATTTGAGTAGAAAAAGGAGTTAACTGATTTAACTCATTTTTGATCAATAGTAAACTAGAAATTTCCCTTTTTGAATTGAAGAGAGATTTTGTTGATATATTTAATTTAATAAAATGAGATATGCTCTCTTAATTACTTTTTCTATTTAATTAAATAATCTTTAATTAATTATAGAAACTTTTCTTATTTAATTAAATAACTTCATTTAATTAATTAGAAATGGCTTCTAATTTAATTAAATAACTTTGTTTAATTAGTTAGAATTAAGTAATCCATTTAATTAAATAATTTCGTTTAATTATTTAAAAAATAATTTCAAAACTAGTGAACTCAAATCAACTGTGGTTAAATCTAGTCAACTCTTGGTCAAACTTGATCTTTGCGTATGTGAATATGAGCAAATGTGAGTATGAATTCTAGCAACAATTCGATGCAAATTTTTATTCAACGTTTCAAAATGAAGAGATGAGGATCTCTTAAATAGACTTTCTATGAATTCATCAACGGTTGAGATCGATTTCAATCAACGGTCAGGATTAAAGATGAAGTTCAGTCATAAAGGGAGATTTCCAAATTAAAGAGATTTAACAGATTTAATTTGAGTAAAATAAGGAGTTAATTGATTCAATTTGAGTAGAAAAAGGAGTTAACTGATTTAACTCATTTTTAATCAATAGTGAACTGAAAATTTCCCTTTTTGAATTGAAGAGAGATTTTGTTGAGATGTTTAATTTAATAAAATGAGATATGCTCTCATAATTACTTTTTCTTTTTAATTAAATAATCTTTAATTAATTAGAGACACTTTTCTTATTTAATTAAATAACTTCATTTAATTAATTAGTAATGGCTTCTCATTTAATTAAATAACTTTGTTTAATTAGTTAGAAGTAAGTACTCCATTTAATTAAATAATTTCGTTTAATTATTTCAAAAAAATTTGAAACTAGTCAACTCAAGTCAACCGTGTTTAAATCTGGTCAACTTTTGGTCAAACTTGATCTTTGTGTATGTGAATATGAGCAAATGTGAGTATGAATTCCAGCAACAATTCGATGCAAATTCTCATTCAAGCTTTCAAAATGAAGAGATGAGGGTCTCTTAAATAGACTTTCTTGGAATTCATCAACAGTTGAGATTGATTTCAATCAATGGTCAAGATTAAAGGTGAAGTTCAGTCATAAAGAGAGATTTTCAAATTAAATGGAGTTAACATATTTAATTTGAGTAAAATAAGGAGTCAATTGATTCAATTTGAGTAGAAAAACGAGTTAACTGATTTAAATCATTTTTTATCAATAGTGAACTGGAAATTTCCCTTTTTGAATTGAAGAGAGATTTTGTTGAGATATTTAATTTAATAAAATGAGATATAATCTCATTATTACTTTTTCTATTTAATTAAATAATCATTAATTAATTAGAGAAACTTTTCTTATTTAATTAAATAACTTCATTTAATAAATTAGTAATGGCTTCTCATTTAATTAAATAACTTTTTTTAATTAATTAGAAGTAAGTACTCCATTTAATTAAATAATTTGGTTTAATTATTTCAAAATTCTTTTTGAAACTAGTCAACTCAAGTCAAACGTGGTTAAATCTGGTCAACTTTTGGTCAAATTTGATCTTTGCGTATGTGAATATGAGCAAATGTGAGTATGAATTCTAGCAAAAATTTGATGCAAATTCTCATTCAACCTTTCAAAATGAAGAGATGAGGGTCTCTCACATAGACTTTCTTGGAATTCATGAACGGTTGAGATCGATTTCAATCAACGGTCAGGATTAAAAGTGAAGTTCAGTCATAAAGAGTGATTTCCAAATTAAAGGGAGTTAACAGATTTAATTTGAGTAAAAAAAAGAGTTAACTGATTCAAATTGAGTAGAAAAAGGAGTTAACTGATTTATCTCATTTTTGATCAATAGTGAACTGGAAATTTCCCTTTTTGAATTGAAGACAGATTTTGTTGCAATATTTAATTTAATAAAATGAGATATAATCTCATAATTACTTTTTCTATTTAATTAAATAATCTTTAATTAATTAGAAAAACTTTTCTGATTTAATTAAATAACTTCATTTAATTAATTAGTAATTGCTTCTCATTTAATTAAATAGCTTTGTTTAATTAATTAGAAGTAAGTACTCCATTTAATTAAATAATTTGGTTTAATTATTTCAAAATTCTTTTCGAAACTAGTCAACTCAAGTCAAACGTGGTTAAATCTGGTTAACTTTTGGTCAAATTTGATCTTTGCGTATGTGAATATGAGCAAATGTGAGTATGAATTCCAGCAACAATTCGATGCAAATTTTCATTCAACCTTTCAAAATGAAGAGATGAGGGTCCATTAAATAGACTTTCTTGGAATTTATCAACAGTTGAGATCGATTTCAATCAACGGTGAGGATTAAAGGTGAAGTTCAGTCATAAAGGGAGATTTCTAAATTAAATGGAGTTAACAGATTTAATTTGAATAAAATAAGGAGTTAATTGATTCAATTTGAGTAGAAAAAGGAGTTAACTGATTTAACTCATTTTTTATCAATAGTGAACTAGAAATTTCACTTTTTGAACTGGAGAGAGATTTTGTTGAGATATTTAATTTAATAAAATGAGATATGCTCTCATAATTACTTTTTCTATTTAATTAAATAATCTTTAATTAATTAGAGACACTTTTCTTATTTAATTAAATAACTTCATTTAATTAATTAGGAATGGCTTCTCATTTAATTAAATAACTTTGTTTAATTAATTAGAAGTAAGTACTCCATTTAATTAAATAATTTGGTTTGATTATTTCAAAATTCTTTTCGAAACTAGTCCACTCAAGTCAAACGTGGTTAAATTTGGTCAACTTTTGGTCAAACTTGATCTTTGCGTATGTGAATATGACCAAATGTGAGTATGAATTACAGCAACAATTCGATGCAAATTCTCATTCAACCTTTCAAAATGAAGAGATGAGGGTCTCTTAAATAGACTTTCCTGGAATTCATCAACGGTTGAGATCGATTTCAATCAACGGTCAGGACTAAAGGTGAAGTTCAGTCATAAAGAGAGATTTCCAAATTAAAGGGAGTTAATAGATTTAATTTGAGTAAAATAAGGAGTTAACTGATTCAATTTGAGTAAAAAAAGGAGTTAACTGATTTAACTCATTTTTTATCAATAGTGAACTGGAAATTTTCCTTTTTGAATTGAAGAGAGATTTTTTTGTGATATTTAATTTAATAAAATGAGATATAATCTCATAATTACTTTTTCTATTTAATTAAATAATCTTTAAATAATTAGAGAAACTTTTTTTATTTAATTAAATAAATTCATTTAATTAATTAGTAATGGCTTCTCATTTAATTAAATAACTTTGTTTAATTAATTAGAAGTAAGTACTCCATTTAATCCTGAGGAGGTTAGAGCCCTCCAAAGGCAGGTACAAGCATTGCAAGAGGAGCTCTGTAGAGGAGCAAATGTTGCCGCTGGTGATGACAGTTTGGATGACAATGAAGAAGTTATGGGACCAGAAAGGGAATTTGACGGAGAAGTTCTGAATCATGCAGAGGCAAGGCTTTTTAGGGCCATTACTAAGTTTGAGAAAAGGCCCACAATTGAAGTGGGTGTATTTTCAAGAAATCTGAAACCAGATGAGTTGATCGATTCGATCAATGAACTGGAATAATACTTTGAGTATGAGGATATTAGGGACCTAGATAGGGTTAATTAAGTTTGCAAAGGCCAAACTAAAAGGCCATGCCAAAATTTGGTGGCAAGAGGTTCAATTGGAAAGAAACAGAAGAGAAAAGGAGTGGATCAGAAGATGGGATCGCATGGTGGACAAATTGAAGAAGCAGTTCATTCTTGTGGACTACGAGCTGGATCTGTTTAAGAAGATGCATGCGTTAAAGAAAGCAGGAAGATCAGTCCAAGAATATACAGAGGAGTTTTACCGACTCTTGATTAGAGCAGGGCATGCAGAAGCAAATAAGGAGAAGGTTTCTCGTTATATTAGTGGGTTGCGACCTAGCATCCAGGAGGAATTAAGTCTGGTAAGAATGACCAGTGTTGAAGAGGCATACTAGTTTTCCCTATGAGTTAAAGAGAAGCTGAATAAAAGGTTTGAAGGAAGACAAAGAGGGTGCGGTCAAAGAGGAAGGGGAAGCGGTAAATCATCTGGAGGCTGCAATGAAACCCAAAAGAAAAATGAAGATGTGGGTACTAGTAGGAACCATAGGAATGAGGGTTTCAACCACTCCCATGATCAAGACTTTGGAAATCAGAGAGGAAGAGGTAGAGGACGTGGACAAGGAAGAGGAAGCTTCCGTGGTACCTATTTCCATTGCAATGAAGAAGGTCATCGTGCCTTTGAATGCCCTCAACGGCAAGGAAGGAAAGATAGGAGAGCTTAGGGCCAAGCTAGGGTTGCTCATGTGGATGAGGATGCACAATCATCACATTCAGAGGATGCAGAAAGAGGAGAGGCCTTGGTAAATGAAAGAGTCCTACTAAGTGGTGAGATTGAACTAGGACAATGGAGGAGTTTGTTCCGTACCAGACGCAAGTGTGAGGATAAATGTTGTGACGTGATCATTGATGGTGGTAGCATCGATAACTTCATATCAGAAGAGATGGTCTCTAAGCTGAAGCTCAAGAGGGAGAAACATCCCCAACCCTATCGGATTGCTTGGGTAAAAGATGATCATAAGGTCCTGGTAAGTGAACAATGTTTAGTAAAATTCAAAATTGGGAGTTACCATGATGAAGTTCTCTGTGATGTTATTTCTATGGATGTTTGCCATCTATTATTGGGTAGACCATTGCAGTTTGATAGACATGCAGTGCATGATGGACATGCAAACACATACTCTCTGACAAAGGATGGAGTTCGCCACAAATTGAAGCTCATGAAAAAGGAATGTGAAAAGGTATGTAGTAGTGCTAGGATTTGTCTTGTTGATGAAAAGAAGTTTTTAGATGGCATGAAACATCAACATATGCGCTATGCTTTGATTCCTAGGAAAGATAAAGAAGGTAGTAGTGAAATGCCTCTTGAAGTTTCAGATTTACTAGGGGAGTTCTGAGATATTATCTCTGATAATGTTTCAGATGAATTGCCACCAGTAAGGCAAATTAGTCATCAGATAGATTTGATTCCAGGAGCTACTTTGCCTAACAAGGCTGCTCACAGGATGACTCCTACTGAAATAGAGGAGCTAAATAGACAGGTTCAGGAGCTGTTGAGGAAGGGCTTGATTTGAGAGAGCCTAAGTCCATGTGTAGTACCTGCAATACTCACACCAAAGAAGGATGGAGAGTGGAGGATCTGTACAGATTCTCGAGCTATAAATAGAATAACAATCAAGTATTAGTTTCCTTTGCCAAGGATGGATGATCTTATGGACTGCTTGAGTGGAGCTCAGTACTTCACAAAGATAGATCTCAAGAGTGGCTATCATCAGATACGGATTCAAGAAGGAGATGAGTGGAAAACAATCTTCAAGACCAAGGAGGGTCTTTATGAGTGGTTAGTCATGCCCTTTGGATTGACGAACGCTCCAAGCACCTTCATGCGACTCATGAATGAGGTACTTAAGAAGTTCTTGAGAAAATTTGTTATCGTCTATTTGGATGATATTTTAATTTTTAGCAAGACTTTGGAAGAACATTTACTGCATATTCGTAGTGTCCTTGAAAGGCTAAGGGAAGAGAAACTGTTAATTAATCTAAATAAGTGTGTCTTTGCAAAAAGCCATCTTGGAATGGCCTACTCCAAGGTCTGCTACTGAGGTAAGATCATTTCATGGTTTGGTTAGTTTTTACAGGAAGTTTATTAAGAATTTTAGTGGCATATGTGCACCCCTAACTGATACAATAAGAGGGGATAGAAAAGAGTTTAAATGGACTGCAGTAGCTACGAGAAGTTTTGAATTGTTGAAGAAGAAGGTGACAGAACAGCATGTGTTGGCACTTCCAGATTTTAAAAAAGTGTTCCAGGTGGATTGTGATGCTAGTGGCAGCGCTATTGGGGCTGTATTAGGCCAAGATGGTAAGCCTATTGCATATTTTAGTGAAAAATTGAATGATGCAAAGAAGAAGTATTCTGTTTATGATCAAGAGTTCTATGCAATAGTTCAGGCCTTAAAGAAATGGAGGCATTATTTATTGCCAAAGGAATTTTTTTTGTATACTGATCATCAGGCATTACAGTACCTAAATAGCCAAGGTAAATTGAATCAGCGACATATGAAGTGGGTACAATTCTTGTAGAGCTATACATTTGTGTTGAAGCATAGAAGTGGAAAATCTAACAGGGTTGTAGATGCACTAAGTAGGAGACAGTTGTTACTTACAGTAATGCAGGTTGAAGTGGTTGGGTTTGATGAACTCAAGAATTTGTACTCCAAGGATTCTGATTTTTTTGAAGCATGGAAAGCTTGTAAAGAGCCTGTTGCTGTAGATAGAACCAAGTGGTTAGACTATTTGATTCAGGATGGCATGTTGTTCAAGGGTAGTCAATTGTGCATTCCAAGGAGTTCCATGAGGGAAAATCTGATTAAGGAGAAACACAGTGGAGGGATGATAGGACATTTTGGTTGAGATAAGACCATTGCCATTCTTAGAGAATATTATTTTTTGCCCTCAAATTTCACAGGATGTGAAGAAGTTTGTACAGAGTTACCAGGTTTGTCAAGTTGCCAAGGGGTTTAGTCACAATACTGGCCTATATCAGCCATTGCCTGTTCCATCAAGGCCATGGGAGGACATAAGTATGGATTTTGTTCTTGGATTGCCAAGGACACAAAGGGGTAATGACTCAGTATTCATGGTGGTTGATAGGTTCTCCAAAATGGCACATTTCATTCCATGCCACAAAACTCATGATGTTGTCCATATTGCAGACTTGTTTTTCAAAGAGGTGGTAAGACTACATGGTCTTCCAAGGAGTATAGTTTCTGAAAGAGATACTAAATTTGTGGGGTATTTCTGGAGGACATTGTGGAAGAAGTTGAGAACAGACCTAAAATTCAGTTCCACGCATCACCTGCAGACTGACGGCCAAACAGAAGTGGTAAATAGAAATCTGGGCAATTTGTTGAGATGTTTAGTTGAGGATAAGCCCAAGGGATGGAATTTGATTCTACCACAGGCAGAGTTTGCTTATAATAACTCTATAAATAGGAGTACTGGAAAATCACCATTCCAAATTGTATATGGGAGTAGCCCAAGGACTACACCAGAGTTGATGAAGATAGAACAAGGGGAGAGGACAAGTGTTGAAGCTGAGGAATTTTTTGAACATATCAAGCATCTACATGAGGAGGTTCAAGCACACATTACCAAGATGAATCAAGAGTATAAAGCTAGGGCTGATCAAAGGAGAAGACATAAAGAATTTCAAGTAGGGGATCTAGTCATGGTGCACTTATGAAAAGAAAGATTTTCAACCGGTACTTACAACAAGTTGAAAATGAAAAAATTTGGCCCCTGCAAAATTTTGAAGAAACATGACTCAGGAAATGCATATGAGGTGGAGTTGCCGGATGGTATTCACATTTCTCCCATTATCAACATTGCAGATTTAATAGAGTATCATGATGATGGTGCAGATGAGGAGCAGGTGTTAGAGCCATGCCCAATTCCTGCTTCTAAGAAGGAGGAGATAGAAGACATTCTAGATCATCATGTGGGTAGGAGTACCAGAAACAGGCAGTATGAAGAGTATTTGGTCAAATGGAAATGATGACCAATCGAGGACTCAACTTGGATTTCAGCAGCTGAGGTTTCTCATTTGAGATTTTCTCTACCATTCATAAAGTGACAGGTCACTTTTCAATCTACCCTGGGTGTCTGATGCAGGAGCATCCAGAGGTATAAGGGCAATCCTGTGTCACCCAAAAAAATGTACTTAGACTTAGTTTCTGTTTCATGTGTTTTCATTTTTGGATACCCATTTGGGCCAAATAAACATTCCAACTCTCACAGTTCCACTATCAGTGAGCTAAAAAATCTCGAAAAAATAGTAGCATGTAATTAGGCCATCATTTTGGTGAACTAGAAAGTGTAAATTGGCTAGATAAATGTAATTGTGCTTTATAGCATTCCAGAAAAAGAATCAAGTCAAAAGACCCCACGATTTGAAAGTTATTGCAGTTTGTTGAGTTTTGGAGACCTCCTCAGAAAGCTTCAAAGTTAGGTTAGGGGTATTAAATGACCTTGAAAAGTGCCTAAAAATGGGGGACGAGCTAAGCTGGTCCATAGGGCTATAGAGCGCTTCGAGAGCTTTCTGAAAATGTAAACAGTTCGTCAATCAGAGCTACGGTTCAAAAGTTATGCCTCCTGGAAGTTTGATTACCGTTTTTGGATTCTTCTAAATTTGCACCGACTTCTAACGCAGCTTCTGGAACCTTCTATTTGGTCGGTGGATGCCTACTAGCACTTTCTAGAATGTACTCCTAGTCCTTAACCCTTCGGGGTCTATTTAAGGAGATTTCTGGCATTATAAAAGGCAGTTCGGAGTGGAGTTTGAGAGGAGGTACTGAAAGAAGAAATTATCTCCAGATTTATGCTATTGTAAGCCCATAGGGCATGCTTTGAAGTTTATTTTCTCTGTACTATTTGTACTAGCTTATTTTACCAATTAATACAATTTCCCTTTTATGTTGTGTCCATTTTGTTCTTGGGTTGTGTCCCCATCATAATTTCGATTAATTATTTTAAATTTTTTTTTAAACGAGTCAACTCAAGTCAACCGTGGCTAAATCTGGTCAACTTTTGGTCAAACTTGATCTTTGCGTATGTGAATATGAGCAAATGTGAGTATGAATTCCAACAACAATTCGATGCAAATTCTCATTCAACCTTTCAAAATGAAGAGATGAGGGTCTCTTAAATAGACTTTTCTTGAATTCATCAACGGTTGAGATCGATTTCAATCAACGATCATGATTAAAAGTGAAGTTCAGTCATAAAGGGAGATTTCACAATTAAAGGGAGTTAACAGATTTAATTTGAGTAAAATAAAGAGTTAACTGATTCAATTTGAGTAGAAAAAGGAGTTAACTCATTTAACTCATTTTTGATCAATAGTGAATTGAAAATTTCCCTTTTTGAACTAAAGAGAGATTTTGTTAAGATATTTAATTTAATAAAATGAGTTATGCTCTCATAATTACTTTTTCTATTTAATTAAATAATCTTTAATTAATTAGAGACACTTTTTTTATTTAATTAAATACCTTCATTTAATTAATTATGAATGGCTTCTCATTTAATTATATAACTTTGTTTAATTAATTAGAAGTAAGAACTCCATTTAATTAAATAATTTGTTTTACTTATTTAAAAATTCTTTTCGAAACTAGTCAACTCAAGTCAACCGTGGTTAAATCTGGTCAACTTTTTGTCAAACTTGATTTTTGCGTATGTGAATATGAGCAAATGTGAGTATGAATTTCAGCAACAATTCGATGCAAATTCTCATTCAACCTTTCAAAATGAAGAGATGAGGGTCTCTTAAATAGACTTTCTTGGAATTCATCAACGGTTGAGATCGATTTCAATCAACGGTTAGGATTAAAGGTGAAGTTCAGTGATAAAGAGAGATTTACAAATTAAAGGGGGTTAACAGATTTAATTTGACTAAAATAAGGAGTTAGTTTATTCAATTTGAGTAGAAAAAGGAGTTAACTCATTTAACTCATTTTTGATCAATAGTGAACTGAAAATTTCCCTTTTTGAGCTGAAGAGAGATATTGTTGAGATATTTAATTTAATAAAATGAGATATCCTCTCATAATTACTTTTTTCATATAATTAAATAATCTTTAATTAATTAGAGTCACTTTTCTTATTTAATTAAATAACTTCATTTAATTAATTAGGAATGGCTTCTCATTTAATTAAATAACTTTGTTTAATTAATTAGAATTAATTACTCCATTTAATTAAATAATTTCATTTAATTATTTCAAAATTCTTTTTGAAACTAGTCAACTCAAGTCAACCATGGTTAAATTTGGTCAACTTTTGGTCAAACTTGATCTTTGCGTATGTGAAAATGAGCAAATGTGAGTATGAATTCCACGAACAATTCAATGCAAATTCTCATTCAACCTTTCAAAATGAAGAGATGAGGGTCTCTTAAATAAAGTTTCCTCGAATTCATCAACAGTTGAGATCGATTTCAATCAACGGTTATGATTAAAGGTGAAGTTTAGTCATAAAGGGAGACCTACAAATTAAAGAGAGTTAATAGATTAAATTTGAGTAAAATAAGGAGTTCACTAATTCAAGTTGAGTAGAAAAAGGAGTTAACTGATTGAACTCATTTTTTATCAATAGTGAACTGAAAATTTCCTTTTTGAACTGAAGAGAGATTTTGTTGAGATATTTAATTTAATAAAATGAGATTTGCTCTCATAATTACTTTTTCTATTTAATTAAATAATCTTTAATTAATTAGAGAATTTTCTTATTTAATTAAATAACTTCATTTAATTAATTAGGAATGGCTTTTCATTTAATTAAATAACTTTGTTTAATTAATTAGAAGTAAGTACTCCATTTAATTAAATAATTTCGTTTAATTATTTCAAAAAAAAATTTGAAAATAGTCAACTCAAGTCAACCATGGTTAAATTTGGTCAACTTTTTGTCAAACTTGATCTTTGCGTATGTGAATATGATCAAATGTGAGTATGAATTACAGCAAAATTTCGATGCAAATTCTCATTCAACCTTTCAAAATGAAGAGATGAGGGTCTCTTAAATAAACTTTCTTGGAATTAGTGAACGGTTGAGATCGATTTCAATCAACGGTTAGGATTAAAGGTGAAGTTCAGTCATAAAGGGAGATTTCAAAATTAAAGAGAGTTAACAGATTTAATTTGAGTAAAATAAGGAGTTAGCTGATTCAATTTGAGTAGAAAAAGGAGTTAACTCATTTAACTCATTTTTTATCAATAGTGAACTGGAAATTTCTTTTTTGAACTGAAGAGAGATTTTGTTGAGATATTTAATTTAATAAAATGAGATTTGCTCTCATAATTACTTTTTCTATTTAATTAAATAATCTTTAAATAATTAGAGACACTTTTCTTATTTAATTAAATAACTTCATTTAATTAATTAGGAATGGCTTCTCATTTAATTAAATAAGTTTGTTTAATTAATTAGAAGTAAGTATTTTATTTAATTAAATAATTTCATTTAATTATTTCAAAATTCTTTTTGAAACTAGTCAACTCAAGTAAACCGTATTTAAATTTGGTCAACTGTTGCTCAAACTTGATCTTTGCGTATGTGAATATTAGCAAATGTGAGTATAAATTTCAACAACAATTCGATGCAAATTCTCATTCAACCTTTCAAAATAAAGAGATGAGCGTCTCTTAAATAGACTTTCCTGAAATTCATTAACGATTGAGATTGATTTCAATCAACGGTCAGGATTAAAGGTGAAGTTCAGTCATAAAGGGAGATTTCCAAATTATAGGGAGTTAACAGATTTAATTTGAGTAAAATAAGGAGTTAACTAATTCAATTTGAGTAGAAAAAGGAGTTAACTGATTTAACTCATTTTTGATCAATAGGGAACTAAAAATTTCTCTTTTTAAACTGAAGATAGATTTTGTTGAGATATTTAATTTAATAAAATGAGATATGCTGTCATAATTACTTTTTCTATTTAATTAAATAATATTTAATTAATTAGAGACAATTTTCTTATTTAATTAAATAACTTAATTTAGTTAATTAGGAATGGGTTCTTATTTAATTAAATAATTTTTTTTAATTAATTAGAAGTAAGTACTCTATTTAATTAAATAATTTCATTTAATTATTTAAATTTTTTTTTTGAAACTAGTCAACTAAAGTCAACCGTGGTTAAATCTAGTCAAGTTTTGGTCAAACTTGATGTTTGCATATGTGAATATGAGCAAATGTAAGTATGAATTCCAGCAACAATTCGATGCAAATTCTCATTCAACCATTCAAAATGAAGAGATGAGGGTCTCTTAAATAGACTTTCCTGAAATTCATCATCGGTTGAGATCGATTTCAATCAACGACCAGGATTAAAGGTGAAGTTCAGTCATAAAAAGAGATTTCAAAATTAAAAGGAGTTAACAAATTTAATTTGACTAAAATAAAGAGTTAACTGATTCAATTCGAGTAGAAAAAAGAGGTAACTATTTTAACTCATTTTTTATCAATAATGAACTGGAATTTTCCCTTGTTGAACTGAAGAGAGATTTTGTTGAGACATTTAATTTTAAAAAAGATATGCTCTCATAATTACTTTTTCTATTTAATTAAATAATCTTTAATTAATTAGAGACACTTTTCTTATTTAATTAAATAGCTTCATTTAATTAATTAGCAATGGCTTC
The DNA here is from genome assembly GCA_028749045.1 of Cupressus sempervirens. NCBI lineage: Eukaryota > Viridiplantae > Streptophyta > Pinopsida > Cupressales > Cupressaceae > Cupressus > Cupressus sempervirens. The sequence goes on from CM053793.1 coordinate 383,390,005, forward strand.
TCATTTAATTAAATAACTTTGTTTAAGTAATTAGAAGTAAGTACTCCATTTAATTAAATAATTTCGTTTAATTATTTCAAAATTCTTTTTGAAACTAGTCAACTCAAGTCAACCATGGTTAAATCTGGTCAACTTTTAGTCAAACTTGATCTTTGTGTATGTGAATATAAGCAAATGTGAGTATGAATTTCAGCAACAATTTGATGCAAATTCTCATTCAACCCTTCCAAATGAAGAGATGAGGGTCTCTTAAATAGACTTTCCTGTAATTCATCAATGGTTGAGATCGATTTCAATCAACAGTCAGAATTAAAGGTGAAGTTTAGTCATAAAGGGAGATTTCCAAATTAAAGGAAGTTAACAGATTTAATTTGAGTAAAATAAGGAGTTAACTGATTCAATTTCAGTAGAAAAAGGAGTTAACTCATTTAACTCATTTTTTATCAATAGTGAATTGTAAATTTCCCTTTTTCAACTGAAGAGAGATTTTGTTGAGATATTTAATTTAATAAAATGAGATATGCTCTCATAATTACTTTTTCTATTTAATTAAATAATCTTTAATTAATTAGGGACACTTTTCTTATTTAATTAAATAACTTCATTTATTAATTAGGAATGGCTTCTCATTTAATTAAATAATTTTATTTAATTAATTAGAAGTAAGTACTGTATTTAATTAAATAATTTGTTTTAATTATTTCAAATTTTTTTTCGAAACTAGTCAACTCAAGTCAACCGTGGTTAAATTTGGTCAACTTTTGGTCAAACTTGATCTTTGCGTATGTGAATACGAACAAATGTGAGTATATATTCTAGCAACAATTCGATGAGAATTTTTATTCAACCTTTCAAAATGAAGAGATGTGGATCTCTTAAATAGACTTTTCTGGAATTCATCAATGGTTGAGATCGATTTCAATCAACAGTCAAGATTAAAGGCGAAGTTCAGTCATAAAGGTAGATTTCCAAATTAAAGGGAGTTAACAGATTTAATTTCAGTAAAATAAAAAGTTAACTGATTCAATTTGAGTAGAAAAAGGAGTTAACTGATTTAACTCATTTTTGATCAATAGTGAACTGAAAATTTTCCTTTTTGAACTGAAAAGAGATTTTGTTGAGATATTTAATTTAATAAAATGAGATATGCTCTCATAATTACTTTTTCTATTTAATTAAATAATCTTTAATTAATTAGAGACACTTTTCTTATTTAATTAAATAATCTTTAATTAATTAGAGACACTTTTCTTATTTAATTAAATAACTTGATTTAATTAATTAGGAATGGCTTCTCATTTAATTAAATAACTTCACCTTTACTCCTGACCATTGATTGAAATCGATCTCAAATGTTGATGAATTCTAAGAAAGTCTATTTAAGAGACCCTCATCTCTTCATTTTGAAAGGTTGAATAAGAATATGCATCGAATTGTTCCTAGAATTCATACTCACATTTGGTCATATTCACATACGCAAAGATCAAGTTTGACCAAAAGTTGACCAAATTTAACCACGGTTGACTTGAGATGACTAGTTTTGAAAAGAATTTTGAAATAATTAAACGAAATTATTTAATTAAATGGAGTACTTACTTCTAATTAATTAAACAAAATTATCTAATTAAATGAGAAGCCATTCCTAATTAATTAAATGAAGTTATTTAATAAAATAAGAAACCTATCTCTAATTGATTAAAGATTATTTAATTAATTGGGAAAAGTAATTATGATAGCATATCTCATTTTATTAAATTAAATATCTCAACAAAATCTCTCTTCAGTTCAAAAAAGGAAATTTTCAGTTCACTATTGATCAAAAATGAGTTTAATTAGTGAACTCCTTTTTCTACTCAAATTGAATCAGTTAACTCCTTATTTTACTCAAATTAAATCTATAAACTCCCTTTAATTTCAAAATCTCTCTTTATGACTGAACTTTACATTTAATCCTGACCGTTGATTGAAATCGATCTCAACCGTTGATGAATTCTAAGAAAGTCTATTTAAGAGACGCTCATCTCTTCATTTTGAAAGGTTGAATGAGAATTTGCATCGAATTGTTGCTGAAATTCATACACACATTTGCTCATATTCACATACGCAAAGATCAAGTTTGACCAAAAATTGACCAGATTTAACCACGGTTGACTTGAGTTGACTAGTTTCAAAAAGAATTTTGAAATAATTAAACGAAATTATTTGATTAAATGGAGTACTTACTTTTAATTAATTAAAAAAAGTTATTTCATTAAATGAGAAGCCATTCCTAATTAATTAAATGAAGTTATTTAATTAAATAAGAAAAGTGTCTCTAATTAATTAAAGATTATTTAATTAAATAGAAAAGGTAATTATGAGAGCATATCTCATTTTATTAAATTAAATATCTCAACAAAATCTCTCTTCAGTTCAAAAAGGGAAATTTTCAGTTCACTATTGATCAAAAATGAGTTAAATCAGTTAACTCTTTTTTTTACTCAAATTGAATCAGTTAACTCCTTATTTTACTCAAATTAAATCTGTTAACTCTATTTAATTTGAAAATCTCCCTTTATGACTGAACTTCACCTTTAATCTTGATCGTTGATTGAAATCGATCTCAACCGTTGATGAATTCCAGAAAAATCTATTTAACAGACACTCATCTCTTCATTTTGAAAGGTTGAATCAGAATTTGCATCGAATTGTTGCTAAAATTCATACTCACATTATCTCATATTCACATACACAAAGATCAAGTTTGACCAAAAGTTGACCAGATTTAGCCACAGTTGACTTGAGTTGACTAGTTTCAAAAAGAATTTTGAAATAATTAAATAAAATTATTTAATTAAATGGAGTACTTACTTCTAATTAATTAAACAAAGTTATTTAATTAAATTAGAAGCCATTCCTAGTTAATTAAATGAAGTTATCTAATTAAATAAGAAAAGTGTCTTTAATTAATTAAAGATTATTTAATAAATAGAAAAAGTAATTATGAGAACACATCTCAATTTATTAAATTAAATATCTCAACAAAATCTCTCTTCAGTTCAAAAAGGGAAATTTCCAGTTCACTATTGATAAAGAATGAGTTGAATCAGTTAACTATTTTTTCTACTCAAATTGAATCAGTTAACTCCTTATTTTACTTAAATTAAATTGGTTAACTCCCTTTAATTTAAAAATCTCCCTTTATGACTGAACTTCACCTTTAATCCTGATCGTTGATTGAAATATATCTCAACTGTTGATGAATTCTAGGAAAGGCTTTTTAAGAGACCCTCATCTCTTCATTTTGAAAAGTTGAATGAGAATTTGCATCGAATTGTTGCTGGAATTCATACTCACATTTGCTCATATTCACATACGCAAAGATCAAGTTTGACCAAAAGTTGATCAGATTTAACTACAGTTGACTTGAGTTGACTAGTTTCAAAAAAAAATTGAAATAATTAAATAATATTATTTGATTAAATTGAGTACTTACTTTTAATTAATTAAACAAAGTTATTTAATTAAATGAGAAGCCATTCCTAATTAATTAAATGAAGTTGTTTAATTAAATAAGAAAAGTGTCTCTAATTAATTAAAGATTATTTAATTAAATAGAAAAAGTAATTATGAGAGTATATCTCATTTTATTAAATTAAATATCTCAACAAAATCTCTCTTTAGTTCGAAAAGAGAAATTTCCAGTTTACTATTGAACAAAAATGAGTGAAATCAGTTAACTCTTTTTGGTACTCAAATTGAATCAGTTAACTCCTTATTTTGCTCAAATTAAATCTGTTAACTCTATTTAATTTTGAAATCTCCTTTTATGACTGAACTTCACCTTTAATTCTGACTGTTGATTGAAATCGATCTCAATTTTTGATGAATTCCAAGAAAGTCTATTTAAGAGACCCTCATTTCTTCATTTTGAAAGGTTGAATGAGAATTTGCATCGAATTGTTTTTTGAATTCATACTCACATTTGCTCATATTCACATATGCAAATATCAAGTTTGACCAAAATTTGATCAGATTTAACCACAGTTGACTTGAGTTTACTAGTTTGAAAAAAAAAATTTAAATAATTAAATAAAATTATTTAATTAAATGGAGTACTTCTAATTAATTAAAAAAAGTTATTTAATTAAATGATAAGCCATTCCTAATTAATTAAATGAAGTTATTTAATTAAATAAGAAAAGTGTCTCTAATTAATTAAAGATAATTTAATTAAATAGAAAAAGTAATTATGAGAGCATATCTCATTTTATTAAATTGAATATCTCAACAAAATCTCTCTTCAGTTCAAAAAGGAAAATTTTCATTTCACTATTGATAAAAAATGAGTTAAATGAGTTAACTCCTTTTTCTACTCAAATTGAATCAGTTAACTTCTTATTTTACTCAAATTAAATCTGTTAACTCTTTTTAATTTTAAAATCTCCCTTTATGACTGAACTTTGCCTTTAATCCTGACCGTTGATTGAAATCGATCTCAACCGTTGATGAATTCTAGGAAAGTCTATTTAAGAGACCCTCATCTCTTCATTTTGAAAGGTTGAATGAGAATTTGCATCGAATTGTTGCTGGAATTCATGCTCACATTTGCTCATATTCACATACGCAAAGATCAAGTTTGACCAAAAGTTATCCAGATTTAACTATGGTTGACTTGAGTTGACTAGTTTCGAAAAAAATTTTGAAATAATTAAACGAAATTATTTAATTAAATGGAGTACTTACTTCTAATTAATTAAAAAAAGTTATTTAATTAAATGAGAAGCCATTCCTAATTAATTAAATGAAGTTATCTAATTAAATAAGAAAAGTGTCTCTAATTAATTAAAGATTATTTAATTAAATAGAAAAAGTAATTATGAGAGCATATCTCATTTTATTAAATTAAATATCTCAACAAAATCTCTCTTCAGTTCAAAAAGGGAAATTTCTAGTTCACTATTAATAAAAAATGAGTTAAACCAGGTAACTCATTTTTCTACTCAAATTGAATCAGTTAACTCATTATTTTACTCAAATTAAATCTGTTAACTCCATTTAATTTGGAAATCTCTCTTTTTGACTGAACTTCACCTTTAATCCTGGCCATTGATTGAAATTGATCTCAACCGTTGATGAATTTCAGGAAAGTCTATTTATCGTTTACATTTTTTTATCGTTACTCAACTCTTTTAGAACTAGTTTTATGTTGTTGGTTAGCAGCATTCTTTTGAGATTATCAGATATTGTGCTATGGATTCAGTTTATTATGTGATGAGATTACTTAGACTCGATATTTCATGTATGTATGATGATTATTTTTAGTATTCACAATTATTGATGATGATTATTATATTACTTTCAATTATTAATGATGATTAGTAAGATGATTTATTATCATATGTGCTTTCTTATGGATACTTATCCCATACTTGCATGTGTAAGGTGTGCGTGTTTGTCTTGCATGTTTTCTTTTGTATGGCGTGTTTGATGTGGTTAAGGAAGGGAGTCGTAGTCACCTGCTAGTCGAGATCTACACGATGCACCACTTCCTACCATTGTCTGTTTAGTTTAGTATATATTGTGTTTGTACATGCACGAGAGAAGATTCATATGCTCATATATTTTTTACTTGCTTCTATGCTCCTTCTAGCACTTCTAATCACTTGGAGGATTCGATCGGCTTGGATTCTTGAAAGAATTGTGAATGATGGAGAAGGAAGAGATTTTTTATGAACTTCTGAGGCATGGCAAATTAGCATCAATGTCCAGGTGCACTCATGGTATTCTTATATTCTCTTTGCACTCTTTTTCTTCCTGTCTTCATCATATTTATTTTATGTATCTGAATACTCTCTGTATTTGAAATTGGAATCTAGATTTTTTATTTGGATGAGAAGAAAATAATAGAAAAACCTTAGTTTCAAATGAGAAAGAAATTACATTTTAATCAGATTTGGGTTCGAATTTATATTAAATTAGAAAGACAAGATTTGGAATAAAAATAAAAATTTTATAGTGAAAATTCGAATGATTAGATGTAATCTTTCTATCAATTATATTTTTAGATACGTATGAACAAACCATTTTATGGTTAAATTTAGAGAAAAATTATTTTAAGAGAAAATTCTTAATTCATCACAGATTGTCCTGTCACTGCCCCTTGGATAGACCCAAACTCAATCATTCATAACTTTTTATTGGGATAAAATTTATTCGATCACTCTGGTCATAATTGACGCAACTTGGCCCTCGCCAACATATTTAAATTTCAGCCCGATCCAACGGTTCATTAGGGAGATATGGCCATCGTACTGGGACTGTTTTATTCAAAAATAGATATTTCTCCATTTTTTATAACTAAGAATTTTTTATATTTAAACTTCACAAAATAATATATCAAAATATGAAATGAATTAAAGATATTATTGAAATCTTTCTTTATTAGAATCTTATTAAAATGCATTAGTTTTATATGATTTATTATTTAATCTAATTAAATCAAATTTAATTAAAATTAGTTAATAGTAGAAGAAGTGTAATTAATTATTAGTCAATCTAAGTAAATGGATAAGAGAAAATTAAAAACAAAGAGATTTTAATATAGTTTATATAGTGGACTGTTTTATAATGTATATTGAATACTATTTAATATATATTAATCAATTTTAGAGTTGTTTAATGAATATGGTAATGTTAAGAATTTGGAGATTATTCATGTTAAAATCTACAATGAGTCTTATTGGTTTGTGATAGAGATTTTTTTCAAACAACTTTTATATAGACAAAATATTATTAGAACAATTAGAAAATGGACTCTAATGGTTGATTTTAATATTAATTAAATAATTGTAAGATGATAATTTAAATTTAGAAACTCTGAATGATATTGGATTAAGACTGAATTATTATATTATTGGTTAATACGTTTGAATACCTTAATGGAGTTAAGAGTTAGCCAAATATTAACTAATGAATTTATGGAAAGATTCTATAGATTGAGTATTTATAGTTTGAGGAGATTAGTTAATGATTGAAGTACTGTAAAAGATATTAATCAAATTGAATTGGTTAATAATTTGGAAGAGTATCAAATAACTGAATCATTGTACATAGGGGAAACTTATTTGAGATAATAATACTTGGTATTGGAGATTTATTATAACTTATTATTAAAATATAAATAGAAACTTTGTTGAAGAGTGATGAATTTGGTTAGTATAGAATTATTAATAAGATTTTCAATATAACTTGTTATTAATTATTAACAAGATTATTATTATTGAATTATTAATATGATCATTTGAGTATTGAATTATAGTTGACTTTTAACTTACAGAATTCTAGTTAGTTATTAGTCAACTGATGTTAATTAGAACGTTGCTATGGTTATACAATTATTAATTAAATCAATTAATGAGAGTTAATTAGATTTAATTAATAATTAAGTTATGTAATAGAAATTTATTTGATATAATTTTTTTAATGAAATTTTAAAAGTATTGATATCAAGTTGATAGGTCTTAATCTGATGACTTGAATAACGACTTTAGATATTATATGGTTGTCAACGATGGTGACGATTAAATTCAAAGACTCAAACTTTAGTAATACTTAATTAAGTTTCTAATTGAAAACTAATAAAATGTTAATAGGTCATGGATGGTGTACCTATGTTAATGGATTGAGATAAATAAAGTTATAATCTCTTATTCGAAGAATGATAATTGGTCCTCTTATAATATAACAAATAATGATCCTTAAAAAGTTGAAAGGTTAATCAATTAGAATATGGATCATGGTTAAATATAAAGGACAATTTAATTAAGGTCAATGATGATTAGTTTAGTAAATATTTATCCTTAAGTTATTCTTAGAATGTAATTCTTAATAATGGAAGGATAATGCTATCGGGTAACAAATGGGTTGACTTGTAGGTCAAATGATGAAACTTAAGACACTTGAAAATATACTTGCAAACAGAAAATTGAAAACCTCTACACTTGATTCAACTATGTAAGATAACAAAATCAAAACATGTGTCTGCATCGTGTATTTTATATGCTTCTTGTTTTGGGTTTTAGGTTGACTAGTGTTGACCAGTCTTAGGATGTTACCAGAGGCTCAGGGGTTATGAGATATGATGGCATATTGATCTTATTAGTCTCGATCATTATAAGCCCAACCATGGTAATGTGATCCTATGCTCTATGAAATGTCTATATTTACTGATTGTTATTTCAGTCTTCATATGTGAAGCTGAGAGGTATGTGTATGAGACACTTGAGCTAATCATTTTTGATTCATTGATTAGTTATCCTTGAATTATTTTGTAGTCGCCATGATGGGACTGAAATATGATTTTATTTCTTGATGATGTCATATTGTGACATGTTTGACTCAACCATTTTGTAGTCTTCGATCAGTATGCTTTTGAGATATTCTTGGTTGCTTATTGAGAACCAATGGATATTGTGATTTATTTTGAGATATATTTTGGTTATTGAGAACCAATTGATACTTATGATTATCAGTGATGCCTTCAGTTGCCTATAGAGAACTGTTGTGGTCATGATTTTCTGTGAACGTTTTTCAGATGCTCATGGAGATTTGATGATTCTTATCTTGGAGATTTGATGATTCTTATTATGGATATTTGATGCTTTTATGCATATTTGATGATTTTATTATGGATTATCTTTTATGATTTTGAGATTTATGATTCCATGAGCTTAGGGTAGGTAATCTACTTGTAGTGTCGGAAAGTGGCTTGCAATGGGGGTCGGGGCCCTAAGTGGCTGCCAGGGTAACTCATTGTAAGTTTGGTTAATAAGTGATAACATTTATACACTAAATGGGGATTAAATGAACCTAAAAAGATAATTGTTTTGGTTCTCGCCCATGCCTTGAGCGCTTGTACAGGCTAGAATGGGAGTAGTGAGAACGCATGGTTGCGACCGTGCATTCCATAGTATGCCTCGTCAGTATGAGAGGATACTAGTGGCTGCATGAGATTAGTATGGACCTGTGGAGTTTAGCTAACTGCCAGGATAACTTGTATGTGATAATTGCGATGACACTTTCCCGCTTGTAGAGTAGATTTCCTACATGTCTTTGTGTGCCTCTGAGAATTAAATGTCGATTTTGTGTGATGGAACCTTTGAGTTAGTATACTTTTATGATTCCTGAACTTTTTATGCTATGTGTATTGATATCCTATTTGGGACTTGAGATTATCTCCTTAACACGGTGGGAGTGGACCACTTAGGTTCCACGTGGTCGGGTGGTAGTATATTTTCCACTCTTATCATTTGAGATCCGTCGGAGACACCGTGGCTGGAGCATTCTTGGTTGATATTTATCTTCATTATATTCTTGGAGCATTATGATAGATGATATACCTTATGATGGATGTAATTGCTGGTATGTTTCCTATATTGATGATTTGCATATATTAGATGATGGTATCCTATGCTTTACTTTGCATGTTAGTAAGATGTTTTAAGAGTGACATTCCTACTATGTTAATACCGATGATCTCTTCGGTGCTTTGAAATGTTACGTACGGAGGGATGGCTAGGATCCACGATGGTCTAATGATGCTATTTACGGTTGGCAAGGACCGTGCACTTAGTTATTTATGTTTGTAATATATAGTTAAAGTTTATGATGGATGTTTATATCTTCTATGATGATGTATCATGTATGATATGTGGTTTCATTTACTTTAATTGCATCATGAATTAATTTTGGATGATGATGTACTTTATTTACTTGGATGTTTATTCTTTTAAGCTTTTCATACCCTGTGATATGTACAGTGGATGATTGAGCTAAACTAAAATATAATTACAAAAGGACACTTGTATATTGCTTAAGTACATTGGATGTATCATTGTTATTTCATAAGGATAAAATGTTAGATGAATAGTTAATTTAAATGTGATACAACGTTAAGGGATCTTTAAAGAATGTAGCATGTTATATATATATGTTATGTTTATTTTCATTTGAATTTTTGCTATTGCTTCCGCAAATGTTATGAATGGTTTTATCTTTCATGTTTTAAAAAAAAATTGTTTGGCAAACTTAGTAAAATTTTTTGAATCTCTGGGCGGGGCATTACATTATGTAATGCCCATGTTTAGGTTTGCAGTAGAATTTTTAGTTTTAAAAGCTAAGTGTTGAAATATAAAAAATATGCAAGTAACAATTTTAAGTTCTGTTTCAGTTCAACTAGTTTCAAGTTTTCAGTTTGAAAAAGATACACATGATAGTTTTAAATTTTCGTTTCATTCAACTAGTTAATAACTAGTAGCATTCCAATATATCCAGAGCTCCCAATGTTGAAACTCGGGCTCTGATACCAAATGTAATGCCCCGCCAAGGGATCCAAAGAATTTTACTAAGTTTGCCAAACAATTTTTTTTCAAACATGAAAGATAAAACTATTCATAACATTTGCGGAAGCAATAGCAACAATTCAAATGAAAATAAACATAATAGGCTACATTCTTTAAAGATCCCTTAACGTTGTATCACATCAAAAATAACTATTCATCTAACATCCCATACAAGCTTATAACTCCAATTTACTTTACTCTTTCCAAATTTAATTTATTTATTTATTAAGTCTCATGCACTAACTTTAATATCCCAACTTTTCAATCTTAATAGATTTATATTTTAATCATATGAGATTTAGAATCTTTTAATAATTTAAAATATATTTTCCATTTTTAAATTTTATTTTTTTAAAATTTTATTGCTAAAATATTTATTAACTTTAATAATAATATTATTTAGTCATTTATTTAAAAATGAGTTCCAAATATATTATTATTAAAATAAATATTGTCACATTCCAAATTTAATATTATAACTTTTATCTTCAAATTTAATTATTTTATTTTCAAATTTAATTATTTTATTTAATTAATTTTTTAATTAATTAAATAAAATAAATATTAAAATATCATATTAATTTTAATTTCTAGTTTTATTTTATTTATCTCCTTTTACTCAATAATTCACATGGAATTAATTACAATAAAAATATCAAAGATCATGATATTTTATTAATTTTTTAAAATAAATAGATTTAATTAATAAATTATTTATTTGAGAAAACTAATAAAATATCACGATCTTCGATATTTTGATTGTAATTAATTAAATGTGAATTATTGGAGAAAATGAATTAAATAAAACAAAACTAGAAATTAAAATTAATATGATATTTTAATATTTATTTTATTTAATTAATTAGAAAATTAATTAAATAAAATAATTAAATTTGAAAATAAAATATTTAAATTGAAAGATAAAAGTTATAATATTAAATTTGGAATGTGACAATATTTATTTTAATAATAATATATTTGGAGCTCATTTTTAAATAAATGATTAAATAATATTATTATTAAAGTTAATAAATATTTTATCAATAAAGTTTTAGAAAATGAAATTTAAAAATTGAAAATATATTTTAAATTATTAAAAGATCCTAAACTTCATATGATTAAAATATAATTATATTAATATTGAAAAGTGGAGATATTAAAGTTAGTGCATGAGACTTAATAAATAAATAAATTAAATTTGGAAAGAGTAAAGTAAATTGGAGTTATAAGCTTGCATGGAATGTTAGATGAATAGTTAATTTAGATGTGATACAACGTTAAGGGATCTTTAAAAAATGTAGCCCGTTATGTATATATGTTATATTTATTTTCATTTGAATTGTTGCTCTTGCTTCCGCAAAGGTTATGAATGGTTTTATCTTTCATGTTTAAAAAAAAAAATTGTTTGGCAAACATAGTAAAATTTTTTGGATCCCTTGGTGGGGCATTACAACTTACTTCTAATTAATTAAACAAAGTTATTTAATTAAATGAGAAGTCATTCCTAATTAATTAAATAAGTTATTTAATTAAATAAGAAAAGTGTCTCTAATTAATTAAAGATTATTTAATTAAATAGAAAAAGTAATTATGAGAGCATATCTCATTTTATTAAATTAAATATCTCAACCAAATCTCTCTTCAGTTCAAAAAAGAAAATTTTTAGTTCACTATTGATAAAAAAATGAGTTAAATGAGTTAACTCCTTTTTCTACTCAAATTGAATTAGTTAACTCCTTATTTTACTCAAATTAAATCCGTTAACTCCCTTTAATTTGGAAATCTCCCTTTATGACTGAACTTCACCTTTAATCCTGACCGTTGATTGAAATCGATCTCAACCATTGATAAATTCTAGGAAACTCTATTTAAGAGATCCTCATCTCTTCATTTTGAAAGGTTGAATGACAATTTACATCAAGTTGTTGATGGAACTCATACTCACATTTGCTCATATTCACATACACAAAGATCAAGTTTGACCAAAAGTTGATCAGATTTAACTACGGTCGACTTGAGTTGACTAATTTTGAAAAAAAATTTGAAATAATTAAACAAAATTATTTAATTAAATGGAGTACTTACTTCTAATTAATTAAACAAAGTTATTTAATTAAATGAGAAGTCATTCCTAATTAATTAAATGAAGTTATTTAATCAAATAAGAAAAGTGATTCTAATTAATTAAAGATTATTTAATTAAATAAAAAAGTAATTATGAGAGCATATCTTATTTTATTAAATTAAATATCTCAACAAAATCTCTATTCAGTTCAAAAAGGGAAATTTTTAGTTTATTATTGATTAAAAATGAGTTAAATGAGTTAATTACTTTTTCTACTCAAATTGAATCTGTTAACTCCTTATTTTAGTCAAATTAAATCTGTCAACTTCCTTTAATTTGGAAATATCTCTTTATGACTGAACTTCACCTTTAATCCTGACCGTTGATTGAAATCGATCTCAACCGTCTTTGAATTCAAGAAAAGTCTATTTAAGAGACCCTCATCTCTTCATTTTGAAAGGTTGAATCAGAATTTGCATCGAATTGTTGCTAGAATTCATACTCACATTTGATCATATTCACATACTCAAAAATCAAGTTTGACCAAAAGTTAACCAGATTTAACCATGGTTGACTTGAGCTGACTAGTTTCGAAAAGAATTTAGAAATAATTAAATAAAATTATTTAATTAAATGGACTATTTACTTCTAATTAATTAAACAAAGTTATTTAATTAAATGAAAAGCCATTCTTAGTAAATTAAATGAAGTTATTTGATTAGATAAGAAAAGTGTCTCTAATTAATTAAAGATTATTTAATTAAATAGAAAAAGTAATTATGAGAGCATATCTCATTTTATTAAATTAAATATCTCAACAAAATCTCTATTCAGTTCAAAAAGGGAAATTTCCAGTTCACTATTGATTAAAAATGAGTTAAATCAGTTAACTCATTTTTCTACTCAAATTGAATCAGTTAACTCTTTATTTTACTGAAATTAAATCTGTTACCTCACTTTAATTTGAAAATCTTCCTTTATGACTGAACTTCACCTTTAATCTTGACCGTTGATTGAAATCGATCTCAACCGTTGATGAATTCCAGGAAAGTCTATTTAAGAGACCCTCATCTCTTCATTTTGAAAGGTTGAATGAGAATTTGCATCAAATTGTTGCTAGAATTCATACTCACATTTGCTCATATTCACATATGCAAAGATGAAGTTTGACCCAAAGTTGACCAGATTTAACCATAGTTGACTTGAGTTGACTAATTTCGAAAAGAATTTTAAAACAATTAAACGAAATTATTTAACTAAATGGAGTACTTACTTCTAATTAATTAAACAAAGTTATTTAATTAAATGAGAAGCCATTCCTAATTAATTAAATGAAGTTATTTAATTAAATAAGAAAAGTGTCTCTAATTAATTAAAAATTATTTAATTAAATGGAAAAAGTAATTATGAGAGCATATCTCATTTTATTAAATTAAATATCTCAACAAAATCTCTCTTCAGTTCAAAAAGGGAAATTTTCAGTTCACTAGTAATCACTAATGAGTTAAAACAGTTAATTCCTTTTTCTACTCAAATTGAATCAGTTAATTCCATATTTTACTCAAATTAAATCTGTTAACTCCCTTTAATTTGGAAATCTCTCTTTATGACTGAACTTCAGCTTTAATCTTGACGGTTGATTGAAATCGATCTCAACCGTTGATGAATTCCAAGAAAGTCTATTTAACAGACCCTCATCTCGTCATTTTGAAACGTTGAATGAGAATTTGCATCGAATTGTTGGTGGAATTCATACTCACATTTCTTCATATTCATATACGCAAAGATCATATTTGACCAAAAGTTGACTAGATTTAACCATAGTTGACTTGAGTTGACTAATTTCAATTTTTTTTTGAAATAATTAAATGAAATTATTTAATTAAATGGATTATTTACTTCTAATTAATTAAACAAAGTTATTTAATTAAATGAGAAGCCATTCCTAATTAATTAAATGAAGTTATTTAATTAAATAAGAAAAGTGTCTCTAATTAATTAAAGATTATTTAATTAAATAGAAAAAGTAATTATGAGAGCATATCTCATTTTATTAAATTAAATATCCCAACAAAATCTCTCTTCAGTTCAAAAATAATAATTTTCAGTTCACTATTGATAAAAAATTAGTAAATCAGTTAACTCTTTTTTATACTCAAATTGAATCAGTTAACTCCTTGTTTTACTCAAATTAAATTTGTTAACTCCCTTTAATTTAAAAATCTCCTTTTATGACTGAACTTCACCTTTAATCCTGACTGTTGATTGAAATCGATCTCAACAGTTGATGAATTTCAGAAAAGTCTATTTAAGAGTCCCTCATCTCTTCATTTTGAAAGGTTGAATGAGAATTTGCATCGAATTGTTGCCGAAATTCATACTCACATTTGCTCATATTCACATATGCAAAGATCAAGTTAACAATTTATTTTACTCAAATTAAATCTTTTAACTCCCTTTAATTTGGAAATCTCCCTTTATGACTGAACTTCACCTTTAATTTTGACCGTTGATTGAAATCGATCTCAACCGTGGATGAATTTTAGGAAAGTCTATTTAAGACACTCTCATCTCTTCATTTTGAAAAGTTGAACGTGAATTTGCATCAAATTGTTGTTGGAATTCATACTCACATTTGCTCATATTTACATACGCAAAGATGAAGTTTGACCAAAAGTTGACCAGATTTAACCACGATTGACTTGAGTTGACTAGTTTCGAAAAGAATTTTGAAATAATTAAACAAAATTATTTAATTAAATGGAGTACTTCAAATTAATTAAACAAACTTATTTAATTAAATGAGAGGCCATTCCTAATTAATTAAATGAAGTTATTTAATTAAATAAGAAAAGTGCCTCTAATTAATTAAAGATTATTTAATTAAATAACAAAAGTAATTATGAGAGCATATCTCATTTTATTAAATTAAATATCTTAACCAAATCTCTCTTCAGTTCAAAAAGGGAAATTTTCAGTTCACTATTGATCAAAAATGTGTTAAATCAGCTAACTCATTTTTTTACTCAAATTGAATCAGTTAACTCCTTATTTTACTGAAATTAAATCTGTTAACTCCCTTTATGACTAAACTTCAACTTTAATCATGACCGTTGATTAAAATCGATATCAACCGTTGATGAATTCCATGAAAGTCTATTTAAGAGACACTCATCTCGTCATTTTGAAAGGTTGAATGAAAATTTGCATCGAATTGTTGCTGGAATTCATACTCACATTTGCTCATACTCACATACGTAAATATCAAGTTTGACCAAAAGTCGACCAGATTTAACCACGGTTGACTTGAGTTGACTAGTTTCGAAAAGAATTTTGAAATAATTAAACTAAATTATTTAATTAAATGGAGTACTTACTTCTAATTAATTAAACAAAGTTATTTAATTAAATGAAAAGTCATTCCTAATTAATTAAATGGAGTTATTTAATTAAATAATAAAAGTGCCTCTAATTAATTAAAGATTATTTAAATAAATAGAAAAAGTAATTATTAGACCATATCCCATTTTATTACAATAAATATCTCAACAAAATCTTTCTTCAGTTCAAAAAGGGAAATTTTTAGTTCATTATTGATAAAAAAATGAGTTAAACCAGTCGACTCCTTTGTCTACTCAAATTGAATCAATTAACTCTTTGTTTTACTCAAATTAAATCTATTATCTCTTTTTATGACTGAACTTCACCTTTAATCCTAACTGTTGATTGAAATCGATCTCAACCGTGGATGAATTTCAAGAAAGTCTATTTAAGAGACCCTCATCTCTTCATTTTGAAAGGTTGAATTAGAATTTGCATCGAATTGTTGCTGGAATTCATACTCACATTTGGTCATATTCATATACGCAAACATCAAATTTGACCAAAAGTTGACGAGATTTAATCACGGTTAACTTGGTTGACTAGTTTTGAAAAGAATTTTGAAATAATTAAACGAAATTATTTAATTAAATGGAGTACTTACTTTTAATTAATTAAACAAATTTATTTAATTAAATAAGAAGCCATTCTTAATTAATTAAATGAAGTTATTAAATTAAATATGAAAAGTGTCTCTAATTAATTAAAGATTATTTAATTAAATAGAAAAAGTAATTATGCGAGCATATCTCATTTTAATAAATTAAATATCTCAACCAAATCTTTCTTTAGTTTAAAAAAAGAAATTTTCAGTTCACTATTGATCAAAAATGAGTTAAATGAGTTAACTCTTTTTTCTACTCAAATTGAATCAGTTAACTCTTTATTTTATTCAAATTAAATCTATTAACTCCCTTTAATTTGGAAATCTCCCTTTATAACAGAACTTCACTTTTAATTTTGACCGTTGAGTGAAATCGATCTCAACCGTTGATGAATTTAAAGAAACTCTATTTAAGAGATTCTCATCTCTTCATTTTGAAAGGTTAAAAGAGAATTTGCATCGAATTATTGCTGGAATTCATACCCACATTTGCTCGTATTCACATACGCAAAGATCAAGTTTGACCATATTTAACCACAGTTGACTTGAGTTGACTAGTTTCGAAAAGAATTTAAAAATAATTAAAACAAATTATTTAATTAAATGGAGTACTTACTTTTAATTAATTAAATAAAGTTATTTAATTAATTGAGAAGCCATTCCTAATTAATTAAATGAAGTTATTTAATTAAATAAGAAAAGTGCCTCTAATTAATTAAAGATTATTTAATTAAATAGAAAAACTAATTATGAGAGCATAACTCATTTTACTAAATTAAATAACTCAACAAAATCTCTCTTCAGTTCAAAAAAAAAAAATTCCAGTTCACTATTGATAAAAAAATGGGTTAAATCAGTTAACTCATTTTTCTAGTCAAATTGAATCAGTTAACTCCTTATTTTACTCATATTAAATCTGTTAACTCCTTTTAATTTGAAAATCTCCCTTTATGACTGAACTTCACCTTTAATCCTGACCGTTGATTGAAATCAATCCCAAAAGTTGAGCAGATTTAACCACGATTGACTTGAGTTGACTAGTTTCGAAAAGAATTTTGAAATAATTAAACTAAATTATTTAATTAAATCTAATACTTACTTCTAATTAATTAAACAAAGTTATTTAAATAAATGAGAAGCCATTCCTAATTAATTAAATGAAGTACTTTAATTAAACAAAAAAAGTGTCTCTAATTAATTAAAGATTATTTAATTAAATAAAAAAAGTAATTATGAGAGCATATCTCATTTTATTAAATTAAATATCTCAACAAAATCTCTCTTTAGTTCAAAAAGGAAAATTTCCAATTCACTATTGATAAAAAATGAGTTAAATTAGTTAACTCCCTTTTCTACTCAAATTGAATCAGTTAATTCTTTATTTTACTCAAATTAAATTTGTTAACTCCCTTTAATTTGTAAATCTTCCTTTATGACTGAACTTTAACTTTCATCTTGATCGTTGATTGAAATTGATCTCAACCATTGATGAATTCCAAGAAAGTCTATTTAAGAGACCCCCATTTCTTCATTTTGAAAAGTTGAATAAGAATTTGCATCTAATTCTTGCTCGAATTCATACTCACATTTGCTCATATTCACATAGGCAAAGATCAAGTTTGACCAAAAGTTGACCAGATTTAACGACGATTGACTTGAGTTGACTAGTTTCGAAAAGAATTTTTAAATAATTAAATAAAATTATTTAATTAAATGGAATACTTACTTCTAATTAACTAAATAAAGTTATTTAATTAAATGAGAAGCCATTCCTAATTAATTAAATGAAGTTATTTAATTAAATAAGAAAAGTGTCTCTAATTAATTAAAGATTATTTAATTAAATAGAAAAAGTAATTATGAGAGCATATCAAATTTAATTTAATTAAATATCTCAACAAAATCTCTTTTCAGTTCAAAAAGGGAAATTTTCAGTTCACTATTGATAAAAAATGAGTTAAATCAGTTGACTCCTTTTTCTACTCAAATTGAATCAGTTAACTCTTTATTTTACTCAAATTAAATCTGTTAACTCCCTTTAATTTGGAAATCTCCCTTTATGACTGAATTTCACTTTTAATCCTGACCGTTGATTGAAATCGATCTCAACCGTTGATGAATTCTAAGAAAGTTTATTTAAGAGACCCTCATCTCTTCATGTTGAAAGGTTGAATGAGAATTTGCATCGATTTGCTTCTGGAATTAATACTCACATTTGCTCATATTCACATACACAAATATTAAGTTTGACCAAAAGTTGATCAGATTTAACTACGATTGACTTGAGTTGACTAGTTTTGAAAAGAATTTTGAAATAATTAAACAATATTATTTAATTAAATGGAGTACTTACTTCTAATTAATTAAACAAAGTTATTTAATTAAATGAGAAGCCATTCCTAGTTAATTAAATGAAGTTGTTTAATTAAATAAGAAAAGTGTTTTTAATTAATTAAAGGTTATTTAATTAAATAGAAAAAGTAATTATGAGAGCATATCTCATTTTATTAAATTAAACATCTCAACAAAATCTCTTTTCAGTTCAAAAAGAGAAATTTTCAGTTCATTATTGATAAAAAATTTGTTAAATCAGTTAACTCCTTTTTCTAATCAAATTGAATCAGTTAACTCCTTATTTTACTCAAATTATATTTGTTAACTCTCTTTAATTTTGAAACCTTTCTTTATGACTGAACTTCATCTTTAATTCTGACCGTTGATTGAAATCGATCTCAACTGTTGATGAATTCTAAGAAAGTCTATTTAAGAGACTATAGTGCCTGCCCCTGTTTCACATTTTGTTATCGTTGCTGAACTCTTTTAGAACTAGTTTTATGGTGTTGGTTATCAACATTCTTTTGAAATTATCAGATATTGTGCTATGGATTCAGTTTTTTATGTGATGAGATTACTTAGACTCTACATTTCATGTATGTATGATGATTATTTTTAGTGTTCAAAATTATTGATGATGGTTATTACATTGCTTTCAATTATTAATGATAATTAGTAAGATGATTTATTATCATATGTGCTTTCTTATGGATACTTACCCCATACTTGCATGTGTATGGTGTGCGTGTTTGCCTTGCGTGTTTGCTTTTGTATGGCATGTCTCATGTGATTAAAGAAGGGAGTCGTAGTCACCTATTAGTCGGGATCTACACGATGCACCACTTCCTACCATTGTCTGTTTAGTTTAGTATATATTGTGTTTGTACATGCATAATTTTTATGCAAGTTGCAGGTACCGGGTATCGACTTCTCTGAATTGCTAAGATGAACGTACCTAATCACATTATCTTTATGATAAGAGAGGGGAGATAAATTCTCAAGTCCAAATCTCAACCCTTTGAGCCATTTGTCCTAATTAAAAAATTAGGACAAGTATTTGAGTTGAATACCCACCGAATGTGTTGGATGACATATTTCGTGATTTTTAACCCTTTAGATTTATTTTGTATGATTTGTTCTATGATGTATTTTTATATTTATCTTGAATGTCTATGGTGAATTTTCCATTAATTAAGTCTTAATAAATAGATTTAATTAATAAATTATTTATTTGATAAAATTAATAAAATATCATGATTTTTGATTTTTTGATTGTAATTAATTAAATGTGAATTATTGGAAAAAAAGAATTAAATAAAAGAAAACTAAAAATTGAAATTAATAATAATTATAAAATAATAATAAAGTAATAAATAAAATAATAATAATAAAAGGTATAAAAATTAAAATGAAAGTTATAACATTTAAATAGAGATTATTTAAAAAGCAAATTGGAGTTATAAGCTTGCATGAGAATTAACATGTGTCAACGACACGGGGGTTAGTGCATCAATTAAGCATAAGGTGTCTACAACTCTATGACTCATCAAAAAGGTTAGAAAAGACCCATGCTTAGTTGGTGACACTTTTCAATGGTTTCAAGAAGTAATCCAAAAGTTTCTTGAGAGCTATTTATATTCAGACATTCATAGAAGCTTAGAGAGGCGGTGGAGAGAAATTAGAGCATTGGAGGACTCAAGAACTCTGAAGAAGGGAGCTTGCTCTGCGAGTTTTCTGAGGAAGAGCGAATTAGCATTAGAATTCAGGTAGATTCTTGTAATTTTTCTTATACTATTTTCGCATCATGCATTTTTGTCTTCTTCGTGTCTTCCATATGTCTTCTAAGGAATTTCATATTTTTATTGTATGCATTTTCAATTTGGGCAATTAAATTTATTTGAGAATCTTATATGCATAAGTTAAAAAAAAAAAAAAAAAACGGGTTTGGGTTTGAATTAGAATAAAATTGAAATAGATTTGAAAATGGTTTCAAGATTTATGGCCAAATCCATTAGTGAAATTATTGGATAAATTTAGAGAACAATTACCGTTTAAGAAAAAAAATTTAATTGTCCTATCGCTGCTCTTTGGATAGATCCGAACTCAGTTATTCATAACTTTTTATCGTGATCGAATTTATTCGATCGCTACGCTCAGAATTGGCGCAACTTGGCCCTCTTCAACATATTTCAATTTCAGCTCGATCCAACGGTTCATTAGGGAGATATGACCGTCGTACTGAGACTGTTTTGTTCAAAGACAGATATTTTTTCATTTTTTCATAATCAAGAGTTCTTTATGCTTAAACTTCACAAAAATAATATATCAAAGCATGGAATGAATTAAGATATTATTGCAATCTTCCCTTATTAGAATCTTATTAATATGCATTAGTTTTATATGATTTAGTATTTAATCTAATTAAATCAAATTTAATTAAGATTAGTTAATAGTAGAAGAAGTGTAATTAATTATTAGTCAATCTAAGTAAATAAATTTTTTAATGAGAGAGAATTAAAAGAAAAGAGATTTTTTATAGTGGACTTTTTGTAATGTATATTAAATACTATTTAATATATATTAAATAATTTAGAGATGGTAATTTTATATTACGTTTTTAAATGAAGAGACTTTAATGATAATGGATTAAGATTTAATTGACATGAAGTCACTATTATAACATTGTTATAATTTGAATTACTATGGTATTATTAATACGTTATATATTATTAAATAAATTATTGATATACCTTAATGGTATTAAGAGTTAACTAATGAACCTTATGTAAAGTTCTCTAGCTCGATTAGTAATAGTTTTGATGAGTTTATTATTTATTAATGTTTGTTGGGACTAACAAACTATTAATAAATAATAGTGTAAATAATTTAAAAGTTTATCAATTAATACGATCAGAGTTAATTTAGAAGAGATTAGCTAATGATTAAAGTACTGTAAAAGATATTAATCAAATTGAATTGGTTAATAATTTGGAGTATTAATTAATTGAATTGTCGTACCATAGGAGAAACTTATTTGAGATAATAATACTTGGTATTGAGGCTTTATTATAACTTGTTATTATTAAAATAAAATGAAAACATTGTTGAAAGAATGACGAATGTGGTCATTATAGATTTATTAATAAGATTTTCAATATAGCTTGTTATTAAATATGAATATTTGTGTACTAAATTATAGATGACTTTTAACTTACAAAATTATAGTTAGTTATTAGTCAACTGATATTAATTAGAATGTTGCCTTGGATATGTAATTATTAATTAAATTAATTAGAGTTAATTAGATTTAATTAATAATCAAGTTATGTAATAGTGTTTTAATTGATATGCTAATATCGATTCCTCTAGCAAAGTTGTGAAGTATTTACATCGAAGTTGATAAGTCGTACTCTCATGACTTGAATAACGACTTTAGATGTTTTAATGGTGAGACTTAGTATTATTGAATTGGAAATTATTAGATGTTAATAGGTCATGGATGGTGTACCTCTGTTAATTGTTTGATTTAATTGATCATTTTAATAAAGTTATAATTTTTATTAGTTTGATAATTGGTTCTTTTATAAATGAATAATGATTCTTGATTTATGAAGGAGAGTTAATCAATTAGAATATGAATCTTAGTTAAATAAAGAAAGCAATTTAATTAAAAGTTAGTGATGATCAGTTTAATGAGTAAATAATTATCTTTAAGTTATTCTTAGTATAATGCTATCGGGGAACAAATGGGTTGACTTGTAGGTCAAATGATAACTTTATACACTTGAAAGTATACTTGCAAACAGAAAACTGAAAACCCCTACAAATTATTCAACTATGTGAACCAAAACATGTGTTTGCATCGTGTATTCTATATGCTTCTTGTTTTTAATTTTGTTTTGACTAGTGTTGACCAGTCTTAGGTTGTTATTAGAGGCTCAGGGGTTATGAGATGTGATGGCATGTTGATCTTATTTGGTCTTGATCTTTATAAGCCCAACCATGGTTATGTGATCGTATGCTTTATGAAATGTTTGTATTTGTCCTTCAACTTTCATGTGTGAAGCTGAGATGTATATATATCTGAGATGCTTGAGCTAATCATGTTTGAGTCATCGATCAGTTATCCTTGGATTACTTTCAAGTTGTCATGATGAGACTGAAATGTGGATTTATTTCTTGATGATGTCATGTTGTGACATGTTTGACTCAACTATTTTGGAGTCTTTGATCAGTATAATTTTGAGATATTTTTAGTTTCTTGTTGAGAAGCATTTATCTTGAGATATATTTTGGTTATTGAGAACCAATTGATACTTATGATTATCAGTGATGCCTTCAGTTGTCAATAGAGAACTGTTCTGGTCATGATTTTCTATAGATACTTTTTCAGATGTTCATGGAGATTTGATGATTCTTATCTTGGAGATTTGATGATTCTTATTATGGATATTTGATGCTTTTATGCATATTTGATAATTTTATTATGGATTATCTTTTATGATTTTAAGATTTATGATTCCATGAGCTTAGGGTAGGTAATCTATTTGTAGTGTCAGAAAGTGGCTTGCAATGGGGGTCAGGGCACTAAATGGCTGCTAGGGTAACTCATTGTAGGTTTGGTTAAAAAGTGATAACATTTACACACTAAATGGAGATTAAATGAACTTAAAAAGATAATTGTTTTGATATTCTCGCCCATGCCTTGAGTGCTTGTACAGGCTAGGATGGAAGTAGTGAGAATGCATGGTTGCGACCGTGCATTCCGTAGTATGCCTTGTCAGTATGAGAGGATACTAGTGGCTGCATGAGATCAGTATGGACCCATGGAGTTTAGCTAACTACCAAGATAACTTGTACGTGATAAATATGATGACACTTTTCTGCTTGCAGAGTAAGTTTCCTACATGTCTTTGTGTGCCTCTGGGAATTGGATGTCAGTTTTGTGTGATGGAACCATTGAGCTAGTATACTTTTAGGATTTCTGAATTTTTTATGCTATGTGTATTGATATTCTATTTGGGACTTAAGATTATCTCCTCAGCATGGTGGGAGTGGACCACTTAGGTTCCACGCAGTCAGGTGGTAGTGTATTTACACTCTTATCATTTGAGATCCGTCCGAGACACCGTGGCTGGAGTATCCTTGGTTAATAATTATTCTTCATTATGTTCTTGGAGCATTATGATAAATAATATACCTTATGATAGATGTATTTACTGGTATGTTTCTTATATTGATGATTTGATTTACTTTGCATATGCTAGTTGATGATTTATTCTGCTTTACTTTGCATGTTAATAAGATGCTTTAGGAGTGACATTCCTACTATGTTAATACCGATGATCTCTTTGATACTTTGGAATGTTACGCACAGAGGGATGGCTAGGATCCACGATGATCTAATGATGCTATTTACGATTGGGAGGAACTGTGCACTTAGTTATTTATGTTTGTGATATATGGTTATCTTTTGTGATGGATGTTTATATCTTTTGTGATGATGTATCATGTATGATATGTGGTTTCATTTATGTTATTGCATCATGGATTAATATTAGATGATGATGATGTACTTTATTTACTTGGATGTTTATTCTTTTAAGCTTTTCATACCCTGTGATATGTACAGTGGATGATTGAGCTAAACTAAAATATAATTACAAAAAGACACTTGTATATTGTTTAAGTACATTGGATGTATCATTGTTATTTTATAAGGATGGAATGTTAGATGAATAGTTAATTTAGATGTGATACAACGTTAAGAGATTTTTAAAGAATGTATCCTGTTATATATATATGTTATGTTTATTTTCATTTGAATTGTTGCTATTGCTTCCGCAAATGTTATGAATGGTTTTATCTTTCAAATTTAAAAAAAAATTGTTTGGCAAACTTAGTAAAAAATGTTAGTGTAGTTTTTTATTTTTCCTATTTTGATAGGTTTTTCTTACACTTTTAATAATCTCGCTTAGGTTAATAAAGCATGTCTTATTAGGTGAATGGTTGTGAGGTGTCACCTTCCTACATGTGAGCATCCATTAGCTATCTTGGGAAGATACTTTGCTATCTTTAGTCCAATAGATGGTTGCTCCTCATTGGTTGGTGTTGCCACCTCCTCCCTCTTCCTAGCCTATATAAGCATGCTACCTGGCTTGTATTTGCATCTCTTATTTTTGCATCCTCTTAATGCTATTTTGCTTCTAGCATTTGCATTACTCTCTTGGAGACTAACTCTATGATGCTATTTTGATTTTGTATCATTTGCATTCATAGTTTCGATATTTACTCTTTGCACTAGTTTTCTGGGTTATTAATCTTTTCAGATTCTAACATGGTATCAGAGCTTTTCTATGTGCAAGAGTAGATTTTAGTTTCCTTATTTGAGAGATTCGGGGGGGGCAAATAAACTTTATTGTAGTTTTTTGAAAAATAAAGTATGCTCTTCTCTTGCATCTTTGGATGATCCTGAGAATCAGAAAAGTTTTGACAAAAACAGTTTTTCTCTGGGGTTTCAATCTCAATTTGACAACCAACTTGCATATTTGGAGTTTTCAATCAGTTTTGCAGGTTCCAACATGCCATTGATGGACTTAAGAAGCTGATCCAGCATTTGCATGTCATATTTTGGTTGCTGGGGTCGTTTTCTGATTTTTGGAGCCGTTTTTTACTATTAAAGGCGTCTGATTTACACTACAGCAACATCTTTTGTTCATCAGCAAGAAAAACGCTTTCTGGGTTTTGTTCACAGCCCCAAAAAACCATCTGGGTATCTTTTAAATTTTGCATGCAACCTGTATATTTTTCAGAATCGAGCATGCAAAGCTACAGCCATACCCCTCTTCGTTGGCAGTCGCAGATTTGAATGCAGTTTTCAAATGTCTCGTTCTTGCTCATACGGACTCCGATTTTGATGATTCTTATTATGAACTTGGCTATTTTTTTGTGCTCTATCCACTAGTGGAGTTGTTTTTTGATTTTCATGCATGAATTCTTCAAAAATTGTAGATTCTCAGCCGTGACTGTGTACAGTTCTCGTTTTGGAAACTTCGGAGGATCATAACTTTCTCATACGACCTCGTATCGAGGTGATTCTTTTTTTGAAAGTGCATGATTTTTCGAGTAGATCACATTGGTGATATTTTTTTCTTTGATTATTGTGCTCAAGTTTCACTTCTAGCATATGCTCTTCATGAGGGTTTGTAATGCATTGAAATCAAGACCACTAAGTAATTCTTTCTAGTGGTAGTTGTAAATGCACTAAAATAAAGTGCCAAATCATATTTCTTTGAGGGGGGGTTCTTTGATTGAGTAAAGAGGGGGGGGGCATTGTCGTGGCTGGGTTCTCTTCTTTTTAGCATTTCTTCTCTGCATTTCTTCATCATGGATCAAACAAATATGCCCATCCTAACTCCATACAATTACTTTGAGTGGAAATCACGCATGACAATTCACTTAAAGAAAGCTGGATTAAATAGGATAACTATGGGACTTGAAACTGAACCTACTAAAGATGAAGACAAGCCTAAGTGGTTTAACAAATGTGATGAGGCATATGGAACATTGTGTTTGTCTATTTCTCCTGACTTACTATTTCACATTGAGTCTTTGGATACACCAAATGAAGTATGGACAAAGCTAGAGACACTATTTGGCACACAAGATTCAATGAGGGGTCATATGTTGGAAAATGAATTAATAAGTTTGAGTCCAGGAAATTTCAACACAATCCAAGATTTTTTCACCAAATTGAAATCACTAAGGCTACAGTTAAAACAATGTGGAATTGAAAAGAAAGATGAACAACTGATTCTTAGTATTCTCTCTAAGCTAAGTTCAGAATATTCTGTGTTTGTCTCTACCTTCTATGCTACTAAGGGTGCACTTGGTACTCAATTCACCATGCCATCTTTAGATGATTTTTCTGTCAATCTCACTCGAGAACAGGACAAGCTAATCCAGATGGGCATTCTTAAGTCCTCTAAGTCACATGTCTTGGCTGCCAACCAAGGCACAAAAGAACAGCAAGGACAAAGTAGTAACAACAATAGTAAGGACAAGAAACAAAAGAATAGCGAGGAGAAGAAGGATCAGATGCCAGTTTCTTCAAAAGTAACTATTGATACACCATCTTCCAAGGGCGATAAACCTAAGAAAGAAAAGGTCAAATGTGCTTATTGTAAAAGACCTGGTCATGATGAACATAAATGTTTGCATAAACAACTTGATCACTTGACATACATTCTTGAGAAGAATAATATCAGTGTTCCTGAGTCTATCAAAGAAAGTTCTAATGAAGGGTCTAACAAAGAAAAAGAAAACAACAAGGGGAAAGGAAAGGGCAAGGCCCTTTTTGCAGTTGCTTCCTCACCATCCACTTGGGTTCTTGATTCGGGTGCTTCACACCATGTGGCTTCATCTAAGGAAGAAATTGCATCTTTGGAGCAATGTACTATGCCTTCTATGTTGATGGGTGACAACACTCCTATTGAGGTGTGTGGGAGAGGGTCTGTTGATGTGGGGGATGGCACATTCCATGATGTTCCTTATGTACCCTCATTGTCAACTAATCTCTTATCGGTACACCAGATCACTCACACAGGTTTAGGCAAGCGGGTTGAGTTCACTCCTGATTCAGTGGAGATACGTGAGTTGCACAATGATTCTACAATTGCAGTTGGGAGAGAAGATCATCAGTCAAGACTCTATATGTTTTCTCACCTTGTTCCTGATCCTCCTTTGACTATTTTTCTCACTCACTCTAATGATGTGAGCAGATTATGGCATGAGCAGTTTGGCCATCTTAACTTCCACTACTTGCATCAGCTTAACCAGTAGAGCATGGTCACAGGGTTGCCTTCTACTTTGAGATTGGAGTCACTTGGAATACATGATAGATCTTCTGATGGGTCAGATTCACTTGAGCAGTCTTCTACCTCCACTTTTGATGCAGAGAGTGATTCAGAGGACTCACCTCCTTCCTCTCCTAGTCATCATTCACAGGTTGATGATTCTCCTCTAGATTCTCCATCTTCTAGTCCACTTTGGGCTAGATAGACCTTGCAGTTTGCAGGTGATTGGGTTGGGGATCCATCAGACACCAAGCAGACTCGTTCACAATTCCAAGATGCTCTACATATCTTCATTGCTACTACCTCAAATCCACAGTCCTTTCATGAGGATTCTGGTATTTTTGAGTGGGATACAGCTATGCAGGAAGAGTATAGTTCCTTGATGAGGAACCACGCTTGGGATCTTGTCCATTTTTCTAAGGAAAGAAAAATTGTTCGATGTAAGTGGATCTACCGGACAAAATTTGCAAGCTTTGCTGGAGGTGCAGGATGCTACATCTTTTGGGGGGGCCTCTTCCTCTCACTTGGAGTCCTAATTTTCTTTGGAGAGTCTCTTTTCTCTCTCTTTTGGGAGAATTTTATGTACATGGGTACCTCATCAGGCTTGACTTGCCGGGACCCATTTCTACATCCACCTAAGCTTTGCTTATGGGGGGGTGTTAGTGTAGTTTTTTATTTTTCCTATTTTGATAGGTTTTTCCTACACTTTTAATAATCTCGCTTAGGTTAATAAAGCATGTCTTATTAGGTGAATGGTTGTGAGGTGTCACCTTCCTACATGTGAGCATCCATTAGCTATCTTGGGAAGATACTTTGCTATCTTTAGTCCAATAGATGGTTGCTCCTCATTGGTTGGTGTTGCCACCTCCTCCCTCTTCCTAGCCTATATAAGCATGCTACCTGGCTTGTATTTGCATCTCTTATTTTTGCATCCTCTTAATGCTATTTTGCTTCTAGCATTTGCATTACTCTCTTGGAGACTAACTCTATGATGCTATTTTGATTTTGTATCATTTGCATTCATAGTTTAGATATTTACTCTTTGCACTAGTTTTCTGGGTTATTAATCTTTTCAGATTCTAACAAAAAATTTTGAATCCCTTGGCGGGCTATTACATTTGGTATCAAAGCCTGAGTTTCAACATTGGAAGCTCTGGGTATCTTTTTCAAAATGAAAACTTAAAACTATCATATGTATCTTTTTCAAATTGAAAACTTGAAACTAGGTGAATTGAAATAGAACTTAAAATTGTTGCTTGCATTTTTTTTTAATATTTCAACACTTAGCTTTCAAAACTAAAAATTTTATTGAAAATCTTAACGAAGAAAAAATTAAAAATTAAAATACATTCTAGCTGCAAAACATGTATCTTTTATCTATGTTGTAAGGTAGTAAACCTCTGTTTATTTTTGCAATTATTAAGTTGCTCTTGTTTAA
Source organism: Cupressus sempervirens (assembly GCA_028749045.1). Classification (NCBI taxonomy): domain Eukaryota; kingdom Viridiplantae; phylum Streptophyta; class Pinopsida; order Cupressales; family Cupressaceae; genus Cupressus; species Cupressus sempervirens. Next base: position 383,419,064 of record CM053793.1, read on the forward strand.
AATGAATTAAGGGATCTATTTTAGTAGTTGTTAAAAGAATGAATGTTGGATCGATATGGTTTTCAGTTTACCATTAAACTAGAATCATATTGCTCTAAAGGTGTTGTAATATACTCAATGGAAACATGTTTCCCTACAGAGGGAAAGGGTTCAATGGGACCCACATAGTGAGTATCTTAATTTTTCATTCTTGTAGGCTTCCAAGAGTAAGCCTAATCCTAGAGAGGGGGGGGATGTAGTGCCTGCCCCTGGTTCACATTTTTTTATCGTTGCTGAACTCTTTTAGAACTAGTTTTATGTTGTTGGTTAGCAACATTCTTTTGAGATTATCAGATATTGTGCTATGGATTCAGTTTTTTATGTGATGAGATTACTTAGACTCTACATTTCATGTATGTATAATGATTATTTTTAATTTTCACAATTATTGATGATGATTATTACATTTCTTTCAATTATTAATGATGATTAGTAAGATGATTTATTATCATATGTGCTTTCTTATGGATACTTACCCCATACTTGCATGTGTATGGTGTGTGTGTTTGCTTTTGTATGGTGTGTTTGATGTGGTTAAGGAAGGGAGTCGTAGCCACCTGCTAGTCTGGATCTACATGATGCACCACTTCCTACCATTGTTTGTTTAGTTTAGTATATATTTTGTTTGTACATGCATGGTTTTTATGCAGGTTGCAAGTACCGGGTATCGACTTTCCTGAATTGTCAGGATGAGCGTACCCTATCACATTATCTCAATGATAAGAGAGGGGAGATAAATTCTCAAGTCCAAATCCCAACCCTTTGAGCTATTTGTCCTAATTGAAAAATTAGAACAAGTATCTAAGTTGAATATCCACCGAATGTGTCGGATGACATATTTTATGATTTTTAACCCTTTAGATTTATTTTGTATGATTTGTTCTATGATGAGTTTTCATATTTTATCTTGAAGGTCTATGGTGAATTTTCTATTAATTAAATCTTAATAAATAAATTTAATTAATAAATTATTTATTTAAAAAAATTAATAAAATATCATGATCTTTGATATTTTGATTGTAATTAATTAAATGTGAATTATTGGAGAAAAGGAATTAAATAAAAGAAAACTAGAAATTAAAATTAATAATAATTATAAAATAATAATAAAGTAATTATAAAATAATAATAATAAAAGTTATAAAAATTAAAATGAAAGTTATAAAATTTAAATAGAGATTATTTAAAAAGTAAATTGGAGTTATAAGCTTGCATGAGAATTAACATGTGTCAACAACATGGAGGTTAGTGCATCAATTAAGCACAAGGTGTCTACAACTCTATGACTTATCAAAAAGGTTGGAAAATACTCATGCTTAGTTGGTGATTCCTTTCAGCGGTTTCAAGAAGCAATCCAAAGGTTTTTTGAGAGCTCTTTATATTCAGGCAGTCATAGAAGCTTAGAGAGGGGGTGGAGAGCAATTGGAGCATTGGAGGACTCAAAAACTCTGAAGAAGGGAGCTTGCTCTGCGAATTTTCTGAGGAAGAGCGAATTAGCATCAGAATCCGAGTAGATTCTTGTAATTTTTCTTATGCTATTTTCGCATCATGCATTCCTGTCTTCTTCATGTCTTCCATATGTCTTCTGAGGAATTTCATATTTTTATTGTATGCATTTTCAATTTGGGCAATTGAATTTATTTAAGAATCTTATATGCATGGATTTTAAAAAAAAGAGAAAACGGGTTTGGATTTGAATTAGAATCAAATTGAAATAGATTTGAAAATGGTTTTAAGATTTATGGCTAAATCTATTAGTGAAATTATTGGATAAATTTAGAGAACAATTACCTTTTAAGAAAAAAATTTTAATTGTCCTGTCGTTGCCCCTTAGATAAACCCGAACTCAGTTATTCATAACGTTTTATCGTGATCGAATTTATTCAATCGCTCTAGTCGAAATTGGTGCAACTTGGCTCTCTCCAACATATTTCAATTTCGGTACAATACAACAGTTCATTAGGGAGATATGACAGTCGTACTGAGACTGTTTTATTCAAAGACAGATATTTTTCCATTTCCCATAATCAAGAGTTTTTTATTCTTAAACTTCACAAAAATAATATATCAAAGCATCGAATGAATTAAGATATTATTGCAATATTCCCTTATTAAAATTTTATTAATATGCATTAGTTTTATATGGTTTATTATCTAATCTAATTAAATCAAATTTAATTAAGATTAGTTAATAGTAGAAGAAGTGTAATTACTTATTAGTCAATCTAAGTAAATAAATTTTTAAATGAAAGAGAATTAAAAGAAAAGAAATTTTTTATAGTGGACTTTTGTAATGTATATTAAATACTATTTAATATATATTAAATAATTTAGATATGGTAATTTTATATTACATTTTTTAATGAAGAGACTTTAATGATAATGGATTAAGATTTAATTGACATGAAGTCACTATTATAACATTGTTATAATTTGAATTACTATGGTATTATTAATATGTTATATATTATTAACTAAATTATTGATATACCTTAATAGTATTAAGAGTTAACTAATGAAGCTTATGTAAAGTTCTCTAAATCGATTAATAATAGTTTTGATGAGTTTATTATTTATTAATGTTTGTTGGGACTAACAAACTATTAATAAATAATAGTGAAAATAGTTTAAATAGTTATCAATTAATACGATCAGAGTTAATCTAGAGGAGATTAGTTAATGATTGAAGTACTGTAAAAGATATTAATCAAATTGAATTGGTTAATAATTTGGAGTATTGATTAATTGAATTGTCGTACTATAGGAGAAACTTATTTGAGATAATAATACTTGGTATTGAAGATTTATTATAACTTATTATTAAAATAAAATGAAAACATTGTTGAAAGAATGACAAATGTGGTCATTATAGATTTATTAATAAGATTTTCAATATAGCTTGTTATTAAATATGAATATTTGTGTACTAAATTATAGATGATTTTTAACTTACAAAATTATAGTTAGTTATTAGTCAACTGATATTAATTGGAATGTTGCTTTGGATATGTAATTATTAATTAAATTAATTAGAGTTAATTAGATTTAATTAATAATCAAGTTATGTAATAGTGTTTTAATTGATATGCTAATATCGATTCCTCTAGCAAAGTTGTGAAGTATTTACATCGAAGTTGATAAGTCGTACTCTCATGACTTGAATAACGACCTTAGATGTTTTAATGGTGAGACTTAGTATTATTGAATTGAAAACTATTAGATGTTAAAAGGTCATGGATGGTGTACCTGTGTTAATTGTTTGATTTAATTGATCATTTTAATAAAGTTATAATTCTTATTAGTTTGATAATTGGTTCTTTTATAAATGAATAATGATCTTTGATTTATGAAAGAGAGTTAATCAATTAGAATATGGATCTTTGTTAAATAAAGAAAGCAATTTAATTAAAAGTCAGTGATGATCAGTTTAATGAGTAAATAATTATCTTTAAGTTATTCTTAGAATAATGCTATCGGGGAACAAATGGGTTGACTTGTAGGTCAAATGATAACTTTATACACTTGAAAGTATACTTGCAAACAGAAAACTAAAAGCCCCTACACATTATTCAACTATGTGAACCAAAACATGTGTTTGCATCGTGTATTCTATATGCTTCTTATTTTTGATTTTGGGTTGACTAGTGTTGACCAGTCCTAAGTTGTTACCAGAAGCTCGGGGGTTATGAGATGTGATGGCATGTTGATCTTATTTGGTCTTGATCTTTATAAGTCCAACCATGGTTATGTGATCGTATGCTTTATGAAATGTTTGTATTTGTTTTTCAACTTTCATGTGTGAAGCTGAGATGTATATATATCTGAGATGCTTGAGCTAATCATTTTTGAGTCATCGATCAGTTATCCTTGGATTACTTTTTAGTTGCCATGATGGGACTGAAATGTGGATTTATTTTTTGATGATGTCATGTTGTGACATATTTGATTCAACCATTTTGGAGTCTTTGATCAGTATGATTTTGAGATATTCTTGGTTGCTTGTTGAGAACCATTTATCTTGAGATATATTTTAGTTATTGAGAACCAATTGATACTTATGATTATTAGTGATGCCTTCAGTTGTCAATAGAGAACTGTTGTGGTCATGATTTTCTATGGATGCTTTTTTAGATGTTCATGGAGATTTGATGATTCTTATCTTGGAGATTTGATGATTCTTATTATGGATATTTGATGTTTTTATGCATATTTGATAATTTTATTATGGATTATCTTTTATGATTTTAAGATTTATGATTCCATGAGCTTAGGGTAGGTAATCTACTTGTAGTGTCGGGAAGTGGCTTGCAATGGGGGCTGGGGCCCTAAGTGGCTGCCAGGGTAACTTATTGCAAGTTTGGTTAAAAAATGATAACATTTACACACTAAATGAGGATTAAATGAACCTAAAAAGATAATTGTTTTGATGTTCTCACCCATGCCTTGAGTGCTTGTACAGGCTAGGATGGGAGTAGTGAGAACGCATGGTTGCGACCATGCATTCCATAGTATGCCTTGTCAGTATGAGAGGATACTAGTGGCTGTATGAGATCAGTATGGACCCGTGGAGTTTAACTAACTACCAGGGTAACTTGTACGTGATAAATGTGATGACACTTTCCCGCTTGCAGAGTAGGTTTCCTACATGTCTTTGTGTGCCTCTGAAAATTAGATGTCGGTTTTGTGTGATGGAACCTTTGAGTTAGTATACTTTTAAGATTTTTGAACTTTTTATGCTATGTGTATTGATATCCTATTTGGGACTTGAGATTATCTTCTCAGCACGGTGGGAGTGGACCACTTAGGTTCCACGCGGTCGAGTGGTAGTGTATTTTAACTCTTATCATTTAAGATCCGTCTGAGACACCGTGGCTGGAGTATCCTTAGTTGGTAATTATTCTTCATTATGTTCTTGGCACATTATAATATATAATATACCTTATGATGGATGTATTTACTGGTATGTTTCTTATATTGATGATTTGCTGTAATTTGCATATGTTAGTTGATGATTTATTATGCTTTACTTTGCATGTTAGTAGGATGTTTTAAGAGTGACATTCCTACTATGTTAATACTGATGGTCTCTTCGGTGCTTTAAAATGTTACGCACGGAGGGATGACTAGAATCCACGATGGTCTAATGATGCTATTTACGGTTGGGAGGAACCATGCACTTAGTTATTTATGTTTGTGATATATGGTTATCTTTTGTGATGGATGTTTATATCTTTTGTGATGATGTATCATGTATGATATGTGGTTTCATTTATGTTATTGCATCATGGATTAATATTAGATGATGATGATGTACTTTATTTACTTGGATGTTTATTCTTTTAAGCTTTTCATACCCTGTGATATGTACAGTGGATGATTGAGCTAAACTAAAATATAATTACAAAAAGACACTTGTATATTGTTTAATTACATTGGATGTATCATTGTTATTTCATAAGGATGGGATGTTAGATGAATAGTTAATTTAGATGTGATACAATGTTAAGAGATCTTTAAAGAATGTAGTCTATTATGTATATATGTTATATTTATTTTCACTTGAATTGTTGCTATTGCTTCCGCAAATGTTATGAATAGTTTTATCTTTCATGTTAAAAAAAAAATTTGTTTGGTAAACTTAGTAAAATTCTTTGGATCCCTTGGTAGGGCATTACATTTGGTATCAGAGCCCGAGTTTCAACATTGGGAGCTCTAGGTATATTGGAATGCTACTAGTTATTAACTATTTGAATAAAATGAAAATTTAAAACTATCATGTGTATCTTTTTCAAACTGAAAATTTGAAACTAGGTGAACTGAAACAAAACTTAAAACTGTTACTTGCATATTTTTTTTCTATTTTAGCACTTAGCTTTCAAAACTAAAATTTTTATTGAAAATCTAAATGAAGGCAAAACTAAAAATTGAAACTCATTCTAGTTGTAAAAGATGTATCTTTTATCTATGTTGTAAGGTAGTAAACCTCTGTTTATCTTTGCAATCATTAAGTTGCTCTTGTTTAGAATGAATAAAGGGATCTATTTTAGTAGTTGTTAAAAGAATGAATATTGGATCGATATAATTTTCGGTTTACCATTAAACCAGAATCATATTGCTCTAAGGGTGTTGTAATATCTTCAATGGAAACATGTTTCCCTACAGAGGGAAAGGGTTCAATGCGACCCACATAGTGAGTATCTTAGTTTTTCATTCCTGTAGGCTTCTAGGAGTAAGCTTAATCTCAAGGGGGGTGGCTGTAGTGCCTGCCCTTGGTTCACATTTTATTATCATTGCTGAATTATTTTAGAACTAGTTTTATGTTGTTAGTTAGCAACATTCTTTTGATATTATCAGATATTGTGCTATGGATTCAGTTTTTTATGTGATGAGATTACTTAGACTCTACATTTCATGTATGTATGATGATTATTTTTAGTGTTCACAATTATTGATGATGATTATTACATTGCTTTCAATTATTAATGATAATTAGTAAGATGATTTATTATCATATGTACTTTCTTATGGATACTTACCACATACTTGCATGTGTATGGTGTGTGTATTTTTTTTGCGTATTTGCTTTTCGATGAGGTGTCTGATGTGGTTAAGAAAGAGAGTCGTAGTCACCTGCTAGTCGAGATCTACATGATGCACCACTTCGTACCATTGTCTGTTTCGTTTAGTATATATTGTGTTTGTACATGCATGATTTTTATGCAGGTTGCAGTACCAGGTATCGACTTCCCTGAATTGCTAAGATGAGCGTACCCTATCACATTATCTCAATGATAAGAGAGGGAAGATAAATTCTCAAGTCCAAATCTCAACCCTTTGAGCCATTTGTCTTAATTGAAAAATTAGGACAAGTATCTTAATAAATAAATTTAATTAATAAATTATTTATTTGAAAAAATTAATAAAATATCATGATCTTTGATATTTTGATTGTAATTAATTAAATGTGAATTATTGGAGAAAATGAATTAAATAAAAGAAAACTAGAAATTAAAATTAATAATAATTATAAAATAATAATAAAGTAATAAATAAAATAATAATTATAAAAGTTATAAAAATTAAAATAAAAGTTATGAAATTTAAATAGAGATTATTTAAAAAGTAAATTGGAGTTATAAGCTTGCATGAGAATTAACATGTGTCAACAACACGGGGGTTAGTGCATCAATTAAGCACAAGGTGTCTACAACTCTATGCCTTATCAAAAAGGTTGGAAAAGACTCATGCTTAGTTGGTGACACCTTTCAACGGTTTCAAAAAGCAATCCAAAAGTTTCTCGAGAGCTCTTTATATTCAGGCATTCATAGAAGCTTAGAGAGCGGGTGGAGAGCAATTGGAGTATTGGAGGACTTAAGAACTTTTAAAAAGGGAGCTTTCTCTGTGGGTTTTCTGAGGAAGAGCGAATTAGCATCAGAATTCGGGTAGATTCTTGTGATTTTTCTTATGCTACTTCTGCATCATGCATTCCTATCTTCTTCATGTCTTCCATATGTCTTCTGAGAAATTTTATATTTTTATTGTATGCATTTTCAATTTGGGCAATTAAATTTATTTGAGAATCCTATATGCATGGATTTATAAAAAAAAAAAAAAGTAGGTTTGGGTTCGAATTAGAATCAAATTGAAATAGATTTGAAAATGGTTTTAAGATTTATGGCCAAATCCATCAGTATGAACCCGTGGAGTTTAGCTAACTGCCAGGGTAACTTGTACGTGATAAATGCAATGACACTTTCCCACTTGCAGAGTAGGTTTCCTACATGTCTTTGTGTGCCTCTGAAAATTAGATGTCGATTTTGTGTGATGGAACCTTTGAGTTAGTATACTTTTATGATTCCTGACCTTTTTATGCTATGTGTATTGATATCCTGTTTGGGACTTGAGGTTATCTCCTCAACACAGTGGGAGTGGACCACTTAGGTTCCACGCGGTCGGCTAGTAGTGTATTTTCACTCTTATCATTTGAGATCCGTCCGAGACACCGTGGCTAGAGTATCCTTGGTTGGTAATTATTTTTTATTATGTTCTTGGAGCATTATGATAGATAATATACTTTATGATGGATGTATTTACTAGTATGTTTCTTATATTGATGATTTACTTTACTTTGCATATGTTAGTTGATGATTTATTATGCTTTACTTTGCATGTTAGTAGGATGTTTTAGGAGTGACATTCCTACTATGTTAATACCGATGATCTCTTCGGTGATTTGGAATGTTACGCACAGAGGGATAACTAGGATCCACGATGGTCTAATGATGCTATTTACGGTTGGGAAGAACCGTGCACTTAGTTATTTATGTTTATGATATATGATTATCTTTTGTGATGGATGTTTATATCTTTTGTGATGATGTATCATGTATAATATGTGGTTTCATTTATGTTATTGCATCATGGATTAATATTAGATGATGATGATGTAGTTTATTTACTTGGATGTTTATTCTTTTAAGCTTTTCATACCTTGTGATATGTACAGTGGATGATTGAGCTAAACTAAAATATAATTACAAAAAGACACTTGTATATTGTTTAAGTACATTGGATGTATCATTGTTAATTCATAAGGATGGGATGTTAGATGAATAGTTAATTAATTAAATGAAGTTACTTAATTAAATAAGAAAAGTGCTTCTAATTAATTAAAAATTATTTAATAAATAGAAAAATTAATTATGAGAGCATATCTCATTTTATTAAATTAAATATCTCCACAAAATCTCTCTTCAATTCAAAAAGAGAAATTTTCAGTTCACTATTGATAAAAAATAAGTTAAATTAGTTAACTCCTTTTTCTACTCAAATTGAATCAGTTAACTCTTTATTTTACTCAAATTAAATCTGTTAACTCTCTTTAATTTGGAACTCTCGCTTTATGACTGAACTTCACCTCTAATCCTGACTGTTGATTGAAATCGATCTCAACAATTAATGAATTTTAGAAAAGACTATTTAAGAGACCCTCATCTCTTCATTTTGAAAGGTTGAATGAGAATTTGCATCGAATTGTTGCTGGAATTCATACTCACATTTGCTCATATTCACATATGCAAAGATCAAGTTTGACCAAAAGTTGACTAGATTTAACCACGGTTGACTATTTTCGAAAAGAATTTTGAAATAATTAAACGAAATTATTTAATTAAATGGAGTACTTACTTCTAATTAATTAAACAAAGTTATTTAATTAAATGAGAAGCCATTCTTAATTAATTAAATGAATTTATTTAATTAAATAAGAAAAGTGTCTCTAATTAATTAAAAATGATTTAATTGAATAGAAAAAGTAATAATGAGAGCATATCTCATTTTATTAAATTAAATATCTCAACAAAATCTCTCTTCAGTTCAAAAAGGGAAATTTTCAGTTCACTATTGATAAAAAATGAGTTAAATCAGTTAACTCCTTTTTCTACTCAACTTAAATCAGTTAACTCTTTATTTTACTCAAATTAAATCTGTTAACTCGCTTTAATTTGGAAATCTCACTTTATGACTGAACTTCACTTTTAATCCTGACCGTTGATTGAAATCGATCTCAACCGTTGATGAATTCTAAGAAAGTCTATTTAAGAGACCCTCATCTCTTCATTTTGAAAGGTTGAATGAGAATTTGCATCGAATTGTTGCTGAAATTCATACTCACATTTGCTCATATTCACATACGCAAAGATCAAGTTTGACCAAAAGTTGACCAGATTTAACCACGGTAGACTTGAGTTGACTAGTTTCAAAATTTTTTTTGAAATAAGTAAACGAAATTATTTGATTAAATAGAGTACTTACTTATAATTATTTTAAAAAAATTATTTAAGTAAATGAGAAGCCATTCCTAATATGTTAAATGAAGTTATTTAATTAAATAAGAAAAGTGCCTCTAATTAATTAAATAGAAAAAGTAATTATGAGAGCATATCTCATTTTATTAAATTAAATATCTCAACAAAATCTCTCTTTAGGTCAAAAAGAGAAATTTTCTGTTCACTATTGATAAAAAATGAGTTAAATCAGTTAACTCTTTTTTCTACTCAAATTGAATCAGTTAAATCTTTATTTTACTCAAATTAAATCCGTTAACTCCCTCTAATTTGGAAATCTCGCTTTATGATTGAACTTGACTTTTAATCTTGACCATTGATTGAAATCGATCTCAACAGTTGACGAATTTCAGTAAAGACTATTTAAGAGACCCTAATCTCTTCATTTTGAAAGGTTGAATGAGAATTTGCATCGAATTGTTCCTAGAATTCATACTCACATTTGCTCATATTCACATAAGCAAAGAACAAGTTTGACCAAAGGTTGATCAGATTTAACAACGGTTGACTAGTTTTGAAAAGAATTTTGAAATAATTAAAGGAAATTATTTAATTAAGTGGAGTACTTACTTTTAATTAATTAAACAAAGTTATTTAATTAAATGAGAAGCCATTCCTAATTAATTAAATGAAGTTATTTAATTAAATAAGAAAGGTGTCTCTAATTAATTAAAGATTATTTAATTAAATAGAAAAAGTAATAATGAGAGCATATCTCATTTTATTAAATTAAATATCTCAACAAAATCTCTCTTTAGTTCAAAAAATGAAAATTTCAGTTCACTATTGATAAAAAATGAGTTAAATTAGTTGACTCATTTTTCTACTCAAATTGAATCAATTAACTCCTTATTTTACTCAAATTAAATCTGTTAACTCCCTGTAATTTGGAAATCTCGCTTTATGATTGAACTTCACCTTTAATCCTGACTGTTGATTGAAATCGATCTCAACTGTTGATGAATTTCAAGAAAGTCTATTTAAGAGACCCTCATCTCTTCATTTTGAAAGGTTGAATGAGAATTTGCAACGAGTTGTTGCTGAAATTCATACTCACATTTGCTCATATTCACATACGCAGATATCAAGTTTGACCAAAAGTTGACAAGATTTAACCACGGTTGATTTGAGTTGACTAGTTTCGAAAAGAATTTTGAAATAATTAAACAAAATTATTTAATTAAATAGAGTACTTACTTCTAATTAATTAAACAAAGTTATTTAATTAAATGAGAAGCCATTCCTAATTAATTAAATAAAGTTATTTAATTAAATAAGAAAAGTGTCTCTAATTAATTAAAGATTATTTAATTAAATAGAAAATTTAATTATGAGAGCATATCTCATTTTATTAAATTAAATATCTCAACAAAATCTCTCTTTTGTTCAAAAAGGGAAATTTCAAGTTCACTATTGATAAAAAATGAGTTAAATTAGTTAACTTCTTTTTCTACTCAAATTGAATCTGTTAACTCCTTATTTTACTCAAATTAAATCAGTTAACTCCTTTTAATTTGAAAATCTCTCTTTATGACTAAACTTCACCTTTAGTCCTGACCGTTGGTTGAAATCGATCTCAACCGTTGATGAATTCCAGGAAAGTCTATTTAAGAGAACCTCATCTCTTCATTTTGAAAATTTGAATCAGAATTTGCATCAAATTGTTGCTGAAATTCATACTCACATTTGCTCATATTCACATACGCAAAGATGAAATTTGACCAAAAGTTGACCAGATTAACTCAAATTAAATCTGTTAACTCCCTTTAATTTGGAAATCTCCCTTTATGACTGAACTTCACCTTTAATCCTGACCATTGATTGAAATTGATCTCAATTGTTGATGAATTCTAGGAAAGTCTATTTAAGAGACCCTCATCTCTTCATTTTGAAATGTTGTATGAGAATTTGCATCGAATTGTTGCTGGAATTCATACTCACATTTTTTCATATTCACAAACGCAAAGATCAAGTTTGACCAAAAGTTGACCAGATTTAAGCACGATTGACTTGAGTTGACTAGTTTCAAAAAAAAATTTAAAATAATTAAACAAAATTATTTAATTAAATGGAGTACTTACTTCTAATTAATTAAACAAAGTTATTTAATTAAATGAGAAGCCATTCCTAACTAATTAAATGAAGTTATTTAATTAAATAAGAAAAATGTCTTTAATAAATTAAAGATTATTTAATTAAATAGAAAAAGGTAATTATGAGAGCATATCTCATTTTATTAAATTAAATAACTCAACAAAATCTCTCTTCAGTTCAAAAAGGGAAATTTTCAGTTCACTATTGATAAAAAATGAGTTAAATGAGTTAACTCCTTTTTCTACTCAGAATGAATCAGTTAACTCCTTATTTTACTCAAATTAAATTTGTTAACTCCCTTTAATTTGAAAATCTCCCTTTATGACTGAACTTCACCTTTAATCCTGACCATTGTTTGAAATCGATCTCAACCGTTGATGAATTCTAGAAAAGTCTATTTAAGAGACCCTCATCTCTTCATTTTGAAAGGTTGAATCAGAATTTGCATCGAATTGTTGCTGGAATTCATACTCACATTTGCTCATATTCACATATGCAAAGATCAAGTTTGACCAAAAGTTGACTAAATTTAACCACGGTTGACTTGAGTTGACTAGTTTCGAAAAAAAATTAAAATAATTAAACGAAATTATTTAATTAAATGAAGTACTTACTTCTAATTAATTAAATAAAGTTATTTAATTAAATGAGAAGTCATTCCTAACTAATTAAATTAAGTTATTTAATTAAATAAGGAAAGTGTCTCTAATTAATTAAAGATAATTTAATTAAATAAAAAAAGTAATTATGAGAGCATATCTCATTTTATTAAATTAAATATCTCAACAAAATCTCTCTTCAATTCAAAAAGGGAAATTTTCAGTTCACTATTGATCAAAAATGAGATAAATCAGTTAACTCTTTTTTCTACTCAAATTCAATTAGTTAACTTCTTATTTTACTCAAATTAAATCTGTTAACTCCCTTTAATTTGAAAATCTCCCTTTATGACTGAACTTCACCTTTAATACTGACCATTGATTGAAATCAATCTCAACCGTTGATGAATTCCAGGAAAGTCTATTTAAGACACCCTCATCTCTTGATTTTGAAAGGTTGATTGAGAATTTGCATCGAATTGTTGCTGGAATTCATACTCATATTTGCTCATATTCATATATGCAAATGTTAATTTTGACCAAAAGTTGACCAGATTTAACCACGGTTGACTTGAGTTGACTAGTTTCGAAAAGAAATTTGAAATAATTAAACAAAATTATTTAATTAAATGAATTACTCACTTCCAATTAATTAAACAAAGTTATTTAATTAAATGAGAAGCCATTCCTAACTAATTAAATGAATTTATTTAATTATATATGAAAAGAGTCTCTAATTAATTAAAGATTTTTTAATTAAATAGAAAAAATAATTATGAGAGCATATATCATTTTATTTAATTGAATATCTCACAGAAATCTCTCTACAGTTCAAAAAGGGAAATTTTAAGTTCACTATTGATCAAAAATGAGTTAAATCAGTTAACTCCTTTTTCTACTCAAATTGAATAAGTTAACTCATTATTTTACTCAAATTAAATCTGTTAACTCCGTTTAATTTGGAAATCTCATTTTATGACTGAATTTCACCTTTAATCCTGACCGTTGATTGAAATCGTTCTCAACTGTTGATGAATTCTAGGAAAGTCTATTTAAGAGACCCTCATCTTTTCATTTTGAAAGGTTGAATAAGAATTTGCATCGAATTGTTGCTAGAATTCATACTCACGTTTGGTCATATTCACATACACAAAGATCAAATTTGACAAAAAGTTGACTAGATTTAACTACGGTTGACTTGAGTTGACTAGTTTCGAAAAGAATTTTGAAATAATTAAACGAAATTATTTTAATAAATAGAGTACTTACTTCTAGTTAATCAAAGAAAGTTATTTAATTAAATGAGAAGCCATTCCTAATTAATTATATGAAGTTGTTTAATTAAATAAGACAAGTGTCTCTAATTAATTAAAGATTATTTAATTAAATAGAAAAAGTAATTATGACAGCGTATCTAATTTTATTAAATTAAATATCTCAACAAAATCTCTCTTCAGTTCAAAAAGGAAAATTTTAAGTTCACTATTGATCAAAAATGAGTTAAATCAGTTAACTCCTTTTTATACTCAAATTGTATCAGTTAACTCCTTATTTTTCTCAAATTAAATCTGTTAACTCCCTTTAATTTGAAAATATCCTTTTATGACTGAACTTCACGTTTAATCCTGACCTTTGATTAAAATCGATCTAAACCGTTGATGAATTCTAAGAAAGTCTATTTAAGAGACCCTCATTTATTCATTTTGAAAGGTTGAATGAGAATTTGCACCAAATTGTTGCTGGAATTCATACTCACATTTGCTCATATTCACATACGCAAAGATCAAGTTTGACAAAAATGTTGACCAGATTTAACTACGGTTGACTTGAGTTGATTAGTTTCGAAAAGAATTTTGAAATAATTGAAAGAAATTATTTAATTAAATGGAGTACTTACTTCAAATTAATTAAACAAAGTTATTTAATTACATGAGAAGCCATTCCTAAATAATTAAATGAAGTTATTTAATTATATAAGAAAAGTGTCTCTAATTAATTAAAGATTATTTAATTAAATAGAAAAAGTAGTTATGATAGCATATCTCATTTTATTAAATTAAATATTTCAACAAAATCTCTCTTCAGTTCAAAAAGGGAAATTTCTAGTTCACTATTGATAAAAAATGAGTTAAATCGGTTAACTCATTTTTCTACTCAAATTGAATCAGTCAACTCCTTATTTTACTCAAATTAAATCTGTTAACTCCCTTTAATTTGGAAATCTCCCTTTATGACTGAACTTCATGTTTAATACTGACCGTTGATTGAAATCGATCTCAACCATTGATGAATTCTAGGAAAGTCTATTTAAGAGACCCTCATCTCTTCATTTTGAAAGGTTGAATGAGAATTTGCATTGAATTGTTGTTGGAATTCATACTCACATTTGCTCATATTCACATACGCAAAGATCAAGTTTGACCAAAAGTTGACCAGATTTAACGACGGTTGACTTGAGTTGACTAGTTTCAAAATTTTTTTTTAAATAATTAAACAAAATTATTTAATTAAATGGAGTACTTACTTCTAATTAATTAACCTAAGTTATTTAATTAAATTAGAAGCCTTTCTTAATTAATTAAGTAAAGTTATTTAATTAAATAAGAAAAGTGTTTCTAATTAATTAAAGATTATTTAATTAAATAGTAAAAGTAATTATGAAAGCATATCTCATTTTATTAAATTAAATATCTCAACAAAACCTCTCTTTAGTTCAAAAAGGGAAATTTTCAATTCACTATTGATAAAAAATGAGTTAAATCAGTTAGCTCCTTTTTCTACTCAAATTAAATCGATTAACTCCTTATTTTACTTAAATTAAATCTGTTAACTCCCTTTAAATTAGAAATCTCCCTTTATGACTAAACTTCACCTTTAATCCTGACTGTTGATTGAAATCGATCTCAACCGTTGATAAATTCCAAGAATGTCTATTTAAGAGACCCTCATCTCTTCATTTTGAAAGGTTGAATGAGAATTTGCATCGAGTTGTTGCTGGAACTCATACTTACATTTGCTCATATTCAAATACGCAAAGATCAAGTTTGACCAAAAGTTGACCAGATTTAACCACGGTTGACTTGAGTTGACTAGTTTCGAAAAGAATTTTGAAAAAATTAAACAAAATTATTTAATTAAATGGAGTACTTACTTCTAATTAATTAAACAAAGTTATTTGATTAAATGAGAAGCAATTCCTAATTAATTAAATGAAGTTATTTAATTAAATAAGAAAAGTGTCTCTAATTAATTAAAGATTATTTAATTAAATAGAAAAAGTAATTATGAGAGCATATCTCATTTTATTAAATTAAATATCTCAACAAAATCTCTCTTCAGTTCAAAAAGGGAAATTTCCAATTCACTATTGACAAAAAATGAGTTAAATCAGTTAACTCATTTTTCTACTCAAATTGAATCAGTTAACTCCTTATTTTACTCAAATTAAATCTATTAACTCCCTTTAATTTGGAAATCTCCCTTTATGACTGAACTTCACGTTTAATCTTCACCGTTGATTGAAATCTATCTCAACCGTTGATGAATTCAAGGAAAATCTATTTAATAGATCATCTCTTCATTTTGAAAGGTTGGATGAGAATTTGTATCGAATTGTTGCTGAAATTCACACTCACATTTGTTCATATTCACATACGCAAAGATCAAGTTTGACTAAAAGTTGACCAGATTTAATCACGGTTGACTTGAGTTGACTAATTTCAAAAAGAGTTTTGAAATAATTAAACGAAATTATTTAATTATATCGTGTACTTACTTCTAATTAATTAAACAAAGTTATTTAATTAAATAAGAAGCCATTCGTAATTAATTAAATTAAGTTATTTAATTAAATAAGAAAAGTGTCTCTAATTAATTAAAGATTATTTAATTAAATAAAAAAAGTAATTATGAGAGCATATCTCATTTTATTAAATTAAATATCTCAACAAAACCTCTCTTCGGTTCAAGAAGGGAAATTTTCAATTCACTATTGATAAAAAAATGAGTTAAATCAGTTAGCTCCTTTTTCTACTCAAATTGAATCGGTTAACTCCTTATTTTCCTTAAATTAAATCTGTTAACTCCCTTTAAATTGGAAATCTCCCTTTATGACTAAACTTCACCTTTAATCCTGACCGTTGATTGAAATTGATCTCAACCGTTGATAAATTCCAAGAATGTCTATTTAAGAGACCCTCATCTCTTCATTTTGAAAGGTTGAATGAGAATTTGCATCGAGTTGTTGCTGGAATTCATACTTACATTTGCTCATATTCACATACGCAAAGATCTAGTTTGACCAAAAGTTGACCAGATTTAACCACGGTTGACTTGAGTTGACTAGTTTCGAAAATTTTTTTGAAAAAATTAAACAAAATTATTTAATTAAATGGAGTACTTACTTCTAATTAATTAAACAAAGTTATTTGATTAAATGAGAAGCCATTTCTAATTAATTAAATGAAGTTATTTAATTAAATAAGAAAAGTGTCTTTAATTAATTAAAGATTATTTAATTAAATAGAAAAATTAATTATGAGAGCATATCTCATTTTATTAAATTAAATATCTCAACAAAATCTCTCTTCAGTTCAAAAAGAGAAATTTTCTGTTCACTATCGATAAAAAATGAGTTAAATCAGCTAACTCCTTTTTCTACTCAAATTGAATTAGTTAACTCTTTATTTTACTCAAATTAAATCTATTAACTCCCTTTAATTTGGAAATCTCCCTTTATGACTGAACTTCACCTTTAATCCCGACCGTTGATTGAAATCGATCTCAATTGTTGATGAATTCCAAGAAAGTGTATTTAAGAGACCCTCATCTCTTCATTTTGAAAGGTTGAATGAGAATTTGCATCGAATTGTTGTTGGAATTCATACTCACATTTGCTCATATTCACATACGCAAAGATCATGTTTGACCAAAAGTTGACCTGATTTAACCACGATTGACTTGAGTTGACTAGTTTCAAATTTTTTTTAAATATAATTAAACGAAATTATTTAATTTTAGAAAAAGAGAGTTAAAAATTTATTAAGAAAGAAAGGAATACAACAAGGAGAGCTCAACAAGGAGCTCGATCGTGAGCAACAAGAACATCAAATTCTTGCACCATCTCAAACGATAGTTGCCCCCTATCCCTAATATTCCAACTCGGATCATGACTAGAAGCCCATTTGGCTAAACAATTAGCAGTTCTATTCCATTCACGAGGAATATACATGAACCTAATGAACTGAAAAGAGGAAGAGAAGTAAAGAATCTGCTTTAAAATAGTGGCCAGCTGCCAACTAACATCCTTAAGTTCTTGCGAAGAAAGCATGTTCACCACCACCTGGGAATTAGACTCACAAATAATCTTACTCCATCCCTGCAAGCAACACTGTTCCACAACATATAAAATAGCCTGAGCTTCCATGAGATTGTTAGTGTAATCACCCTTATGAACTGAGAAGAAAAGTTTAACATCCCCAGAACTACAACGAGCCACTCCGCCAATACCAGCCGGACCAATATTCCCATGAGAAGAACCATTAGTGTTAATTTTCAGAACTCCACAGGGAGGAGGAGTCTAGTGCCCATCCCGGTTAACCCGACCCTTCAACTGATAGTAAAGCTGCCTGGACATAGAAGGAAACCTATGAGCTGCAACTCCATCCTGCAGATGAAAATTGAGGCGATTACAGATAGAAAGATCAACTAGATCCATACCCCCATCAAGGTCACACTTCACAAGAATAGTTTCTGTAGGAGAATGTGATATTTTCCACTAAAGATGCAAAACACCAAGCCGAACATCTTGGAATATGCGACGATTCCTCTCCAACCAGATATGCCAAAGCATGAAAGATGGGCCAGCAATCCAAGCAGCATGGAGAGAAGAAGACTTGGAGGGAGCACTACCCAAGCGGGCCCAGAACTCAGGCAAAGAGGAAGCATGTCTACAAGAGAAACCCCAAGTGCTCCACCAAAGGTGCCATATCTGAGTAGAATAGGAGCAATGGAAGAATAGATGGGAGACAGACTCCTCTCCATTACCACACAAAACACAATAAGAGGGGCCCTGAAATCCACGTTTACAAAGATTATCCCAGGTAAGACAACGGTTGTGAGCCACTAGCCACATGAAAAAATTGCACTTGCACCAAGAAACTTTATTCTAAACTTTCTTCCACCAAGGGACCTCAGCATCCCAAAATAATTGTCTAGTTATCTCCTGATACCCAGCAGAGACATGATATTTACCAGACAAGGTACCGCCCCAAGCCAAAACATCTAGACCAAGCAAAGAAGAACACTCTCTAGAGGCTAGAATTTGAGAAAGATCCTGACGATCCATGTCTGTACCTCTAGGAGGCCAATCAGAGGAATGCTTCCATCTATAACCAACAATAGGTCCCAATTGATAAGGAGTCTTGTAATGAGCCACTTTATCCCATCCAGCGGCAAGAAAAGAGTCACAAAGAGGCTGAAGATGAGGGTATATGGATAAAATGGAAGGGAATCCATCCTAAGCATCAGACCAAAACAAAGCCTGAGAACCTCTTTTACATATCCAGAACAGACCCCTCTTCACCAACATCGCACCTGTCTTCAAAGTATGCCAAACCATTGAGCCACGACCTTCAAGAGGAAGTGCAAAAATAGAACAACGATCAGCACCATAAAAATATTTATGAGTGATAATACAAGCCCAAAGTTGATGTTTTCTAGAGCACCATCACCAATAAAGTTTAGCAGCCAAAGCTTGACTACTCAATAGAGCAGATCGAAGACCAAGACCACCCTCCTTTTTAGGCCTACAAACAGTTGCCCAATTAACCAAGCTCGATTTAGTACTATGCAAATTACCACTCCAAAGGAATTGTCGAGAAAGAGCATCAAACTCCTTGAGAAATTAAATAGGTGCAGCATGAACCATACTTCTATAAGTAGGAAGAGCTTGGATAACAACTTGAAGAAGAGTAACCTAGGTAGTAGTAGAAAGCCATCTATGAGTCCAATGATTTACCTTATCCTAAAGCTTGGTAATCAAATTTTGCCAGAAGAGACGTGACTACCTAGAAACAGCAATAGGAATGCCAAGATAAGTCAAAGGAAGTGAACCTATTTGAAACCGTAGGATACCAACAATCCTGTGTTGAATAGAATCACAAGTGTTAAAAAAGTAAATGAAAGATTTGTGCTCATTAACTTTTTGGCCTGAAGATGCCAAATAAACATCCAAAGCATATCGAAAGGCTTTAGCTTCCTTGATCCTAGCAAGACTGGCAAGAGCAGAATCATCAACAAATTAAAGATGGGAAAGAGAAGGTAACCCATTACCCACCGCCAGCCTTGAATAGAATTCTGGGACACCTGATGCTTAATGAATCTGCCCAAGCCTTCAGCCATGATGGTGAATAGATATGGGGAAAGAGGGTCGCCTTGGCGGAGGCCTCTAGAAGCACCAAATAGTTGTGAAGGTTGACCATTAATAAGAACAGAAAAAGAGGCAGGAGTAACACAACTCAACAGGTGCATATACATTAGTAACCATGATTACCTCTCTTGAGTCTAGAGCAGAAGCTACCATAGAGAGAGCTGAGCGAGAAGACATCCAGCCAAGAGGAGAAATTTTTTGAGGATCCCAAAATATTGCTAAACCACCAGCATTGCCTATTGCCCCAACACACAGGCATTGGCCACAAGACCAAATACTAGAGGCATGTTGGACCATAGACTCCACAGAGAGCTTAGTCTCTTGGATACAAAAAACATCAAGACTATGATCAACCACCAAGTTATGAATAACCTTTTTTCTAGGGATGCTATTCAACCCCCTTACATTCCATGAGAGAATAATCATCATTGGGTAGAATTGGGAAAATAAGAATCCAAAGGTTTCATTGAACCAGACTCAATCAATATATCTCCTATGAGTTTAATCTTCTCTTGGTCTATTTTGCACCCACTCCTTAGAGGGGGAGTAGAAGAAGCTCGCTTAAAGGGTCAAGGCAGAAACCCCAAGGGGAGAGGAGATCCCTTGCCCTTACCTGATGGTAGCACATCCTTAACCAAGTCAGCCAAAACAACATCATTATCTTCCAACACTGCAGGAGTCACCAAAGCCTCTGTCATAGGAGCTACAAGAACCTCACAGTTCTGATATACTACAACTTGAGATGCCCCACAAGCATCATTAGGAATAGATCTCTCATCTGGGCAAACTGGATCAGAAGAGATAGGAGGAGGAATACCCTCCTCTAGAACCATACTATCCAGCACCTCAAAGCGGTTAAAACCTGAATCAGATAATCTTTCTTTCAAAGGCCTCTTTTGACCACGTCCCTTAGCTCGAGGGCGAACAGAGGTAAATCCATCCTTATCCTGCATTTGAGCCTTACCCTTACCTGTAGCATCTTGTGGATTCATCCCCTTGGTAGTATTAACCATTTGAGATTGTCCTTTCTCTGTAGTATCTGCCAAACCACCAGCATTGCCAGCTGTAGAAGGATCCACTCCTTTGAAACTCGAGTTACAGGGGCACTGCTGTAGTAAATGACCATACTCATGACAAATTCGGCAACAGAAAGGGAGGGATTCATAATCTAACTGCTGCACCCAAGAAGAATCCCCTAGACAAATTTCTAAAGAATCTGGTAATGGGTTATTCAAATTAATTTCAACACAAATTCTATCATAAGAAATAACCTTTTTATCTAGGGATTGATGTGTGATCGTAGCCAGCTTCCCCAACAAAGCAGCAATTTGTCGAAGGATGTCTTCACGCCAAAATTCCAAGGGCAGATGAGGCAAGCGAACCCAAACTGGCACTGTTGAAGGGAGATCCTAAGCAGAATTAAAACCTGAATGCCAAGGTTTGACAAATAACCCCACATGATTGTAGAAATAAGGGCCTCCATCAAAAACACGATCACGATCAGACGATCAAAAAGGAGTTAAATCAATTAACTCCTTTTTCTACGTACACAAAGATCAAGTTTGATGAAAAGTTGACCAGATTTAACCAAAGCTGAATTGAGTTGACTAGTTTCAAAAAAAAAATTTGAAATAATTAAACGAAATTATTTAATTAAATGGAGTACTTACTACTAATTAATTAAACAAAGTTATTTAATTGAATGAGAAGTAATTCTTAATTAATTAAATGAAGTTATTTAATTAAATAAGAAAAGTGTCTCTAATTAATTAAAAATTGTTTAATTGAATAGAAAAAGTAATTATGAGAGAATATCTCATTTTATTAAATTAAATATCTCAACAAAATCTCTCTTCAGTTCAAAAAAAAAAAATTCCAGTTCACTATTGATCAAAAATGAGTTAAATCAGTTAACTCCTTTTTCTACTCAAATTGAATCAATTAACTCCTTATTTTACTCAAATTAAATCTGTTAACTCCCTTTAATTTTGAAATATCCCTTTATGACTGAACTTCACCTTTAATTCTGACCGTTGATTGAAATCGATTTCAACCGTTGATGAATTCTAGGAAAGCCTATTTAAGAGACCCTCATCTCTTCATTTTGAAAGGTTGAATTAGAATTTGTATCGAATTGTTGTTGTAATTCATTCTCATATTTGCTCATATTCACATACGCAAAGATCAAGTTTGACAAAAAGTTGACCAGATTTAACCACGGTTGACTAGTTTCAAAAAAAAAATTTAAATAATTAAATGAAATTATTTAATTAGATGGAGTACTTACTTCTAATTAATTAAATAAAGTTATTTAATTAAATGAGAAGCCATTCCTAATTAATTAAATTAAGTTATTTAATTACATAAGAAAAGTGTCTCTAATTAATTAAAGATTATTTAATTAAATAGCAAAAGTAATTATGAGAGCATATCTCATTTTATTAAATTAAATATCTCAACAAAATCTCTCTTCAGTTCAAAAAGAAAAATTTTCAGTTCGCTATTGATAAAAAATGAGTTAAATCAGTTAACTCCTTTTTCTACTCAAATTGAATCAGTTAACTCCTTAGTTTACTCAAATTAAATTTGTTAACTCTCTTTAATTTGGAAATCTCCCTTTATGGCTGAACTTCACCTTTAATCATAATCGTTGATTAAAATCGATCTCAACAGTTGATGAATTCCAGGAAAGTCTATTTAAGAGACTCTCATCTCTTCATTTTGAAAGGTTGAATGAGAATTTGCATCGAATTGTTGTTGGAATTTATACTCACATTTGCTCATATTCACATACGCAAAGATCAAGTTTGACCAAAAGTTGACAAGATTAAACTACGGTTGACTTGAGTTGACTAGTTTCAAAAAAATTTTTGAAATAATTAAACGAAATTATTTAATTAAATAGAGTACTTACTTCTAATTAATTAAATAAAGTTATTTAATAAAATGAGAAGCCATTCCTAATTAATTAAATGAAGTTATTTAATTAAATAAGAAAAGTGTCTCTAATTAATTAAAGATTATTTAATTAAATAGAAAAAGCAAATATGAGAGCATATCTCATTTTATTAAATTAAATATCTCAACAAAATCTCTCTTCAGTTCAAAAAGAGAAATTTTCAGTTCACTATTGATAAAAAATGAGTTAAATGAGTTAACTCTTTTTTTTACTCAAATTCAATCAGTTAACTCCTTATTTTACTCAAATTAAATCTGTTAACTCTCTTTAATTTAGAAATCTCTCTTTATGACTGAACTTCACCTTTAATTCTGACCGTTGATTGAAATCGATCTCAACCGTTGATGAATTCCAAGAAAGTCTATTTAAGAGACCCTCATCTCTTCATTTTGAAAGGTTGAACGAGAATTTGCATCGAATTGTTGCTGAAATTCATACTCACATTTGCTCGTATTCACATACGCAAATATCAAGTTTGACCAAAAGTTGACCATATTTAACCACAGTTGACTTGAGTTGACTAGTTTCAAAAAAAAAATTTAAAATAATTAAACAAAATTATTTAATTAAATGGAGCACTTACTTCTAATTAATTAAACAAAGTTGTTTAATTAAATGAGAAGTCATTCCTAATTAATTAAATGAAGTTATTTAATTAAATAAGAAAAGTGTCTCTAACTAATTAAAGATTATTTAATTAAATAGAAAAAGTAATTATGAGAGCATATCTCATTTTATTAAATTAAATATCTGAACAAAATCTCTCTTCAGTTCAAAAAAGAAAATTTTCAGTTCACTATTGATCAAAAATGAGTTAAATTAGTTAACTCTTTTTTCTACTCAAATTGAATCAGTTAACTCTTTATTTTACTCAAAGTAAATCTGTTAACTTCCTTTGATTTGGAAATTCTCCCTTTATGACTGAACTTCACCTTTAATCCTGAACGTTGATTGAAATTGATCTCAACCATTGATGAATTCCAGGAAAGTCTATTTAAAAGACCCTCATTTCTTCATTTTGTAAGGTTGAATGAGAATTTGCATCGAATTGTTGCTGGAATTCATACTCACATATGCAAAGATCAAGTTTGACCAAAAGTTGACCAAATTTAACCATGGTTGACTTGAGTTGACTTGTTTAAAAAAAAAATTGAAATAATTAAATGAAATTATTTAATTAAATGGAGTACTTACTTCTAATTAATTAAACAAATTTATTTAATTAAATGAGAAGCCATTGCTAATTAATTAAATGAAGTTATTTAATTAAATAAGAAAAGTGTCTCTAACTAATTAAAAATTATTTAATTAAATAGAAAAAGTAATTATGAGAGCATATCTCATTTTATTAAATTAAATATCTCAACAAAACTTCTCTTTAGTTCAAAATGAGAAATTTCAAGTTCACTATTGATAAAAAATTGAGTTAAATCAGTTAACTCCTTTTTCTACTCAAATTGAATCAATTAACTCCTTATTTTACAAAAATTAAATCTGTTAACTCCTTTTAATTTGGAAATCTCCCTTTATGACTGAACTTCACTTTTAATCCTGACCATTGATTGAAATCGATCTCAACCGTTGATAAATTTCAAGAAAGTCTATTTAAGAGACCCTCATCTCTTCATTTTGAAAGGTTGAATGAGAATTTGCATCGAATTGTTGCTAGAATTCATACTCACATTTACTCATATTCACATACACAAAGATCAAGTTTGACCAAAAGTTGACCAAATTTAACTACGGTTGACTTGAGTTGACTAATTTTGAAAAGAATTTTGAAATAATAAAATAAAATTATTTAACTAAATGGAGTACTTACTTATAATTAATTAAACAAAGTTTTTTAATTAAATGAGAAGCCATTCCTAATTAATTAAATGAAGTTATTTAATTAAATAAGAAAAGTGTCTCTAATCAATTAAAGATTACTTAATTAAATAGAAAAAGTAATTATGAGAGCATATCTCATTTTATTAAATTAAATATCTCAACAAAATCTCTCTTTAGTTCAAAAAAAGAAATTTTCAATTCACTATTGATAAAAAATGAGTTAAATCAGTTAACTCATTTTTCTACTCAAATTGAATCAGTTAACTCCTTATTTTACTCAAATTAAATCTGTTAACTCGCTTTAATTTGAAAATCTCCCTTTGTGACTAAACTTCACCTTTAATCCTGTTCGTTGATTGAAATCGATCTCAACCATTGATGAATTCCAGGAAAGTCTATCTAAGAGACCCTCATCTCTTCATTTTGAAAAGTTGAATGAGAATTTGCATCGAATTGTTGCTGGAATTCATACCCACATTTGCTCATATTCACATACACAAAGATCAAGTTTGACCAAAAGTTGATCAGATTTAACCAAGGTTGACTTGAGTTGACTAGTTTCAAAAAGAATTTTGAAATAATTAAACGAAATTATTTAATTAAATGAAGTACTTACTTCTAATTAATTAAATAAAGTTATTTAATTAAATGAGAAGCCATTCTTAATTAATTAAGTGAAGTTATTTAATTAAATAAGAAAAGTGTCTCTAATTAATTAAAGATTACTTAGTTAAATAAAAAAAGTAATAATAAGAGCATATCTCATTTTATTAAATTAAATATCTCACCAAAATCTCTCTTCAGTTCAAAAAGAGAAATTTTTAGTTCACTATTGATAAAAAATTAGTTAAATCAGTTAACTCCTTTTTCTACTCAATTTGAATCAGTTAAATCCTTATTTTACTCAAATTAAATCAGTTAACTCTTTTTAATTTGAAAATCTCCCTTTATGACTGAACTTCACCTTTAATCCTGACCGTTGATTGAAATCGATCTCAACCATTGATGAATTCAAGAAAAGTCCATTTAAAAGACCCTCATCTCTTCATTTTTAAAGGTTGAATGAGAATTTGCATCGAATTGTTGCTGGAATTCATACTCACATTTGCTCATATTCACATACGCAAAGATCAAGTTTGACCAAAAGATGACTAGATTTAACCACAGTTGACTTGAGTTGACTAATTTCGAAAAGAATTTTGAAATAATTAAATGAAATTATTTAATTAAACGGAGTACTTACTTCTAATTAATTAAACAAAGTTATTTAATTAAATGTGAAGCCATTCCTAATTAATTAAATGAAGTTATTTAACTAAATAAAAAAAGTGTCTCCAATTAATTAAAGATTACTTAATTAAATAGAAAAAGTAATTATGAGAGCATATCTCATTTTTTTAAATTAAATATCTCAACAAAATCTCTCTTCAGTTCAAAAAGGGAAATTTACAGTTCACTATTGATAAAAAATGAGTTAAATGAGTTAACTCCTTTTTCTACTAAAATTGAATCAGTTAACTCCTTATTTTACTCAAATTAAATCTATTAACTCCCTTTAATTTGGAAATCTCTTTTTATGACTTAACTTCACCTTTAATCTTGACCGCTGATTGAAATCGATCTCAACCGCTGATGAGTTCGAGGAAAGTCTATTTAAGAGACTCTCATCTCTTCATTTTGAAAGGTTGAATGAGAATTTGCATTGAATTGTTGCTGGAATTTATAGTCATATTTGCTTATATTCACATACTCAAAGACAAAGTTTGACCAAAAGTTGACCAGATTTAACCACAGTTGACTTGAGTTGACTAGTGTCGAATTTTTTTTTGAAATGGTTAAACGAAATTATTTAATTAATTGGAGTACTTACTTCTAATTAATTAAGCAAAATTATTTAATCAAATGAGAAGCCATTCCTAATTAATTAAATGAAGTTATTTAATTAAATAAGAAAGGTGTCTCTAATTAATTAAAGATTACTTCATTAAATAGAAAAATTAGATATAAGAGCATATCTCATTTTACTAAATTAAATATCTCAACAATCTTCAATTCAAAAAGGAAAAATTTCAGTTCACTATTGATCAAAAATGAGTTAAATGAGTTAATTCTTTTTTCTACTCAAATTGAATCAGTTAACTCCTTATTTTACTCAAATTAAATGTTTTAACTCTCTCTAATTTGGAAATCTCCCTTTATGACTGAACTTCACCTTTAATCCTGACCAATGATTGAAATCAATCTAAATCATTGGTGAATTTCAGCAAAGTCTATTTAAGAGACCCTCATCTATTCATTTTGAAAGGTTGAATGAGGATTTGAATCGAATTGTTGCTGGAATTCAAACTCACATTTGCTCATATTCACATACGTAAAGATCAAATTTGACCAAAAGTTGACCAAATTTAACTACGGTTGACTTGAGTTTACTAGTTTCGAAAAGAATTTTGAAATAATTAAAAAAAATTATTTAATTAAACGAAGTACTTATTTCTAATTAATTAAACAAAGTTATCTAATTAAATGAGAAGCCATCCCTAATTAATTAAATAAAGTCATTTAATTAAATAAGAAAAGTGTTTCTAATTAATTAAAGATTACTTAATTAAATAGAAAAAGTAATTATGAAAGCATATCTCATTTTATTAAATTGAATATCTCAACAAAATTTCTCTTCAGTTCAAAAAGGGAAATTTTCAGTTCACTATTGATCAAAAATGAGTTAAATCAGTTAACTCCTTTTTCTACTTAAATTGAATCAGTTAACTCTTTATTTTATTCAAATTAAATCTGTTAACTCCCTTTAATTTGGAAATCTCCCTTTATGAATGAACTTCACCTTTAATTCTGACCGTTGATTGAAATCAATCTCAACCGTTGATGAATTCTAGGAAAGTCGATTTAATAGACCCTCATTTTTTCATTTTGAAAGGTTGAATGAGAATTTGCATCGAACTGTTGCTAGAATTCATACTCACATTTGCTCATATTCACATACGCAAAGATCAAGTTTGACCAAAAATTGACCATATTTAACCATAGTTGACTTGAGTTGACTAGTTTTCAAAAGAATTTTTAAATAATTAAACAAAATTATTTAATTAAATGGAGTACTTACTTCTAATTAATTAAACAAAGTTATTTAATTAAATGAGAAGGCATTCCTAATTAATTAAATGAAGTTATTTAATTAAATAAGAAAATTATCTCTATTTAATTAAAATTGAAAAAGTAATTAAGAGAGCATATCTCATTTTATTAACTTAAATATCTGAACAAAATCTCTCTTCAGTTCAGAAAGTGAAATTTTCAGCTCGCTATTGATAAAAAATGAGTCTTTGGAGTATTTTTTATTAATTAAGCCTAATTAAAAGATTTAATTAATGGTTTAATTAAATAAAAAATAAATATAATATTTTAATATTTATTTAATTTAATTAATTAGAAAATTAATGAAATAAAATAATTAAATTTGAAAATAAAATAATTAAATTGAAAGATAAAAGTTATAATATTAAATTTGGAATTTAACAATATTTATTTTAATAATAATATATTCAGACCTCATTTTTAAATAAATGACTAAATAATATTATTATTAAAGCTAATAAATATTTTAGCAATAAAGTTTTGAAAAATAAAATTTAAAAGTAGAAAATATATTTTAAATTATTAAAAATTCTAAATCTCATATGATTAAAATATAAATATATTAAGATTGAAAAGTGGAGATATTAAAGTTAGTGCATGAGACTTAATAAATAAACTAATTAAATTAGAAAAAGTAAAGTAAATTGGAGTTACAAACTTGCATGGGAATTAACATGTGCCAACAACACGGGGGTTAGTGCATCAATTAAGCACAAGGTGTCTACAATTCTATGACTCATCAAAAATGATTAGAAAAGATCCATGCTTAGTTGGTGACACCTTTCAGCGGTTTCAAGAAGCATTCCAAAAGTTTTTTGAGAGCTCTTGATATTAAAGTATTCATAGAAGCTTAAATGAAAAGCTTAATGAAAGCTACAAGCTTAATGGAAGCCACGAGCTACAAGCTAAAATAAAAATTTTAAAACTTACATGCAAGGGAGAAGATTCATATGCTCATATATTTTCTACTTGCTTCTATGCTCCTTCTAGCATTTCTAATCACTTGGAGAATTTTATCGGCTTGGATTCTTGGAAGAATTGCGAATGATAGAGAAGGAAGGGATTTTCTATGAACTTCTGAGGTATGGCAAATTAGCATCAGTGTCTAGGTGAACTCATGATATTCTCATATTCCTTTTGCACTCTTTCTCTTTCTATCTTCATCATATCGATTTTATGTATTTGAATACTCTTTGTGACTGAATCTACTATTTGAAATTGGAATCTAAATATTTTATTTGGATAAAAAGGAAACAATAGAAAAACCCTAGTTCCAAATGAGAAAGAAATTAGATTTTAATCAGGTTTGGGTTCAAATTTATATTAAATTAGAAAGACAAGATTTGGAATTAAAATAGAAATGTTATGTTGAAAATTCGAATGATTAGATGAAATCTTTCTATCAATTATATTTTTAGATGCATATAAACAAACCCTTTTTATGGTTAAATTTAGAGGAAAATTACTTTAAGAGAAAATTTTTAGTTCATCACAAATTGTCCTGTCGTTGCCCATTGGATAGACTTGAACTCAGTCATTCATAACTTTTTATCGAGATCGAATTTATTCGATCGCTCCGGTCAGAAATGGCGCAACTTGGCCCTCTCCAAAATATTTAAATTTTAGTCTGATCCAACGGTTCATTAGGGAGATATGGCTGTCATACTGTGACTATTTTATTCGAGGATAGATATTTCTCCATTTCCCATAACCAAGAATTCTTTATGCTTAAACTTCATAAAATAATATATCAAAGCATGGAATGAATTAAAGATATTATTGAAATCTTTCTTTATTAGAATCTTATTAAAATGCATTAGTTTTATATGGTTTATTATCTAATATAATTAAATCAAATTTAATTAAGATTAGTTAATAGTAGAAGTGTAATTAATTATTAGTCAATCTAAGTAAATTTATTTTTAAATAAGAAAAAATTAAAAGAAAAGATATTTTAATATAGTTTATATAGTGGACTTTTTATAATGTATATTGAATACTATTTAATATATATTAAAAAAAATTTGAGTTGTTTAATGAAGATGATAATGTTAAGAATTTGGAGATTATTCATGTTAAAATCTACAATGGGTCTTATTGGTTTCTGATAGGGATCTCTTTCAAACAACGTTTATATAGACAGAATATTATTAGAACAATTAGAAAATAGAATCTAATGGTTTATTTCAATATTGATTAAATAATTGTAAGATGATAATTTATATTATGTTGATTTAAATTTAAAAACTCTGAATGATATTGGATTAAGACTGAATTATTATGTTATTGGTTAATATGTTTGAATACCTTAATGGAGTTAAGAGTTAGCCAAATATTAACTAATGAGTTTATGAAAGGATTTTATAGATTGGGTATTTATAGTTGAGGAGTTTATTATTTATTAATGTTTGTACGGACTAGCAAATTATTAATAAATAATGGTGTAAATAGTTTGATTAGATTTAATCTAGTGAAGATTATTTAATGATTAAAGTTTTGTAAAGATATTAGTTTTCGGATTTGAAGTATAATTGATTTTTAATCAATTGATATTCATTGATTTGATATTATAACTATGATATTAATAATTAAATTGTGCGATAGAGTCTTATTTGAAAATATTAATGATAATACGAATTTGTCAAGGGAATGTTGGTATTCTTTGAAAGAAGATGAATGAGGTCATTATAGATTTATTCTCAATATAGCTTGCTAATAAATATTGACAAGTTATTATTGTTGAATTATTAATATGAACATTTGAGTATTGAATTATAGTTGACTTTTATCTTACAGAATTCTAGTTAGTTATTAGTCAATTGATATTAATTGAAACGTTGCTATGGTTATGCAATTATTAATTAAATCAATTAATGAGAGTTAATTAGATTTAATTAATAATTAAGTTATGCAATAGAGATTTAATTGATATAATTCTTTTAATGAGATTTTAAAAGTATTGATATAAAGTTGATAGGTCTTAATCTGATGACTTGAATAATGACTTTAGATATTTTAATGGTGAAGACTTAGTAATATATAATTGAGAATTATTAAAATAATAAAAGGTCAAGGATTGTGAATCGATGTTAATTGATCATTTTAATAAGTTATAATCTTCTTGTTCAAAGATTGATAATTGGCTCTCTTATAATTTATAACGAATAATGATCCTAAAAAAGTTGAAAGTTTAATCAATTAGAATATGGATCATGTTTAAATATAGAACAATTTAATTAAATGTCAATGATGATCAGTTTAATGAATATTTATCCTTAAGTTATTCTTAGAATGTAATTCTTAATAATGGAAGGATAATGCTATCGGGGAAATTGGGTTGACTTGTAGGTCAAATGATGAAACTTAAAACACTTGAAGTATACTTGCAAATAGAAAACTGGAAACCCCTACACATTATTCAACTATGTGAATTTAGTAAACTAAAACATGTGTTTGTATCATGTATTCTATATGCTTCTTATTTTGAGTTTTGAGTTGACTAGCGTTGACCAGTCCTAGGATGTTACCAGAGGCTCGGGGATTATGAGATATGATGGCATGTTGATCTTATTTAGTCTTGATCTTTATAAGCCCAACCATGGTAATGTGATCGTATGCTCTATGAAATGTTTGTATGTGTTATTCAGCCTTCATGTGTGAAGCTAAGATGTATATATATCTGAGATGTTTGAGTTAATCATTTTTGAGTCATCGATCAGTTATCCTTGGATTACTTTCTGGTCACCATGAAGGGACTGAAATGTGGATTTATTTTTTGATGATGTCATGTTGTGACGTGTTTGACTCAACCATTTTGGAGTCTTCGATCAGTATGATTTTGAGATATTCTTGTTTGCTTGTTGAAAACTATTTATCTTGAAATATATTTTAGTTATTGAAAACAAATTGATACTTATGATTATCAGTGATGCCTTCAGTTGCCAATAGAGAATTGTTGTGATCATATTTTTTATAGATGCTTTTTTAGATGCTCATGGAGATTTGATGATTCTTATCTTGGAGATTTGATGATTCTTCTTATTATGGATTTTTGATGCTTTTATCATGGTTATTTGATGATTATTTTTATGGATTATCTTTTGAATTTTCTTTATAGTCACTTGTACAAGACTGTGGTGATTTATAATTCTATGAGCTTAGGGTAAGTAATCTACTTGTAGTGTCGAGAAGTGGCTTGCAATGGAGGCCGAAGCCCTAAGTGGCTGCCAAGGTAACTCATTGTAAGTTTGGTTAATAAGTGATAACATTTACACACTAAATGGGGATTAAATGAATCTAAAAAGATAATTGTTTTGATGTCCTCACCCATGCCTTGAGTACTTGTACAGGCTAGGATGGGAGTAGTGAGAATGCATGGTTGCGACCGTGCATTTCGTAGTATGCCTCGTCAGTATGAGAGGATACTAGTGGCTGCATGAGATCAGTATGGACCCATGGAGTTTAGCTAACTGCCAGAGTAACTTGTACGTGATAATTGCGATGACACTTTCCCACTTGCAGAGTAGGTTTCTTACATGTCTTTGTGTGCCTCTAAGAATTAGATATCAATTTTGTGTGTGATTGGAACTTTTGAATTAGTATACTTTTAAGATTCTTGGACTTATAAAGATTTGTGCTATGTGTTATGGATAGCCTGTTTGAGACTTAAGATTATCTCCTCAGCACGGTGGGAGTCGACCACTTAGGTTCTACGTGGTCAGGTGGTAGTGTATTTTCACTCTTATCATTTGAGATCCGTCGAAAACACCGTGGCTAAAGCATTCTTGGTTGGTATTTATCTTCATTATGTTCTTAGAGCATTATGATAGATGATATACCTTATGATGGATGTATTTGCTGGTATGTTTCTTATATTGATGATTTGCATATGTTAGATGATTTATTATGGTTTACTTTGCATGTTAATAGGATGTTTTAGGAGTGACATTCCTACTATGTTAATAGTGATGATCTCTTCAGTGCTTTGGAATGTTACGCACGAAGAGATGGCTAGGATCCACGATGGTCTAATGATGCTATTTACGGTTGGGAGGAACCGTGCACTTAGTTATTTATGTTTGTGATATATGGTTATCTTTTGTGATAGATGTCTATATCTTTTGTGATGATGTATCATGTATGATATGTGGTTTCATTTATGTTATTGCATCATGGATTAATATTAGATGATGATGACATACTTTATTTACTTGGATGTTTATTCTTTTAAGCTTTTCATACCCTGTGATATGTACAGTGGATGATTGAGCTAAACTAAAATATATTTACAAAAGGACACTTGTATATTGTTTAAGTACATTGGATGGATCATTGTTATTTTATAAGAATGGAATGTTAGATGAATAGTTAATTTAGATGTGATACAACGTTAAGGGATCTTTAAAGAATGTAGCTTGTTATGTATATATTTTATGTTTATTTTCTTTTGAATTGTTGCTATTGCTTTTCGCAAATGTTATGAATGGTTTTATCTTTCATGTTTAAAAAAAAAATTATTTGGCAAACTTAGTAAAATTTCTTGGATCCCTTGGCGGGGCATTACATTTGGTATCAGAGCTCGAGTTTCAACATTGAGAGCTCTGGGTATATTTGAATGCCACTAGTTGTTAACTAATTGAACAAAACAAAAACTTGAAACTATCATGTATATCTCTTTCAAACTGAAAACTTGAAACTAGGTGAACTTAAATAGAACTTAAAACTGTTACTTGCATATTTTTTTTATATTTCAACACTTAGCTTTCAAAACTAAAAATTTTACTGAAAATCTAAACGAAGGCAGAAATGAAAATTGAAAACTTATTCTAGTTGCAAA
This sequence comes from Cupressus sempervirens, assembly GCA_028749045.1. Classification (NCBI taxonomy): domain Eukaryota; kingdom Viridiplantae; phylum Streptophyta; class Pinopsida; order Cupressales; family Cupressaceae; genus Cupressus; species Cupressus sempervirens. The sequence continues at coordinate 383,452,848 of CM053793.1, forward strand.
ACATGTATCTTTTATCTAAGTTTCAATGTAGTATATCCTTGTTTATCTTTGCAAGCATTAAGTTGTTCTTGTTTAGAATCCATTAGAGAATCTATTTTAGTAGATGTTAAAGGAATGATGTTGGATCGATATGATTTTTGGTTTACCATTAAACCAGAATCATATTGCTCTAAGGGTGTTGTAATATCCTCAGTGGAATCATATTTCTCCTGTAGGGAGGAAAATGGTTCAATGGGACCCACATAGTGGGTATCTTAGCTTTTCATTCTTGTAGGCTTCAAAGAGTAAGCCTAATCGCAAGGGGGGTGGATGTAGTGCCTGCCCCTAGTTTGCATTTTGTTATCATTGCTGAACTCTTTTAGAGCTAGTTTTACATTGTTGGTTAGCAGCATTGTTTTGAGATTATTAGATATTGAGCTATGGATTCAGTTTATTATGTGATGAGATTAGTTAGACTCTACATTTCATATATGTATGATGATTATTTTTAGTGTTCGCAATTATTAATGATGATTAGTAAGATGATTTATTATCATATGTGTTTTCTTATAGATACTTACCCCATACTTGCATGTGTATGGTGTGCGTGTTTGCTTTGCGTGTTTACTTTTGTATGACATGTCTGATGTGGTTAAGGAAAGGAGTCGTAGTCACCTGCTATTCGGAATCTACATGATGCACCACTTCCTGTCATTGCCTAAATAGTTTATTATATATATTATGCTTGTACATGCATGGTTTTTATGCAGGTTGCAGGTACCGGATATCGACTTTTTTGAATTGCGAGGATGAGCGTACCCTATCACATTATCTCAATGATAAGAGAGGGGAGATAAATTTTCAAGTCCAAATCTCAACCCTTTAAGCCATTTGTTCTAATTGAAAAATTAGGACAAGTATTTAAGTTGAGTACCCTCCGAATGCGTCAGATGATGTAATTCGTGATATAAACCCCTTGGTTTGATTTGTATGTATTTTGGCTATGGTGGATTTTTTGTATTTTTACCTTTGTGAGTCTTTGGAGTATTTTCTATTAATTAAGCCTAATTAAAAGATTTAATTAATAGTTTAATTAAATAAAAAAATTAATATGATATTTTAATATTTATTTTATTTAATTAATTAAAAAATAAATTAAATAAAATAATTAAATTGAAAGATAAAAGTTATAATATTAAATTTAGAATTTGACAATATTTATTTTAATAATAATATATTTGGAACTCATTTTTAAATAAATGACTAAATAATATTAATATTAAAGCTAATAAATATTTTAGCAATAAAATTTTAGAAAATAAAATTTAAAAGTGAAAAATATATTTTAAATTATTAAAAGATTCTAAATCTCATATTATTAAAATATAAATATATTAAGATTGAAAAGTGGAGATATTAAAGTTAGTGCATGAGACTTAATAAATAAATAAATTAAATAGGAAAGAGTAAAATAAATTGGAGTTACAAGCTTGCATAGGAATTAACATGTGTCACCAACACGGGGGTTAGTGCATCAATTAAGCACAAGGTGTCTACAATTCTATGACTCATCAAAAAGGATTGGAAAAGACACATGCTTAGTTGGTGACACCTTTCAGCGATTTCAAGAAGCATTCCAAAAGTTTCTTGAGAGCTCTTGATATTCAGGCATTTATAAAAGCTTAAATGAAAAGCTTAATGAAAACTACAAGCTTAATGAAAGCCACGATCTATAAGCTAAAATAGAAGTTTCAAAGCTTACATGTAGGGGAGAAGATTCATATGCGCATATATTTTCTACTTGCTTCTATGCTCCTTCTAGCATTTCTAATCACTTGGAGGATTTGATCGGCTTGGATTCTTGGAAGAATTGTGAATGATGGAGAAGGAAGAGATTTTCTATGGACTTCTGAGGCATGACAAATTAACATCAGTGTCCAGGTGCAGTCGTGATATTCTCATATTCCTTTTGCACTCTTTCTCTTCATGTCTTCATGATATCTATTTTATGTGTCTGAATACTCTCTGTGATTGAATCTACTATTTGAAATTGGAATCTAGATATTTTATTTGGATGAGAAAAAAATAATAGAAAAACTCTAGTTCCAAATGAGAAAGAAATTAGATTTTAATCGGGTTTGGGTTCAAATTTATATTAAATTAGAAAGACAAGATTTGGAATTAAAATAGAAATTTTATGGTGAAAATTCAAACGATTAGATGTAATCTTTCTATCAATTATATTTTTAGATGCATATGAACAAACCCTTTTATGGTTAAATTTAGAGGAAAATTATTTTAAAAAAAAATTCTTAATTCATCACAAATTGTCCTGTCGTTGCCCCTTGGATAGACCTGAACTCAGTCATTCATAACTTTTTATCGAGATCGAATTTATTTGATCGCTCTAGTCAGAATAGGCGCAACTTGGCCCTCTCCAACATATTTAAATTTCAACCTGATCCAACAGTTCATTTGGGAGATATGACCGTTGTACTGTGACTGTTCTATTCGAGGACATATATTTTTCCATTTCTCATAACCAAGAATTCTTTATGCTTAAACTTCACAAAATAATATATCAAAGCATGGAATGAATTAAAAATATTATTGAAATATTTCTTTATTAGAATCTTATTAAAATGCATTAGTTTTATATGATTTATTATCTAATCTAATTAAATCAAATTTAATTAAGATTAGTTAATAGTAGAAGAAGTGTAATTAATTATTAGTCAATCTAAGTAAATAGATTTTTAAATGAGAGAAAAAAAAATTTTTAAAAAGATTTTAATATAATTTATATAGTGGACTTTTTATAATGCATATTGAATACTATTTAATATATATTAAACAATTTTAAAGTTGTTTAATGAAGATGATAATGTTAAGAATTTGAAGATTATTCATGGTAAAATTTACAATGGGTCTTATTGGTTTCTGATAGGGATCTCTTTCAAACAACGTTTATATAGACAAAATATTATTAGAACAATTAGAAAATGGAGTCTAATGGTTTATTTCAATATTGATTAAATAATTGTATGATGATAATTTATATTATGTTGATTTAAATTTAGAAACTCTGAATGATATTGGATTAAGACTGAATTATTATGTTATTGGTTAATACGTTTGAATATCTTAATGGAGTTAAGAGTTAGCTAAATATTAACTAATGAGTTTATGGAAGGATTCTATAGATTGGGTATTTATAGTTGAGGATTTTATTATTTATTAATGTTTGTAAGGACTAGCAAACTATTAATAAATAATGGTGTAAATAGTTCGATTAGATTTAATCTAGTGAAGATTATTTAATGATTAAAGTTTTGTAAAAATATTAGTTTTCGGATTTGAAGTATAATTGATTTTTAATCAATTGATATTCATTGAGTTGATATTATAACTATGATATTAATAATTAAATTGTGCGATAGAGTCTTATTTGAAAAGATTAATGATAATACAAATTTGTCAAGGGAATATTGGTATTCTTTGAAAGAAGACGAATGAGGTCATTATAGATTTATTCTCAATATAGCTTGCTAATAAATATTGACAAGTTATTATTGTTGAATTATTAATATGAACATTTGAGTATTGAATTATAGTTGACTTTTATCTTACAGAATTCTAGTTAGTTATTAGTCAACAGATATTAATTGGAACGTTGCTATAGTTATGCAATTATTAATTAAATCAATTAATGAGAGTTAATTAGATTTAATTAATAATTAAGTTATGCAATAGAGATTTAATTGATATAATTCTTTTAATGAGATTTTAAAAGTATTGATATAAAGTTGATAGGTCTTAATCTGATGACTTGAATAATGACTTTAGATATTTTAATGGTGAAGACTTAGTAATATATAATTGAGAATTATTAGAATAATAAAAGATCAAAGATTGTGAATCGATGTTAATTGATCATTTTAATAAGTTATAATCTTCTTGTTCAAACATTGATAATTAGCTCTCTTATAATTTATAACGAATAATGATCCTAGAAAAGTTGAAAGGTTAATCAATTAGAATATGGATCATAGTTAAATATAGAACAATTTAATTAAATGTCAATGATGATCAGTTTAATGAATATTTATCCTTAAGTTATTCTTAGAATGTAATTCTCAATAATGGAAGGATAATGCTATCGGAGAAATTGGGTTGACTTGTAGGTCAAATGATGAAACTTAAAACACTTGAAGTATACTTGCAAACAGAAAACTGGAAACCCCTACACATTATTCAACTATGTGAATTTAGTAAACTAAAACATGTGTTTGCATCATGTATTCTATATGCTTCTTGTTTTGGGTTTTGTGTTGACTAGTGTTGACCAGTCCTAGGATGTTACCAGAGGCTCAGGGGTTATGAGATATGATGGCATGTTGATCTTATTTGGTCTTGATCTTTATAAGCCCAACCATGGTAATGTGATCGTATGCTCTATGAAATGTTTGTATTTGTTCTTCAGCCTTCATGTGTGAAGCTGAGATGTATATATCTGAGATGCTTGAGCTAATCATTTTTGAGTCATCGATCAGTTATCCTTGGATTACTTTCTAGTCACCATGAAGGGACTAAAATGTGGATTTATTTCTTGATGATGTCATGTTGTGACGTGTTTGACTCAACCATTTTGGAGTCTTCGATCAGTATGATTTTGAGATATTCTTGGTTACTTGTTGAGAACCATTTATCTTGAGATATATTTTGGTTATTGAGAACCAATTGATACTTATGATTATCAGTGATGCCTTCAGTTGCCAATAGAGAACTGTTGTGATCATGATTTTCTATAGATGCTTTTTTAGATGCTCATGAAGATTTGATGATTCTTATTTTGGAAATTTGATGATTCTTCTTATTATGAATTTTTTATGCTTTTATCATGGTTATTTGATTATTATTTTTATGGATTATCTTTTGGATTTTCTTTACAGTCGCTTGTATAGGAATGTGGTGATTTATTATTCCATGAGCTTAAGGTAGGTAATCTACTTGTAGTGTCGGAAAATGGCTTGCAATGGGGGCCGGGGCCCTAAGTGGCTGCTAGGGTAACTCATTGTAAGTTTGGTTAATAAGTGATAACATTTACACACTAAATGGAAATTAAATGAACCTAAAAAGATAATTGTTTTGATGTTCTTGCCCATGCCTTGAGTACTTGTACAGGCTAGGATGGGAGTAGTAAGAACACATGGTTGCGACCGTGCATTCCGTAGTATGCCTCGTCAGTATGAGAGGATACTAGTGGCTGCATGAGATCAGTATGGACTCGTGGAGTTTAGCTAACTACCAGGGTAACTTGTACATGATAATTGCGATGACACTTTCCTGCTTGCAGAGTAGGTTTCCTACATGTCTTTGTGTGCCTCTAGGAATTAGATGTCGATTTTGTGTGTGATTGAAACCTTTGAGTTAGTATACTTTTAAGATTCTTGAACTTCTAAAGATTTGTACTATGTGTTATGGATCGCTTGTTTGGGACTTGAGATTATCTCCTCAGCACGGTGGGAGTGGACCACTTAGGTTCGACGCGGTCGAGTAGTAGTGTATTTTCACTCTTATCATTTGAGATCCGTCTGAGACACCGTAGCTTGAGCATTCTTGGTTGGTATTTATCTTCATTATGTTCTTGGAGCATTATGATAAATGATATACCTTATGATGGATGTATTTTCTGGTATTTTTTCTATATTGATGATTTGCATATGTTAGATGATTTATTATGCTTTACTTTTCATGTTAGTAGGATGTTTTAGGAGTGACATTCCTACTATGTTAATACCAATGATCTCTTCGGTGCTTTGGAATGTTACGCACGGAGGGATGACTAGGATCCACGATAGTCTAATGATGCTATTTATGGTTGGGAGAAACCGTGCACTTAGTTATTTATGTTTGTGATATATGGTTATCTTTTTTTATGGATGTTTATATCTTTTGTGATGATGTATCATGTATGATATGTGGTTTCATTTATGTTATTGCATCATGGATTAATATTAGATGATGATGATGATGTATTTTATTTACTTGGATGTTTATTCTTTTAAATTTTTCATACCCTGTGATATGTACAGTGGATGATTGAGCTAAACTAAAATATATTTACAAAAAGACACTTGTATATTGTTTAAGTACATTGGATGTATCATTGTTATTTCATAAGGATGGGATGTTAGATGAATAGTTAATTTAGATGTGATACAACGTTAAGGGATTTTTAAAGAATGTAGCCTGTTATGTATATATGTTATGTTTATTTTCATTTGAATTGTTGCTATTGCTTTCACAAATATTATGAATGGTTTTATCTTTCATGTTTAAAAGAAATTTGTTTGGAAAATTTAGTAAAATTCTTTCTATCCCTTCGCGGGGCATTACGTGACTAGTTTCGAATAGAATTTTGAAATAATTAAACAAAATTATTTAATTCAATGGAGTACTTACTTCTAATTAATTAAACAAAGTTATTTAATTAAATGAGAAGTCATTCCTAATTAGTTAAATGAAGTTATTTAATTAAATAAGAAAAATATCTCTAATTAATTAAAGATTACTTAATTAAATAGAAAAAGTAATTATGAGACATATCTCATTTTATTAAATTAAATATCTCAACAAAATCTCTCTTCAGTTATAAAAGAGAAATTTCCAGTTCACTATTGATCAAGAATGAGTTAAATCAGTTAACTCTTTTTTCTACTCAAATTGAATCAGTTAACTTTTTATTTTATAATAATTAAATCTGTTAATTCTCTTTAATTTGGAAATCTCCCTTTATGACTGAACTTCACCTTTAATCCTGACCACTGATTGAAATAGATCTCAACCGTTGATGAATTCTAGGAAAGTCTATTTAAGAGACCCTCATCTCTACATTTTGAAAGATTGAATGACAATTTGCATCGAATTGTTGCTGGAATTCATACTCACATTTGCTCATATTCACATACGCAAAGATCAAGTTTGACCAAAAGTTGACTAGATTTAACCACAGCTGACTTGAGTTGACTAGTTTCAAAAAGAATTTTGAAATAATTAAACTAAATTATTTAACTAAATTGAGTACTTACTTTTAATTAATTAAATGAAGTTATTTAATTAAATGAGAAGCCATTCTTAATAAATTAAATGAAGTTATTTAATTAAATAAGAAAAGGGACTCTAATTAATTAAACATTACTTAATTAAATAGAAAAAGTAATTATGAGAGCATATCTCATTTTATTAAATTAAATATTTCAACAAAATCTCTCTTCAGTTCAAATAGAGAAATTTTCAGTTCACTATTGATAAAAAATGAGTTAAATGAGTTAACTCTTTTTTCTACTCAAATTGAATCAGTTAACTCCTTATTTTACTCAGATTAAATCTGTTAACTCCCTTTAATTTGGAAATCCCACTTTATGACTAAACTTGACCTTTAATCCTGACCGCTGATTGAAATCGATCTCAACCGTTGATGAATTCTAAGAAAGTCTATTTAAGAGGATCTCATCTCTTCATTTTGCAAAGTTGAATGAGAATTTGCATCGAATTGTTGCTAGAATTCATACTCACATTTGCTCATATTTACATATGCAAAGATCAAATTTGGCCAAAAGTTGACCAAATTTAACCACGGTTGACTTGAGTTGACTAGTTTCGAAAAGAATTTTAAAATAATTAAATGATATTATTTAATCAAATGGAGTACTTACTTCTAATTAATTAAACAAAGTTATTTAATTAAATGAAAAGACATTCCTAATTAATTAAATGATGTTATTTAATTAAATAAAAAAAGTGTCTCTAATTAATTAAAGATTACTTAATTAAATAGAAAAAGTAATTATGAGATCATATCTCATTTTATTAAATTAAATATTTCAACAAAATCACTCTTCAGGTCAAAAAGGAAAATTTTCAGTTCACTATTGATCAAAAATGAGATAAATCACTTAACTCTTTTTTCTACTCAAATTAAACCAGTTAACTCCTTATTTTACTCAAATTAAATCTGTTAACTTCCTTTAATTGGAAAATCTCTGTTTATGACTGAACTTCAGATTTAATCCTGATTGCTGATTGAAATCGATCTCAACCGTTGATAAATTCTACGAAAGTCTATTTAAGAGACCCTCATTTCTTCATTTTGAAAGGTTGAATGAGAATTTGCATCGAATTGTTGCTGGAATTCATACTCACATTTGCTCATATTCACATACGCAAAGATCAAGTTTGACCAAAAGTTGACCAGATTTAACCACAGTTGACTTGAGTTGACTAGTTTCGAAAAGAATTTTGAAATAATAAAACGAAATTATTTAATTAAATGGAATACTTACTTTTAATTAATTAAAAAAAGTTATTTAATTAAATGAGAAGCCATTGCTAATTAATTAAATGAAGTTATTTAATTAAATAAGAAAAGTGTCTTTAATTAATTAATGATTATTTAATTAAATAGAAAAAGTTAATTACGAGAGCATATCTCATTTAATTAAATTAAATATCTCAACAAACTCTCTCTTCAGTTCAAAAAGGGAAATTTTTAGTTCACTATTGATAAAAAATGAGTTAAATCAGTTAACTCATTTTTTTACTCAAATTGAATTAGTTAACTCCTTATTTTACTCAAATTAAATCTATTAACTCCCTTTGATTTGAAAATCTCCCTTTATGACTGAACTTCACCTTTAATCCTGACCGTTGACTGAAATCGATCTCAACCGTTGATGAATTCCAAGAAAGTCTATTTAAGAAACCCTCATCTCTTCATTTTGAAAGGTTGAATGAGAATTTGCATTGAATTGTTGCTGGAATTCATACTCACATTTGCTCATATTCACATATGCAAAGATCAAGTTTGACGAAAAGTTGACCAGATTTAACCATGGTTGACTTGAGTTGACTAGTTTCGAAAAGAATTTTAAAATAATTAATCGAAATTATTTAATTAAATGGAGTACTTACTTCTAATTAATTACACAGAGTTATTTAATGAAATAAGAAGCCATTCCTAATTAATTAAAGGAAGTTATTTCATTAAATAAGAAAAGTGTCTCTAATTAATTAAAGATTATTTAATTAAATAAAAATAATAATTATAAGAGGATATCTCATTTTATTAAATTAAATATCTTAACAAAATCTCTCTTCAGTACAAAAAGGGAAATTTTCAGTTCACTATTGATAAAAAAGGAGTTAAATCAGTTAACTCTTTTTTCTACTCAAATTGAATCAGTTAACTCCTTATTTTACTCAAATTAAATCTGTTAACTCCATTTAATTTGGAAATCTCCCTTTATGACTGAACTTCACCTTTAATCCTAACCGTTGATTGAAATTGATCTCAACCATTGATGAATTCAAGGAAAGTCTATCTAAGAGCCCCTCATCTCTTCATTTTGAAAGGTTGAAAGAGAATTTGCACCGAGCTGTTGCTGGAATTCATACTCACATTTGCTCATATTCACATACGCAAAGATCAAGTTTGACCAAAAGTTGAACAGATTTAACCACGGTTGACATCAGTTGAGTAGTTTCAAAAAGAATATTGAAATAATTAAACGAAATTATTTAATTAAATGGAGTACTTACTTCTAATTAATTAAACAAAGTTATTTAATTAAATGAGAAGCCATTCATAATTTATTAAATGAAGTTATTTAATTAAATAAGAAAAGTGTCTCTAATTAATTAAAGATTATTTAATTAAATAGAAAAAGTAATTATGAGAGCATATCTCATTTTATTAAATTAAATATCCCGACAAAATCTCTCTTCAGTTCAAAAAAGAAAATTTTTAATTAAATATTGATAAAAAATGAGTTAAGTCAGTTAACTCCATTTTCTACTCAAATTGAATCACTTAAATTCTTATTTTACACAAATTAATTCTATTACCTCCCTTTAATTTAAAAATCTCTCTTTAAGACTGAACTCCACCTTTAATCCTGATCGTTGATTGAAATCGATCTAAACTGTTGATGAATTCTAGGAAAGTCTATTTAAGAGACCCTCAGTTCTTCATTTTGAAAGGTTGAATGAGAATTTGCATCGAGTTATTGCTGGAATTCAAACTCACATTTGCTCATATTCACATACGCAAAGATCAAGTTTGAGCAAAACTTGACCAGATTTAACCAGGGTTGACTAGAGTTGACTAGTTTAAAAAAAAATTTGAAATAATTAAACGAAATTATTTAATTAAATGGAGTACTTAGTTCTAATTAATTAAACAAAGTTATTTAATTAAATGAGAAGCCATTTCTAATTAATTAAATGAAGTTATTTTATTAAATAAGTAAAGTGTCTCTAATTAATTAAAGATTATTTAATTAAATAGAAAAAGTAATTGTGAGAGTATATCTAATTTTATTAAATTAAATATCTCAACAGAATCTCTCTTTAGTTCAAAAAGAGAAATTTCCAGTTCAATATTGATCAAAAATGAGTAAAATCAGTTAACTCCTTTTTCTACTCAAATTGAATCAGTTAACTCCTTATTTTACTCAAATTAAATTTGTTAACTCCTTTTAATTTGGAAATCACCCTTTGTGACTGAACTTCACCTTTAATCATGACCGTTGATTGAAATCAATTTCAACCGTTGATGAATTCCAGGAAAATCTATTTAATAGACCCTCATCTCTTCATTTTGAAAGGTTGAATGAGAATTTGCATTGAATTGTTGCTAGAATTCATACTCACATTTCCTCATATTCACATACGCAAAGATCAAGTTTGACCAAAAGTTGACCAGATTTAACCAGGGGTTACTTCAGTTGACTAGTTTTGAAAAGAATTTTGAAATAATTAAATGAAATCATTTAATTAAATGGATTACTTACTTCTAATTAATTAAACAAAGTTATTCAATTAAATGAGAAGCCGTTCCTAATTAATTAAATGAAGTTATTTAATTAAATAAGAGAATTGTCTCTAATTAATTAAAGATTATTTAATTAAATAGAAAAAATAATTATGAGAGCATATCTAATTTTATTAAATTAAATATCTCAACAAAATCTCTCTTCAGTTCAAAAAGGAAAATTTCAAGTTCACTATTGAAAAAAAATGAGTTAAATAAGTTAACTCCTTTTTCTACTCGTATTGAATTAGTTAAATCCTTATTTTACTCAAATTAAATCTGTTAACTCCCTTTAATTTAGAAATCTCCATTTTTGAATGAACTTCACTTTTAATCCTGACCGTTGAATGAAATCGATCTCAACAGAGTATGAATTCCAAGAAAGTCTATTTAAGAGACCCTCATCTCTTCATTTCAAAAGGTTGAATGAGAATTTGCATCGAGTTTTTGCTGAAATTCATACTCACATTTGCTCATATTGGCATACGCAAAGATCAAGTTTGACCAAAAGTTGACTAGATTTAACCGCGGTTGACTTGAGTTGACTAGTTTCGAAAAGAATTTTGAAATAATTAAATGAAATTATTTAATTAAAAAGAGTACTTATAATAAATTAAACAAAGTTATTTAATTAAATGAGAAGCCATTCCTAATTAATTAAATGAACTTATTTAATTAAGTAAGAAAAGTGTCTGTAATTAATTAAAGATTATTTAATTAAATAGAAAAAGTAATTATGAGAGCATATCTCATTTTATTAAATTAAATATCTCAATAAAATCTCTCTTCAGTTCAAGAAGAGAAATTTTTAATTCACTATTGATCAAAAATGAGTTAAATCAGTTAACTCCTTTTTTTACTCAAATTGAATCAGTTAACTCCTTATTTTACTCAAATTAAATCTGTTAACTCCCTTTAATTTTGAAATCTTCCTTTATGACTGAACTTTACGTTTAATCCTGGCCATTGATTGAAATCGATCTCAACCGTTGATGAATTACAAAAAATTCTATTTAAGAGACCCTCATCTCTTCATTTTGAAAGGTTGATTGAGAATTTGCATCGAACTGTTGCTGGAATTCATACTCACATTTGGTCATATTCAAATACGTAGAGATCAATTTTGACCAAAAGTTGACCAAATTTAACCATGGTTGACTTGAGTTGACTAGTTTCCAAAAGAATTTTAAAATAATTAAATGAAATTATTTAATTAAATGGAGTACTTCTAATTAATTAAACAAAGTTATTTAATTAAATCAGAAGCCATTCCTAATTAATTAAATAAAATTATTTAATTAAATAAGAAAAGTGTCTCTAATTAATTAAAGATTATTTAATTAAATAGAAAATGTAATTATGAGAGCATATCTCATTTTATTAAATTAAATATCTTAACAAAATCTCTCTTCATTTCAAAAAGGGAAATTTCTAGTTCACTATTGATAAAAAATGAGTTAAATCGGTTAACTCCTTTTCCTACTCAAATTGAATCAGTTAACTCCTAATTTTACTCAAATTAAATCTGTTAACTCCCCTTAATTTGAAAATCTCCCTTGATGACTGAACTTCACCTTTCATCCTGACAGTTGATTGAAATCGATCTCAACCGTTGATGAATTCCAGGAAAGTCTATTTAAGAGACCCTCATCTCTTCATTCTGAAAGGTTGAATGAGAATTTTTATCAAATTTTTGTTGGAATTCATACTCACATTTTCTCATATTCACATTCGTAGAGATCAAGTTTGACCAAAAGTAGACCAGATTTAACCACGGTTGACTTGAGTTGACTAGTTTCGAAAAGAATTTTAAAATAATTAAACAAAATTATTTAATTAAATGGAGTACTTACTTCTAATTAATTAAACAAAATTATTTAATTAAATGAGATGCCATTCCTAATGAATTAAATGAACTTATTTAATTAAATAAGAAAAGTGTCTCTAATTAATTAAAGATTATTTAATTAAATAGAGAAAGTAATTATGAGAGCATATCTCATTTTATTAAATTAAGTATCTCAAGAAAATCTCTCTTCAGTTCAAAAAGGGAATTTCCAGTTCACGATTGAACAAAAATGAGTTAAATCAGTTAACTCCTATTTCTACTCAAATTGTATCAGTTAAATCCTTATTTTACTCAAATTAAATCTGTTAACTCCTTTTAATTTGGAAATCTCCCTTTATGACTGAACTTCACCTTTAATCCTGACCATTGATTGAAATCGATCTCAACCGTTGATGAATTCTGGGAAAATCTATTTAAGAGACCCTCATCTCTTCATTTTGAAAGGTTGAATGAGACATGGCATCGAATTGTTGTTGGAATTCATACTAACATTTGCTCATATTCACATACGCAGAGATCAAGTTTGACGAAAAGTTGACCAGATTTAACCATAGTTGAGTTGAGTTGACTAGTTTTGAATTTTTTTTTGAAATAATTAAACGAAATTATTTAATTAAATGGAGTACTTAGTTTTAATTAATTAAACAAAATTATTTAATTGAATGAGAATCTGTTCCTAATTAATTAAATGAAGTTATTTAATTAAATAAGAAAAGTGTCTCTAATTAATTAAAGATTATTTAATTAAATAGAAAAAGTAATTATGAGAGCATATCTCATTTTATTAAATTAAATATCTCAACAAAATCTCTCTTCAGTTCAAAAAGGGAAATTTCTATTTTACTATTGATCAAAAATGAGTTAAATCAATTAACTTCTTTTTCTACTCAAGTTGAATCAGTTAACTCTTTATTTTACTCAATTTAAATCTGTTAGCTCCCTTTAATTTGAAAATCTTCCTTTATAACTGAACTTCACTTTTAATCCTGATCGTTGATTGAAATCGATCTCAACCATTAATGAGTTCCAAGAAAGTCTATTTAAGAGACCCTAATCTCTTCATTTTGAAAGGTTGAATGAGAATTTGTATCAAATTGTTGCTTGAATTCATACTCACATTTGCTCATATTCACATACACAGAGATCAAGTTTGACCAAAAGTTGACCAAATTTAACCATGGTCAACTTGAGTTGACTAGTTTCAAAAAAAAATTGAAATAATTAAACAAAATTATTTAATTAATTGGAGTACTTACTTCTAATTAATTAAACAATGTTATTTAATTAAATGAGAAGCCATTCCTAATTAATTAAATGAAGTTATTTAATTAAATAAGAAAAGTGTCTCTAATTAATTAATGATTATTTAATTTAATAGAAAAAGTAATTATGAGAGCATATCTCATTTTATTAAATTAAATATCTCAACAAAATCTCTCTTCAGTTCAAAAAGGGAAATTTTCAATTAATTATTAATAAAAAATGAGTTAAATAAGTTAACTCCTTTTTCCACTCAAATTGAAATAGTTAACTCCTTATTTTATTTAAATTAAATCTATTAACTCCATTTAATTTGGAAATCTCCCTTTATGACTGCACTTCACCTTTAATCCTGACCGTTGATTGAAATCGATCTCAACCGTTGATGAATTTTAGGAAAGTCTATTTAAGAGACCCTCATCTCTTTATTTTGAAAGGTTGAATGAGAATTTGCATCAAATTTTTGCTAGAATTCATACTCAAGTTTGACCAAAAGTTGACCAGATTTAACCACGGTTAACTTGAGTTGGCTAGTTTCAAAAAGAATTTTGAAATAATTAAACGAAATTATTTAATTAAATGGAGTACATACTTCTAATTAATCAAACAAAGTTATTTAATTAAATGAGAAGTCATTCCTAATTAATTAAATGAAGTTATTTAATTAAATAGGAAAATTGTCTCTAATTAATTAAAGATTATTTAATTAAATAGAAAAAGTAATTATGAGAGCATATCTCATTTTATTAAATTAAAGATCTCAACAAAATCTCTCTTCAGTTCAAAAAGGGAAATTTCCAGTTCACTATTAATCAAAAATGAGTTAAATCAGTTAACTCCTTTTTCTACCCAAATTGAATCAGTTAACTCCTTATTTTACTCAAATTAAATATGTTAACTCCCTTTAATTTGGAAATCTTTCTTTTTTACTGAACTTCACCTTTAATCATGACCATTGATTGAAATTGATCTCAACTGTTGATGAATTCTGGGAAAGTCTATTTAAGAGACCCTCATCTCTTCATTTTGAAAGGTTGAATGAGAATTTGCATCGAATTGTTGCTAGAATTCATACTCACATTTGCTCATATTCACATAGGCAGAGATCAAGTTTCACCAAAAGTTGACCAGATTTAACCACGGTTGACTTGAGTTGACTAGTTTTGAATTTTTTTTTGAAATAATTAAAATAAATTATTTAATTAAATGGAGTACTTACATCTAATTAATTAAACAAAGTTATTTAATTAAATGAGAAGCCATTCCTAATTGATTAAATGAAGTTATTTAATTAAATATGAAAAGTGCCTCTAATTAATTAAAGATTATTTAATTAAATAGAAAAAGTAATTATGAGAGCATATCTCATTTTATTAAACTAAATATCTCAACAAAATCTCTCTTCAGTTCAAAATGGGAAATTTTCAGTACACTATTGATCAAAAATGAGTTAAATAAGTTAACTCCTTTTTCCACTCAAATTGAAACAGTTAACTCCTTATTCTACTAAAATTAAATCTATTAATTCTCTTTAATTTGGAAATCTCCCTTTATGACTGCACTTCACCTTTAATCCTGACCGTTGATTGAAATCGATCTCAACCATTGATGAATTTTAGGAAAGTCTATTTAAGAGACCCTCATCTCTTAATTTTGAAAGGTTGAATGAGAATTTGCATCAAATTTTTGCTAGAATTCATACTCACATTTGCTCATATTCACATACGAAGAGATCAAGTTTGACTAAAAGTTGACTAGATTTAACCACGGTTAACTTGAGTTGGCTAGTTTCGAAAAGAATTTTGAAATAATTAAACGAAATTATTTAATTAAATGGAGTACTTACTTCTAATTAATCAAACAAAGTTATTTAATTAAATCAGAAGCCATTCCTAATTAATTAAATGAAGTTACTTAATTATATAGAAAAAGTGTCTCTAATTAATTAAAGATTATTTAATTGAATAGAAAAAGTAATTATGAGAGCATATCTCATTTTATTAAATTAAATATCTGAACAAAATCTCTCTTCAGTTCAAAAAGGGAAATTTCCAGTTCAATATTAATAAAAAATGAGTTAAATCAGTTAACTCCTTTTTCTAACCGAATTGAATCAGTTAACTCCTTATTTTACTCAAATTAAATCTGTTAACACCCTTTAATTTGAAAATCTCTCTTTTTGACTGAACTTCACCTTTAATCATGACCATTGATTGAAATCGATCTCAACTTTTGATGAATTCTAGTAATGTCTATTTAAGAGACCCTCACGTCTTCATTTTGAAAGGTTGAATGAGAATTTGCATCGAATTGTTGCTGGAATTCATACTCACATTTGCTCATATTCACATAGGCAGAGATCAAGTTTGACTAGATTTAACCACGGTTGACTTGAGTTGACTAGTTTCGAAAAGAATTTTGAAATAATTAAACTAAATTATTTAATTAAATGGAGTACTTAATTCTAATTAATTAAACAAAGCTATTTAATTAAATGAGAAGCCATTCCTAATTAATTAAATGAAGTTATTTAATTAAATATGAAAAGTGTCTCTAATTAATTAAAGATTATTTATTTAAATAGAATAAGTAATTATGAGAGCATATCTCATTTTATTAAATTAAATATCTCAACAAAATCTCCCTTCCTTTCAAAAAGGAAAATTTCCTGTTCACTATTGATAAAAAATGAGTTAAATCAGTTAACTCCTTTTTTTACTCAAATTGAATCAGTTAACTCATTATTTTCCTCAAAGTAAATCTGTTAACTCCCTTTAATTTTGAAATCTCCCTTTATGTGAGGCCCCGCCTCGACCCATCCTAGCCTCGATGATACTATATATTTTTTTTATGGCTCGATATGTCAGAGCATTATTTGTGGCACTGAACATTATTTTGCTGATTATGATGTATGAAGCTTTATTTCAGATATTTGATTTCTGTAGTTTAATGTTTTATAACGTATATGCTGAAAAAAAAAAAAAAAATGAATGAATGCAAACTAACACTTTGAATCTCTAATTTTAATGAGTAGAATGAGATGAATGAATAGGTCATAGAAGAATGGATGTTTTAAATTTCATGAAAATTGTTGAAGCGTATTTTTATATATATATGTACATGTGCTTCTCGAATTACTGACGTGTGCAATGAGTGTGCAGGAAATTTAGCCAGGAAATCCAATGGGAAGACAAAAGCTGGACCCCATGTTTATTTTGTGCTATATTCTTTTTTTTACCTAGTCCATCTTTAAGGTGTATGTTTTTTTTTGGTAGTTTGTTTTCCCTAGTTTTATTGTCCATATTAAATCCTTAAGTCTTAAAACTTCAAAATTAATTACCCTAAGGGTAAGGGTTTGGGTTGGGAGTGTTTTCCACTCCCCAAGTCTCCTTGATTGACCTTTATGGTCACTCAAACACTCCATCTTTGCTTGAATTCGAAAATTGGTTGTCACTTCATAGGTTGGTGACCTTGACTCCACCAAGGGGTTTACCCTAAGCCTAGTTAAGTAGATCCTTATTTAGAGGCACTTGGGAAGTAGTGAAGGGGGTTACCCAATCTCTAGTTTTAGGGAGCAAGCTTAAAGATTGAAGGAAGGAGAAAGGAAAGAAGCTCTTCTCAAAAACTTCCATTGTTGCCATAACACTTGTGGAGGTAGGAATTTCTCTCTCATGGGCTTAGCTTTCCTTTTTGTTGATCATGTGTGAATCTTGTTTATAGTATTGTGAAGGTTCTTGTCTTTTTATGTTGTGTGTATTGGGAGGATATTGGAGGGAATTTTACCTTGTCTTGGATTTCTTTTCTTGCTTTGTTGAGACCTTGTTCTTTGAGTTTTCATGGGGATTGTGATGGCATCACTCACCCTTGGATAGGGAAGAAGTGGCCATGTATGGGGGTAGGGCTTTAGTTGGACCTCATTGGTGAGAGTCTCCTTTCATGGTGAGAGGAGGGAAAAAAGGGTAGGGTGTATGGGCCCCTACTTGTCATCACCTTCCTTATTGAGGTTGTGAAATCATGTGTATGAAGAGCAAATGAGTATCCTTGTGATTGGAGCCCCGAAAGGGCCTTATAATGGAATGAAAATTCTTAAAATTCAAGCCCCGAAAGGGCCATGTAATGGAATGGTGATTGACTTCTCCCATTGGGAAAATCCACCTCCCCCCCTTGTTTTGATTCCATGTATAGATCTATTGTGCAAATCGGGTTTGGAGTGTATGTTTGATTTGATGTGGTTGTGATTATCCACCTTGTTTTAGTTTTGTCTTCCCCATTATCCTTTATTGTAATTTTGAAGTTATTTGGAAGATAGCACATGTTGGAAGTTTGTAGAGATTTATGTGAGTTGTAAAATGATGTAAAATGGATTGGAAACTTGGAAGTATTGGGCAATGACCTCGGGTTTTCTTACTGGTTCTTTCCCGAGTGAAGCCTTTGAACCAGGATGAATAATACAAAAAAAAAAAGAGATTATGAGAATTTCCTTGCATTGCTCCCATGTTTCTTTGGAAAATTTGCGTAATGTATGTTAAATGGTCTTCTCATTGTGTGAAACTTGTTATAGCCAATTCAACCACCTTTTTGTTCATGCATATTATTGTGATGGATGTATAAAAAAAAATGGATATGTAAGGGAGAATTGTTGGTTGTGTGAGACTATATTATTTACTCTCAAGCCTTGGGATGTATTGAAGGAAGAAAGGAAAGATGTATTGAGTCATCTTATATATTGTATGATGGATTGAGAATGTTGAATGTTAATCTTGTATATGCAGGAATTATGTTAGGAAAGGCTGAGTCCAAATAGACATTAGAATGGTATGGAGAAAATATATGCATATGAATTTATAGAGAATTTAAACATCCTTTGTGATCTTTCTATTTTCCATTCTCATAGAGTAATTTGTTGCATTAGGTATAAACTTGAATTCATATACAGTTGTTGCATTTGTATGTAAAACAAAAAAAAAAAAATTGAGAATTGTATTGATCCAACCACAAAGGAAGAGAAACTAAAGTAAGTATATAAAAATTGTTATAAGAAAATCATTTGATTAATGTATGGTTGTGTTCATGATGTAATATGCAATGTATAGATTTACCAATCTATTGACACCCATGTCTCAAGATCAATGGAGAAATTTGATAAAGACTTAAACTCCAAAAAAAAAATAGAGGCCTGTAGGTGCTCAAACTTGCTGGAAAATGTATGGGCAAAAAAAAAAAAAAGGAGACCCATCCATTACAGTCAATAAAATATAGAAAACCACCCTCTTGTTATAAGTATTCAAAGGGTGGGCGACCTACCTTATTAAATGCAACCCCACAGTTTTAAAAAAAAATTAAAAAAAAAAATAATAATAAAAAAAATAAAAAAAATAAAAATTCGAATTTCGGGCAGAGCCTACGGCTCGTACCCGGCGGCCAGTCCTCGTACGCGTGGAAGACCCCACGCATACCCATGCATGAGGACCACGCATTTAAATGCGTGGGATCCCCATGCATGTGTATGCGTGAGGCCCACACATATATTGCGTGGGATCCCCCACGCATATAAATGCGTGGGGCCGCACGTTTTAATTTTTTTTTTAAATTTTTTTTTGTTAGAATTAAAATCCGTTTAATATAGTTAGTTAAAAATAGTTGTTAGTAGTTTTTATTTTATTTTATTTGATTATTAGTTTAATTTATTATGTGTATTAATGAAGTTCATGAACTACTCATTATTATTTATAAATTTAATAATACTGACTTAACGAATTTAATTATTAATGAATATTATTAATTAAAGAATCTTTCTAAAATAATTTTATCTGTTTATTGTTAATTTGTAACGCTAATTATTAACTTAAAGTGAATGCAAATATAGTTATTATTTAATGTAATTAAGTTTAATTATTCGATTAGCAATTCTTGATGAGAAGTTTATTTTCGGGGTTAGTAAAATGTAGCTTAAATTTATATGTCTTAAACATTAGAATTACATAGTTTAAAATTTGACCTATGTCAATTGTAGGGACATGCAATCCAGATTAACTCATAAAATGAATGATAATTTTAGTTTTACTCCTTGTCGAAGTGGACGACAAATTCATATGCAAAATTGAAATAAATTGTGTTTAAGGAATTTACTAATGTTCTTAGAGTGTAAATCTTTTAAAGGGATTTATTAAATCTATTAATTAATTGGGTCTTCTAATTAAATAAGAGTAGCTGTTAACTGAATCGATTGATTGTTAAGAGTTCGTGTAACCGCCTTCTTGGCATCCTTGTTCATGTGAACTGACTGTATCAACTTAGTGCACTTAAGTTTAAATAAATACATTTAAATTTAAAAAATAAATAAATAAATAAATAAATTTGGTGTGTTTTTTTGGCCATAATTTTTGGGCATGACATTTTGGTATCAGAGCCTAGTTTCAACACTAGGAACCTTAACCACTATGCTTCTAAAATTAATTAAAAACTTTCATTGTGTAGGATGCCTCCTGTTACACGGAACAACCGCCGAGGTAGAGGTCGTAGGGCGAGAGGTAGTGGAGTCAGACAGGAGGATGGACCACCACCTCCACCACCACCACCACCTCAGAACCCGAATCAGGACATTTTGGATGCCCTTCAGACACTGATTGGTGTAGTTCAGCAGAGACTACCCCCACCTGTAGCAGAGCCAGTTCAGCAGGTTCCCGAAAGGGAAGCACAGGATCCTGGTGGTAGAGAGAGGAGTAGGAGTCCCCCACCGAGGCAGGATGAGGGGCAAGGTGAGCACGAGGGGGAATCCATTCATCAGAGAGTACCACCACCCGAGAGACCTCCTAGACACATAGGAGATGACATCAGAGAGCTGATACGTCTTGGACCCCCACTTTTTGCCGGTTCCACAGAAGGGACAGTGGCAGAGGCTTGGTTGCAGAGCCTCCAGCAGTGTTTTGGATTACGTTCCTATGGGAGTAATCTGAAGGCACGTGTTGAAGTCCATCAGTTGAGAGGAGATGCCTCCAATTGGTGGCATCAGGAGGAGACGATCGGAGGGATGAGCATGGATACCCTCACGTGGGAGACTTTTTTGGAGAGATTCAGAGAGAGATTCCTGTCTGAGCATTTCAGGCAGAAGCAGATAGAGGAGTTTCATTCTCTTCATCAGAGAGGTCTCACTGTAGCTCAGTATGAGAGCAGGTTTCTCGAGCTCCTTCCATATGTCGAGTACATGAAGGATGAGAAACAGTGTGTGCATAGATTTATCATGGGCCTAAATTTCTCTCTTCAGGGTCCAGTGCGTATGGCTTTTCCTACTACTTTCAGACAGGTAGTTGAGATGGCCTTGGTTGCAGAGGATACTCGGAGTAGACAGGAGTCACGAGATCGGTCTCAGAACCGAAACTCTACCCAGCAGAAACCCCCTTGGAAGGGGAATCAGAACTACTCAGTAGGGTCCTCTAAGGGCCAACAGTCTCAGCCAGCGAAGTCTCAGCAGTCTTCTAGGGGTGGTTTCAGTGGGTCTAGCAGGTCAGGAGGGCCACAACAGACTAGTTCACAGGGTGCACGGCCTTATGCACGGGGACCATGCTACACTTGTGGTGGCATGGGTCACATAGCTAGAGAGTGTCCACAAGGACAACCATCCAGTGGTCAGGGAGGGGCATTTTCAGAGCCGACAGTTGGTGATGTAGGCAGATCACACAGAGTATTCGCAACGGTTGACAACCGCCAGGCCGAGCATCAGGCTACAGTCATTGAGGCTACAGGTATCATTCAGGGTAGCACGGTTACAGTTTTATTTGATTCAGGAGCTACTGACTCCTTTATATCTCCTTTTGCTGTGGAGCGTTGCGGGCTGGTGGCAGTTAGACAAGATGTCGGTTGGGAGGTAGAGTTAGCCTCAGGAGCTAGAGTGTCAGTTAGTTCCATGGTGCATAGTTGCCCGATTCAGATGGGAGCCACATTCACGGTGTCTGATCTATGCATTACCCCACTAGGTTCTTATGATGTTGTTCTTGGCATAGATTGGCTTTATTCCCACAGCGCCAAGATGGATTGTCGACAGAAGACAGTGGAATGTGTGGATGATGATGGTATCAGTAGAGTGATTCTTGGGGTTAAGAGACCCATATCCCTTTGTATGATATCCGCTATGCAGCTTAGGCGGTGCATGCGAAAGGGGTGTCAGCTGTTTGCAATCACCATTAGTGACAGAGAGGAAGGCTCAGAAGGGGAACCATCCCTTGATGACTTTCCTATATTGCAGGAGTTTGCAGATGTTTTTCCTTCAGAGCTCCCTGGTAGACCCCCACCTAGGGCAGTAGACTTTCATATTGATCTTGTGCCAGGCGCGGAACCAGTATCGAGAGCACCATACAGGATGACTACACATGAGCTTAGTGAACTAAAGGTTCAGTTGGGGGAACTCCTAGAGAAGGGGCATATTCGACCTAGTGTGTCACCTTGGGGTGCACCAGTGATCTTCGTTAAGAAGAAGGATGGATCACTTAGGTTATGCATTGATTATCGGCAATTGAACAAAGTAACCATCAAGAACCGATATCCCCTTCCCAGAATTGATGACCTATTTGATCAGTTGCAGGGTGCTCGTGTATTTTCAAAAATTGATCTTAAGTCAGGTTACCACCAGTTGAGGATTGTGGGGAGTGATATCCCTAAGACCGCTTTCCGTACTAGGTATGGACACTATGAGTTCACAGTGGTGCCATTCGGTCTCACAAATGCTCCAGCTGTATTCATGAGCCTCATGAATGGAGTATTTCGTACCTTCTTGGATAAGTTCGTAGTTGTGTTCCTGGATGACATCCTGATATATTCTCATGATGAGGAGGAGCACGAGGAACACCTGAGGCAGGTGTTGCAGAAGCTGAGAGAGAATCAGTTGTTTGGTAGCTTATCAAAGTGTGCATTCTTCAGATCAGAGATCCATTATTTGGGCCATATCATATCAGGCGAGGGTATCTCAGTAGACCCATCGAAGATTAGAGCCATCATGGATTGGCCTGCACCTACTAGTGTCACTGAGGTGAGGAGCTTTATGGGATTAGCAGGCTATTATCGACGCTTCATTGCAGGATTTTCTAGATTGGCACACCCCATTACATCGCTGCAGAGGAAAGGAAAGAAGTTTGAATGGACAGAGAAGTGCGAGAGAGCTTTTCTAGAGCTCAAGAGGGCCCTCACGAGTGCACCTATTCTTGCAGTACCAGACCCATTGGCGGACTTTGTGGTGTGCACTGATGCATCTTTGGATGGCATTGGGGCAGTGCTTATGCAGGATGGTCGGCCTATTTTCTTCGAGTCTAGGAAGTTGAAGACTCATGAACTCAACTACCCTACTCATGACCTAGAGCTGGCAGCTGTGGTTCATGCATTAGTGAAGTGGCGACACTTCCTACTAGGTCACAGATTTGAACTTCATTCCGACCATCAGAGCTTGCAGTACCTATTCTCACAGCCAAACCTGAATGCTAGACAGAGAAGGTGGATGGAGTTCCTTTGCGAGTACAATTTTGATGTACATTACATCAAGGGAAAGGAGAATGTAGTTGCAGATGCCTTAAGTAGAAGGCGCCATGAGCTCTCATCTATGACTACGAGCACCAATTTGAGAGAGCAGATTTTACAGCACTTGCCAGCAGATGAGCTTTTTACAGAGGTTAGTCAGGTTGTGCATTCTCAGAGACCCTTGGAGGGGAAGTATTCAGAGTATTCCTTGGAGTCTGATGGACTCTTGCGTCATAGAGGACGTATGTATGTACCTTCCATCGGGGGTTTGCGCGAGCTCATCATACTTGAGGCTCACAGAGCACCTTATGCGGCACACCCTGGTGTTAAAAAGTTGCATGCAGATTTGAGGCAGTTGTACCATTGGCCAGGCATGAGAGCGCAAATTGCCGACATAGTGGCGAGATGCCTCGAGTGTCAGAGGGTGAAGGCAGAACATCATCATCCCGGTGGGCTCCTTCAGCCTCATGAGATTCCAGAGTGGAAGTGGGATGTTATATCAATGGACTTTATTGTTGGTCTTCCTTTGTCTTCTCGTCGTCATGATGCCATTATGGTGACAGTTGACACATTGACCAAGGTTTCTCACTTCTCACCTGTGCGTACTACGTACACAGCCCGAGACATAGCTCAGGTGTTTTTGCGAGACACTGTCAGGCTTCATGGCATTCCCCGTAAGATTATCTCTGATAGGGACTCACTATTCACCTCATCTTTTTGGAGAGAGTTGCAGTCAGCTTTGGGCACTAGGCTCAATTTCAGTACAGCGTACCACCCTCAGACTGATGGGCAGACTGAGCGTGTGAATCAAGTGTTGGAGGACATGTTGCGTATGTACGTGATGGATCATCAGGTCAAGTGGGAGGAATACCTCCACCTAGTTGAGTTTGCCTATAACAATGGGCACCATTCCTCCATAGGTATGCCGCCTTATGAGGCCTTGTATGGGAGACCTTGCAGGATGCCTTTGAGTTGGGACAGGATCGAGGATCGAGTTTCCATTGGACCTCAGTTAGTTAGAGATATGGAGCAGCAGGTGATTCTGATTAGGCAGCGCCTGAAAGAGGCACAGGATCGACAGAAGAAGTATGCTGATGCAAATAGGATGGATCGAGAGTATCAGGTTGGGGATAGAGTTTTCTTGAGGGTGCGGCCACACAAGAGTCCGATTCGATTCGGAAAGGGCTCTAAGTTGGCACCCCGTTTCGTTGGGCCATTCGAGATCCTAGAGAGGATAGGACCAGTTGCCTACCGTCTCGCTTTGCCACCTAGCCTGTCACGCATCCACGATGTGTTTCACACTTTAGTACTTAGAAGATATATCTATGATGAGTCTCATATTATAGATTGGGATGCTTTGCAGGTGGAGTCGGACGGCCAGTTAGTGCTGGAGCCCATCTGTATTATTGCCCGACAGACCCTCGCACTTCGAGGTCGAGAGCTGGACCAGGTTAGGGTCCAGTGGGATTGCTATGATGAGGTCACGGCCACATGGGAGGATACAACGCTGATGCGATCTCAGTACCCATACCTTTTTGATGAACTCCAGGAGGAAGTTCATGCCTAGTGGGGGAGGATGTGAGGCCCCGCCTCGACCCATCCTAGCCTCGATGATACTATATTTTTTTTTTATGGCTCGATATGTCAGAGCATTATTTGTGGCACTGAACATTATTTTGCTGATTATGATGTATGATGCTTTATTTCAGATATTTGATTTCTATAGTTTAATGTTTTATAACGTATATGCTGAAAATAAAAATAAAAATGAATGAATGCAAACTAACACTTTGAATCTCTAATTTTAATGAGTAGAATGAGATGAATGAATAGGTCATAGAAGAATGGATGTTTTAAATTTCATGAAAATTGTTGAAGTGTATTTTTATATATATATGTACATGTGCTTCTCGAATTACTGACGTGTGCAATGAGTGTGCAGGAAATTTAGCCAGGAAATCCAATGGGAAGACAAAAGCTGGACCCCATGTTTATTTTGTGCTATATTCTTTTTTTTACCTAGTCCATCTTTAAGGTGTATGTTTTTTTTTGGTAGTTTGTTTTCCCTAGTTTTATTGTCCATATTAAATCCTTAAGTCTTAAAACTTCAAAATTAATTACCCTAAGGGTAAGGGTTTGGGTTGGGAGTGTTTTCCACTCCCCAAGTCTCCTTGATTGACCTTTATGGTCACTCAAACACTCCATCTTTGCTTGAATTCGAAAATTGGTTGTCACTTCATAGGTTGGTGACCTTGACTCCACCAAGGGGTTTACCCTAAGCCTAGTTAAGTAGATCCTTATTTAGAGGCACTTGGGAAGTAGTGAAGGGGGTTACCCAATCTCTAGTTTTAGGGAGCAAGCTTAAAGATTGAAGGAAGGAGAAAGGAAAGAAGCTCTTCTCAAAAACTTCCATTGTTGCCATAACACTTGTGGAGGTAGGAATTTCTCTCTCATGGGCTTAGCTTTCCTTTTTGTTGATCATGTGTGAATCTTGTTTATAGTATTGTGAAGGTTCTTGTCTTTTTATGTTGTGTGTATTGGGAGGATATTGGAGGGAATTTTACCTTGTTTTGGATTTCTTTTCTTGCTTTGTTGAGACCTTGTTCTTTGAGTTTTCATAGGGATTGTGATGGCATCACTCACCCTTGGATAGGGAAGAAGTGGCCATGTATGGGGGTAGGGCTTTAGTTGGACCTCATTGGTGAGAGTCTCCTTTCATGGTGAGAGGAGGGAAAAAAGGGTAGGGTGTATGGGCCCCTACTTGTCATCACCTTCCTTATTGAGGTTGTGAAATCATGTGTATGAAGAGCAAATGAGTATCCTTGTGATTGGAGCCCCGAAAGGGCCTTATAATGGAATGAAAATTCTTAAAATTCAAGCCCCGAAAGGGCCATGTAATGGAATGGTGATTGACTTCTCCCATTGGGAAAATCCACCTCCCCCCCTTGTTTTGATTCCATGTATAGATCTATTGTGCAAACCGGGTTTGGAGTGTATGTTTGATTTGATGTTGTTGTGATTATCCACCTTGTTTTAGTTTTGTCTTCCCCATTATCCTTTATTGTAATTTTGAAGTTATTTGGAAGATAGCACATGTTGGAAGTTTGTAGAGATTTATGTGAGTTGTAAAATGATGTAAAATGGATTGGAAACTTGGAAGTATTGGGCAATGACCTTGGGTTTTCTTACTGGTTCTTTCCCGAGTGAAGCCTTTGAACCAGGATGAATAATACAAAAAAAAAAGAGATTATGAGAATTTCCTTGCATTGCTCCCATGTTTCTTTGGAAAATTTGCGTAATGTATGTTAAATGGTCTTCTCATTGTGTGAAACTTGTTATAGCCAATTCAACCACCTTTTTGTTCATGCATATTATTGTGATGGATGTATAAAAAAAAATGGATATGTAAGGGAGAATTGTTGGTTGTGTGAGACTATATTATTTACTCTCAAGCCTTGGGATGTATTGAAGGAAGAAAGGAAAGATGTATTGAGTCATCTTATATCTTGTATGATGGATTGAGAATGTTGAATGTTAATCTTGTATATGCAGGAATTATGTTAGGAAAGGCTGAGTCCAAATAGACATTAGAATGGTATGGAGAAAATATATGCATATGAATTTATAGAGAATTTAAACATCCTTTGTGATCTTTCTATTTTCCATTCTCATAGAGTAATTTGTTGCATTAGGTATAAACTTGAATTCATATACAGTTGTTGCATTTGTATGTAAAACAAAAAAAAAAAATTGAGAATTGTATTGATCCAACCACAAAGGAAGAGAAACTAAAGTAAGTATATAAAAATTGTTATAAGCAAATCATTTGATTAATGTATGGTTGTGTTCATGATGTAATATGCAATGTATAGATTTACCAATCTATTGACACCCATGTCTCAAGATCAATGGAGAAATTTGATAAAGACTTAAACTCCAAAAAAAAAATAGAGGCCTGTAGGTGCTCAAACTTGCTGGAAAATGTATGGGCAAAAAAAAAAAAAAGGAGACCCATCTATTACAGTCAATAAAATATAGAAAACCACCCTCTTGTTATAAGTATTCAAAGGGTGGGCGACCTACCTTATTAAATGCAACCCCACAGTTTTAAAAAAAAAATTTTAAAAAAAAAAATAATAAAAAAAATAAAAAAAATAAAAATTCGAATTTCGGGCAGAGCCTACGGCTCGTACCCGGCGGCCAGTCCTCGTACGCGTGGAAGACCCCACGCATACCCATGCATGAGGACCACACATTTAAATGCGTGGGATCCCCACGCATGTGTATGCGTGAGGCCCACACATATATTGCGTGGGATCCCCCACGCATATAAATGCGTGGGGCCGCACGTTTTAATTTTTTTTTTAAATTTTTTTTTGTTAGAATTAAAATCCGTTTAATATAGTTAGTTAAAAATAGTTGTTAGTAGTTTTTATTTTATTTTATTTGATTATTAGTTTAATTTATTATGTGTATTAATGAAGTTCATGAACTACTCATTATTATTTATAAATTTAATAATACTGACTTAACGAATTTAATTATTAATGAATATTATTAATTAAAGAATCTTTCTAAAATAATTTTATCTGTTTATTGTTAATTTGTAACGCTAATTATTAACTTAAAGTGAATGCAAATATAGTTATTATTTAATGTAATTAAGTTTAATTATTCGATTAGCAATTCTTGATGAGAAGTTTATTTTCGGGGTTAGTAAAATGTAGCTTAAATTTATATGTCTTAAACATTAGAATTACATAGTTTAAAATTTGACCTATGTCAATTGTAGGGACATGCAATCCAGATTAACTCATAAAATGAATGATAATTTTAGTTTTACTCCTTGTCGAAGTGGACGACAAATTCATATGCAAAATTGAAATAAATTGTGTTTAAGGAATTTACTAATGTTCTTAGAGTGTAAATCTTTTAAAGGGATTTATTAAATCTATTAATTAATTGGGTCTTCTAATTAAATAAGAGTAGCTGTTAACTGAATCGATTGATTGTTAAGAGTTCGTGTAACCGCCTTCTTGGCATCCTTGTTCATGTGAACTGACTGTATCAACTTAGTGCACTTAAGTTTAAATAAATACATTTAAATTTAAAAAAAAAAAAAAAAAAATTTGGTGTGTTTTTTTGGCCATAATTTTTGGGCATGACACTTTATGACTAAACTTCACCTTTAATCCTGACCGTTGATTGAAATCAATCTCAACTGTTGATGAATTTCAGGAAAGTCTATTTAAGAGACCCTCATCTCTTCATTTTGAAAGGTTGAATGAGAATTTGCATCGAATTGATGCGAGAATTCATACTCACATTTGCTCATATTCACATATGCAGAGATAAAGTTCGACCAAAAGTTTAATAGATTTAACCACGGTTGACTTGAGTTGACTAGTGGAATAATTAAACTAAATTATTTAATTAAATGGAGTACTTAATTCTAATTAATTAAACAAAGCTATTTAATTAAATGAGAAGCCATTTCTAATTAATTAAATGAAGTTATTTAATTAAATAAGAAAAGTGTCTCTAATTCATTAAAGATTATTTAATTAAATAGAAAAAATAATTATGAGAGCATATCTCAGTTTATTAAACTAAATATCTCAACAAAATCTCTCGTCAGTTCAAAAAGGGAAATTTCCAGTTCACTATTGATATAAAATGAGTTAAATCAGTTAACTCCTTTTTCTACTCAAGTCAAATCAGTTAACTTCTTATTTTTCTAAAATTAAATCTGTTAACTCCCTTTAATTTGAAAATCTCCCTTTATGACTGAACTTCACCTTTAATCTTGACCATTGATTGAAATCGATCTCAACCATTGGTGAGTTTTAGGAAAGTCTATTTAAGAGACCCTCATCTCTTCATTTTGAAAGGTTGAATGAGACATGGCATCGAATTGTTGCTGGAATTCATACTCACATTTGCTCATATTCACATATGCAGAGATCAAGTTTGACCAAAAGTTGAATAGGTTTAACCACGGTTGAATTGAGTTGACTAGTTTCAAATGTTTTTTGAAATAATTATACGAAATTATTTAATTAAATGGAGTACTTAGTTTTAATTAATTAAACAAAGTTATTTAATTGAATGAGAATCTGTTCCTAATTAATTAAATTAAGTTATTTAATTAAATAAGAAAAGTGTCTCTAATTAATTAAAGATTATTTCAGTTCAAAGAGAGAAATTTCTAGTTCACTATTCATCAAAAATGAGTTAAATCAGTTAACTCTTTTTTTTACTCAAATTGAATCAGTTAACTCATTATTTTTCTCAAATTAAATCTGTTAACTCCCTTTAATTTGGAAATCTCCCTGTATGACTGAACTTCACCTTTAATCTTGACTGTTGATTGAAATCGATCTCAACTGTTGGTGAATGCTAGGAAAGTCTATTTAAGAGACCTTCATCTCTTCATTTTGAAAGGTTGAATGAGAATTCGCATCAAATTTTTGCTAGAATTCATACTCACATTTGCTCATATTCACATACGCAGAGATCAGGTTTGACCAAAAGTTGAATAGATTTAACCATGGTTGACTTGAGTTGACTTGAGTTGACTAGTTGAATAATTAAACTAAATTATTTAATTAAATGGAGTACTTAATTCTAATTAGTTAAACAAAGTTATTTAATTAAATGAGAAGCCATTCCTAATTAATTAAATGAAGTTATTTAATTAAATAAGAAAAGTGTCTCTAATTAATTAAAGATTATTTAATTAAATAGAAAAAATAATTATGAGAGCATATCTCATTTTGTTAACCTAAATATCTCAACAAAATCTCTCTCTAGTTCACTATTGATCTAAAATGATTTAAATCAGTTAACTCCCTTTTCTACTCAAGTTGAATCAGTTAACTCCTTATTTATCTAAAATTAAATCTGTTAACTCCCTTTAATTTGGAAATCTCCCTTTATGAATGAACTTCACCTTTAATCCTGACCATTGATTGAAATCGATCTCAACCATTGGTGAGTTTTAGGAAAGTCTATTTAAGAGACCTTCATCTCTTCATTTTGAAAGGTTGAATGAGACATGGCATCGAATTGTTGCTGGAATTCATACTCACATTTGCTCATATTCACATACGCAGAGATCAAGTTTGACCAAAAGTTGAATAGATTTAGACACGGTTGACTTGAGTTGACTAGTTTCAAAAAAAATTTTAAAATAATTAAACGAAATCATTTAATTAAATGGAGTACTTAGTTTTAATTAATTAAACAAAGTTATTTAATTGAATGAGAATCAGTTCCTAATTAATTAAATAAAGTTATTTAATTAAATAAGAAAAGTGTCTCTAATTAATTAAAGATTATTTCAGTTCAAAAAGGGAAATTTCTAGTTCACTATTGATCAAAAATGAGTTAAATCAGTTAACTCCTCTTTCTACTCAAGTTGAATCAGTTAACTCCTTATTTTACTCAAATTAAATATGTTAGCTCTTTTTAATTTGGAAATCTCCTTTTATGACTGAACTTGACTTTTAATCCTAATCATTGATTGAAATCGATCTCAACCGTCGATGAATTCCAGGAAAGTCTATTTAAGAGACCCTAATCTCATCATTTTGAAAAGTTGAATGAGAATTTGTATGAAATTGTTGCTTGAATTCATACTCACATTTGCTCATATTCACATACGCAGAGATCAAGTTTGACGAAAAGTTGACCAGATTTAACCACGATTGACTTGAGTTGACTAGTTTCAAAAAGAATTTTGAAATAAATAAACGAAATTATTTAATTAATTGGAGTACTTCTAATTAATTAAAAAAAGTTATTTAATTAAATGAGAATCCATTCCTAATTAATTAAATGAAGTTATTTAGTTAAATAAGAAAAGTGTCTCTAATTAATTAATGATTATTTAATTAAATAGAAAAAGTAATTATGAGAGCATATCTCATTTTATTAAATTAAATATCTCAACAAAATTTCTCTTTAGTTCAAAAAGAGAAATTTCCAGTTCACTATTGATAAAAAATGAGTTAAATCAGTTAACTCCATTTTCTACTCAAATTGAATTAGTTAACTCCTTATTTTACTCAAATTAAATCTGTTAACTCCCTTTAATTTGGAAATCCCCCTTTATGACTGAACTTCACCTTTAATCCTGACCGTTGATTGAAACCGATCTCAACCGTTGATGAATTCCAGAAAAGTCTATTTAGGAGACCCTCATCTCTTCATTTTGAAAGGTTCAAAGAGAATTTGCATCGAATTTTTGCTAGAATTCATACTCACATTTGGTCATATTCACATACGCAGAGATCAAGTTTGACCAAAAGTTGACCATATTTAACTACGGTTGACTTGAGTTGACTAGTTTCGTAAAGAATTTTGAAATAATTAAACGAAATTATTTAATTAAATGGAGTAATTACTTCTAATTAATTAAACAAGGTTATTTAATTAAATGAGAAGCCATTCCTAATTAATTAAATGAAGTTATTTAATTAAATAAGAAAAGTGTCTCTAATTAATTGAAGATTATTTAATTAAATAAAAAAAGTAATTATGAGAGCACATCTCGTTTGATTAAATTAAATATCTTAACAAAATCTCTCTTCAGTTCAAAAAAGAAAATTTCCAGTTCACTATAGATAAAAAGTGAGTTAAATCAGTGAACTCCTTTTTATACTCAAATTGAATCACTTAACTCCTTATTTGACTCAAATTAAATCTGTTAACTCCCTTCAATTTGGAAATCTCCCTTTATGACAGAACTTCACCTTTAATCCTAATCGCTAATTGAAATTGATCTCAACTATTGATGAATTTCAAGAAAGTCTATTTAACAGACCCTCATCTCCGCATTTTGAAAGGTTGAATGAGAATTTGCATTGAATTGTTGCTGGAATTCATACTCACATTTGCTCGTATTCACATATGCAGAGATCATGTTTGACCAAAAGTTGACCAGATTTAACCACGGTTGAATTGAGTTGACTAGTTTCGAAAAGAATTTTGAAATAAGTAAAATAAAATTATTTAATTAAATGGACTACTTACTTCTAATTAATTAAACAACGTTATTTAATTAAATGAGAAGCGATTCCTAATTAATTAAATGAAGTTATTTAATTAAATAAGAAAAGTGTCTCTAATTAATTAAAGATTATTTAATTAAATAGAAAAAGTAATTACGAGAGCATATCTCATTTTATTAAATTAAATATCTCAACAAAATCTCTCTTCAGTTCAAAAAGGGAAATTTCCAGTTCACCATTGATAAAAAATGAGTTAAATCGGTTAACTCTTTTTTCTACTCAAATTGAATTAGTTAACTCCTTATTTTACTCAAATTAAATCTGTTAACTACCTTTAATTTGGAAATTTCCCTTTATGACTGAACTTCTCCTTTAATTCTGATCGCTGATTGAAATTGATCTCAACCGTTGATGAATTCAAGGAAAGTCTATTTAAGAGACCCTCATCTCTTCATTTTCAAAGGTTGAATGAGAATTTGGATCGAATTGTTGCTGGAATTCATACTCACATTTGCTCATATTTACATACACAGAGATCAAGTTTGACCAAAAGTTGAGCAAATTTAACCACGGTCGACATGAGTTGACTAGTTTCGAAAAGAATTCTGAAATAATTAAATGAAATTATTTAATTAAATGGAGTACTTAGTTCTAATTAATTAAACAAAGTTATTTAATTAAATGAGAAGCCATTTCTAATGAATTAAATGAAGTTATTTAATTAAAAAATAAAAATGTCTCTAATTAATTAAATATTATTTAATTAAATAGAAAAAGTAATTATGAGAGCATATCTGATTTTTATAAATTAAATATCTCAACAAAATCTCTCTTCAGTTCAAAAAGGGAAATTTCCAGTTCACTATTGACAAAAAATAAGTTAAATCAGTTAACTCAATTTTCTACTCAAATTGAATTAGTTAACTCCTTATTTTACTCAAATTAAATCTGTTGACTCCATTTAATTAGGAAATCTCCCTTTATGACTGAACTTCACCTTTAATCCTAGCCGTTGATTGAAATCGATCTCAACCGTTAATGAATTCCAAAGAAGTCTATTTAATTTGAAAAGAATTTCTCTAATTAATTAAAGTCTCTAATTAATTAAATATTAATTATTTAAGTAGAAAAAATAATTATGAGAGCATATCTCATTTTATTAAATTAAATATCTGAACAAAATCTCTCTTTAGTCCAAAAAGGGAAATTTCCAGTTCACTGTTGATCAAAAATGAGTTAAATCAATTAACTCCTTTTTCAACTCAAATTGAATCAGTAAACTCCTTATTTTACTCAAATTAAATCTGTTAACTCCCTTTAATTTGAAAATCTCCCTTTAGGACTGAACTTCACCATTAATCCTGACTGTTGATTGAAATCGATCTCAACCGTTGATGAATTCCAGAAAAGTTTATTTAAGAGACCCTCATCTCTTCATTTTGAAAGGTTGAATGAGAATTTGCATCGAATTGTTGCTAGAATTCATACTCACATTTGCTCATATTCACATACGCAGAAATCAAGTTTGACCAAAAGTTGACCAAATTTAACCACGGTTGACTTGAGTTGACTAGTTTCAAAAAAATTTGAAATAATTAAATGAAATTATTTAATTAAATAGATTACTTACTTCTAATTCATTAAAAAAAGTTATTTAATTAAATGAGAAGCCATTCGTAATTAATTAAATGAAGTTATTTAATTAAATAAGAAAAGTGTCTCTTATTAATTAAAGATTATTTAATTAAATAGAAAAAGTAATTATGAGAGCATATATCATTTTATTAAATCAAATATCTCAACAAAATCTCTTTTCAGTTCAAAAAGGGAAATTTCCAGTTCACTATTGATAAAAAATGAGTTAAATTAGTTAACTCCTTTTTCTACTCAAATTGAATCAGTCAACTCCTTATTTTACTCAAATTAAATCTGTTAACTCCCTTATATTTGGAAATCTCCCTTTATTACTGAACTACACTTTTAATCCTAACTGTTGATTGAAATCAATCTCAATCGTTGATGAATTCAAGGAAAGTATATTTAAACGACACTCGTCTCTTCATTTTGAAAGGTTGAATGAGAATTTGCATTGAATTGTTGCTGGAATTGATACTCACATTTTCTCATATTCACATACGCAGAGATCAAGTTTGTCCAAAAGTTGACCAGATTTAAGCACAGTTGACTTGAGTTCACTAGTTTCGAAAAGAATTTTGAAATAATTAAACGAAATTATTTAATTAAATGGAGTACTTACTTCTCATTAGTTAAACAAAGTTATTTAATTCAATGAGAAGCCATTCCTAATTAACTAAATGAAATTATTTAATTAAATAAGAAAAGTGTCTCTAATTAATTAAAGATTATTTAATTAAATAGAAAAAGTAATTATGAGAGCATATCTCATTTTATTAAATTAAATATGTCAACAAAATTTCTCTTCAGTTCAAAAAGGGAAATTTCCAGTTCACTATTGATAAAAAATGTGTTAAATCAGTTAACTCCTTTTTCTACTCAAATTGAATCAGTTAACTCCTTATTTTACTCAAATTAAATCTTTTAACTCCCTTTAATTTGGAAATCTCCCTTTATGACTGAACTTCACCTTTAATCCGGACCATTGATTGAAATCGATCTTAACCATTGATGAATTCCAGAAAAGTCTATTTAAGAGACCCTCATCTCTTAATTTTGAAAGGTTGAATGAGAATTTGCATCGAATTGTTGCTGAAATTCATACTCACATTTCCTCATATTCACATACGCAGAGATCAAGTTTGACCAAAAGTTGACCAAATTTAACCACGATTGACTTCAGTTGACTAGTTTCGAAAAGAATTTTTAAATAATTATACAAAATTATTTAATTAAATGGAGTACTTACTTCTAATTAACTAAACAAAGTTATTTAATTAAATGAGAAGCCATTCCTAATTAATTAAATGAAGTTATTTAATTAAATAAGAAAAGTGTCTCTAATTAATTAAAGATTATTAAATAGAAAAAGTAATTATGAGAGCATGTCTCATTTTTGAAAATTAAATATCTCAACAAAAACTCTCTTCAGTTCAAAAATAGAAATTTCCTGTTCACTATTGATCAAAAATCAGTTAAATCAATTAACACCTTTTTCTACTCAAATTGAATCAGTTAACTCCTTATTTTACTCAAATTAAATCTGTTAACTCCCTTTAATTTGGAAATCTCCCTTTATGACTGAACTTCTCCTTTAATCCGGACCATTGATTGAAATCGATCTCAACTGTTGATGAATTCCAGGAAAGTCTATTTAAGAGACTCATCTCTTCATTTTGAAAGGTTGAATGAGAATTTGTATCAAATTGTTGCTAGAATTCATACTCACATTTGCTCATATTCACATACGCAGAGATCAAGTTTGACCAAAAGTTGACCAGATTTAACCACAGTTGACTTGAGTTGACTAGTTTCGAAAAAAAAATTTAAATAATTAAACAAAATTATTTAATTAAATGGAGTACTTACTTCTAATTAATTAAACAAAGATATTTAATTAAATGAGAAGTCATTCCTAATTAATTAAATGAAGTTATATAAATAAATAAGAAAATTGTTTCTAATTAATTAAAGATTATTTAATTAAATAGAAAAAGTAATTATGAGAGCATATCTCATTTTATTAAATTAAATATCTTAAAAAAATTTCTCTTTAGTTCAAAAATGGAAATTTGCAGTTCACTATTGATCATAAATGAGTTAAATTAGTTAACTCTTTTTTCTACTCAAATTGAAACAGTTAACTCCTTATTTTACTCAAATTAAATCTGTTAACTCCCTTTAATTTGGAAATCTCCCTTTATGACTGAACTTCACCTTTAATCCCGACCGTTGATTGAAATCGATCTCTACCATTGATGAATTCCAGGAAAGTCTATTTAGGAGACCCTTATTTCATCATTTTGAAAGGATGAATGAGAATTTGCATCGAATTGTTGTTGGAAATCATACTCATATTTGCTCATATTCACATACGTAAAGATCAAGTTTGACCAAAAGTTGACCAGATTTAACCACGGTTGACTTGAGTTGACTAGTTTCGAAAAGAATTTTGAAATAATTAAACGAAATTATTTAATTAAATGGAGTACTTACTTCTAATTAATTAAACAAAGTTATTTAATTAAATGAGAAGTCATTCCTAATTAATTAAATGAAGTTATTTAATTAAATAAGAAAAGTGTCTCTAATTAATTAAAGATTATTTAATTAAATAGAAAAAGTGATTATGAGAGCATATCTCATTTTATTAAATTAAATATCTCCACAAAATCTCTCTTCAGTCAAAAAAGGGAAATTTTTAGTTCACTATTGATAAAAAATGAGTTAAATCAATTAACTCCTTTTTTTACTAAAATTGTATCAGGTAACTCCTTATTTTACTCAAATTAAATATGTTAACTCCCTTTAATTTGGAAATCTCCCTTTATGACTGAACTTTACCTTTAATCCGGACCGTTGATTGAAATCGATCTCAACCGTTGATGAATTCTAGGAAAGTCTATTTAAAAGACCCTCATCTCTTCATTTTTAAAGGTTGAATGAGAATTTGCATCGAATTGTTGCTAAAATTCATACTCTCATTTCTCATATTTACATATGAAAAGATCAAGTTTGACAAAAAGTTGACCAGATTTAATGACGGTTGACTTGAGTTGACTAGTTTCGAAAAGAATTTTGAAATAATTAAAAAAAATTATTTAATTAAATGGATTACTTAATTCTGATTAATTAAACAAAGTTATTTAATTAAATGAGAAGCCATTCCTAATTAATTAAATGAAGTTTTTAATTAAATTAAAAAAGTGTCTCTAATTAATTTAAGATTATTTAATTAAATAGAAAAAGTAATTATGAGAGCATATCTCATTTTATTAAATTAAGTATCTCAACAAAATCTCTCTTCAGTTCAAAAAAGGAAATTTCCAATTCACTATTGATAAAAAATGAGTTAAATCAGTTGACTCCTTTTTCGACTCAAATTGAATCAGTTAACTTCTTATTTTACTCAAATTAAACCTATTAACTCCCTTTGATTTGGAAATCTCCCTTTATGACTGAACTTCACCTTTAATCCTGACCGTTTATTGAAATCAATCTCTGCCGTTGATAAATTCTAGGAAAGTCTATTTAAGAGACCCTCATCTCTTCATTTTGAAAGATTCAATGAGAATTTGCATCGAATTATCGT
Source organism: Cupressus sempervirens (assembly GCA_028749045.1). Classification (NCBI taxonomy): domain Eukaryota; kingdom Viridiplantae; phylum Streptophyta; class Pinopsida; order Cupressales; family Cupressaceae; genus Cupressus; species Cupressus sempervirens. The sequence continues at coordinate 383,490,554 of CM053793.1, forward strand.
TGGAATTCATACTCACATTTGCTCATATTCACATATGCAAAGATCAAGTTTGACCAAAAGTTGACCAGATTTAAAGACGGTTGACTTGAGTTGACTAGTTTTGAAAAGAATTTTGAAATAATTAAACAAAATTATTTAATTAAATGGAGTACTTACTTCTAAATAATTAATCAAAGTTATTTAATTAAATAAGAAGCCATTCCTAATTAATTAAATAAAGTTATTCAATTAAATAAGAAAAGTGTCTCTAATTAATTAAATATTATTTAAGTAAATAGAATAATTAATTATGATAGCATATCTCATTTTATTGAATTAAATATCTCAACAAAATCTCTCTTCAATTCAAAAAGGGAAATTTTCAGTTCACTATTAATCAAAAATGATTTAAATTAGCTAACTCCTTTTTCTACTCAAATTGAATCAGTTAACTCCTTATTTTACTCAAATTAAATATATTAACTCCCTTTAATTTGGAAATCTCCCTTTATGACTGACCTTCACCTTTAATCCGGACCGTTGATTGAAATCGATCTCAACCATTGTTGAATTCCAAGAAAGTCTATTTAAGATACCCTCATCTCTTCATTTTGAAAGGTTGAATGAGAATTTGTATCAAATTGTTGCTGGAATTCAAACTCTCATTTGCTCATATTCACATACGCAAAGATCAAGTTTGACCAAAAGTTGACCAGATTTAACCACGGTTGACTTGAGTTGACTCGTTTCGAAAAGAATTTCAAAATAATTAAACAAAATTATTTAATTAAATGAGAAGCCATTCCTAATTAATTAAATGAAGTTATTTAATTAAATAAGAAAAGTATCGCTAATTAATTAAAGATTATTTAATTAAATAGAAAAAGTAATTATTGGAGCATATCTCATTTTATTAAATTAAATATATCAACAAAATCTCTCTTCAGTTCAAGAAGGGAAATTTTCTGTTCACTATTGATAAAAAATGAGTTAAATCAGTTGACTCCATTTTGTACTCAAATTGAATAAGTTAACTCCTTAGTTTACTCAAATTAAATCTGTTAACTCCCTTTAATTTGAAAATCTCCCTTTATGACTGAACTTCACTTTTAATCCTAACCATTGATTGAAATCGATCTAAACCGTTGATGAATTTTAGGAAAGTCTATTTAAGAGACGCTCATCTCTTCATTTTGAAAGGTTCAATGAGAATTTGCTTCGAATTGTTGCTGGAATTCATACTCACATTTGCTCATATTCACATACGCAAAGATCAAGTTTGACAAAAATTTGACCAGATTTAACCACAGTTAACTTGAGTTGACTAGTTTCGAAAAGAATTTTGAAATAATTAACCGAAATTATTTAATTAAATGGAGTACTTACTTCTAATTAATTAAACAAAGTTATTTAATTAAATGAAAAGCCATTCTTTATTAATTAAATGAAGTTGTTTAATTAAATAAGAAAAGTGTCTCTAATTAATTAAAGATTACTTAATTAAATAGAAAAAGTAACTATGAGAGCATATCTCATTTTATTAAATTAAATATCTCAACAAAATCTCTCTTAAGTTCAAAAAGGGAAATTTCCAGTTCACTATTGATAAAAAATGAGTTAAATCTGTTAGCTCCTTTTTCTACTCAAATTGAATATGTTAACTCCTTATTTTACTCAAATTAAATCTATTAACTCCCTTTAATTTGGAAATCTCCCTTTATGACTGAACTTCACCTTTAATCCTGACCGTTGATTGAAATCGATCTCAACTGTTGATGAATTCTAAGAAAGTTTATTTAAGAGACCCTCATCTCTTCATATTGAAAGGTTGAATGAGAATTTGCATCGAATTGTTGTTGGAATTCATACTCACATTTTCTCATATTCACATACGAAAAGATCAAGTTTGACCAAAAATTGACCAGATTTAACCACGGTTGAATTGAGTTGACTAGTTTCGAAAAGAATTTTGAAATACTTAAACAAAATTATATTATTAAATATAGTACTTACTTCTAATTAATTAAATAAAGTTATTTAATTAAATGAGATGCCATTCCTAATTAATTAAATGAAGTTATTTAATTAAATAAGAAAAGTGTCTCTAATTAATTAAAGAATACTTAATTAAATAGAAAAAGTAATTGTGAGAGCATATCTCATTTTATTAAATTAAATATCTCAACAAAATCTCTCTTCAGTTCAAAAAGGAAAGTTTTTAGTTCACTATTGTTCAAAAATGAGTTAAATGAGTTAACTCCTTTTTCTACTCAAATTGAGTCAGTTAACTCCTTATTTTACTCAAATTAAATCTGTTAACTCTCTTTAATTTGGAAATCTCCCTTTATGACTGAACTTCACCTTTGATCATGACCATTGATTGAAATCGATTTCAACCATTGATGAATTCTAGGAAAGTCTATTTAAGAGACCCTCATCTCTTCATTTGGAAAGGTTGAATGAGAATTTGAATCTAATTGTTGCTGGAATTCATACTCAAATTTGCTCATATTCAAATACGCAAAGATCAAGTTTGACCAAAAGTTGACCAGATTTAACCACGGTTGACTTGAGGTGACTAGTTCGAAAAGAATTTTGAAATAATTAAATGAAATTATTTAATTAAATTGAGTACTTACTTCTAATTAATTAAACAAAGTTATTTAATTAAATGAGAAGCCATTCCTAATTAATTAAATGAAGTTATTTAATTAAATAAAAAAAGTGTCTCTAATTAATTAAAGATTATTTAATTAAATAGAAAAAGTAATTATGAAAGTATATCTCATTTTATTAAATTAAATATTTTAACAAAATCTCTCTTTAGTTCAAAAAGGGAAATTTCCAGTTCACTATTGATAAAAAATGAGTTAAATCAGTTAACTCCTTTTTCTACTCAAATTGAATCAGTTAACTCCTTATTTTACTGAAATTAAATCTGTTAACTCCCTTTAATTTGGAAATCTCCCTTTATGACTGAACTTCACCTTTAATCTTGACTGTTGATTGAAATTGATCTCAACCATTGATGAATTTTAGGAAAGTCTATTTAAGAGACCCTCATCTCTTCATTTTGAAAGGTTGAATGAGAATTTGCATCGAATTTTTGCTAGAATTCATACTCACATTTGCTCATATTCACATATGCAAAGATCACGTTTGACCAAAAGTTGACCAGATTTAATCATGGTTGACTTGAGTTGACTAGTTTTGAAAAGAATTTGAAATAATTAAGTGAAATTATTTAATTAAATGGAGCATTAATTTCTAATTAATTAAACAAAGTTATTTAATTAAATTAGAAGCCATTCCTAATTAATTAAATGAAGTTATTTAATTAAATAAGAAAAGTGTCTCTAATTAATTAAAGATTATTTAATTAAATAGAAAAAGTAATTATGAGAGCATATCTCATTTTATTAAATTAAATATCTCAAAAAAATATCTCTTCAGTTCAAAAAGGGAAATTTCCAGTTCACTATTGATAAAAAATGAGTTAAATCAGTTAACTCATTTTTCTACTCAAATTGAATTAATTAACTCTTTATTTTACTCAAATTAAATCTGTTAACTGCCTTTAATTTGGAAATCTCCCTTTATGACTGAACTTCACCTTTAATCTTGACGGTTGATTGAAATCAATCTCAACCGTTGATGAATTTCAGGAAAGTCTATTTAAGAGACCCTGATCTCTTCATTTTGAAAGGTTGAATGAGAATTTGCATCGAATTGTTGCTGAAATTCATACTCACGTTTGCTCATATTCACATACGCAAAGATCAAGTTTGACCAAAAGTTGACCAGATTTAATCGTCGTTGACTTGAGTTGACTAGTTTTGAAAAGAATTTGAAATAATTAAACGAAATTATTTAATTAAATGAGAAGCCATTCCTAATTAATTAAATGAAGTTATTTAATTAAATAAGAAAAGTGTCTGTAATTAATTAAAGATTATTTAATTAAATAGAAAAATTAATTAAGAGAGCATATCTCATTTTATTAAATTAAATATTTCAACAAAATCTCTCTTCAGTTCAAAAAAAGAAATCTTCAGTTCATTATTGATAAAAAATGAGTTAAATCATTTAACTCCGTTTTTTACTCAAATTGAATCAGTTAACTCCTTATTTTGTTCAAATTAAATCTATTAACTCCTTTTAATTTGGAAATCTCCCATGATGACTGAACTTCACCTTTAATCCTGACCGTTGATTGAAATCGATCTCAACTGTTGATGAATTTTAAGAAAGTCTATTTAAGAGACCCTCATCTCTTCATTTTGACAAGTTGAATGAGAATTTTTATCAAATTGTTGTTGGAATTCATACTCACATTTGCTCATATTCACATATGCAAAGATCAAGTTTGATCAAAAGTTGACCAGATTTAACCACAGTTGACTTGAGTTGACTAGTTTCAAAAAGAATTTTGAAATAATTAAATAAAATTATTTAATTAAATGGAGTACTTACTTTTAACTAATTAAATGAGAAGCCATTTGTAATTAATTAAATGAAGTTATTTAATTAAATAAGAAAAGTTTTTCTAATTAATTAAAGATTATTTAATTAAATAGAAAAAGTAATTATTTGAGCATATCTCATTTTATTAAATTAAATATTTCAAAAAAATCTCTCTTCAGTTCAAAAAGGGAAATTTCCAGTTCACTATTGATAAAAAATGAGTTAAATAAGTTAACTCTTTTTTCTACTCAAATTGAATTAATTAACTCCTTATTTTACTCAAATTAAATCTTTTAACTCCCTTTAATTTTGAAATCTCCCTTTATGACTGAACTTCACCTTTAATCCTGACCGTTGATTGAAATCAATCTCAACCGTTGATGAATTTCAAAAAATTCTAGTTAAGAGACCCTCATCTCTTGATTTTGGAAGGTTGAATGAGAATTTGCATCGAATTGTTGCTAGAATTCATACTCACGTTCGCTCATATTCACATACGCAAAGATCAAATTTGACCAAAAGTTGACCAGATTTAACCGCGGTTGAATTGAGTTGACTAGTTTCAAAAAGAATTTTGAAATAATTAAACAAAATTATATAATTAAATAGAGTACTTACTTCTAATTAATTAAATAAAGTTATTTAATTAAATGAGATGCCATTCCTAATTAATTAAATGAAGTTATTTAATTAAATAAGAAAAGTGTCTCTAATTAATTAAAGAATACTTAATTAAATAGAAAAAGTAATTGTGAGAGCATATCTCATTTTATTAAATTAAATATCTCATTAAAATCTCTATTTAGTTCAAAAAGGGAAGTTTCCAGTTCACTATTGTTCAAAAATGAGTTAAATGAGTTAACTCCTTTTTCTACTCAAATTGAGTCAGTTAACTCCTTATTTTACTCAAATTAAATCTGTTAACTTCCTTTAATTTGGAAATCTCCTTTTATGACTAAACTTCACCTTTAATCCTGACTGTTGATTGAAATCAATCTCAACCGTTGATGAATTTCAGGAAAGTCTATTTAAGAGACCCTCATCTCTTCATTTTGAAAGGTTGAATGTGAATTTGCATCGAATTTTTGCTAGAATTCATACTCACGTTTGCTCATATTCACATACACATAGATCAAGTTTGACCAAAAGTTGACCAGATTTAATCACGGTTGACTTGAGTTGACTAGTTTCGAAAAGAATTTGAAATAATTAAATGAAATTATTTAATTAAATGGAGTAATAACTTCTAATTAATTAAACAAAGTTATTTAATTAAATGAGAAGCCATTCCTAATTAATTAAATGAAGTTATTTAATTAAATAAGAAAAGTGTCTGTAATTAATTAAATATTACTTAATTAAATAGAAAAAGTAATTATGAGAGCATATCTCATTTTATTAAATTAAATATTTCAACAAAATCTCTCTTCAGTTCAAGAAGGAAAATTTTCAGTTCATTATTGATAAAAAATGAGTTAAATCATTTAACTCCTTTTTTTACTCAAATTGAATCAGTTAACTCCTTATTTTGCTCAAATTAAATCTGTTAACTCTTTTTAATTTGGAAATATCCCTTGATGACTGAACTTCACCTTTAATCCTGACCGTTGATTGAAATCGATCTCAACTGTTGATGAATTCTAGGAAAGTCTATTTAACAGACCCTCGTCTCTTCTTTTTGACAAGTTGAATGAGAAGTTGCATCGAATTGTTGCTGGAATTCATACTCACATTTGCTCATATTCACATATGCAACGATCAAGTTTGACAAAAAGTTGACCAGATTTAACCATAGTTGACTTGAGTTGACTAGTTTTGAAAAGAATTTTGAAATAATTAAATGAAATTATTTAATTAAATGGAGTACTTACTTCTAATTAATTAAACAAAGGTATTTAATTAAATGAGAAGCCATTCCTAATTAATTAAATGAAGTTATTTAATTAAATAATAAAAGTTTTTCTAATTAATTAAAGATTATTTAATTAAATAGAAAAAGTAATTATGAGAGCATATCTCATTTTATTAAATTAAATATCTCAAAAAAATCTCTCTTCAGTTCAAAAAGGGAAATTTCCAGTTCACTATTGATAAAAAATGAGTTAAATCAGTTAACTCCTTTTTCTACTCAAATTGAATTAATTAACTCCTTATTTTACTCAAATTAAATCTTTTAACTCCCTTTAATTTGGAAATCTCCTTTTATGACTGAACTTCACCTTCAATCCTGACCGTTGATTGAAATCAATCTCGACCGTTGATGAATTCTAGAAAAGTCTATTTAAGAGACCCTCATCTCTTCATTTTGAAAGGTTGAATGAGAATTTGCATCGAATTGTTGCTGGAATTCATACTCACGTTTGCTCATATTCACATACGCAAAGATCAAGTTTGACCAAAAGCTGACCAGATTTAACCATGCTTGACTTGAGTTGACTAGTTTCGAAAAGAAGTTTTAAATAATTAAACAAAATTATTTAATTAAATGGAGTACTTACTTCTAATTAATTAAACAATGTTATTTAAATAAATGAGAAGCCATTCCTAATTAATTAAATGAAGTTATTTAATTTTTGAGGCATCACCCAATTCGTCATAGTACCAATGAGATAATTGCATTACGGTGATTTTAATCCTATGTTTGATACACTTTTAAGACTGTAGGGTAATGTCATTTTAATATCTGCATTTTGATGATCCGCAATTACCTCAGCATATTATGACCTAATTGATGCATTTAATGATTCTATTTCGTGTTGTAAGCTATTTACATTGCTTTAATAGAAATTGAATGGTAGAAATGCTTGTAATATAAGAAGGTAATGTCAAAGTGGAAATTAGAGTTAAAAGATAAATTTTGTTATGCATTGAGACCGAACCCACATACCTAGGGATTCAATAGTTATGGATTCAGCATCTTGTCATAGAATATGAAGTTATTCAAAATATTAAATTGACCATATTATGTTGATAAGTAAAGTTTAGTTATATAGTATTTTGAACATTTTACATGGAAATTGTTAGAAGAAGTAATGTAATTATAAGGAATGAAGTATGGAACTCAAATGTCGAATGTGATATGTAAGTTTTGATATTTTAATATTTTGAAGGTTATATTTGAAATGATTAAGAAAGGGAAAGTTAATTTGAGATGATGAAATATATGCAAGTCTAATGTTGAATGAGATAATGATTTATTTTACATATGCTTATATGATTTTCTTGGACTACTGATGCTCGAGTTTAGTGTGCAGGAATTTGGCCATGGGTTAAAGGGGAATTAAGGCTCAAACTACTAAAAAAATGACATAACCAAGGTTGAATCAGTGGAAAAGATTCAAAACTAATTGTAATGTATTTTATTTCATATATGTGAATTGTATGTGTGCATAGTAGCCTAGTTCATGTATTATTGTAAAACAGGTCATTTTTTTTAATATAATGTGATATTTTGTGTCTATCACTTGACACTTGTGCTTGTTATGTGATATGACATGTTATTCGTCAATGGATCATGTGGCCACCTTATTCCGTGATAAATGCCTCAATTGAGGAATTTGATTATTGCCTTAGTCAGTAAAAGGACAAGGTCATCACCTTGGGGAATTTGAAATTTGAATCACCTAGCTTTGGGAGGGTCATAAAGTAACTTTAAGGTAAGTTGGGATTAAAATTAACCCCACCCATGTTAGTACTATAGGCTAGGGAGCTATTCATGACCTCTAGGGTGTCTAGTGGACCTAGGAGACCCCATGAAAATGACATTCTTTATGGAATCTGAAAATGAGAAGGATATATATATAGAGAGGTATGGCTAAATGAGAAACCACTTGGCCACTCTCTAATTTTAGAGACAGTTAGGTTTTGGAGGGAGAGGAGGGGAGCTCTACTACAACTATCCTTACCCTAGCTTGGACCAAGGTTGGTATCTCAAGCTTGCTTCCTTTCCTTTTTCTTTCTTTTAGCATGGTTAAGCCAATCTGCAAGTGTGGAGTTTATCAATGGAGTATGCATTGCATTACATTGTGGAGTAGCATTCATGTGAGTGTTTGAATGGTGTTCATTCCATGTAGATTAGTGTGACACCATTGTGCATCTTGTTGTATTGTGTGGAGTATTGTGAGTATGAGGTTTGGATTTCCTCTATTTCCCTATTGCATTATGGGTGTTGATATTGTGTTGTGATAACATGATGTGCTTTTGAAAATCTGTTGTTTTATTGTTACTTGGTTTTGTTTTCTTGTTGTGCTTGAGTGTTCTTATGGGTGTGGGACTTACACTCACCCTTGTGGGAAGGGAAGAGAAGTCCAGGGTGAATGAGCAGTAGTTGGATTGCATAGTTGAGGACCTTGGAGTATGGGCTCCATTGTATGCCATTGTCATATTCATATTTTTCCTTGGGGGAGGATAAGAAAAAAAATCAAAAAAAATGGTGAGGAAGGAAGTAACTGAAGTATGGGTTTGTAGGAAGCTAAAGCTGTTGGTTGTGTGTGGTGGAGGATGTTGTGTTGGTAGTGTGTGTGGTGAAAGATGTTTATGAAGCCCCGAAAGGGCATGATATTATGAAACCCTGAAAGGGCCTTGTATTTTGTTGATTTATCCCCAAAAGGGCATGAGTTTTATGGAAAATATAATATGAAATGGTAAACCTCCTTGTGTTTCCACCTTCACCCTATGTTCAAGGTTCCAATGGTGAGCCTTTGTAAAATATCCTTGGGATGGGATTTGTTGCAGTTTTATTATGTGGTGTCTATGTTTCTTACAAGTGTGTATGTGGATTTTTTTTGAGCCTTGTTCCCCTAGCACGGGGGTGGTCTCTTTGAGGCCTATGGTTGGGTGGAAAGCACCCATGGTCCTTGTTGTTTTGTTTTGATGCATTTGCAAGTTCTTAGAGAAAAATCTTGGAAACTTGGAGTCCTTGTTATCTTCCATGTGCATAGGAGGAGAAGACAATATTTCATTGAGATGAGATAGAGAGAAAAACTCCATTTTGTTATGTGAGCCTAAATGTATTGTAAGAGAAAGCTACTGTCTTGGTTTGATTGTCAATGGAAAGGTTGTGAGTGCTCATATGTATTAAAAGTATTTTCCATTGTGTATATTATGATATGTTGACTTCACCACCTTTTTGTGTATCATGAGGGTATTACTGAAGATAATTCATTGTAATAATATTGTTGTTTTATTGAATGGTAACACCAATCAGAGATCCAAATTACTTGATGCTCTTGAGTGGAATGCAAAAGAAATTTGATATCATAGAAGAGCTAATATTCATAGGAAGGATTATCTTGGTGGATTGCTATTATCATTCTAGTTCCATTGTTTACCAATTGTGAATGTACATTCAAATCTAGATCTGCATAAGAAGATAATGTTGAGAAAATGGTTTCTAAATTTCATAATTCATAGATAGGGATAATCCAAATAACTTCATATAAAGTCTTGTCATGAAACGTTGAGTTATCAAATTAAGTTAATGTTTTGAATGGTAAATGAATCACAATTTTAAAACTATACTTAGTTTATAATTATCTCCTAATTATCCTTGCAATAACTTACCTTGAATATCCTAGATTACAGAAGAAGAAAATCAAGTGATGATATAAAATATACAAGATTTAAGACATAAGCTTGTTGTAGGTGCACATTTTATCCTCTGGAAAATGTATGAGAAAGTAAAATAAATCTCTTCTCTTAATATAGACATTAAAATATTCAAGAGTATTCCTTAGACTCCTAGGACCCTATAACCTATAAAGCATATTTTAACATAATAAACTAACCATCATATTAATTGCATTAGAAGGGACCTCATATGAGACACATAACTCGAGTCAACACCCTATCAAATCAAAAGAAACTTTTTTTTAAAAAAATATACAATTCTCATGTTAAAAAAACCTAAACTAGCACCAAGTAATATTTTAAACAAGACATAGCGTGACAAACAACCTACTATATTATCTACCCTAGGCTAGCATGGGTTGGTGAATGAGAAAACAATTTAATATTCTATGGAGACCAAGGTATTTAATTTCTCTAACATGACCAAGACTTATTTCATCCACCTATTCCCTAGGCGCTTTGTGCCTTCAAATATTATATTGGAATACTGTGCAAGTTTATGACATAATTCTGACAAGAGGGAATGGCTTCCATTTTGTCCTTGATGCCTTGATTTGCTATGGAAGAAGTTATGGCATTTTATATGTCTTTCTTCACCTACTTAATTAAGACTAGCATAAACTCCATGCTGCCAACAATATGGGACCAAGTAGCAAGTTGATTTAACATGGGAATTCAAAATGCATATCTTGTAGCTCAAAATTAATAGGATTTGACTCATGGAAAAGGTGCCTATGCTTGTCTTGGCCAAAACTTTGGTAAGTGAGTCCACCATGGAGAGAAACCAAATGAATTCACTTGGTCTATGGGTAAGTGAAGAAGATTATGGGGTAGTAGCACGTGGGTAGTAGGGTGATTTGGAACTTTGCTAGAGAAAAAGTATTTCATCTTCTTAAAAGAAATGTGAGTGGGGTCAAGTTAATGGACTATGACTAATAGGGTATTTTAGATAGATGGATAGTTAATATGTTCATATGCATTCATTTTGTTACCTTAGTATTAGTAAGGATAGATTATCTTTTAAAATCATTCTTTTATGATATATGTTTATATAAATGAATTGATCATTCTTTTCACTACAATTTCAATTGTAGTAGGTATTGACCCTAACATTAAAATGTGATGTCACTTGCATTAGAGATATAATATGAATAATAAATAGATAATTCAATTTTAATAACTATGTCAATGAAAGATGTAAGCTGGGATATAAAAAAATAAAAATATACACCCATTAATTTTGGGAACATTTTAAATAGTCTACAAAAGTGTTAATTATGTATATATTGTTATTTGAATCGATTGCCTAGAGTAGCATAGTTGGCATCAAAGTTGATGATAGTTCTAATTGATGGTTAATTGAGGGTTACATGCATTGAAGAAATGTTAACTCATATGACAAATTAGTAAAGATGACATTGAAATGTGGAGTACAGATTGAAGTAGTAGGTATGAGTACTCTATTTCCAAACCCTAGGTCAGTAGATGTCAGAGGGATGTCCAACTCAGTGATGATATAGTTGTAACACACATATGTCTTTTGGAGGTTATTTAGGCTTATGAAATTAATTAATTAAGAATAATAATAATAATAATAATAATAATTTTTATAAAAAAAAATTGTGCTTAATGTACATTTAGGGTAAATTTAGGGCATGACATAATTAAATAAGAAAAGTGTCTCTAATTAATTAAAGATTATTTAATTAAATAGAAAAAGTAATTATGAGAGCATATCTCATTTTATTAAATTAAATATCTCAACAAAATCTCTCTTCAGTTCAAAAAGGGAAATTTCCAGTTCACTACTGATAAAAAAATGAGTTAAATCAGTTAACTACTTTTTCTACTCAAATTGAATCAGTTAACTCCTTATTTTACTCAAATTAAATTTGTTAACTCCCTTTAATTTGGAAATCTCCCTTTATGACTAAACTTCACCTTTAATCCTGACCGTTGATTGAAATCAATCTCAACCGTTGATGAATTCTAGGAAAGTCTATTTAAGAGACCCTCATCTCTTCATTTTCAAAGGTTGAATGAGAATTTACATCGAATTGTTGCTAGAATTCATACTCACATTTGCTCATATTCACATACGCAAAGATCAAGTTTGACCAAAAGTTGACCAGATTTAACCACGGTTGACTTGAGTTGACTAGTTTCGAAAAGAATTTTAAAATAATTAAACAAAATTATTTAATTAAATGGAGTACTTACTTCTAATTAATTAAACAAAGTTATTTAATTAAATGAGAAGCCATTCCTAATTAATTAAATAAAGTTATTTAATTAAATAAGAAAAGTGTCTCTAATTAATTAAAGATTATTTAATTAAATAGAAAAAATAATTATGAGAGCATATCTCATTTTATTAAATTAAATATCTCAACAAAATCTCTCTTCAGTTCAAAAAGGGAAATTTCCAGTTCACTATTGATCAAAAATGAGTTAAATCAGTTAACTCCTTTCTCTAATCAAATTGAATCAGTTAACTCCTTATTTTACTCAAATTAAATCTGTTAATTCTCTTTAATTTGAAAATCTCCCTTTATGACTGAACTTCACCTTTAATCCTGACTGTTGATTGAAATCGATCTCAACCGTTGATGAATTCCAGGAAAGTCTATTTAAGAGACCCTCATCTCTTCATTTTGAAAGGTTGAATGAGAATTTGCATCGAATTTTTGCTAGAATTCATACTCACATTTGCTCATATTTACATACGCAAAGATCAAGTTTGACCAAAAGTTGACCAGATTTAACCACGGTTGACTTGAGTTCACTAGTTTCGAAAATAACTTTGAAATAATTAAACAAAATTATTTAATTAAATGGAGTACTTACTTCTAATTAATTAAACAAAGTTATTTAATTAAATGAGAAGCCATTCCTAATTAATTAAATGAAGTTATTTAATTAAATAAGAAAAGTGTCTCTAATTAATTAAAGATTATTTAATTAAATAGAAAAAGTAATTATGAGAGCATATCTCATTTTATTAAATTAAATATCTCAACAAAATCTCTCTTCAGTTCAAAAAGGGAAATTTCCAGTTCACTATTGATCAAAAATGAGTTAAATCAGTTAACTCCTTTTTCTACTCAAATTGAATCAGTTAACTCCTTATTTTACTCAAATTAAACCTGTTAACTCCCTTTAATTTGGAAATCTCCCTTTATGACTGAACTTCACATTTAATCCCGACCGTTGATTGAAATCGATCTCAACCGTTGATAAATTCCAAGAAAGTCTATTTAAGAGACTCTCATCTTTTCATTTTGAAAGGTTGAATGAGAATTTGCAGCGAATTGTTGCTGGAATTCATACTCACATTTTCTTATATTCACATACGCAAAGATCAAGTTTGACCAAAAGTTGACCAGATTTAACCACAGTTGACTTGAGTTGACTAGTTTCGAAAAGAATTTTCAAATAATTAAACAAAATTATTTAATTAAATGGAGTACTTACTTCTAATTAATTAAACAAAGTTATTTAATTAAATGAGAAGCCATTCCTAATTAATTGAATGAAGTTATTTAATTAAATAAGAAAAGCATCTCTAATTTATTAAAGATTATTTAATTAAATAGAAAAAGTAATTATGAGAGCATATCTCATTTTATTAAATTAAATATCTCAACTGTAATGCCCCGCCAAGGGATCCAAAGAATTTCACTAAGTTTGCTAAACAATTTTTTTTTTTTAAACATGAAATATAAACCATTCATAACATTCACGGAAGCAATAGTAACATCCAACTGAAAGTAAAACATAACATACATAACAGATTACATTCTTTAAAGATCCCTTAATTTTGAATCACATCTAATCATAACTTATTCATCTAACATCACATAATTATGAAATAACAATGATACATCCAACATTCTTAACCATATACAAGTGTCCTTTTTGTAATTACATTTTAGTTTAGCTCAATCATCTTCTGTACATGATACAAGGTATGAAAAAGCTTAAAAGAATAAACACCCGTATATATAATCTACATCATCATACTAACTCTAATCCATGATGCAACAAAGTAAATAAAACCACATTTCATACATGATACATCATCATAGAAGATATAAACACCCATCATAAAAGATAACCATATATCACAAACATAAATAACTAAGTGCACGGTTCCTCCCAACCATAAATAGTACCATTAGACCATCATGGATCCTAGCCATCCCTCCGTGCATAACATTCCAAAGCACCGAAGAGATTATCGGTATTATCATAGTAGGAATGTCACTCCTAAAACATCCTACTAACATGCAAAGTAAAACATAAAGTAACATCATCTAACATATGCAAATCATCAATATAAGAAACATACCAATAAATACATCTATCATAAGGTATATCATCTATCATAATGCTCCAAGAACATAATGAAGATAAATACTAACCAAGAATACTCCAGCCATGGTGTCTCAATGGATCTCAAATGATAAGAGTGGAAAAACACTACCACCCGACCACGTGGAACCTAAGTGGTCCACTCCCACCGTGCTGAGGAGATAATCTCAAGTCCCAAACAGGATATCATAACCACAAAGCATAAATCTCTATAAATCTAGAAATCCTAAAAGTATACTACTCAAAGGTTCCAACACACACACAAAATTGACATCTAATTCCCAGAGACACAACAATGACATGTAGGAAACCTACTATGCAAGCGGGAAAGTGTCATCGCATTTATCACGTACAAGTTACCCTAGCAGTTAGCTAAACTCCACGGGTCCATACTGATCTCATGTGGCCACTAGTATCCTCTGATACTGACGAGGCATACTACAGAATGCACGGTTGCAACCATGCGTTCTCACTACTCCCATCCTAGCCTGTACAAGCGCTTAAGGCATGAGCGAGAACATCAAAACAATTATCTTTTTAGATTCATTTAATCCCCATTTAGTGTGTAAATGTTATCACTTATTAACCAAACTTACAATGAGTTACCCTAGCAGCCACTTAGGGCCCTGGCCCCAATTGCAAGCCACTTCCCGACACTACAAGTAGATTACCTACCCTAAGCTCGTGGAATCATAAAATCACCACAGTCCTGTACAAGCGACTGTAAAGAAAATCCAAAAGATAATCCATAAAAAGAATCATCAAATATCCATAATAAAAGCATCAAATATCCATAATAAGAATCATCAAATCATCAAGATAAGAATCATCAAATCTCCATGAGCATCCAAAAAGAATCCATAGAAAATCATGACCACAACAGTTCTCTATTGGCAACTGAAGGCATCACTGATAATCATAAGTATCCATTGGTTCTCAATAACCAAAATATATCACAATATCCATTGGTTCTCAATAAACAACCAAGAATATCTCAAAATCATACTGATCGAAGACTCCAAAATGGTTGAGTCAAAACATGTCACAACATGACATTGTCAAGAAATAAATCAACATTTAAGTCCCATCATGGCAACTAGAAAATAATCCAAGGATAACTGATCGATGACTCAAAAATTATTAGCTCAAGTGTCTCAGATACATATACATCTGAGCTTCACACATGAAGACTGATGAACAATAACAATCAGAAAATACAAACATTTCATAGAGCATATGATCACATTATGATAGTTGGGCTTATAAAGATCGAGATCAAATAAGATCAACATACCATCACATCTCATAACCCCTGAGCCTCTGGTAACAACCTAAGATTGGTCAACACTAGTCAACCCAAAACCCAAAACAAGAAGCATATAGAATACACAATGCAAACACATGTTTTGGTTTACTAATATCACATAGATGAGTTAAGTGTAGAGGTTTCCAGTTTTTGTTCCAAGTATACTTTCAAGTGTCTTAAGTCAATTTGTGTTACCCCTCGATTCAAACATAAAATTGTCGCTCCATTTATTAAAAGTAATTATCCAATATTGATCAAAGATAACTATTTACTTTTTAGGTCACTAAATATATTAAACAATAATATTATATCCATTAATGATTCCATTTATTACACAAAAATATCGATTAAACATTAAGTTTAGAACTTACATAATAACTCTGTCCACGACATAATGATATGGTCGAGCAGTCAGAAATAAACCTCTGTGGTGGGTACCCTACAAACTACCACCCCGTACATACAAAATGATAATTAATACAAATTAAACGTCACTTATTCCATTTGACTAAACGTATCTACACCATATTTATTAGTGTGAAGGTGTTGTTTTATTAATGATTGTAGGGCAATTCACTGTGCAAAAAGACAATCCCAGAAGCACATAAAGAGAATATGATTTGCGATTCATCTAGCTACAGGTCTTTGAGATGATTTGATATAAAACCGCACTCCTACCAGCATTAAACCTAAGATAAAACTTTTCTTTAATCTATCACAAATGAGGTGATTATTAATCGCTCAATCTTCTCAAGTCGTCCATATATGTGATAGGCCGTGCTGTAGTTTTAAAAAAACCCGTCACAATATGAAGACATGGACGTGATCAAAATTTACATTTATTAATCCAAAATTGTAAAGGTTAACCTTAGAGGGTCGTGACATATATACTCCAAGCATTAGAATTACAATTATATTGAGGAGCATCGCAGTTAGCAACAACATGCTCAGGAAATACAATTCAGCAATAAGATCGATACCAGACAATAGTTATTATAATTAATAAGCGAATCACTATGAGGACAAGGTTGATATGATAGGGAAGCCCAGGAATTATAATGGGCAAACGATGCCTCATGCAAGATCTAAATTCAAGATGTTGGCCAATCAAACTCATATGATAATTATATTTATGTCAACATAAGGTCACTGATATGTATCCATGACCAAAGAGCATGCAAAGTCCTAGAAGTCACAAAATTACCATGGTAAAAAGCTTCATAAAACCCATGCTAGCGATTTAAAGTTCACGAACAATCATGATTTTAGGCTTGTACAGCCAAAGGTGACATGCGACAGCCCTATATCATCCTTATTTTTCATGGCATCACTTTGTAATGCTTAATATTGTTCACCTCTAGTTGTTTCATAGTCTTTGAGTTTTAGTGACATGGCAGATTAGATTAAACGACTAGCAACATACTTTTGTAACTCCCGTCATCCTATTCTCCATTGTTATCTTTGCAAATTTGACTATCGATCTTAATGATTTAAAGCTTCAATTTCTTCACTGTTACCTACTCCTGGGAGTAATCTTATAATGATGTGATTCTGTTCTTTGGATGATTATTATTGCAGGGCATACTTTATTATGCCATTAGCAGATCTCAATCACTGTTCGCAGGCCATACTTTGTATTTAATTTAGAGAAGCCTTGCGAAATTCAGCAATGAGCATCAGTGAATCCCGTCGGGCTGCCCAAGATATCCATCGACGTCCACCAACATAATCTCAACAATTCTACATTCGACGACAGAGATTGCCTCGTCCCACCGGTGAGCTTCATTGTTTTTGAATTAGGGAGTTATAAGCTAATAGGAATTAGAGTTTTGTTATGACCTTTGGACAGAAGATTAACCAATAATCGCAAGAAAGACCAATTTATTCTCATCCAATTGAGAGATCCCAAATAAATAAAATCATGCAATAACCATTATTGATGGGAATATCTAAGGGGTGAAATCACGATGTCATAATCTCAAGAAATGCCAATTTATCCTACACTAAATCTTTTGGTTACATTCTGCTTGCAACATTCATATCCAATTTCTTGTCTAAATTGATATACAATACCATTGTTATGGATGTTCTAAGAGTTTTCTTAACTGTACTAGCAGTAAATACAATTGCACATTTGACTCAAGAAAATTTCTAAGTTAGAACTTGATACTACTTGACTCGTGCAAAGTAATTATAAGGACCAAATTTAATTTACACTCAAGGTTGTGGTTCTAAGAGAATATAATGATCAATAAATCTCATTCCCATAGTCAATCAAGATGCGTAATGTTACAGATCGATTACAGAATCTGCGATATAAGGTTTCATCAATTCGAGGGTCTAAATCAACGGAGACAACATTCTCATTGCACATATGTATAGTTTGAATAAATGGGAAATCAAACAATCATGATTAAAGAATTCGATTTTGTATCTAGCTAGAATACGTTTACTCTTTTAATTTCATGATTTTAACCTAGTGATTCAAATTTAACCATGGATCATTTACTGCAATACTATGAATGCAAGCAATCCACTCCTATTTTGAAATAGATTGTTTCAATCTCTATGATAATGTGGCTAAAAGTATGATGCCATATTCAAATAGTCTTTTTGGAAGATACGAGTAGAATAGGAAGAGAGAGAGAGTAATGGTATATGCAGAATGGTCAAGAGTACTTAGCTGGACTCTGATGTTGATCTACTACGCCTTTGGAGTCCATAGGTAAATCCCCTCTTTCTTCAACGTTCACAATTCCTTCAACAACCGAACCTCCTTTCGAGTGTCTAAAAGTTCTTGTAGAAGCAGACGAGGATGTTGAAGCATATGAGCTTCTCGAATGCATATAAGCTTGTAGATGCCTATCAGGATGATCATACACACTAAGAGAGCCTCTATATAAAGGCCTCTGAGATGCATCTAGAATGTGTCTAGAAGGAGCTAGAAGATAAGCATGACAACTGAGCATGAGTCTACTCCAACCTTCTAGATGAGTCTTAAGGTTGTAGACACCATGTGCTCAAATAAAATGCTAACTTCTAAGTGTAGACAACTTGTGCATTCTTAGAGCGCAAACCCCAGTGTTGTCTACATGACAACTCTCGAGAATTTGCCAACTCCTATGTGAGCAAGTATTAAAATAATGCACATTAATTAATTTAATATTTTCTTTTACTCTTTCCAATTTAATTTATTTATTTATTAAATCTCATGCACTAACTTTAATAATTCCACTTTTCAATCTTAATATATTTATATTTTAAGCACATGAAATCTAGAATCTTTTAATAATTTAAAATATATTTTCCACTTTTAAATTTCATTTTCCAAAACTTTGTTGCTAAAATATTTATTAGCTTTAATAATAATATTATTTAGTCATTTATTTAAAAATGAGCTCCCAATATATTATTATTAAAATAAATATTGTCACATTCCAAATTTAAACTTTAAACTTTTATTTTCAAATTTAATTAATTTTCCAATTAATTAAATAAAATAAATATTAAAATATCATATTAATTTTTCATTTAATTAAACTATTAATTAAATCTTTTAATTAGGCTTAATCAATAGAAAATACATCAAAGACTCATAAGGTAAAAATATGAAAACCCATCATAGCCAAAATACATACAAAATCAAACCAAAGGTTTAAATCATGAATTACCTCATCTGACGCATTCGGAGGGTACTCAACTCAGATACTTGTCCTAATTTTCCAATTAGAACAAATGGCTTAAAGGGTTGGGATTTGGACTTGAAAATTTATCTCCCCTCTCTTATCATTGAGATAATGTGATAGGGTACGCTCATCCTGGAAATTCAGGGAAGTCAATACTCGGTACCTGTACCCTGCATAAAAACCATGCATGTACAAACACAATATATACTAAACTAAATAGGCAATGGCAGGAAGTGGTGCATCGTGTAGATCCCGACTAGCAGGTGACTACGCCTCCCTTCCTTAACCACATCAGACACATCATACAAAAGCAAACACGCACACCATACACATGCAAGTATAGGGTAAGTATCCATAAGAAAACACATATGATAATAAATCATCTTACTAATCATCATTAATAACTGCAAACACTGAAAATAATCATCATGCATACATGAAATGTAAAATCTAAGTAATCTCATCACATAATAAACTGAATCCATAGCACAATATCTGATAATCTAAAAAGAATGTTGCTAACCAACAACATAAAATCAGCTCTGAAAGAGTTCAACAATGATAACAAAACACAAACTAGGGGCAGGCACTACATCAACAAAATCTCTCTTCAGTTCAAAAAGGAAAATTTCCAGTTCACTATTGATCAAAAATGAGTTAAATTAGTTAACTCCTTTTTCTACTCAAATTGAATCAGTTAACTCCTTATTTTACTCAAATTAAATCTGTTAACTCCCTTTAATTTGGAAATCTCCCTTTATGACTGAACTTCACCTTTAATCCTGACCGTTGATTGAAATCGATCTAAACCATTGATGAATTCCAATAAAGTGTATTTAAGAGACCCTCATCTCTTCATTTTGAAAGGTCGAATGAGAATTTGCATCGAATTGTTGCTAAAATTCATACTCACATTTGCTCATATTCACATATGCAGAGATCAAGTTTGACCAAAAGTTGACAAGATTTAACCACGGTTGACTTGAGTTGACTAGTTTCAAAAAAAATTGAAATAATTAAACGAAATTATTTAACTAAATGGAGTACTTCCTTCTAATTAATTAAACAAAGTTATTTAATTAAATGAGAAGCCATTCCTAATTAATTAAATGAAGTTATTTAATTAAATAAGAAAAGTGTCTCTAATTAATTAAAGATTATTTAATTAAATAGAAAAAATAATTATAAGAGCATATCACATTTTATTAAATTAAATATCTCAAAAAAATCTCTCTTCAGTTCAGAAAGGGAAATTTCCAGTTCACTATTGATCAAAAATGAGTTAAATCAGTTAACTCCTTTTTCACTCAAATTGAATCAGCTAACTCCTTATTTTACTCAAATTAAATCTATTAACTCCCTTTAATTTGGAAATCTCCCTTTATGACTAAACTTCACCTTTAATCCTGACTACTGATTGAAATCGATCTCAACCATTGATAAATTCCAGGAAAATCTATTTAAGAGACCCTCATCTCTTCATTTTGAAAGGTTGAATGATAATTTGCATCGAATTGTTGTTGGAATTCATACTCACATTTCCTCATATTCACATACGCAGAGATCAAGTTTGACCAAAAGTTGACCAGATTTAACCACGGTTGACTTGAGTTGACTAGTTTCAAAAAGAGTTTTGAAATAATTAAACAAAATTATTTAATTAAATAGAGTAGTTACTTCTAATTAATTAAACAAAGTTATTTAATTAAATGAGAAGCCATTCCCAATTAATTAAATGAAGTTATTTAATTAAATAAGAAAAGTGTCTTTAATTAATTAAAGATTATTTAATTAAATAGAAAAAGTAATTATGAGAGCATATCTAATTTTATTAAATTAAATATCTCAACAAAATCTCTCTTCAGTTCAAAAAGGGAAATTTCCAGTTCACTATTGATCAAAAATGAGTTAAATCAGTTAACTCCTTTTTCTACTCAAATTGAATCAGTTAACTCCTTATTTTACTCAAATTAAATTTGTTAACTCCCTTTAATTTGGAAGTCTCCCTTTATGACTGAACTTCACATTTAATCCTGACCGCTGATTGAAATCAATCTCAATTGTTGATGAATTCCAGGAAAGTCTATTTAAGAGACCTTCATCTCTTCATTTTGAAAGGTTGAATGAGAATTTGCATCAAATTATTGTTGGAATTCATACTCACATTTGCTTATATTCACATATGCAGAGATCAAGTTTGACCAAAAGTTGATCAGATTTAACCACGGTTGACTTGAGTTGACTAGTTTCGAAAAGAATTTTAAAATAATTAAACGAAATTATTTAATTAAATGGAGTACTTACTTCTAATTAATTAAACAAAGTTATTTAATTAAATGAGAAGCCATTCCTAATTAATTAAATGAAGTTATTTAATTAAATAAGAAAAGTGTCTCTAATTAATTAAAGATTATTTAATTAAATAGAAAAAGTAATTACGAGAGCATATCTCATTTTATTAAATTAAATATCTCAACAAAATCTCTCTTCAGTTCAAAAAAGGAAATTTTCAGTTCACTATTGATCAAAAATGAGTTAAACTAGTTAACTCCTTTTTCTACTCAAATTGAATCAGTTAACTCCTTATTTTACTCAAATTAAATCTATTAACTCACTTTAATTTGGAAATGTCCTTTTATGACTGAACTTCACATTTAATCTTGAACGTTGATTGAAATCGATCTCAACAGTTGATGAATTTCAGGAAAGTCTATTTAAGAGACCCTCATCTCTTCATTTTGAAAGGTTGAATGAGATTTTGCATCGAATTGTTGCTGGAATTCATACTCACATTTGCTCATATTCACATACGCAAAGATCAAGTTTGACCAAAAGTTGACCAGATTTAACCACGGTTGAGTTGAGTTGACTAGTTTCAAATAGAATTTTGAAATAATTAAATGAAATTATTTAATTAAATGGAGTACTTACTTCTAATTAATTAAATAAAAGTTATTTAATTAAATTTGAAGCCACTCCTAATTAATTAAATGAAGTTATTTAATTATATAAGAAAAGTATCTCTAATTAATTAAAGATTATTTAATTAAATAGAAAAAGTAATTATGAGAGCATATCTCATTTTATTAAATTAAATATCTCAACAAAATCTCTCTTCAGTTGAAAAAGGGAAATTTCCAGTTCACTATTGATCAAAAATGAGTTAAATAGGTTAACTCCTTGTTCTACTTAAATTGAGTCAGTTCACTCCTTATTTTACTCAAATTAAATCTATTAACTCCCTTTAATTTGGAAATCTCCCTTTATGACTGAACTTCACATTTAATCCTAACCGATGATTGAAATTGATCTCAACTATTGATGAATTTCAGGAATGTCTATTTAAGAGACCCTCATCTCTTCATTTTGAAAGGTTGAATGAGAATTTGCATCGAATTGTAGCTCAAATTCATACTCACATTTGCTCATATTCACATACGTAAAGATCAAGTTTGACCAAAAGTTGACCAGATTTAACGATGGTTGACTTGAGTTGACTAGTTTCGAAAAGAATTTTGAAATAATTAAATAAAATTATTTAATTAAATGGAGTACTTACTTCTAATTAATTAGACAAAGTTATTTAATTAAATGAGAAGCCATTCCTAATTAATTAAATGAAGTTATTTAATTAGACAAGAGAATTGTCTCTAATTAATTAAAGATTATTTAATTAAATCGAAAAAGTAATTATAAGAACATATCTCATTTTATTAAATTAAATATCTCAACAAAATCTCTCTGAAGTTCGAAAAGAGAACTTTCCAGTTCACTATTGATCAAAAATGAGTTAAATCAGTTTACTCCTTTTTCTACTCAAATTGAATCAGTTAACTCCTTATTTTACTCAAATTAAATCTGTTAACTCCCTTTAATTTGGAAATCTCCCTTTGTGACTGAACTTCACTTTTAATCCTGACCGCTGATTGAAATCGATCTCAACTATTGATGAATTTCAGGAAAGTCTATTTAAGACACCCTCATCTCTTCATTTTGAAAAGTTGAATGAGAATTTGCATCGAATTGTTGCTGGAATTCATACTCACTTTTGTTCATATTCACATACGCAATGATCAAGTTTCATCAAAAGTTGACCAGATTTAACCACGGTTGACTTGAGTTGACTAGTTTCGAAAAGAATTTTGAAATAATTAAACAAAATTATTTAATTAAATGAAGTACTTATTTCTAACTAATTAAACAAAGTTAATTAATTAAATAAGAAGTCATTCCTAATTAATTAAATGAAGTTACTTAATCAAATAAGAAAAGTGTCTCGAATTAATTAAAGATTACGTAATTAAATAGAAAAATTAATTATGAGAGCATATCTCATTTTATTAAATTAAATATCTCAAAAAAAAATCTCTTCAGTTCAAAAAGGGAAGTTTTCAGTTCACTATTGATCAAAAATGAGTTAAATCGGTTAACTCTTTTTTACTCAAATTGAATCAGTTAACTCCTTATTTTACTCAAATTAAATCTGTTAAGTGCCTTTAATTTGGAAATCTCCCTTTATGACTGAACTACGCCTTCAATCCTGACCCTTTATTGAAATCGATCTCAATAGTTGATGAATTCAAAGAAAGTCTATTTAAGAGACCCTCATCTCTTCATTTTGAAAGGTTGAATAAGAATTTGCATTGAATTGTTGCTGGAATTCATACTCACATTTGCTCATATTCACATACGCAGAGATCAAGTTTGACAAAAAAGTTGACCAGATTTAACCACGGTTGACTTGCGTTGACTAGTTTCAAAAAGAATTTTGAAATAATTAAATAAAATTATTTAATTAAATGGAGTACTTACTTCTAATTAATTAAACAAAGTTATTTAATTAAATGAGAAGCCATTCCTAATTAATTAAATGAAGTTATTTTATTAAGTAAGAAAAGTGTCTCTAATTAATTAAAGATTATTTAATTAAATAGAAAAAGTAATTATGAGAGCATATCTAATTTTATTAAATTAAATATCTCAACAAAATCTCTCTTCAATTCAAAAAGGGAAATTTCCAGTTCACTATTGATCAAAAATGAGTTAAATCAGTTAACTCCTTTTTCTACTCAAATTGAATCAGTTAACTCCTTATTTTACTCAAATTAAATTTGTTAGCTCCCTTTAATTTGGAAATCTCCCTTTATAACTGAACTTCACCTTTAATCCTGACTGCTGATTGAAATCGATCTCAACCGTTGATGAATTCCAGAAACGTCTATTAAAGAGACCCTCATCTCTTCATTTTGAAAGGTTGAATGAGAATTTGCATCGAATTGTTGTTGGAATTCATACTCACATTTGCTCATATTCACATACGCACAATTCAAGTTTGACGAAAAGTTGACCAGATTTAACCACTGTTGACTTGAGTTAACTAGTTTCAAAAAGAATTTTGAAATAATTAAATAAAATTATTTAATTAAATGGAGTACTTAATTCAAATTAATTAAACAAAGCTATTTAATTAAATGAGAAGCCATTCCTAATTAATTAAATGAAGTTATTTAATTAAATAAGAAAAGTGTCTCTAATTAATTAAAGATTACTTAATTAAATACAAAAAGTAATTATGAGAGCATATCTCATTTTATTAAATTAAATATCTCAGCAAAATCTCTGTTCAGTTCAAAAAGGGAAATTTCCAGTTGACTATTGATAAAAAATGAGTTAAATAAGTTAACTCCCCTTTCTACTTAAATTGAATCAGTTAACTCCTTATTTTCCTCAAATTAGATTTGTTAGCTCCCTTTAATTTCGAAATCTCCCTTTATGACTGAACTACGCCTTTAATCCTGACTGTTGATTAAAATTGATCTCAACCGTTGATGAATTCAAAGAAAGTCTATTTAATAGACCCTCATCTCTTCATTTTGAATGGTTGAATAGGAATTTGCATTGAATTGTTGCTGGAATTCATACTCACATTTGCTCATATTCACATACGCAGAGATCAAGTTTGACCAAAAGTTGACTAGATTTAACTACGGTTGACTTCCGTTGACTAGTTTCAAAAAAAAAATTGAAATAATTAAACGAAATTATTTAATTAAATGGAGTACTTACTTCTAATTAATTAAACAAAGTTATTAATTAAATGAGAAGCCATTCCTAATTAATTAAATGAAGTTATTTAATTAAATAAGAAAAGTGTCTCTAATTAATTAAAGATTATTTAATTAAATAGAAAAATTAATTATGAGAGCATATCTAATTTTATTAAATTAAATATCTCAACAAAATCTCTCTTCAGTTCAAAAAGGGAAATTTCCAGTTCAGTATTGATCAAAAATGAGTTAAACTAGTTTACTCATTTTTCTACTCAAATTGAATTAGTTAACTACTTATTTTACTCAAATTAAATCTTTGAACTCCCTTTAATTTGGAAATCTCCCTTTACGACTGAACTTCACCTTTAATCTTGACCGTTCATTGAAATCGATCTCAACCGCTGATGAATTCTAGGAAAGTCTATTTAAGAGACCCTCATCTCTTCATTTTGAAAGGTTGAATGAGAATTTGCATTGAATTGTTGCTGGAATTCATCCTCACATTTGCTCATATTTACATACGCAAAGATCAAGTTTGCCCAAAAGTTGACCAGATTTAACCACGCTTGACTTGAGTTGACTAGTTTCGAATAGAATTTTGAAATAATTAAACGAAATTATTTAATTAAATGGAATACTTACTTCTAATTAATTAAACAAAGTTATTTAATTAAATGAGAAGCCATTCGTAATTAATTAAATGAAGTTATTTAGTTAAATAAGAAAAGTGTCTCTAATTAATTAAATAGTAAAAGTAATTATGAGAGCATATCTCATTTTATTAAATTAAATATCTCAACAAAATCTCTCTTCAGATCAAAAAGGGAAATTTCTAGTTCACTATTGATCAAAAATGAGTTAAATCAGTTAGCTCCTTTTTCTACACAAATTGAATCAGTTAACTCCTTATTTTACTCAAATTAAATCTGTTAACTCCCTTTAATTTAGAAATCTCCCTTTATGACTGAACTTCACCTTTAATCTTGACCGTTGATTGAAATCGATCTCAACCGTTGATGAATTCCAGGAATCTCTATTTAAGAGACCCTCATTTCTTCATTTTAAAAGGTTGAATGAGAATTTACATCGAATTTTTGCTGGAATTCATACTCACATTTGCTCATATTCACATACGCAAAGATCAAGTTTGACCAAAAGTTGACCAGATTTAACCACGGTTGACTTGAGTTGACTAGTTTCGAAAAGAATTTTGAAATAATTAAAATAAATTATTTAATTAAATGGATTACTTACTTCTAATTAATTAAACAAAGTTATTTAATCAAATTTGAAGCCATTCCTAATTAATTAAGTGAAGTTATTTAATTAAATAAGAAAAGTGTCTCTAATTAATTAAAGATTATTTAATTAAATAGAAAAAGTAATTATAAGAGCATATCTCATTTTATTAAATTAAATATCTCAACAAAATCTCTCTTCAGTTTAAAAAGGGAAATTTCAAGTTCACTATTGATCAAAAATGAGTTAAATCAGTTAACTCCTTTTTCTACTCAAATTGAATCATTTAACTCCTTATTTTACTCAAATTAATTCTGTTAACTCCCTTTAATTTGAAAGTCTCCCTTTATGACTGAACTTCACATTTAATCCTGACCGCTGATTGAAATCAATCTCAATTGTTGATGAATTCCAGGAAAGTCTATTTAAGAGACCCTCATCTCTTCATTTTGAAAGGTTGAATGAGAATTTGCATCAAATTATTGTTGGAATTCATACTCACATTTGCTCATATTCACATATGCAGAGATCAAGTTTGACCAAAAGTTGATCAGATTTAACCACGGTTGACTTGAGTTGACTAGTTTCGAAAAGAATTTTAAAATAATTAAACGAAATTATTTAATTAAATGGAGTACTTACTTCTAATTAATTAAACAAAGTTATTTAATTAAATGAGAAGCCATTCCTAATTAATTAAATGAAGTTATTTAATTAAATAAGAAAAGTGTCTCTAATTAATTAAAGATTATTTAATTAAATAGAAAAAGTAATTATGAGAGCATATCTCATTTTATTAAATTAAATATCTCAACAAAATCTCTCTTCAGTTCAAAAAGGGAAATTTCCAGTTCACTATTGATAAAAAATGAGTTAAACCAGTTAGCTCCCTTTTCTACTCAAATTGAATTAGTTAACTCCTTGTTTTACTCAAATTAAATCTGTTAACTCCCTTTAATTTAGAAATCTCCCTTTATGACAGAACTTCACCTTTAATCATAACCGTTGGCTGAAATCGATCTCAATCGTTGATGAACTCCAGGAAAGTCTATTAAAGAGACCCTCATCTCTTCATTTTGAAAAGTTGAATGAGAATTTGCATCAAATTGTTGCTGTAATTCATACTCACATTTGGTCATATTCACATACGCAAAGATCAAGTTTGACCAAAAGTTGACCAAATTTAACCACGGTTAACTTGAGTTGACTAGTTTCGAAAAGAATTTTGAAATAATTAAACGAAATTATTTAATTAAATGGAGTACTTACTTCTAATTAATTAAACAAAGTTATTTAATTAAATTTGAAGCCATTCCTAATTAATTAAATGAAGTTATTTAATTAAATAAGAAAAGTGTCTATAATTAATTAAAGATTATTTAATTAAATAGAAAAAGTAATTATGAGAGAATATGTCGTTTTATTAAATTAAATATCTCAACAAAATCTCTCTTCAGTTCAAAAAGGGAAATTTCCAGTTCACTATTGATCAAAAATGAGTTAAATCAATTAACTCTTTTTTCTCCTCAAATTGAAACAGTTAACTCCTTATTTTATTCAAATTAAATCTGTTAACTTCATTTAATTTGGAAATCTCCCTTTATGATTGAACTTCACCTTTACTCTGGACCGTTGATTGAAATTGATCTCAACCGAAGATGAATTTCAGGAAAGTCTATCTAAGAGACCCTCATCTCTTCATTTTGAAAAGTTGAATGAGAATTTGCATCGAATTGTTTCTAGAATTCACACTCACATTTGCTCATATTCACATACGCAAAGATCAAGTTTGACCAAAAGTTGACCAGATTTAACCACGGTTGACTTGAGTTCACTAGTTTCGAAAACAATTTTGAAATAATTAAATGAAATTATTTAATTAAATGGAGTACTTCTAATTAGTTAAACAAAGTTATTTAATTAAATGAGAAGCCATTCCTTATTAATTAAATAAAATTATTTAATTAAATAAGAAAAGTGTCTCTAATTAATTAAAGATTATTTAATTAACTAGAAAAATTAATCATGAGAGCATATCTCATTTTATTAAATTAAATATCTGAACAAAATCTCTGTTCAGTTCACAAAGGGAAATTTCCAGTTCACTATTGATCAAAAATGAGTTAAATCTGTTGACTCCTTTTTCTACACAAATTAAATCAGTTAACTCGTTATTTTACTCAAATTAAATCTGTTAACTCCTTTTAATTTGGAAATCTTCCTTTATGACTGAACTTCACCTTTAATCCTTACCATTGATGAATTTTAGGAAAGTCTATTTAAGAGACCCTCATCTATTCATTTTGAATGGTTGAATGAGAATTTGCATCGAATTTTTGTTGGAATTCATACTCACATTTGCTCATATTCACATACGCAAAGATCAAGTTTGACCAAAAGTTGACCAGATTTAACCACGATTGACTTGAGCTGACTAGTTTCAAAATTTTTGTTGAAATAATTAAATGAAATTATTTAATTAAATGGAGTAGTTACTTCTAATTAATTAAAAAAAGTTATTTAATTAAATGAGAAGCCATTCCTAATTAATTAAATGAAGTTATTGAATTAAATAAGAAAAGTGTCTCTAATTGATTAAAGATTATTTAATTAAATATAAAAAGTAATTATGAGAGCATATCTCATTTTATTAAATTAAATATCTCAACAAAATCTCTCTTTAGTTCAAAAAGGGAAATTTTTAATTCAATATTGATCAAAAATGAGTTAAATCCAGTTAACTCCTATTTCTACTCAAATTGAATTAGTTAACTCCTTATTTTACTCAAATTAAATCTGTTAACTCCCTTTAATTTGGAAATCTCCCTTTATGACCTAACTTGACCTTTAATCCTCACCGTTGATTGAAATCGATCTCAACCGTTGATGAATTCCAAGAAAGTCTATTTAAGAGACCCTCATCTTTTCATTTTGAAAGGTTGAATGAGAATTTGCATTGAATTGTTGCTGGAATTCATACTCACATTTGCTCATATTCACATACACAAAGATCAAGTTTGACAAAAAGTTGGCCAGATTTAACCATGGTTGACTTGAGTTGACTAGTTTCGAAAAGAATTTCTACATAATTAAACGAAATTATTTAATTAAATGGAATACTTACTTCTAATTAATTAAACAAAGTTATTTAATTAAATGAGAAGCAATTCCTAATTAATTAAATGAAGTTATTTAATTAAATAAAAAAAGTGTCTCTAATTAATTAAAGATTATTTAATTAAATAGAAAAAGGAATTATGAGAGCATATCTCATTTTATTAAATTAAATATCTCAACAAAATCACTCTTCAGTTCAAAAAACAAAATTCCAGTTCACTATTGATAAAAAATTAGTTAAATCAGTTAACCCTTTTTTCTACTCAAATTGAATCAGTTAACTTCTTATTTTTATTTAAATTAAATTTGTTAACTCCCTTTAATTTGAAAATCTCCTTTTATGGCTGAACTTCACCTTTAATCTTGACCGTTGATTGAAATCAATCTCAACCGTTGATGAATTCCTGGAAAGTCTATTTAAGAGACCCTCATCTCTTCATTCTGAAAGATTGAATGAGAATTTACATTGAATTGTTGCTGGACTTCATACTCACATTTTCTCATATTCACATATGCAAAAATCAAGTTTGACTAAAAGTTGACCAGATCTAACCACGGTTGACTTGAGTTGACTAGTTTCGAAAAGAATTTTGAAATAATTAAAGGAAATTATTTAATTAAATGAAGTACTTACTTCTAATTAATTAAGCAAAATTATTTAATTAAATGAGAAGCCATTCCTAATTAATTAAATAAAGTTATTTAATTAAATAAGAAAAGTGTCTCTACTTAATTAAAGATTATTTAATTAAATAGAAAAAGTAATTATGAGAGCATATCTCATTTAATTAATATAAATATCTCAACAAAATCTCTCTTCAGTTAAAAAAGGGAAAATTTCAGGTCACTATTGATCAAAAATGATTTAAATCAGTTAACTCCTATTTCTACTCAAATTGAATCAGTTAACTCCTTATTTTACTGAAATTAAATCTGTTAACTCCCCTTAATTTGGAAATCTCTCTTTATGACTGAACTTTACCTTTAATACTAACTGTTGATTGAAATCGATCTCAATCGTTGATGAATTCGAGGAAAGTCTATTTAAGAGACCCTCATCTCTTCATTTTGAAAGGTTGAATGAGAATTTGCATCGAATTGTTGTTGGAATTCATACTCACATTTGCTCATATTCACATACGTAAAGATCAAGTTTGACCAAAATTTGACCAGATTTAACCACGATTGACTTGACTTGACTAGTTTTGAAAAGATTTTTGAAATAATTAAACAAAATTATTTAATTAAATGGAGTACTTACTTCTAATTAATTAAACAAAGTTATTTAATTAAATGAGAAGCCATTCCTAATTAATTAAATGAAGTTATTTAATTAAATAAGAAAAGTGTCTCTAATTAATTAAAGATTATTTAATTAAGTAGAAAAAGTAATTATGAGAGCATATCTCATTTTATTAAATTAAATATCTCAACAAAATCTCTCTTCAGTTCAAAAAGGGAAATTTTCAGTTCACTATTGATCAAAAATGAGTTAAATGAGTTAACACCTTTTTCTACTCAAATTGAATCATTTAACTCCTTATTTTACTCAAATTAAATCTGTTAACTCTCTTTAATTTGGAAATCTCCCTTTATGACTGAACTTGACCTTTAATCCTAACCGTTGATTGAAATCGATATCAATCGTTGATGAATTCCAAGAAAGTCTATTTAATTTGGAAAGAATTTCTCAAATTAATTAAAGTGTCTCTAATTAAAAAAAATTTCTCTAATTAGTTAAATAAGAAAAGTGTCTCTAATTAATTAAATATTATTTAATTAAATAGAAAAAGTAATTATGAGAGCATATCTCATTTTATTAAATTAAATATCTCAACAAAATCTCTCTTCAGTTCAAAAAGGAAAATTTCCAATTCACTATTGATAAAAAATGAGTTAAATGAGTTAACTCCTTTTTCTACTCAAATTGAATCAGTTAACTCCTTATTTTACTCAAATCAAATCTGTTAACTCCCTTTAATTTGGAAATTTGCCTTTATGATTGAAGTTCACCTTTAATCCGTAACGTTGATTGAAATCGATCTCAATTGTTGATGAATTCCAGGAAAGTCTATTTAAGAGACCCTCATCTCCTCATTTTGAAAGCTTTAATGAGAATTTGCATCGAATTGTTGCTAGAATTCATACTCTCATTTGCTCATATTCACATACGCAAAGATCAAGTTTGACCAAATGTTGACCAGATTTAAGCATGCTTGACTTCGGTTGACTAGTTTTGAAAAAAAAATTGAAATAATTAAATGAAATTATTTAATTAAATGGAGTACTTACTTCTAATTAATTAAACAAAGTTATTTAATTAAATGAGAAGCGATTCCTAATTAATTAAATGAAGTTATTTAATTAAATAAGAAAAGTGTCTCTAATTAATTAAAGATTATTTAATTAAATAGAAAAAGTAATTATGAGAGCATACCTCATTTTATTAAATAAAATATCTCAACAAAATCTCTCTTCAGTTCAAAAAGGGAAATTTCGAGTTCACTATGGATCAAAAATGAGTTAAATTAGTTAACTCCTTTTTCTACTCAAATTGAATCAATTAACTTCTTATTTTATTCAAATTAAATCTGTTAACTCCCTTTAATTTAGAAATCTCCCTTTATGACTGAACTTCACCTTTAATCTGGACCGTTGATTGAAATCGATCTCAACCGTAGATGAATTCAAGGAAAGTCTATTTAAGAGACCCTCATCTCTTTATTTTGAAAGGTTGAATGAGAATTTGCATCGAATTGTTGCTGAAATTCATACTCACATTTGCTCATATTCACATACGCAAAGATCAAGTTTGACCAAAATTTGACTAGATTTAATCATGGTTGACTTGATTTAACTAGTTTTGAAAAGAATTTTGAAATAATTAAACGAAATTATTTAATTAAATGGAGTACTTACTTTTAATTAATTAAACAAAGTTATTTAATTAAATGAGAAGCCATTCCTAATTAATTAAATGAAGTTATTTAAGTAAATAAGAAAATTGTCTCTAATTAATTAAAGATTATTTAATTAAATAGAAAAAGTAATTATGAGAGCATATCTCATTTTATTAAATTAAATATCTTAACAAAATCTCTCTTCAGTTGAAGAAAGAAAATTTCCAATTCACTATTGATCAAAAATGAGTTAAATCTGTTGACTCATTTTTCTACTCAAATTGAATCAGTTAACTCCTTATTTTACTCAAATTAAATCTGTTAACTCCTTTTAATTTGGAAATCTCCCTTTATGACTGAACTTCACCTTTAATCCTGACCGTTGATTGAAATTGATCTCAACAGTTGATGAATTTCAGGAAAGTCTATTTAAGAGACCCTCATCTCTTCATTTTGAAAGGTTGAATGAGAATTTGCATCGAAATGTTGCTGGAATTCATACGCACATTTGCTCATATTCACATATGCAAAGATCAAGTTTGACCAAAAGTTGACCAGATTTAACCACAGTTGACTTGAGTTGACTAGTTTCGAAAAGAATTTTGAAATAATTAAATGAAATTATTTAATTAAATGGATTACTTACTTCTAATTAATTAAACAACGTTATTTAATTAAATGAGAAGCCATTCCTAATTAATTAAATGAAGTTATTTAATTAAATAAGAAAAGTGTCTCTAATTTATTAAAAATTACTTAATTAAATAGAAATTTCCAGTTCACTATTGATAAAAAATGAGTTAAATGAGTTAACTCATTTTTCTACTCAAATTGAATAAGTTAACTCCTTATTTTACTCAAATTAAATCTGTTAACTCCCTTTAATTTGGAAATCTCCCTTTATGACTGTACTTCACCTTTAATCCTGACCGTTGATTGAAATCGATCTCAACCGTTGATGAATTCCAGGAAAGTCTATTTAAGAGACCCTCATCTATTCATTTTGAAAGGTTGAACGAGAATTTGCATCAAATTGTTGCAGGAATTCGTACTCACGTTTGCTTATATTCACATATGCAAAGATCAAATTTGACCAAAAGTTGACCAAATTTAAATGAAATTATTTAATTAAATGGAGTACCTAATTATAATTAATTAAACAAAGTTATTTAAAATAAATGAGAAGCCATTCTTAATTAATTAAATGAAGTTATTTAATTAAATGAGAAAAGTGTCTCTAATTAATTAAAGATTATTTAATTAAATAGAAAAAGTAATTATGAGAGCATATCTCATTTTGTTAAATTAAATATCTCAACAAAATCTCTCTTGTAGTGCCTACACTCGTTCATATCTTTTCTGGACATTGTTAATATTATCAGACTATGATAGACTAGTTGTATGTTGATAGATTAGTTGTATTATTTTGACATTATCAGACATTATGTTATGGATTCAGTGGTTATAAGATGAGATCATTTAGACTTTACATTTCATGCATACATGATGATCATTATATTGTTTTCAGTTATTGTTGATGATTAGATGGATGGTTTATTATCTTATGTGTTTTATTATGGATACTTACCCCATACTTACATTTTTATGGTGTGCGTGTTTTGTTATTGTATGGCGTTTCTGATGTGGTTAAGGAAGGGAGTCGTAGTCACCTGCTTAGTCGGGATCTGCACGATGCACCACTTCTTGCCATTGTCTGTTTAGCTTAGCATTATATATATTATATGTACATGCATGGTTTTTCTACAAGTTGCAGGTACCAGGTATCGACTTTCCTAAATTGCCAAGATGAGCGTACCCTATTATACTATCTCAATGATAAGAGAAGGGAGATAAATTCTCAAGTCCAAATCCCAAACCCTTAAACCAATTGTCCTAGTGAGATAGGACAAGTATCTGGATATTTTACCTTCTTAATGTGTCGGATGACATAATTCATGATTTTTAACCCTTTAGACTGATTTTGAGTGATTTGCTCTATGATGGGTTTTCATATTCTATCTTGAAGGTCAATGGTGAATTATCTATTAATTAAGTCTTAATAAATAGATTTAATTAATAAATTAATGATTTGATAAAATTAATATAAAATATCATGTTATTTGATATTTTGATTATAATTAATTAAATGTGAATTATTGAGGAAAAATGAATTAAATAAAAGAATATTAAAAATTAAAATTCATAATAATTATAAAATAATAATAAAGTAACAAATAAATAATAATAATAAAATTTATAAAGTTAAAATTAAAGTTATAAATATTTAAATAGAAATTATATAAAAAGTAAATTGGAGTTATAAGCTTGCATGGGAATTAATACACTTCTCTATTTCTCATGTGTCAACAACACGGGGGTTAGTGCATCAATTAAGCACATGGTGTCTACAACCCTATGGCTCATCTTGAAGGTTGGAAAAGACCCATGCTTAGTTGGTGACACCTTCCAACTATTTCTAGAAGCATTCTAGATGTTTCCTGAAAGCTCTTTATATTCAAGCATTCATAGAAGCTTAGACACAGCGTTGGGAGAGCAATTGGAGCATTGGAGGTCTCGAGAATTCTGAAGAAGGGAGGAGCTTGCTCTGTATATTTTCTGAGGAAGAGCGATTTAGCATCAGAATCTGGGTAGATTCTTGTGATTTTAATTATGCTATTTTCGCATCTCACATTCTCTATCTTCTTCGTATCTTCCATATGTCTTCTGAGAAGTTTCATATTTATATGCATTCTCAATATGGGTAGATTAATTTTATTGAAGAATTTTATATGCATTCATAATTGTAGATATATATACATTTATTATGGATCTATTATAAAATTTGATTATATATATATATATATATATATATATATATATATATATATATATATATATATATATATATATATATATATATATATATATATATATATACCTATGTATATTTATATATAATGCACCGAATTGAGCGATTGGTAAATCGCAGTGGAAAATTTAATAAATCGCATCGTGATTCATATCGCATGAAACAAGTGTGTATTATAATTTCGTGGGAACGATTCATAGCTCGCGCCTGCAGAAGGCAAAGACCAGCTGTCGCAAGTCTGCGGCGACAGGGGTACTACGTACCTACTGTCGGGGCAATGCTTGCAACCGCAGGTACTGCGTATCACAGCAAGAGTTTGGGGGGGGTTTAATTGATGTTAAGGTTATGCAAAAAAAATGTTATGTTAAAATGTTTATAAACA
The DNA here is from genome assembly GCA_028749045.1 of Cupressus sempervirens. NCBI lineage: Eukaryota > Viridiplantae > Streptophyta > Pinopsida > Cupressales > Cupressaceae > Cupressus > Cupressus sempervirens. The sequence goes on from CM053793.1 coordinate 383,526,548, forward strand.
ATCAATTCACATTGCTATATAATATGGTGTCAGTCAAAATTGTTAAATCAATTTTATGAAAACGTATTAATATATTTACACACACACACACACACACACACACACATATATAATATGTAAATAAGTTATTTATAAATTTAAGTTATTATTATTTGATCAATGATTTATATTGAAGATTTAATTTCATAAAGGTGACTATTTAATAACTTTCAACTATTTAATAATTTAATTGTTTTAAATTATTAAATAAGGAATTTATAGTTTGGTGGGGGATGTATCAAACAAATATTATAAATTGGAAAATGGATTTTTTTTAGTTATGTTAAGGAAAACTTATATCCAAAAATAATATGAGTGTTTCTCCATTCATTCTTCAAACTTGGGAACTTAAACTGAGATCTCTACAATTCAAGTTGTAAAACCAAAACATGTGTTTACATTGTTTATTCTTTATGCTATTGTTTTGAGTTTTGGGTTGACTAGTGTTGACCAGTATAGGACGTCTACCAGAGGCTTGGGGGTGTTGTGATTTTGGTGACATGATGATGTTTTAATCTCGATCTTTATAAACCCAACCATGGTTATGTGATGGAATGCTCTATGTATTGGTTGTGATTACTAATTGTTATAGTTGAGATTCTTATGTACGAGACACTTGACTTAACCATTATTTTGGTCATCGAGCAGTTATCCTTGGTTATTTTCTAGTTGCTATAATGAGACTGAAATGTGGATTTATTCTTGGTGATGTCATGATGTGACATGTTTGACTCAACTATTTTTGGAGTCTTCGATCAGTATGATTGAGATATATATTTTGGTTATTGAGAACCATTAGATATTTGATTATCAGTGATACTTCAGTTGCCAATAGAGAGCTATTGTGTTTTGATTTTCTATGGATGTTAGCTCATGGAGATATGATGCTTTTATGCATATTTGATGATTTTATGGTTTATCTTTTGTGATTTTGAGATTTATGAGTCCATGAGCATTAGGGTAGGATATCTACATTTAGTGACGGGAAGTGGCTTGCAATGGGAGCCAGAGCCCTAAGAGGCTGCCAGGGTAACTCATTGTAAGTTGGATTAATATGTGATAACATTCACACCTAATACTAATTGAATGAACCTAAAAAGATAAGTGTTTTATTCTCACCCATGCCTTGAGTGCTTGTACAGGCTAGGATGGGAGTAGTGAGATGCATGGTTGTGACCTTGCATTCGATAGTATGCCTCCTCAGTATGAGAGGATACTAGTGGCCGCATAAAATCAGTATGGACCCATGGAGTTTAGCTAATTGCCAGGATAACTTGTTTGTGATAATTGCGATGACACTTTCCTACTTGCATAGTAGGTTCCTACATATCATTGTGTGCCTCTGGGGTTAGATGTTAGATTTTGTGTTTGGAACCTTGAGTTAGTATACTTTTAGGATTCCTAGACTTATAGAGATATGTGTTATGTGATTTTGATAGCCTGTTTGGGATTTGAGATTATCTCCTTAGCACGGTGGGAGTGGACCACTTAGGTACCACGCGGTCGGGTGGTAGTGTATTTTCCACTCTTATCATTTTGAGATTCATTGAGACATCGTGGTTGATGCGTCCTTCATGATGGTGGATATGTATCCTTTTTCATTGATGATTAGCATATGTTAGATGATGTTATCTTATGCTTTTATTTGCATGTTAGATTACTATCTACATATGATGTTGTATATATTAGGAGTGACATTCCTACTATGTAATACCGATGATCTTTTTGGTGATTTGGAATGTTACACATGGAGGGATGGCTAGGATCCACGATGGTATAATGATGCTATTGATGATTGGGAGGAACCGTGCACTTAGTTTATTATATTTGATCTTTATGATGGATGTATATGTTTTTGTATCATGTGATTATCTCTACTTTGATGTATCATGGATTAGAATAGGATGATGTACCTTATTCTATGTATGTATATTTTTTGAGGTTGTCATACCCTGTGACATGAACAATGGATGATTGAGTATTTGAAATGTAATGTATAAACATTGGACTTATCATTATTATTTCATGTGGATGTTGTACTAGATGGATTCATGTATGGAAGGCAGAGACCTACCGTCGCAAGTTTGCGGCGACAGGGGTACTACGTACTCGTTGTCGACGCAGTGCCTACGACTGCAGGGACTGCGTACCATAGCAAGAGTTTGGGGGTGGGGGTTTAATTGATGTTAATGTTATGCAAAAAAAATGTTATGTTAAAACGTTTGTAAACAATCGATTCACATTGCTATATAATATGGTGTCAATCGAAATTGTTAAATCGATTTTATGAAAACGTATTAATATATTTACATATGTATGTATGTATATATATATATATATATTTAAATATATATATATATATATATGTATATATGTATATATGTATATATGTAATATGTAAATAAGTTATTTATAGATTTAAGTTATTATTATTTGATTAATGATTTATATTGAAGATTTATTTTCATAAAGGTGACTCTTTAATAACTTTCAACTATTTAATAATTTAATTGTTTTAAATTATTAAATAAGGAATTTATAGTTTGGTGGGAGATGTATCAAACAAATATTATAAATTGGAAAACGGATTTTTTTTAGTTCTATTAAGGAAAACTTATATCCTAAAACAATATGAGTGTTTCTTCATTCTTCAAACTTGGGAACTTAAACTGAGATCTCTACAATTCAAGTTGTAAAACGAAAACATGTGTTTACATTGTGTATTCTTTATGCTATTGTTTGGAGTTTTGGGTTGACTACCGTTGACCAGTATAGGACATCTACCAGAGGCTTGCGGGTTATGTGATTGTGGTGACATGATGATGTTTTAATCTTGATCTTTATAAACCCAACCATGGTTATGTGATGGAATTCTCTATGTATTGGTTGTGATTACTGATTGTTATAGTTGAGATTCTTATGTATGAGACACTTGACTTAACCATTCTTTTGGTCATCGATCAGTTATCCTTGGTTATTTTCTAGTCGCCATGATGGGACTGAAATGTGGATTTATTCTTGGTGATGTCATGATGTGCCATGTTTGACTCAACCATTTTTGGAGTCTTCGATCAGTATGATTGAGATATATATTTTGGTTATTGAGAACCATTGGATATTTGATTATCAGTGATACTTCAGTTGCCAATAGAGAGCTATTGTGTTCATGATTATCTATGGATGTTAGTTCATGAAGATTTGATGCTTTTCTGCATATTTGATGATTTTATGGTTTATCTTTTGTGATTTTGAGATTTATGAGTCCATGAGCATTAGGATAGGATATCTACATTATACGTTGGATTAATAAGTGATAACATTCACACCTAATACTAACTGAATGAACCTAAAAAGATAAGAGTTTTGTTCTTGCCCATGCCTTGAGTGCTTGTACAGGCTAGGATGGGAGTAGTGAGATGCATGGTTGTGACCTTGCATTCCGTAGTATGCCTCGTCAATATGAGAGGATACTAGTGGCCGCATGAAATCAGTATGGACCCGTGGAGTTTAGCTAACTACCAGGGTAACTTGTACATGATAATTGCGATGACACTTTCCCACTTGCATAGTAGGTTCCTACATGTCATTGTGTGCCTCTGGGATTAGATGTCAGATTTTGTGTTTGGAACCTTGAGTTAGTATACTTTTAGGATTCCTGGACTTATAGAGATATGTGTTATGTGATTTTGATAGCCTATTTGGGACTTGAGATTATCTCCTTAGCACGGTGGGAGTGGACCACTTAGGTACCACACGGTCGGATGGTAGTGTATTTTCCACTCTTATCATTTTTAGATTCATTGAGACAACATGGCTGATGCATCCTTCATGATGGTGGATATGTATCCTTTTTCATTGATGATTAGCATATGTTAGATGATGTTATCTTATGCTTTTATTTGCATGTTAGATTACTTTCTACATATGATGTTGTATATATTAGGAGTGACATTCCTACTATGCAATACCGATGATCTCTTTGGTGATTTGGAATGTTACGCACGGAGGGATGGCTAGGATCCATGATGGTCTAATGATGCTATTGACGGTTGGGAGGAACCGTGCAGTTAGTTTATTATGTTTGATCTTTATGATGGATGTATATGTGTTTGTATCATGTGATTATCTCTACTTTGATGTATCATGGATTAGAATAGGATGATGTACCTTATTCTATGTATGTATGTTTTTTGAGGTTGTCATACCCTGTGACATGAACAGTGGATGATTGAGTATTTGAAATGTAATGTATAAACATTGGACTTATCATTATTATTTCATGTGGATGTTGTACTAGATGGATTCATGTATGTAATTCAATGTTAAGGGATCTTAAAGAATGTAATATGTTATGTATGTTATGATGGACAATTCTATTGCTTCTGTTATTGTGCATGAGTTATATATATGGTATTTATTTTCAAAATAAAAATAAAAATGCTATTAAACTTAGTTAAATTCTAGGTTAATTCTTTGGAACCCTTGGCGGGGCATTACATCTCTTCAGTTCAAAAAGGGAAATTTTCAGTTCACTATTGATAAAAAATGAGTTAAATCAATTAACTCCTTTTTCTACTCAAATTGAATAAGTTAACTCATTATTTTACTCAAATTAAATCTGTTAACTCCCTTTAATTTGGAAATCTCCCTTTATGACTGAACTTTACCTTTAAATCTGACCGTTGATTAAAATCGATCTCAAACGTTGATGAATTCCAGCAAAGTCTATTTAAGAGACCCTCATCTCTTCATTTTGAAAGGTTGAATGATAATTTGCATCGAATTGTTGCTGGAATTCATACTCGCATTTTCTCATATTCACATACGCAAAGATCAAGTTTGACAAAAAGTTGACCAGATTTAACCACGGTTGACTTGAGTTGACTAGTTTCGAAAAGAATTTTAAAATAATTAAACTAAATTATTTAATTAAATGGAGTACTTACTTCTAATTAATTAAACAAAGTTATTTAATTAAATGAGAAGCCATTCCTAACTAATTAAATGAAGTTATTTAATTAAATAAGAAATGTGTCTCTAATTAATTAAATATTATTTAATTAAATAGAAAAAGTAATTATGAGAGCATATCTCATTTTATTAAATTAAATATCTTAACAAAATCTCTCTTCAGTTCAAAAAGGGAAATTTTCAGTTAACTATTAATAAAAAATGAGTTAAATTAGTTAACTCCCTTTTCTCCTCAAATTGAATCAGTCAACTCCTTATTTTATTCAAATTAAATCTGTTAACACCCTTTAATTTGGAAATCTCCCTTTATGATTTAACTTCACCTTTAATCTGGACCGTTGATTGAAATTGATCTCAACCGAAGATGAATTTCAGGAAAGTCTATCTAAGAGACCCTCATCTCTTCATTTTGAAAGGTTGAATGAAAATTTGCATCAAATTGTTGCTGGAATTCACACTCACATTTGCTCATATTCACATACGCAAAGATCAAGTTTGACCATAAGTTGACCAAATTTAACCACAGTTGACATGAGTTGACTAGTTTCGAAAAGAATTTTGAAATAATTAAATGAAATTATTTAATTAAACGGAGTACTTACTTCTAATTAATTAAAAAAAGTTATTTAATTAAACGAGAAGCCATTCCTAATTAATTAAATGAAGTTATTTAATTAAATAAGAAAATGGTCTCTAATTAATTAAACATTATTTAATTAACTAGAAAAAGTAATCATGAGAGCATATCTCATTTTACTAAATTAAATATCTCAACAAAATCTCTGTTCAGTTCACAAAGGGAAATTTCCAGTTCACTATTGATAAAAAATGAGTTAAATCTGTTGACTCCTTTTTCTACTCAAATTGAATCAGTTAACTCCTTATTTTACTCAAATTAAATCTGTTAACTCCTTTTAATTTGGAAATCTCCCTTTATGACTGAACTTCACCTTTAATCCTTACCATTGATTGAAATCGATCTCAACCATTGATGAATTTCAAGAAAGTCTATTTAAGAGACCCTCATCTGTTCATTTTGAATGATTGAATGAGAATTTGTATCGAATTGTTGCTGAAATTCATACTCACATTTGCTCATATTCACATACGCAAAGATCAAGTTTGACCAAAAGTTGACCAGATTTAACCACGATTGACTTGAGTTGAATAGTTTCGAAAAGAATTTTGAAATAATTAAATGAAATTATTTAATTAAATGGAGTAGTTACTTCTAATTAATTAAAAAAAGTTATTTAATTAAATGAGAAGTCATTCCTAATTAATTAAATGAAGTTATTTAATTAAATAAGAAAAGTGCCTCTAATTAATTAAAGATTATTTATTTAAATATAAAAAGTAATTATGAGACCATATCTCATTTTATTAAATTAAATATCTGAACAAAATCTCTCTTCAGTTCAAAAAGGGAAATTTCCAATTCACTATTGATCAAAAATGAGTTAAATCAGTTAACTCCTTTTTTCTACTCAAATTGAATTAGTTAACTCCTTATTTTATTCAAATTAAATATGTTAACTCCCTTTAATTTGAAAATCTCCCTTTATGATTGAACTTCACCTTTAATCCTGACCATTGATTGAAATCGATCTCAACCGTTAATGAATTCTAGGAAAGTCTATTTAAGAGACCCTCATCTCTTCATTTTGAAAGGTTGAATGAGAATTTGCATCGAATTGTTGCTGGAATTCATACTCACATTTGCTCATATTCACATACACAAAGATCAAGTTTGACCAAAAGTTGACCAGATTTAACCATAGTTGACTTGAGTTGACTAGTTTAGAAATTTTTTTTGAAATAATTAAGCGAAATTATTTAATTAAATAGAGTAATTACTTCTAATTAATTGAAAAAAGTTATTTAATTAATTGAGAAGCCATTCCTAATTAATTAAATGAAGTTATTTAATTAAATAAGAAAAGTGTCTCTAATTAATTAAAGATTATTTAATTAAATATAAAAAGTAATTATAAGAGCATATCTCATTTTATTAAATTAAATATCTCAACAAAATCTCTCTTCAGTTCAAAAAGGGAAATTTTCAGTTCACTATTGATAAAAAATGAGTTAAATCAGTTAACTCCTTTTTCTACTCAAATTGAATCAGTTAACTCCTTATTTTACTCAAATTAAATCTGTTAACTCCCTTTAATTTTGAAATCTCCCTTTATGACGGAACTTCACCTTTAATCCTGACCATTGATTGAAATCGATCTCAATCGTTGATGAATTCAAGGAAAGTCTATTTAAGACACCCTCATCTCTTCATTTTGAAAGGTTGAATGAGAATTTGCATCGAATTTTTGGTGGAATTCATATTCACATACGCAATGATCAAGTTTGACCAAAAGTTGACCAAATTTAACCACGGTTGACTTGAGTTGACTAGTTTCGAAAAGAGTTTTGAAATAATTAAACCAAATTATTTAATTAAATGGAGTACTTACTTCTAATTAATTAAACAAAGTTATTTAATTAAATGAGAAGCCATTCCTAATTAAGTAAATGAAGTTATTTAACTAAATAAGAAAAGTGCCTCTAATTAATTAAAGATTATTTATTTAAATAGAAAAAGTAATTATGAGAGCATATCTCATTTTATTAAATTAAATCTCTCAACAAAATCTCTCTTCAGTTCAAAAAGGAAAATTTCCAGTTCACTATTGAACAAAAATGAGTTAAATTAGTTGACTCCTTTTTCTACTCAAATTGAATCAGTTAACTCCTTATTTTACTCAAATTAAATCTGTTAACTCACTTTAATTTCAAAATCTCCCTTTATGACTGAACTTCACCTTTAATCCTGATCTTTGATTGAAATCGATCTCAATCGTTGATGAATTCGAGGAAGGTCTATTTAAGAGACCCTCATCTCTTCATTTTGAAAGGTTGAATGAGAATTTGCATCGAATTGTTGCTGGAATTCATACTAATATTTGCTCATATTCAGATACGCAAAGATCAAGTTTGACCAAAAATTGACCAGATTTAATAACGGTTGACTTGAGTTGAATAGTTTTGAATTTTTTTTTGAAATAATTAAATGAAATTATTTAATTAAATGGAGTACGTACTTCTAATTAATTAAACAAATTTATTTAATTAAATGATAAGCCATTCCTAGTTAATTAAATGAAGTTATTTAATTAAATAAGAAAAGTGCCTTGAATTAACTAAAGATTATTTTATTAAATACAAAAAGTAATTATGAGAACATATCTCGTTTTATTAAATTAATATCTCAACAAAATCTCTCTACAGTTCAAAAAGGGAAATTGCCAGATCACTATTGATCAAAAATGAGTTAAATCAGTTAACTCCTTATTTTACTCAAATTAAATCTGTTAACTCCCTCTAATTTGGAAATCTCCCTTTATGACTGATCTTCACCTTTAATCTTGACCATTGATTGAAATCGATCTCAATCATTGATGAATTCGAGGAAGGTCTGTTTAAGAGACCCTCATCTCTTCATTTTAAAAGGTTGAATGAGAATTTGCATCGAATTGTTGCTGGAATTCATACTCACATTTGCTCATATTCACATACGAAAAGATCAAGTTTGATTAAAAGTTGACCAGATTTAACCACGGTTGACTTGAGTTGACTAGCTTCGAAAAGAATTTTTAAATATTTAAATGAAATTAATTAATTAAATGGAGTACTTACTTCTAATTAATTAAATAAAGTTATTTAATTAAATGAGAAGCTATTCCTAACTAATTAAATGAAGTTATTTAATTAAATAAGAAAATTGTCTCTAACTAATTAAAGATTATTTAATTAAATAGAAAAAGTAATTATGAGAGCATATCTCAATTTATTAAATAGAATATCTCAAAAAAATCTCCCTTCAGTTGAAAAAGGGAAATTTCTAGTTCACTATTGATCAAAAATGAGTTAAATCAGTTAACTCCTTTTTCTACTCAAATTGAATCAGTTAACTCCTTATTTTACTCAAATTAAATCTGTTAACTCCCTTTAGTTTGGAAATATACTTTTATGACTGAACTTCACGTTGAATCCTGACCGTTGATTGAAATCGATCTCTATCATTGATGAATTCTAAGAATGTCTATTTAAGAGACCCTCATCTCTTCATTTTGAAAGGTTGAATGAGAATTTGCATCGAATTGTTGCTGGAATTCATACTCACATTATCTCTTATTCACATATGCAAAGATCAAGTTTGACCAAAAGTTGACCAAATTTAACCACGGTTGACTTTAATTGACTAGTTTTGAAAAGATTTTTTGAAATAATTAAATGAAATTATTTAATTAAATGTAGTACTTACTTCTAATTAGTTAAACAAATTTATTTAATTAAACGAGAAGCCATTCCTAATTAATTAAATAAAGTTATTTAATGAAATAAGAAAAGTGTCTCTAATTAATTAAAGATTATTTAATTAAATAGAAAAAGTAATTATGATAGCATATCTCATTTTATTAAATTAAATATCTCAACTAAAGATCTCTTCAGTTCAAAAAGGAAAATTTCCAGTTCACTATTGATCAAAAATGAGTTAAATCAGTTAACTCCTTTTTCTAGTCAAATTAAATCAGTTAACTCATTATTTTACTCAAATTAAATCTGTTAACTCCCTTTAATTTGGCAATCTCCCTTTATGACTGAACTTCACCTTTAATCCTGACCGTTCATTGAAATCGATCTCAACCGTTGATGAATCCTAGAAAAGTCTATTTAAGAGACCCTCATCTCTTCATTTTCAAAGGTTGAATGAGAATTTGTATCGAATTGTTGCTGGAATTCATACACACTTTTCCTCATATTCAGATACAGAAATATCAAATTTGACCAAAAGTTGACCAGATTTAACCACGGTTGACTTGAGTTGACTAGTTTCAAAAAGAATTTTGAAATAATTAAACAAAATTATTTAATTAAATGGAGTACTTACTTCTAATTAATTAAACAAAGTTATTTAATTAAATGAGAAGTCATTCCTAATTAATTAAACGTATTTATTTAATTAAATAAGAAAAGTGGCTCTAATTAATTAAAGATTATTTAATTAAATAGAAAAAGTAATTATGAGAGCATATCTCATTTTATTAAATTAAATATCTCGACAAAATCTCTCTTCAGTTCAAAAAGGGAAGTTTCCAGTTCACTATTGATCAAAAATGAGTTAAATCAGTTAAGTCCTTTTTCTACTCAAATTGAATCAATTACCTCCTTATTTTACTCAAATTAAATCTGTTAACTCCATTTAATTTGGAAATCTCCTTTTCTGACTGAACTTCACCTTTAATCCTAACCGTTGATTGAAATCGATCTCAACCATTGATGAAGTGCAATAAAGTCTACTTAAGAGACCCTCATCTCTTCATTTTGAAAGGTTGAATGAGAATTTGAATCAAATTATTGTTGGAATTCATACTCACATTTGCTCATATTCACATACACAAAGATCAAGTTTGACCAAAAGTTGACCAGATTTAACCACGGTTGACTTGAGTTGAATAGTTTCAAAAAGAATTTTGAAATAATTAAACAAAATTATTTAATTAAATGGAATACTTACTTCTAATTATTTAAACAAATTTATTTAATTAAATGAGAAGCCATTCCTAATTAATTAAATAAAGTTATTTAATATAATAAGAAAAGTGTCTCTAATTAATCAAAAATTATTAAATTAAATAGAAAAAGTAATTATGAGAGCATATCTCATTTTATTAAATTAAATATCTCAACAAAATCTCTTTTCAGTTGAAAAAGGGAAATTTCCAGTTCACTATTGTTCAAAAATGAGTTAAATCAATTAACTCCTTTTTCTACTCAAATTGAATCAGTTAGCTCCTTATTTTACTCAAATTAAATCTGTTAACTCGTTTTAATTTGGAAATCTCCCTTTATGACTGAACTTCATCTTTAATCCTAACCGTTGTTTGAAATCGATCTCAACCGTTGATGAATTGTAGGAAAGTCTATTTAAGAGATCCTCATCTCCTCATTTTGAAAGGTTGAATGAGAATTTGCATCGAATTGTTGCTGGAATTCATACTCACATTTGCTCATATTCACATACGCAAAGATCAAGTTTGACCAAAAGTTGACCAGATTTAATCACGGTTGACTTGAGTTGACTAGTTTCAAAAATAATTTTGAAATAATTAAACGAAATTATTTAATTAAATGGAGTACTTACTTATAATTAATTAAACAAAGTTATTTAATTAAATAAGAAAAGTGTCTCTAATTAATTAAAGATTATTTAATTAAATAGAAAAAGTAATAATGAGAGGATATCTCATTTTATTAAATTAAATATCTCAACAAAATCTCTCTTCAGTTCAAAAAGGGAAATTTTCAGTTCACTATTTATCAAAAATGAGTTAAATCAGTTAACTCATTTTTCTACTCAAATTGAATCAGTTAACTCTTTATTTTACTCAAATTAAATCTGTTAATTCCTTTTAATTTGGAAATCTCCCTTTATGACTGAACTTCACCTTTAATCCTGACCGTTGATTGAAATCGATTTCAACCATTGATGAATTCCGGGAAAGTCTATTTAAGAGACCCCCATCTCTTCATTTTGAAAGGTTGCATGATAATTTACATCAAATTGTTGTTGGAATTTATACTCACATTTGCTCATATTCACATACGCGAAGATCAAGTTTGACCAAATGTTGACCAAATTTAACCACGGTTGACTTGAGTTGACTAGTTTCGAAAAGAATTTTGAAATAATTAAATGAAATTATTTAATTAAATGGAGTACTTACTTCTAATTAATTAAACAAAGTTATTTAATTAAACTAGAAGCCATTCCTAATTAATTAAATGAAGTTATTTAATTAAATAAGAAAAGTGTCTCTAATTAATTAAAGACTATTTAATTAAATAGTAAAAGTAATTATGAGAGCATATCTCATTTTATTAAATTAAATATCTCAACAAAATCACTCTTCAGTTCAAAAAGGGAAATTTAAAGTTCACTATTGATCAAAAATGAGTTAAATCAGTTGACTCCTTTTTCTACTCAAATTGAATCAGTTAACTCCTTATTTTACTCAAATTAAATATGTTAACTCCCTTTAATTTGAAAATCTTCCTTTATTACTGAACTTCACCTTTAATCCTGACTGTTGATGGAAATCGATCTCAACCGTTGATGAATTTAAGGAAGGTCTATTTAAGAGACCCTCATCTCTTCATTTTTAAAGGTTGAATGAGAATTTGAATCGAATTGTTGCTGGAATTCGTACTCACATTTGCTCATATTCAGATACGAGGTAAGTGAACAAAGTTGTGGTGCCAAAAGGGGGTATAAGTGGACACCTTTTTCCTGAAATCAGCAAATTCTGGACTTCAACAATAATTTGAAGATAGTTACGCTCAAAAGTTTAAGATATGAAAAAAATAAAAGTCGTAGTCCTTTGAATATAGTTTCTAAACTACTAATTTTTTTTCAAAATGGTTTAGTTTTAGGTCCTCAAAAAAGGGGGCCACAAAAACTGGTACTGTTTATTTCAAAAAAACATAGCATAGTACAAAGTTTGGCCCCCCTAAAATTTTAACTTTTTTTTTGAAATTCTTTAATCACTCTAGTCAAAAGTTACCTAACAGTATGTAGTTTATCCCAAATTTTTCAGGTAATTTTATAATGTGTATTTTTTTTTAATGAATTTTTAAATTAGACCCATCCCAAAAATGTGAAATATCTATGTGCTCCTCCTAGAAATGATTGAAAACTAATCTAAAATCAAAACTTCTTTTTTTCAAAGTGTGTAGAATGGAGTCTAGTTTCTAAAAAACTAAGTTGTTACAAAATTCGATGAATGAGCTAAAATCAACAGCCCAATTAGTGCATGGTGATTTTTGACAAAAAATGAACATATATTCAAAAGAAATTATAGATGAAAGACTTAAAATAGTTCAAATTAAAAATAAATTATATGGTTAGATAGCTAACACAGAGACCTATAATGTTATGTAACCTGATCTTATCGATACCCAACCACGAAGAATCTTGAAGGGGAGCACACAAGAAAAATCAATCATTTTTTGTATGTTTGCTGGAAAACACGTCTCAGACCTGTTTATAAACTCCAAACCTTTGGGTTGGATCTCCAAGGCAAAACCAAGCCTTAGGCTTGGTTTTAATGCAAAGCTTTGAATAGCGCATGCGCCCTATAGCGCGAACGCCCTATTAAAATGCTAATGAATTCAAGGTAGTGCGCATGCGCTATAGTGCGCACACACTATTGAGACCTAAATTGCAAACCAAAACCAAGAGAGAGCTGGGGGGGTGGGGCGAGGGAATGGCTATTTGTGTGTGTGAGAGAGATAGAGAGAAAGTAGGGGATGGGAGAGGGGAGAGAGAAAGTGAGAAAGAGTAGGGGTGGCAGAGAGAGTATAGGATAGGAGATAGAGGAAATGTGAGAGAGTAGGGGTGGCAAAGAGAGTACAAGATGCAAGAGAGAGGAAGTGTGAGAGAGAGAGTAGAGGTGGCAAAGAGAGAGTATGGGATGGGGGAGAGAGATTGAAAGTAGGGGATGGGAGAGAGAGGAAGTGTGAGAGAGAGTACAAGTTGGGAGAGAGAGATTGAGAGTAGGGGATGGGGGAGAGAGAGAGTAGGTGGTGGGAGATGAAGTGGGAGAGAAAGAGCGAGAGAGAGGGGGATGGGAGTGCATGTGTGTGAAAGAGAGAGAGTAGGGAATGGGAGAGGGGGAAGATAGAGTAGCTTGAGAGAGAGTAGGGGATGGAAGAGAGAGTAGGGGATGGAAGAGAGAGTAGGCGATGGGAGAGGGAGTGGGAGAGGGAGAGAGAGGGGGGATGGAAATGTGTGTAAGAGAGAAAGAGAGAGAGTAGAGAGGGAGAGAGTGAGAGAGAGAGAGAGTGAGAGAGAGTGAGAGTAGGCAGTGGGAGAGGGAGAGCGAGTGAGAGAAAAAGTAGAGGATGGGAGAGGAGAGAGGGGGGATGGGTGTGTGTGAAAGCGAGAGAGTAGGGAATGAGAGAGGGGAGAGAGAGATAGAGAGAGTAGGGGATGGGATAGAAAGAGAGTAGGCAATGGCAGAGGGAGTGGGAGAGGGAGAGAGAGGGTGGATGGAGGAGAAAGAGATTAGACAATGGTAGAGGGAGTGGGAGAGGGAGAGAGGGGGGATGGAAGTGTGTGTAAGAGAGAAAGTAGGGGATGGGAGAGAGTGTAAGAGAGAGTAGGGGTGGCAAAGAGAGAGAGTGAGAGTAGGGGATGGGAGAGAGAGGGAGAGTGAGAGAGAGAGATAGTAAGCGATGGGAGAGGGAGTAGGAGGGAGAGGGAGAGGGGGAATGGAAGTGTGTAAGAGAGATAGAGTTGGGGATGGGAGAGAGTAGACAATGGGAGAGGGAGTGAGAGAGAGAGGGGGGGGGGAATGGGAATGTGTATAAGAGAGATAGAGTAGGGGATGGGAGAGAGTGTGAGAGTTTGAGAGAGAGTAAGGGGTGGTAGAGAGAGCTTGTACAGGATGGGGGTGAGAGAGAGAGAGAGAGAGAGAGAGTATGAGAGAGAGTAGGGGATGGAAGAGAGAGAGTGAGAGTAGGGGATGGGAGAGAGAAAGTAAAGAGGGAAAGAGAGTACATGAGAGAGAGAGAGATAGTAGGTGGTGCAAGAGGGAGTGGGAGAGGGAGAGAGAGGGGGGATGGGAGTGTGTGTGACAAATCTAGAGAGTAGGGGATGGGAGAGGAGAGAGAGAGGGGGGGATGGGAATGCGTGTCTATCAAAGAGAGAGAGTAGGGGATGGGAGAGGGGAGAGAGAGAGTAGGGGATGGGGGAGAGGGAGTGGGAGAGGGAGAGAGAGAGAGGGGGAATGGGAATGTGTGTAAGAGAGATAGAGTAGGGGATGGGAGAGAGTGTGAGAGTGTGAGAGAGAGTAGGTGGTGGCAGAGAGAGCTCGTATGGGATGGGAGAGAGAGAGTGAGATTAGGGTATGGGAGTGTGAGAGAGAGTAGGGGATGGGAGAGAGAGAGAGTGAGAGTAAGGGATGGGATGGGAGAGAGAGAGAGAGTAGAGAGGGAGAGAGAGAACTTGAGAGAGAGAGATCTAGTAGGCGGTAGGAGAGGGAGAGGGAGAGAGATAGGGGGGATGGGAGTGTGCGTGACAGATGTAGAGAGTAGGGGATGGAAGATAAGAGAGTGGGGGGATAAGAGTGTGTGTGTTTGTGAAAGAGAGAGAGAGTAGGGGATGGGAGAGAATGTCAGAGTGTGAGAGAGAGTAGGGGGTGGCAGAGAGAGAGTACGAGATGG
This sequence comes from Cupressus sempervirens, assembly GCA_028749045.1. NCBI lineage: Eukaryota > Viridiplantae > Streptophyta > Pinopsida > Cupressales > Cupressaceae > Cupressus > Cupressus sempervirens. Next base: position 383,541,839 of record CM053793.1, read on the forward strand.
GAGAGACAGAGTGAAAGGATGGGAGAGATAGAGTGAAAGGATGGGAGAGAGTGAGAGAGAGAGTAGGGGGCGGCAGAGAGAGAGAGTACGGGATGAGAGAGACAGAGTGAAAGGATGGGAGAGAGTGTGAGAGAGAGTAGGGGATGGGAGAGAGTGTGAGAGAGAGTTGGGAATGGGAGAGAGAGAGAGTAAGAGTAGGGGATGGGAGAGAGAGAGAGTAGAGAGGGAAAGAGAGAACTTGAGAAAGAGAAATAGTAGGTGACCTGGGAGAGGGAGTGGGAGAGGAGGAGAGAGAGGGATGGGAGTGCGTGTGAAAAATCTAGAGAGTAGGGGATGGGAGAGAAGAGAGAGGGGGGATGGGAGTGTGAGTGTGTGTGTGTGTCTGTGAAAGAGAGAGAGTAGGGGATAGGAGAGAGTGTGAGAGTGTGAGAGAGAGTAGGGGGTGGCAAAGAGAGAGTATGAGATGGGAGAGACATAGTGAAAGGATGGGAGAGAGTGTGAGAGAGAGTAGGGGATGGGAGAGAGTGTGAGAGAGAGTTGGGAATGGGAGAGAGAGAGAGTAAGAGTAGGGGATGGGAGAGAGAGAGTAGAGAGGGAGAGAGAGAACTTGAGAGAGAGAAATAGCAGGTGACCTGGGAGAGGGAGTGGGAGAGGAGGAGAGAGAGGGATGGGAGTGCGTGTGACAAATCTAGAGAGTAGGAGATGGGAGAGAAGAGAGAGGGGGGATGGGAGTGTGAGTGTGTGTGTGTGTCTTTGAAAGAGGGAGAGTAGGGGATAGGAGAGAGTGTGAGAGTGTGAGAGAGAGTAGGGGGTGGCAAAGAGAGAGTATGAGATGGGAGAGACAGAGTGAAAGGATGGGAAAGAGTGTGAGAGAGAGTAGGAGGTGACAGAGAGAGAGAGAGAGTACGAGATGAGAGAGACAGAGTGAAAGGATGAGAGAGAGTGTCAGAGAGAGTAGGGGATGGGAGAGAGTGTGAGAGAGAGTTGGGGATTAGAGAGAGAGAGAGTAAGAGTAGGGGATGGGAGAGAGAGAGAGAGAGAGTAGAGAGGGAGAGAGAGAACTTGAGAGAGAGAGATAGTAGGTGGTGGGAGAGGGAGTGGGAGAGGAGGAGAGAGAGGGATGGGAGTGCGTGTGAGCGATCTAGAGAGTAAGGGATGGGAGAGGGGAGAGAGAGAGGGGGATGGGAGTGTGTATCTACAAAAGAGAGAGTTTAGGGGATGGGAGAGGGGAGAGAGGGAGTCGCGGATGGGAGTGTGTGTAAGAGAGAGTAGGGGATGGGAGAGAGTGTGAGAGAGAGTAGGAGGTGGTAGAGAGAGAGAGAGAGTAAGAAGTGGGAGAGGGAGGATGGGAGTGTGTGTGAGAGATCTAAAGAGTAAAGGATGGGAGAGGGGAGAGAGAGTGTGTGTAGGGGATGGGAGAGGGGAGAGAGAGTAGGAAGAGAGAGAGTAGGGAGAGAGAGAGAGTAGGGAGGGTGGAGAGTGATGTGTTCTAATATAGTGCGTTCACGCTATAGCGCGTACGCACTATGTGAAATCACCTAAAAATGGTCAAAAAGCAACTTTGGGGCCCGTTTCATTCATTCTCTGCTTTTGTTCTATTCTGCACTCTATTATCTCGACAGAAATCATGGGTTTCAACACAACAAACATTCTTTCAAAGTGGCAAACACTATTTCAAGCTAAAAAACACTATTTCAAGGTGGCAAACACTTTTGGAAGCTAACAAACACCAAATTCAATCATTGGATACACGATTTGAAGACTTTTTGAATATTCTTTGTATAGAAAAGGTTAGTGCAATCTATTTTAAATATTGTTTGTTGATATATAGATACAAATTTGATTATAATTTGACATGTTGTTTAATATATAGTGAATTCATTGAAATTTGTATGTTTCAGTGAAATGTTATTTCGAAATGGTTAGAAATTTGATAAGTCGTTTTATATATATATTGTGTATTCATTCAAATAATTATAATTTTTATATGTATTTGAATAATTTGTAATTTACACATTTTAAGTAATTCAAATGTTTGAATAATTTGACATGTAGAAATCATCATCATGCCAAGGAAGAAACCAAAAAATCAAACAAATGAAGATAGGGAGAGAGATTTGGCAATTAAAACAGATAAAATGAAATTACTACGTGAGATCGAATTGTCTCACCTTTACTCATGGGATCGAACTGTCTACTCTGTTAGCTCCATGTGGTCGGGTAAACCCTATCCCCAACCTCGTCCTATCCCCTTCAGTGCTCGAACGTTCTCAGGCACGCCATTCTAGAATGTCCCCAAGGGTCACTAAATGCCACAGGGCTGCGATCTTTGACGGGGCATATCTTGAGCTCGTGCAAGGTATGGATGTGATTCTAGTTCCTACAAGACCATGTTGCGAAGGCCTACAATAACCTCTCTCACTTTTTGGATATCACACTCCATTTTTTTTTACAACGCCATCTTGGGTGATGCTGAAACTTGCAGTGTGAGCCAGTTCAAAGTTGCCAACTGCCAAATCTCTCTCACCTTTTGTCGTGGGACCAAACTGTCTACTCCATTAGCTCCGGGTGGCCAGGTAAACCCTATCCCCAACCTCGTCCTATCCCCTTCAGTGCTCGAACGTTCTCAGGCACGCCAATCCGAAATGTCCCCAAGGGTCACTAAATGCCATAGGGCTGCGATCTTTGACGGGGCATATCTCGAAGCTCGTGCGAGGTATGGATGGGATTCTAGTTCCTACAGGACCGTGTTGTGGAGACCTACAATAAAATCTCTCGCTTTTTGGAGATCACATTCTGTTTTCATTTTACAACGCCATCTCGGGTGATGCTGAAACTTGTAGTGTTGGCTAGTACAAAGTTGCCAACTGCCAAATCTCTCTCATCTTTCATCATGGGATCAAACTGTCTCCTCCATTAGCTCCGGGTGGCCGAGTAAACCTTATCCCCAACCTCTTCTTGTCTCCTTCAGTGCTCGAACGTTCTCAGGCACGCTGAACCAGAATGTCCCTAAGGGTCACTAAATGCCACAGGGCTGCGATCTTTGACGGGGCATATCTTGAAGCTCGTGCGAGGTATGGATGCAATTCTAGTTCCTACAGGACCATGTTGCAGAGACCTACAATAACCTCTCTCACTTTTTGGAGATCACACTCCATTTTTGTTTTACAATGCCATCTCGGGTGATGCTGAAACTTGCAGTGTGGGCCAGTACAAAGTTGCCAACTGCCAAATCTCTCTCACCTTCCGTCGTGGGATCGAACTGTCTGATCCGTTAGCTCTGAGTGGCCGGGTAAACCTTATCCCCAACCTCGTCCTATCCCCTTTAGTGCTCGAACGTTCTCAGGCACGCCAATCCAGAATGTCCCCAAGGGTCACTAAATGCCATAGGGCTGCGATCTTTGACGAGGCATATCTCAGAGCTTGTGTGAGGTATGGATGTAATTCTAGTTCCTAAAGGACCGTGTTGTGGAGACCTACAATAACCTCTCTCACTTTTTGGAGATCACATTCTATTTTCATTTTACAACACCATCTCGGGTGATGCTGAAACTTGTAGTGTTGGCTAGTACAAAGTTGCCAACTGTCAAATCTCTCTCATCTTTCGTCATGGGATCAAACTGTATGCTCCATTAGCTCCGGGTGGCTGGGTAAAACCTATCCCCAACCTTGTCTTGTCCCCTTCAATGCTTGAATGTTCTCAGGCACTCCGAACCAGAATGTCCCTAAGGCTCACTAAATGCCACAGGGCTGCGATCTTTGACGGGGCATATCTCGAAGCTCGTGCAAGATATGGATGAGATTCCAATTCCTACAGGACTGTGTTACAGAGACCTACAATAACCTCTCTCACTTTTTGGAGATCACATTCTGTTTTCATTCTACAATGCCATCTCGGGTGATGCTGAAACTTGTAGTGTTGGCCAGTACAAAGTTGCCAACTGCCAAATCTCTCTCATCTTTCGTCATGGGATCAAACTGTCTGCTCCATTAGCTCCGGGTGGCTGGGTAAAACCTATCCCCAACCTTGTCTTGTCCCCTTCAATGCTTGAATTTTCTCAGGCACGCTGAACCAGAATGTCCCTAAGGGTCACTAAATGCCACAGGGCTGCAATCTTTGACGGGGCATATCTTGAAGCTTGTACAAGATATGGATGAGATTCCAATTCCTACAGGACTGTGTTGCAGAGACCTACAATAACCTCTCTCACTTTTTGGAGATCACATTCTGTTTTCATTCTACAATGCCATCTCGGGTGATGCTGAAACTTGTAGTGTTGGCCAGTACAAAGTTGCCAACTGCCAAATCTCTCTCATCTTTCGTAATGGGATCAAACTGTCTGCTCCATTAGCTCCGGGTGGCCGACTAAAACCTATCCCCAACCTTGTCTTGTGCCCTTCAATGCTTGAATGTTCTCAGGCACACCGAACCAGAATGTCCCTAAGGCTCACTAAATGCCACAGGGCTGCGATCTTTGACGGGGCATATCTCGGAGCTCGTGCGAGGTATGGATGCGATTCTAGTTCCTAAAGGACCGTGTTGCAGATACCTACAATAACCTCTCTCGCTTTTTGAAGATCACACTTCATTTTTGTTTTACAATGCCATCTCGGGTGATGCTGAAACTTGCAGTGTGGGCCAGTACAAAGTTGCCAACTGCCAAATCTCTCTCACCTTTCGTCGTGGGATCAAACTGTCTGCTCCGTTAGCTTTGAGTGGCCGGGTAAACCCTATCCCCAACCTCATCCTATCCCCTTTAGTGCTCGAACGTTCTCAGGCACGCCAATTCGGAATGTCCCCAAGGGTCACTAAATGCCATAGGGCTGTGATCTTTGACGAGGCATATCTCGGAGCTTGTACGAGGTATGGATGTGATTCTAGTTCCTACAGGACCATGTTGTGGAGACCTACAATAACCTCTCTTGCTTTTTGGAGATCACATTCTATTTTCATTTTACAACACCATCTCGGGTGATGCTGAAACTTGTAGTGTTGGCCAGTACAAAGTTGCCAACTGCCAAATCTCTCTCATCTTTCATCGTGGGATCAAATTGTCTGCTCCATTAGCTCTGGGTGGCCAAGTAAACCCTATCCCCAACCTTGTCTTGTCCCCTTCAATGCTTGAATGTTCTCAGGCATGCCGAACTAGAATGTCCCTAAGGGTCACTAAATGCCACAGGGCTGCAATCTTTGACGGGGCATATCTCGAAGCTCGTGCAAGATATGGATGAGATTCCAATTCCTACAGGACTGTGTTGCAGAGACCTACAATAACCTCTCTCACTTTTTGGAGATCACATTCCATTTTCATTCTACAATGCCATCTCGGGTGATGCTGAAACTTGTAGTGTTGGCCAGTACAAAGTTGCCAACAGCCAAATCTCTCTCATCTTTCGTCATGGGATCAAACTGTCTGCTCCATTAGCTCTGGGTGGCCGGGTAAACCCTATCCCCAACCTCTTCCTATCCCCTTCAGTGCTCGAACGTTCTCAGGTACGTTGAACCAGAATGTCCCTAAGGGTCACTAAATGCCACAAGGCTGCGATCTTTGACGGGGCATATCTATGGGTTGTCAATACTTCGACTATACTTTAAGTCAATGATTATCAATATGTGAAAAAATGGAACTCGTTGTATTTTGAAGTACTGAGAAGATGGCCTTGCCCTTCCCTAGGAGTTTCAGAAATGGGAGACATTAGGTAAGAGAGTGAAAATGTTACTATCACTTCAACGCACATGACGCAATTGGAAATGCAAATTTTGATGGTAATCATTTTCTGATAAGGGAGAGACTAGGGATGATCATTGTTACTATCTCTTTAATAGTGGAATTTTGTTTTCTCTTGAATTTGGTGGTGGGGGATCAGTGGTAAGACTCCTTGGATATTCCTTCTTATGATGTTAGTGACAAGTGTTGCTCTTTGAAAACACTTGTACAATCTTTTTTAAATTATTAGATAAAAACAAAGAATTGTAAGTATTAAACATGATTAGACTTTAGTTCCTAGAAGATCTTTATTTCCCCATCAATGCATTTAGAAAGTTAAGTTTGAAGAAGATCATAAATAGAAAAAATTAGAGAAGTGATTTAAACATTTATATTGATTGGAAACATGTGAGTCTTGAGTTTCCTCTACCTTTTAAAGAACGTTCCTTAGCTAGCAGACCTAATTCCACATTCCATAAGACTGTCATTGCGCTAAAGATTTAGGAAACCAACTGCTCTAAGATAAAGCTTCCCGGTCAATAATAATCTAGCCTATTGAGGTACATAATACTTCTCAATTAAACTTGTGTTAATTCAGTATTAATTTTTTAATTAACTAAAATTTTAGTATCTGTGTACAGGGGGTGACTGAGAAAACTATTTGAGGTCCAATTTGAAAATATATTTGTAAGGATCTCAACCATAGTTCACAACTTCGATGATTAATACATTCATTCAGGCCAGAACCTCACTACAATAAAATAATATATAAAAAAGGTAGTGAATAACGTCATGTCTAGACCCAAATCAACCAATGAAAGTCAAATTAGCATAATGTGGAACAACAATATATGCATTGAGTGGGTTGTCATAAAAAAGCTTCATAATAAAATTCATGTCTAGAATTAAAAGACCTTAAAGAACATTTATGCTTGTAACACAAATGGCCATTCAAAACTGAATATGATTACAATATGTGAAATAGCATTACAAGAACTTGTAATGCTCTTGTGAACATCATGTTAATTCTTGTAAGAATCCCTAAGATGCTTGTTATACTCGAAATTTAGTTGAAATTGAATTAATTTTTATCCCGTCGGTTAATTGGCTTAGGGTGATATATGCTTCTTGGATGGAATAATGAGTTCATGATTAACTCTGTATTAAGATCCATAGCATCTTCTAGTTATTTGCAAAGGAAATTTATAAATTACTTGCTAATGTCATATGGCTTGCTTGAGAAAGATGTCTGTGTTCTTATTGATGGGTACTAATGACTATCCACATTTAGTTCTTTAATATCCTATTTGACAAGCTTTCCATAGACATTTCTTTGCCATACTAAGTATTTTTGAAAACATATTTGAGTAGGACTATAGTAGATACTACTAGAAACAGCTTCTTTGCAGTTTTTGAGAAATACTAATAAAGCAAAAAAGAACATCTACTAGTTGGTAGACATAATGGAAACTCTCTAGCAATTGAATTTAATTTCATACATGCACATATCTAATTTAATGCCATACACAAACATATCTAACTTAACGTCATACATAAACAAACATATAATATAAAATGATAACCAATAATGTCATATACATTAACAAACACATAATATATTATGATAACCAATAATGTCGTATATGAACAAACATATCATATATTAACCAATAATGTCATACATCAAATATAGAATGTCATATGTACATCAAATGTGTATCGAATATGTCTCTCAGATGCCTATATATATACATGGGGAAGGAAACAAGTCTCTCTATATATGTATCAAATATCTCAACTACATCTTTTCCTTCCCACGAGGGGAAGGAAACAAGTCTCTCAACGTCCTCTGCCGTTGTGTGGAGGGAGACAGTGGAGATGACGGGGCCTTCCTGACATGCTCACTTGACCTCTTGTTGAGGCTCTTCTCCAGGTTCAACTAATACAAAGAAAGTAGATATGAATCAATATTTATTATACGTTGAAATCAAATATATGTACTCACAAAATCAATTATTTTCTTACCGCCAACAAATAGTCACTCTGTAAGTCCACCTCAAATGCTCATGGACGATCAGGCATGACAAGACCCTACAACAATTCAATAAATATAATCACTTATAAATAAAATTAGAAAATTTGAGATTAACTATTATAAACAACAACTAAAATGAAGAAAATTCTTTCATACCTCCGTCAGTGGCTGTGAGCTAGCCACAGCTGCGGCCACTCCACTATCAACAGACTGTCGTAGATGAGGAGGTGTGTCCGACATCATGAGCTGCACGTCATACAATACACATTATATCTAACATGAAACATGGAATAAATATAATCAAATGAATTAAATTAACATGAAACAACTGTACCTGTGTGAAGCTCGTATGATGTCTCTGCTTTGCATCTGTGGTAAAGGTTGAAGGTGTTGTGGAGAACTGATGCACATGCACATTTTTTTTGGTCAATCCTTAATATGATTACGTAATAAATATATGTATTAATTAAAATGATTAAATTGATACATACCTCAGGACTCGTCGAAGGGACAAAAAATGGGCCCGGAGGATCACTGCTAGGCCCAGGAACACTTTGACCCTAAATTTTGAACAATGTCAATAAATACTAATTAATTAATCATTCACTATACGTATGAAATGTGATCAAATTAGTAATTTACCTGTGTGTCAATGCCAAATGTCTCATTTAGGAACTGATCGGTGACAAGCCCATCATCTGCACCATCTCCGACATGAGTACCAAATGTGCATAGGGATCCACATGAAGTGCACATGTGACCACGACGTATAGAAGGCTCCCCCTCAACTAATGGGCTCGTGGAATGGATGAGAGTCTGTGTCAAAGCATTAATGGTCCCTAGAGTGCTGGCCTCTACATGTTCCTTAACAACTGAAGGAATAATCACATGCTCACGCTGTGGATGGACCACGGGTGCCCTAACTACATTAGGGTCACGACGTGCTCTGGGCCTCTCAAATGATGACCCCCCACCTCTACCCTGGGAGTCTAACATATCAAAATAATTGGGGATCTCCCCAAGGACAAACTCACAATATAATTTCTTCAAAAAATACATGGGGACCTCGTGATTGTTGCAAGGAGGGGCATCAAAAACCATCCACCATCTATCCCAAAAATTATTTCTAATAGCATCATGTATGCACCAATGGATGGAGAATCATTTAGTACCCTCTCTAACAGTATTTTTCTCATCGGGTTTTCTAAATAATGCACATATACTACCTTTTGGTATTTCCTTTTTTTTAACATCTTCATATGACAATTTATTTGCATAAAATCTTTTTTGTTCATCCCTCTTAGCCCGCCAAATATCTAACTGACCACTAACTGAGGCTATCTGAGTGTTAATGGATTCGAGGGATGATGCCAATTGAGCCCTCATTGGATTGGTTTGTCCGAATTCTTTCAACCGAGCAATGATTCCTTCTAATTCAGTTTTGCCTCTCTCTATTTCATTTCTTAGATTTTCTTGTGTGCTCGGTGGAGGTCTTGCAATTGGTTCAGGTTGTGGAATTTGTTCTTCTTGAGGAGGGTTTTGGTTTTGGAGTTCTTGAGGGTTTTGATGTTCTTGTCAATTTTCTGGTTGATTATGAACATTTCCTGATAAAAAACCAATTGAAATTCAAATAAATAAACAAATCTAAATGAAATTTGTAAAAACCCTACAAAAGAATATAAAAAACTTACAAAACAATATGAAAAATATATCAAACAATGCAAAGTTAGGTTTATATTACTTACGGTGTCGTCGTGGGTGCGCTTGTGGTCTTGGATTTCGTCGATGAGGAGGCATTTTGGCAAATGGTAGTGCAAATGTTGAGTCTTTAACTCGCGTACGCGCTGCTCACTGTAGGAGTAAACGAAAATGGTAATGAAAATGATAGGCTGCGGGTTTGCAGCCCATCATACATACTTTTTATTTTTAGAAAGCGCGTATGCACTATAGCGCGCACGCGCTGTTTAAAATAGCAAAAAAAAAATCGTTGTCACCTTTTTCGCACCACAACTCAGTGCATATACCCTACGCAAAGATCAAGTTTGACCAAAAGTTGACCAGATTTAACCACGGTTGACTTGAGTTGAATAGTTTCGAAAAGAATTTTGAAATAATTAAACAAAATTATTTAATTAAATGGAGTACTTACTTCTAATTAATTAAACAAAGTTATTTAATTAAATGAGAAGCCATTCCTAATTAATTAAATGAAGTTATTTAATTAAATAACAAAAGTGTCTCTAATTAATTAAATATTATTTAATTAAATAGAAAAAGTAATTATGAGAGCATATCTCATTTTATTAAATTAAATATCTCAACAAAATCTCTCTTCAGTTCAAAAAGGGAAATTTTCAGTTCACTATTGATCAAAAATGAGTTAAATTAGTTAACTCTTTTTTCTACTCAAATTGAATCAGTTAACTCCTTATTTTACTCAAATTAAATCTATTAACTCCCTTTAATTTGGAAATCTCCCTTTATGACTGAACTTCACCTTTAATCCTGACCGTCGATTAAAATTGATCTCAACCGTTGATGAATTCCAAGAAAGTCTATTTAAGAGACCCTCATCTGTTCATTTTGAAAGGTTGAATGAGAATTTGCATCGAATTGTTGCTGGAATTCATACTCACATTTGCTCATATTCACATACGAAAAGATCAAGTTTGACCAAAAGTTGACCAGATTTAACCACGGTTGACTTGAGTTGACTAGTTTCAAAAATAATTTTTAAATAATTAAACAAAATTATTTAATTAAATAGAGTACTTACTTCCAATTAATTAAACAAAGTTATTTAATTAAATGAAAAGCCATTCTTAATTAATTAAATGAAGTTATTTAATTAAATAAGAAAAGTGTCTCTAATTAATTAAAGATTAGTTAATTAAATAGAAAAAGTAATTATGAGAGCATATCTCATTTTATTAAATTAAATATCTCAACAAAATCTCTCTTCAGTTCAAAAAGGAAAATTTCAAATTCACTGTTGATAAAAAATGAGTTAAATGAGTTAACTCATTTTTCTACTCAAATTGAATCAGTTAACTCCTTATTTTACTCAAATTAAATCTGTTAACTCCTTTTAATTTGGAAATCTCCCTTTATGACTGAACTTCACCTTTAATCCTGACCGTTGATTGAAATCGATCTCAACCATGGATGAATTTTAGGAAAGTCTATTTAAAAGACCCTCATCTCTTCATTTTGAAAGGCTGAATGAGAATTTGCATCAAATTGTTGTTGGAATTCATACTCACATTTGCTCATATTCAAATACGCACATATCAAGTTTGACCAAAAGTTGACCAGATTTAACCAAGGTAATTAAATGAAATTATTTAATTAAATGGAGTACTTACTTCTAATTAATTAAACAAAATTATTTAATTAACTGAGAAGCCATTCCTAATTAATTAAATGAATTTATTTAATTAAATAAGAAAAGTGTCTCTAATTAATTAATGATTATATAATTAAATAAAAAAAGTAATTATGAGAGCATATCTCATTTTTTAAAATTAAATATCTCAACAAAATCTCTCTTCAGTTCAAAAAGGGAAATTTCCAGTTCACTATTGATCAAAAATGAGTTAAATTGGTTGACTCCTTTTTCTACTCAAATTGAATAAGTTAACTCCTTATTTTACTCAAATTAAATCTGTTAACTCCATTTAATTTGGAAATCTCCCTTTATGACTGATCTTCACCTTTAATCCTGACCGTTGATTGAAATCGATCTCAACCATTGATGAATTCAAGGAAAGTCTATTTAAGAGACCCTCATCTCTTCATTTTCAAAGGTTGAATGAGAATTTGCATCGAATTGTTGCTGGAATTTATACTCACATTTGCTCATATTCACATATGCAAAGATCAAGTTTGACCAAAAGTTGATCAAATTTAACCATGGTTGACTTGAGTTGACTAGTTTCGAAAAGAATTTTGAAATAATTAAACGAAATTATTTAATTAAATGAGTACTTACTTCTAATAAATTAAACAAAGTTATTTCATTAAATGAGAAGCCATTCCTAATTAATTAAATGGAGTTATTTAATTAAATAACAAAAGTGTCTCCAATTAATTAAAGATTATTTAATTAAATAGAAAAAGTAATTATGAGAGCATATCTCATTTTATTAAATTAAATATCTCAACAAAATCTCTCTTCAGTTCAAAAAGGCAAATTTCCAGTTCACTATTGATAAAAAATGAGTTAAATCTGTTAACTCCTTTTTCTACTCAAATTGAATCAGTTAACTCCTTACTTTACTCAAATTAAATCTGTTAACTCCTTTTAATTTGGAAATCTCCCTTTATGACTGAACTTCACCTTTAATCCTGACCGTTGATTGAAATCGATTTCAACCGTTGATGAATTCTGAGAAAGTCTATTTAAGAGACCCCCATCTCTTCATTTTGAAAGGTTGCATGATAATTTACATCAAATTGTTGTTGGAATTTCACATACGCAAAGATCAAGTTTGACCAAATGTTGACCAAATTTAACCACGGTGGACTTGAGTTGACTAGTTTCAAAATTTTTTTTGAAATAATTAAACGAAATTATTTAATTAAATGGAGTACTTACTTCTAATTAATTAAACAAAGTTATTTAATTAAATGAGAAGCCATTCGTAAAATTAATTAAATGAAGTTATTTAACTAAATAGGAAAACTGCCTCTAATTAATTAAAGATTATTTAATTAAATAGAAAAAGTAATTATGAGAGCATATCTCATTTTATTAAATTAAATCTCTCAACAAAATATCTCTTCAGTTCAAAAAGAGAAATTTCTGGTTCACTATTGATAAAAAATAAGTTAAATCAGTTAACTCCTTTTTCTACTCAGATTGAATCAGTTGACTCCTTATTTTACTCAAATTAAATATGTTAACTCCCTTTAATTTGGAAATCTCCCTTTATGACTTAATTTCACCTTTAATCCTGACCATTGACTGAAATCGATCTCGACCGTTGATGAATTCCAAGAAAGTCTATTTAATAGACCGTCATTTCTTCATTTTGAAAGGTTGAATGAGAATTTGCATCGAATTGTTGCTAGAATTGATACTCACATTTGCTCACATTCACATACGCAAAGATCAAGTTTGACCAAAAGTTGACCAGATTTAACCACGGTTGACTTGAGTTAACTAGTTTCAAAAAAATTTTGAAATAATTAAACGAAATTATTTAATTAAATGGAGTACTTACTTCTAATTAATTAAACAAATTTATTTAATTAAATGAGAAGCCATGTCATGCCCAAACTACATAGGCAAAACGCAATTTTTTGAATAGATTTAATTGGAAATAATTCGACCTTTGCCAATAATTTCTTTTAAATGAAAATCCATAAAGCCTAATTACAACCTTAACATACAAGAATATGAATTATCCGTTTTAAATCATAAATGCAAGAATTGTTTGATTCAAATAATCATGCTACCTGAATCTAAATCCATGATCATAATTTTCATTTTCAGCATGAAAGAAAACTGGAAATTTTACCAAATTGAACATCATCAATTCCATCCTATTTTTGAGATACATCCATCAAATTTAAATCACGATTTAATCACATGATAACCAATTATACTCAACCACCAATTTTATTGGCAAACCTGATTCAAAGGCTCAGCCGGGAAAGAACCAGGAAGAAAACTCGGCTTCGTTGCCATTTACAAAAAAGTTTAAAATACAATTTACAACAGGATATCAATCCCAAATTTCAACAATATAGTTGAATTTTCTTTATTTCCCTCATCAAGGGATTCATTTCAATTTTTGCAACACAGTTATACGAACCGAGGAGGAAACAAATATCTGATCGGGTGACAACCAAGCATAACCAAGAAACAATCAAACAAGCATAATCATACATGGTTTACACAATAGAATTCACAATGAATCAAAACTAGGGAAAGGTGGATTCTTCCAACCAGGAGAAGTCAAGCACAACACCAAACAGATGCCCAATCGGGGCTATATACCAAGAACTTCCATTCTTCCATTTCAACATACCAAAATCATACCATAAACATACAAGGTTTGTGCTGATAGGTAGGGTCCCATAACACCCTACCCTTTCTCCCTCTTCTCATCTTGAGAAGAGACTCTACACTTGTTGGAGTCCGACTAAACAGACCTTCCCCAAAATTGGTCACTTCTGCCCTCTTCAAGGGTGAGTAATACCAAAACTCCCATGCAAGAAAAACTCAAAATTGCAAACATAAACATGAAAGGAAATCATCCAAAAAGATAACATGGTTTTCAAAGCTTTTCAACATACCCACAAATATACAAACAGTGAAACAACAACAAGGTAGCATAAGCATGAAACAAGAATGAAATTTGAGCAAGGGAGATGAGAATTCCAACCTTGACCAAGAAGTAATGGAAAATGAACAAATTTGAGTAGAGTTTCCTTCTCCTTCCTTCAATCTTCAAGAACTTCTCTCTAAATGTAGAGATTGGGTAACAACCAACTAGTCCAAGGAAGGCCTCTAAATAAGCCTCCAACTCAACCACCCAAAAAGGAGCAATAGCTATCACCTACCCACCTACAAATCTAAAAATTCCTAACTCTACCCACACCATGGTTAAACACTAAGTGGAGGTGGGGTGATGACACTCAAGATAGCCACTTGCAATTTTCGCACAAAGGTAAAATGAGACTTTTTGAGTGATCTCCAAAGTCAACAAAAGGGGCTTAAGGGTTGGAAAAGACCCCCAACCCATACCCATACCCTTTGGGTATAATTATTTCATGTTTTAAAGCCTTAGGAATAGGTTTAGAGCCAAACAAAAGCTAGGAAAATAATTAGGACCAACTAACAACTCTAAAATGTAGATTAAGCTCTAATCTAGATTAAGGATGACTAAACTTGATTAAGAATTAAATTAGCAAAAGATACTAACTTAATCCAACTTAGGTCCAAGGGTTACACAGCTAACCCTAACTACCACACTAGAATGCATAAGAAATTTCACGAGTGTCAAGTGACACTATAAGAATACAGTTACGAACATTAACATTTACTGATCACGAAAAGATACATTCATACATCTCACAATATAATTTAGTTTTGATCAACATGGTTTCCACAATAGCACATAAGGATCAGTTTTGTTCCTCCGTCAGATTTCTCGGCTAAAATATCCTGCACACCCATTGCACACATCAGTAGTTCCATAAAATCACATGCACATATGTATATATGCAATAGGGATTCACATAATTGAAACATACATCTTAAAATCAATCAGGGTTTCTTTTTTTTTCCTACTCATATCCTTAATCAATAAAATTCCATAAAATTCCATAATTGCATCAAATTGTTGCTGGAATTCATACTCACATTTGCTCATTTCACATACGCAAAGATCAAGTTTGACCAAAAGTTGACCAGATTTAACCACAGTTGACTTGAGTTGACTAAATTCAAAAAGAATTTTGAAATAATTAAACAAAATTATTTAATTAAATGGAGTACTTACTTCTAATTAATTAAACAAAGTTATTTAATTAAATGAGAAGCCATTCCTAATTAATTAAATGAAGTTATTTAATTAAATAAGAAAAGTGTCTCTAATTAATTAAAGATTACTTAATTAAATAGAAAAAATAATTATGAGAGCATATCTCATTTAATTTAATTTAATATCTCAACACAATCTCTCTTCAGTTCAAAAAGGAAAATTTCCAGTTCACTATTGATAAAAAATGAGTTAAACAAGTTAACTCCTTTTTCTACTCAAATTGAATCAGTTAACTCCTTATTTTGCTCAAATTAAATCTGTTAACTCCCTTTAATTTAGAAATCTCCCTTTATGACTGAACTTCACCTTTAATCCTGACCGTTGATTGAAATCGATCTCAACCATTGACGAATTCCAAGAAAGTCTATTTAATAGACCCTCATCTCTTCATTTTGAAAGGTTGAATGATAATCTACATCGAATTGTTTCTAGAATTCATACTCACATTTGCTCATATTCACATACGTAAATATCAAGTTTGACAAAAAAGTTGACCAAATTTAACCACGGTTGACTTGAGTTGACTAGTTTTGAAAAGATTTTTGAAATAATTAAACGAAATTATTTAATTAAATGAAGTACTTACTTATAATTAATTAAACAAAGTTATTTAAGTAAATGAGAAGTCATTCCTAATTAATTAAATTAAGTTATTTAATTAAATAAGAAAAGTGTCTCTACTTAATTAAAGACTATTTAATTAAATAGAAAAAGTAATTATGAGAGCATATCTCATTTTATTAAATTAAATATCTCAACAAAATCTCTCTTCAGTTCAAAAAGGGAAATTTCCAGTTCACTATTGATCAAAAATGAGTTAAATCAGTTACCTCCTTTTTCTACTTAAATTGAATCAGTTAACTCCTTATTTTACTCAAATTAAATCTGTTAACTCTCTTTAATTTGGAAATCTCGCTTTATGACTGAACTTCAGCTTTAATCCTGACCGTTGATTTGAATCGATCTCAACCGTTGATGAATTTCAGGAAATTCTATTTAAAAGACCCTCATCTATTCATTTTGAAAGGCTGAATGAGAATTTACATCGAATTATTGTTAGAATTCATACTCACATTTGCTCATATTCACATACGCAAAGATCAGGTTTGACCAAAAATTGACCAAATTTAACCACGGTTGACTTGAGTTGACTAGTTTCGAAAAGAATTTTGAATTAATTAAACAAAATTATTTAATTAAATGGAGTACTTACATCTAATTAATTAAACAAAGTTATTTAATCAAATGAGAAGCCATTCCTATTTAATTAAATAAGAAAAGTGTCTCTAATTAATTAAAGATTATTTAATTAAATAGATAAAGTAATTATGACAGCATATCTGATTTTATTAAATTAAATATCTCAACAAAATCTCTCTTCAGTTGAAAAAGGGAAATTTCCAGTTCACTATTGATAAAAAATGAGTTAAATTAGTTAACACCTTTTTCTACTAAAATTGAATCAGTTAACTCATTATTTTACTCAAATTAAATCTGTTAACTCCCTTTAATTTGGAAATGTCCCTTTATGACTGAACTTCACCTTTCATCCTAACCATTGATTGAAATCGATCTCAACCGTTGATGAATTTCAGGAAAGTCTATTTAAGAGACCCTCCTCTCTTCATTTTGAAAGGTTGAATGAGATTATTGTTAGAATTGATACTCACATTTGCTCATATTCACATACGCAAAGATCAAGTTTGACCAAAAGTTGACAAGATTTAACCACTGTTGACTTGAGCTGACTAGTTTCGAAAAGAATTTTAAAATAATTACACGAAATTATTTAATTAAATGGAGTACTTACTTCTAATTAATTAAACAAAGTTATTTAATTGAATGAGAAGCCATCCCTAATTAATTAAATGAAGTTATTTAATTAAATAAGAAAAGTGTCTCTAATTAATTAAAGATTATTTATTAAATAGAAAAAGTAATTATCAGAGCATATCTCATTTTATTAAATTAAATATCTCAACAAAATCTTTCTTCAGTTCAAAAAGGTAATTTCCAGTTCACTATTGATCAAAAATGAGTTAAATCAGTTAACTCCTTTTTCTACTCAAATTTAATCAGTTAACTCATTATTTTACTCAAATTAAATCTGTTAACTCTATTTAATTTGGAAATCTTCCTTTATGACTGAACCTCACCTTTAATCCTGACCGTTGATTGAAATCGATCTCAATCGTTGATGAATTCCAACAAAGTCTATTTAAGAGACCCTCATCTCTTCATTTTTAAAGGTTGAATGAGAATTTGCATCGAATTGTTGCTGGAGTTCATACTCACATTTGCTCATATTCACATACACAGAGATAAAGTTTGACCAAAAGTTGACCAGATATAACCACAGTTGACTTCAATTGACTTGTTTCGAAAAGAATTTTAAAATAATTAAACAAAATTATTTAACTAAATTGAGTACTTACTTCTAATTAATTTTAAAAAGTTATTTAATTAAATGAGAAGCCATTCCTAATTAATTAAATGAAGTTATTTAATTAAATAAGAAAAGTGTCTCTAATTAATTCAAGATTATTTAATTAAATAGAAATAGTAATTATGAGAGCATATCTCATTTTATTAAATTAAATATCTCAGCAAAATCTCTTTTCAGTTCAAAAAGGGAAATTTCTAGTTCACTATTGATAAAAAATGAGTTAAATCAGATAACTCCCTTTTCTACTCTATTTGAATCAATTAACTCCTTATCTTACTCAAATTAAATCTATTAACTCCCTTTAATTTGGAAATCTCCCTGTATGAATTAACTTCACCTTTAATCCTGACCGATGATTGAAATTGATCTCAACCATTGATGAATTCTAGGAAAGTCTATTTAAGAAACCCTCATCTCTTCATTTTGAAAGGTTGATTTAGAATTTGCACCGAATTGTTGCTGGAATTCATACTCACATTTGCCCATATTCACATACGCAAAGATCAAGTTTCTCCAAAAGTTGACTAGATTTAACCACAGTTGACTTGAGTTGACTAGTTTCGAAAAGAGTTTTGAAATGATTAAATGAAATTACTTAATTAAATGGAGTAATTACTTCTAATTAATTAAACAAAGTTATTTAATTGAATGAGATGCCATTCCTAATTATTTAAATGCAGTTATTTAATTAAATAAGAAAAGTGTCTCTAATTAATTAAATATTACTTAATTAAATAGAAAAAGTTATTATGAGAGCATATCTCATTTTATTAAATTAAATATCTGAACAAAATCTCTCTTCAGTTCAAAAAGGGAAATTTCCAGTTCACTATTGATAAAAAATGAGTTAAATTAATTAACTCCTTTTTCTACTCAAATTGAATCAGTTAACTCATTATTTTACTCAAATTAAATCTGTTAACTCTCTTTAATTTGAAAATCTCCTTTTATGACTGAACTTCACCTTTAATCCTGACCGTTGATTGAAATCGATCTCAACCGTTGATGAATTTTAGGAAAGTCTATTTAAGAGACCCTCATCTCCTCATTTTGAAAGGTTGAATGAGAATTTACATCGAATTGTTGCTGGAATTCATACTCACATTTGCTCATATTCACATACGCAGAGATCAAGTTTGACCAAAAGTTGACCAGATTTAACCACGGTTAACTTGAGTTGACTAGTTTCGAAAAGAATTTTGAAATAATTAAATGAAATTATTTAATTAAATGGAGCACTTATTTCTAATTAATTAAACAAAGTTATTTAATTAAATGACAAACCATTCCTAATTAATTAGATGAAATTATTTACATAAATAAGAAAAGTGTCTCTAATTAATTAAAGATTATTTAATTAAATAGAAAAAGTAATTATGAGAGCAGATCTCATTTTGTTAAATTAAATATCTCAACAAAATCTCTCTTCAGTTCAAAAAGGGAAATTTCCAGTTCACTATTGATCAAAAATGAGTTAAATCAGTTAACTCCTTTTTCTACTCAAATTGAATCAGTTAACTCTTTATTTTACTCAAATTAAATCTGTTAACTCCCTTTAATTTGGAAATCTCCCTTTATGAGTGAACTTCAACTTTAATCCTAACCGTTGATTGAAATCGATCTCAACCATTGATGAATTCCAAGAAAGTCTATTTAAGAGACCCTCATCTCTTCATTTTGAAAGGTTGAATGAGAATTTGCATCAAATTGTTGCTGGAATTGATGCTCACATTTGCTCATATTCACATACGCAGAGATCAAGTTTAGAAAAAAGTTGACTAGAGTTAACCAAGATTGACTTGAGTTGACTAGATTGCTAAATAATTTTTAAATAATTAAATGAAATTATTTAATTAAATGAAGTACTTACTTCTAATTAATTAAATAATACTATTTAATTAAATGAGAAGTCATTCCTAAATAATTAAATGAAGTTATTTAATTAAATAAGAATAGTGTCTCTAATTAATTAAAAATTACTTAATTAAATAGAAAAAGTAAGTATGAGAGCATATCTCATTTTATTAAATTAAATATCTCAACAAAATCTCTTTTAAGTTCAAAAAGGGAAATTTTTTTTTGACTATTGATCAAAAATGAGTTAAATTAGTTAACTCCGTTTTCTACTCAAATTGAATCAGCTAGCTTCTTATTTTACTGAAATTAAATTTGTTAACTCCCTTTAATTTGGAAATGTTCCTGTATGACTGAACTTCACCTTTAATCCTGACCGCTGAATGAAATCGATCTCAACCATTGATGAATTTCAGGAAAGTCTATTTTAGAGACCCTCATCTCTTCATTTTGAAAGGTTGAATGAGAATTTGCATCGAATTGTTGCTGAAATTCATACTCACCTTTGCTCATATTCACATACGTAGACATCAAGTTTGACCCAAAGTTGACCAGATTTAACCACGGTTGACTTGAGTTGACTAGTTTCAAAAAGAATTTTGAAATAATTAAACGAAATTATTTAATTAAATGGAGTACTTACTTCTAATTAATTAAACAAAGTTATTTAATTAAATGAGAAGCCATTGCTAATTAATTAAATGAAGTTATTTAATTAAATAAGAAAAGTGTCTCTAATTAATTAAAGATTATTTAATTAAATTAAAAAATTAATTATGAGAGCATGTCTGATTTTATTAAATTAAATATCTCAACAAAATCTCTCTTCAGTTCAAAAAGGAAAATTTCCAATTCGCTATTGATAAAAAATGAGATAAATCAGTTAAGTCCTTTTTCTACTCAAATTGAATCAGTTAACTCCTTATTTTACTCAAATTAAATCTATTAACTCCATTTAATTTAAAAATCTCCCTTTATGACTGAACTTCAGCTTTAATCCCGACCGTTGATTGAAATCGATCTTAACCGTTGATGAATTCCAGAAAAGTCTATTTAAGAGACTCTCATCTCTTCATTTTTAAAGGTTAAATGAGAATTTGCATCGAATTGTTGCTAGAATTCATACTCACATTTGCTCATATTCACATATGCAAAGATCAAGTTTGACCAAAAGTTGATTATATTTAACCACGGTTGACTAGTTTCGAAAAGAATTTTGAAATAATTAAATAAAATTATTTAATTAAATTGAGTACTTACTTCTAATTAATTAAACAA
The DNA here is from genome assembly GCA_028749045.1 of Cupressus sempervirens. Taxonomy (NCBI): domain Eukaryota; kingdom Viridiplantae; phylum Streptophyta; class Pinopsida; order Cupressales; family Cupressaceae; genus Cupressus; species Cupressus sempervirens. Next base: position 383,562,713 of record CM053793.1, read on the forward strand.
AGTTATTTAATTAAATGAGAAGCCATTCCTAATTAATTAAATAAAGTTATTTAATTAAATAAGAAAAGTGTCTCTAATTAATTAAAAATTATTTAATTAAATAGAAAAAGTAATTATGAGAGCATATCTCATTTTATTAAATTAAATATCTCAACAAAATCTCTCTTCAGTTCAAAAAGGGAAATTTTGAGGTCACTATTGATCAAAAATGAGTTAAACTTGTTAACTCCTTTTTGTACTCAAATTGAATCAGTTAACCCCTTATTTTACTCAAACTAAATCTGTTAACTCTCTTTAATTTGGAAATCTCCTTTATGACTGAACTTCACCTTTAATCTTAACCGTTGATTGAAATCAATCTCAACCATTGATGAATTCCAGGTAAGTCTATTTAAGAGACCCTCATTTCTTCATTTTGAAAGGTTGAATGAGAATTTGCATCGAATTGTTGCTGAAATTCATACTCACATTTGCTCATATTCACATACGCAGAGATCAAGTTGGACCAAAAGTTGACCAGATTTAACCATGGTTGACTTGAGTTGACTAGTTTCAAATTTTTTTTCGAAATAATTAAATGAAATTATTTAATTAAATGGAGTACTTACTTCTAATCAATTAAACAATGTTATTTAATTAAATGAGAAGCCATTCCTAATTAATTAAATGAAGTTATTTAATTAAATAAGAAAAGTGTCTCTAATTAATTAAAGATTATTTAATTAAATAGTAAAAGTAATTATGAGATTATATCTTATTTTATTAAATTAAATATCTCAACAAAATCTCTCTTCAGTTTGAAAAGGGAAAATTTCAGTTCACTATTGATAAAAAATGAGTTAAATCAGTTAACTCTTTTTTCTGCTCAAATTGAATCAGTCAACTCTTTATTTTACTCAAATTAAATCTATTAACTCTCTTTAATTTGGAAATCTCCCTTTATGACTAAACTTCACATTGAATCCTGACCGCTGATTTAAATCGATCTCAACCATTGATGAATTTCAAAAAAAGTCTATTTAAGAGACCCTCATCTCTTCATTTTGAAAGCTTAAATGAGAATTTGCATGAAATTGTTGCTGGAATTTATACTCACATTTGTTCATATTCACATACACAGAGATCAAGTTCGACCAAAAGTTGACCAGATTTAACCACGGTTGACTTCAGTTGACTCATTTCGAAAAGAATTTTGCAATAATTAAACAAAATTATTTAATTAAAAGGAGTACTTACTTCCAATTAATTAAACAAAGTTATTTAATTAAATGAGAAGCCATTCCTAATTAAATAAATGAAGTTATTTAATTAAATAAAAAAAGTGTCTCTAATTAATTAAAGATTATTTAATTAAATAGAAAAAGTAATTATGAGAGCATATCTCATTTTATTAAATTAAATATCTCAACAAAATCTCTCATCAGTTCCAAAAGAGAAATTTGTAGTTCACTATTGATGAAAAATGAGTTAAATGAGTTAACTCTTTTTTCTACTCAAATTGAATCAGTTAACTCCTTATTTTACTCAAATTAAATCTGTTAACTCCCTTTAATTTGGAAATCTCCCTTAATTACTGAACTTCACCTTTAATCCTGACCATCGATTGAAATCGATCTGAACTATTGATGAATACCAGAAAAGTCTATTTAAGAGACCCTCATCTCCTCATTTTGAAAGGTTGAATGAGAATTTGCATTAAATTTTTGCTAGAATTCATACTCACATTTGCTCATATTCACATACACAGAGATCAAGTTTGACCAAAAGTTGACTAGATTTAAAGATGGTTGACTTGAGTTGATTAGTTTCGAAAAGAATTTTGAAATAATTAAATGAAATTATTTAATTAAATGGAGTACTTACTTCTAATTAATTAACAAAGTTATTTAATTAAAAGAGAAGCCATTCCTAATTAATTAAATGAAGTTATTTAATTAAATAAGAAAAGTGTCTCTAATTAATTAAATAAAAAAACTAATTATAAGAGAAAATTTAATTTTATTAAATTAAATATCTCAACAAAATCTCTCTTCAGTTCAAAAAGGGAAATTTCTAGTTCACTATTGATTAAAAATGAGTTAAATCAGTTAACTCCTTTTTTTAATCAAATTGAATTAGTTAACTCCTTATTTTACTCAAATTAAATCTGTTAAGTCCCTTTAATTTGGAAATCTACTTTTATGACTGAACTTCACCTTTAATCCTGACCACTGATTGAAATCGATCTCAACCGTTGATGAATTCCAAGAAAGTCTATTTAAGAAACTCTCATCTCTTCATTTTGAAAGGTTGAATGAGAATTTGAATTGAATTGTTGTTGAAATTCATACTCACATTTGCTCATATTCACATACGCAGAGATCAAGTTTGATCAAAAGTTACCAGATTTAACTACGGTTGACTTGAGTTGACTTGTTTCGAAAAGAATTTTAAAATAATTAAATAAAATTATTTCATTAAATAGAGTACTTACTTCTAATTAATTAAACTATGTTATTTAATTAAATGAGAAGCCATTCCTAATTAATTAAATGAAGTTATTTAATTAAATAAGAAAAGTGTCTCTAATTAATTAAAAATTACTTAATTAAATAGAAAAAGTAATTATGAGAGCATATCTCATTTTATTAAATTAAATATCTGATGAAAATCTTTTTTCAGTTCAAAAAGAGAAATTTCCAGTTCACTATTTATCAAAAATGAGTTAAAGTAGTTAACTCCTTTTTCTACTCAAATTTAATCAGTTAACTCCTTATTTTACTCAAATTAAATCTATTAACTCCCTTTAATTTGGAAATGTCCCTTTATGACTGAACTTCACCTTTAATCCTGACCGCTGATTGAAATCGATCTCAACCGTTGATGAATTCCAGGAAAGTTTATTTAAGAGACCTTCATCTCTTCATTTTGAAAGGTTGAATGAGAATTTGCATGGAATTGTTGCTTGAATTCATACTCACATTTTCTCATACTCACATACGAAGAAATCAAGTTTGACCAAAAGTTGACCAGATTTAACCACGATTGACTTGAGTTGACTAGTTTTGAAATTTTTTTTGAAATAATTAAACGAAATTATTTAATTAAATGGAGTACTTACTTCTAATTAATCAAACAAAGTTATTTAATTAAATGAGCAGCCATTCCTAATTAATTAAATGCAGTTATTTAATTAAATAAGAAAAGTGTCTCTAATTAATTAAAGATTATTTAATTAAATAGAAAATGTAATTATGAGAGCATATCTCATTTAATTAAATTAAATATCTCAACAAAATCTCTCTTCAGTTCAAAAAGTGAAATTTCCATTTCACTATTGATCAAAAATGAGTTAAATCAGTTAACTCCTTTTTCTACTCAAATTGAATCAGTTAACTCCTTATTTTACTCAAATTAAATCTGTGAACTCTCTTTAATTTAAAAATCTGCCTTTATGACTAAACTTCACCTTTAATCCTAACCGTTGATTGAAATCGATCTTAACCGTTGATGAACTCCAGAAAAGTCTATTTAAGAGACCCTCATATCTTTTTTTTAAAGGTTGAATGAGAATTTGCATCAAATTGTTGCTGAAATTCATACTCACATTTGCTCATATTCACATACGCAAAGATCAAGTTTGACCAAAAGTTGACCAGATTTAACTACGGTTGACTTGAGTTGACTAGTTTCAAAAATAATTTTGAAATAATTAAACGAAAGTATTTAATTAAACGGAGTACTTACGTCTAATTAATTAAACAAAGTTATTTAATTAAATGAGAAGCCATTCCTAATGAATTAAATGAAGTTATTTAATTGAATAAGAAAAGTGTCTCTAATTAATTAAAGATTATTTAATTAAGCAGAAAAAGTAATTATGAAAGCATATCTCATTTTATTAAATTAAATATCTCAACAAAATCTCTCTTCAGTTCAAAAAGGGAAATTTCTAGTTCACTATTGATCAAAAATGGGTTAAATCAATTAACTCCTTTTTCTACTCAAATTGAATTAGTTAACCCCTTATTTTACTCAAATTAAATCTGTTAACTCTCTTTAATTTGGAAATCTCCCTTTATGACTGAACTTCACCTTTAATCCTGATCGTTTATTGAAATCGATCTCAATTGTTGATGAATTCTAGGAAAGTCTATTTAAGAGACCCTCATCTCTTCATTTTGAAAGGTTGAATGAAAATTTGCATCGAATTTTTGCTGAAATTCATACTCATATTTGCTCATATTCACATACGTAGAGATGAAGTTTGACCAAATTTAACCACGGTTGACTTGAGTTGACTAGTTTTGAAAAAAAATTTGAAATAATTAAACGAAATTATTTAATTAAATGGAGTACTTACTTCTAATTAATTAAACAAATTTATTTAATTAAATGAGAAGCCATTCCTTAATAATTAAATGAAGTTATTTAATTAAATAAGAAAAGTGTCTCTAATTAATTTAAGATTACTTAATTAAATAGAAAAAGTAATTGTGAGAGCATATGTCATTTTATTAAATTAAACATCTTAACAAAATTTCTCTTCAGTTCAAAAAGGGAAATTACGAGTTTACTATTGATAAAAAATGAGTTAAATCAGTTAACTCATTTTTCTACTCAAATTGAATTAGTTAACTCTTTATTTTACTCAAATTAAATCTATTAACTCCCTTTAATTTGGAAATCTCCTTTTATGACTCAACTTCACCTTTAATCCTGACCGTTGATTGAAATCGATCTCAACCGTTGATGAATTTTAGCAAAGTCTATTTCAGAGACCCTCATCTCTTCATTTTGAAATGTTGAATGAGAATTTACATCGAATTGTTGCTGGAACTCATACTCACATTTTCTCATATTCACATACGCAAAGATCAAGTTTGACCAAAAATTTACCAAATTTAGCCATGGTTGACTTGAGTTGACTAGTTTCGAAAGAATTTTGAAATAATTAAACGAGATTATTTAACTAAATGGAGTACTTACTTCTAATTAATTAAACAAAGTTATTTAATTAAATGAGAAGCCATTCCTAATTAATTCAATGAAGTTATTTAATTAAATAAGAAAAGTGTCTCTAATTAATTAAAGATTACTTAATTAAATAGAAAAAGTAATTATGAGAGCATATCTCATTTTATTAAATTAAATATTTCAACAAAATCTCTCTTCAGTTCAAAAAGGGAAATTTCTAGGTCACTATTGATAAAAAATGAGTTAAATGAGTTAACTCGTTTTTCTACTCAAATTGAATCAATTAACTCCTTATTTTACTCAAATTAAATCTGTTAACTCCCTTTAATTTGGAAATCTCTTTTTATGACTAAACTTCACCTTTAATCCTAACCGTTGATTGAAATCGATCTCAACCATTGATGAGTTCGAAGAAAGTCTATTTAAGAGACCCTCGTCTCTTCATTTTAAACGTTTGAATGAGAATTTGCATCAAATTGTTGCTGAAATTCATACTCACATTTTCTCATATTCACATATGTAATGCCCCACCAAGGGATCCAAAGAATTTTATTAAGTTTGCCAAACTTTTTTTTTTTAAACATGAAAGATAAAACCATTTATAACATTTGCGGAAGCAATAACAACAATTCAAATGAAAATAAACATATCATATATATACATAACAGGCTACATTATTTAAAGATCCCTTAATGTTGAATCACATCTAATCATAACTATTCATTTATCATCACATCCATATGAAATAACAATGATACATCCAACATTCTTAAACCATATACAAGTGTCTTTTTAGAATTTACATTTTAGTTAAGCTCAATCATCCACTGTACATGTTACAAGGTATGAAAAGCTTAAAAGAATATACATCTATGTAAATAAAGTACATCATCATCTAATATTAATCCATGATGCAACTAAAGTAAATGAAACCACATGTCATACATGATACATCATCATCATAAAAATATAAACATCTATCATAAGAGATAGCCATAAATCACAAACATAATAAACTAAGTGAACAGTTCCTCCCAACCGTAAATAGCATCATTAGACCATTGTGGATCCTAGCCATCCCTCCGTGCATAACATTCTAAAGCACCAAAGAGATCATCGGTATTAACATAGTAAGAATGTCACTCTTAAAACATCCTACTAACATGCAAAGTAAAGCATAATAAATCATCGACTAACATATGCAAAGTAAAGCAAATCATCAATATAAGAAACATACCAGTAAATACATCCATCATAAGGTATATTATCTATCATAATGCTCCAAGAACATAATGAAGAATAAATATGAACCAGGGATACTCCAGCCATGGTGTCTCAAACGGATCTCAAATGATAAGAGTGAAGATACACTACCACCCGACCGCGTGGAACCTAAGTGGTCCACTCCCACCATGCTGAGGAGATAATCTCAAGTCCCAAACAGGATATCAATTCACGAAGCATAAATCTCTATAAGTCCAAGAATCCTAAAAGTATACTAACTCAAAATTTTTAACACACACAAAATCGACATCTAATTCCTAGAGGCACAAAAAGACATGTAGGAAACCTACTCTGCAAATGGGAAAGTGTCATCGCATTTATCACATACAAGTTACCCGGTAGTTAGCTAAACTCCACGGGTTCATACTGATCTCATGCGGCCACTAGTATCCTCTCATACTGATGAGGCATACTACGGAATGCATGGTCGCAACCATGCATTCTCACTACTCCCATCCTAGCCTGTACAAGCACTCAAGGCATGGGTGAGAACATCAAAACAATTATCTTTTTAGGTTCATTTAATCCCCATTTAGTGTGTAAATGTTATCACTTATTAACAAAACTTACAATGAGTTACCCTGGCAACCACTTAGGGCCCCGGCCCCCATTGCAAGCCACTTCCCAACACTACAAGTAGATTACCTACCCTAAGCTCATAGAATCATAAATCTCAAAATCATAAAAGATAATCCATAATAAAATCATCAAATATGCATAAAAGCATCAAATATCCATAATAAGAATCATCAAATCTCCAAGATAAGAATTATCAAATCTCCATGAGCATCTGAAAAAGCATCCATGGAAAATCATGACCAAAACAGTTCTCGATTGGCAACTGAAGGCATCACTGATAATCATAAGTATCAATTGGTTCTCAATAACCAAAATATATCTCAATAACAATCAATAAATGCAAACATTTCATAGAGCATAAGATCACATTACTATGGTTGCGTTTATAAAGATTGAAACCAAATAAGATCAACATGCCAACACATCTCATAACCCTTGAGCCTTCGGTAACAAACTACGACTAGTCAACACTAGTCAACCCAAAACCTAAAACAAGAAGCATATAGATTACACGATGCAAACACATATTTTGGTTTACTAAATTCACATAGTTAAATAATGTGTAAGGGTTTTCAGTTTTTTGTTTGCAAGTATACTTCAAGTGTTTCAAGTTTCATCATTTGACCTACAAGTCAACCCAATTGTTCTCTGATAGCATTACCCTTCCATTATTAAGAATTACATTCTAAGAATAACTTAAGGATAAATATTCACTAAACTGATCATCATTGACCTTTAATTAAATGGCTTTCTTTATTTAACTAAGATCCATATTTTAATTGATTAACTCTCCTTCATAAATCAAAGATCATTATTCATTTATAAAAGAACCAATTATCAAACTAATAAGAATTATAACTTTATTAAAATGATCAATTAAATCAAACAATTAACATAGGTACACCATCCATGACCTATTAACATCTAATAGTTTCTAATTCAATAATACTAAGTCTCACCATTAAAACATCTAAGGTCATTATGAGAGTACGACTTATCAACTTCGATGTAAATACTTCACAACTTTGCTAGAGGAATCGATATTAGCATATCAATTAAAACACTAATATATAACTTGATTATTAATTAAATCTAATTAACTGTAATTAATTTAATTAATAATTAAATATCCAAAGTAACATTCCAATTAATATCAGTTGACTAATAACTAACTATAATTTTGTAAGTTAAAAGTCATCTATAATTTAGTACACAAATATTCATATTCATAGTTCAATAATAATAACTTTTTAATATTTAATAACAAGCTATATTGAAAATCTTATTAATAAATCTATAATGACCACATTCGTCATTCTTTCAACAATGTTCCCATTTTATTTTGATAATAACAAGTTATAATAAATCCTCAATACCAAGTATTATTATCTCAAATAAGTTTCTCCTATGTACGATAATTCAAATAATTAATACTCCAAATTATTAACCAATTCAATTTGATTAATATCTTTTACAGTACTTCAATCATTAACTAATCTCCTCTAGATTAACTCTGATCGTATTAATTGATAACTATTTAAACTATTTACACTATTATTTATTAATAGTTTGTTAGTCCCAACAAACATTAATAAACAATAAACTCATCAAAACTATTATTAATCGATCCAAAGAACTTTACATAAGCTTCATTAGTTAACTCTTAATACCATTAAGGTATATCAATAATTTAGTTAATAATATATAACGTATTAATAATATCATAGTAATTCAAATTATAACAATATTATAATAGTGACTTCATGTCAATTAAATCTTAATCCATTATCATTAAAGTCTCTTCATTTAAAAACGTAATATAAAATTACCATCTCTAAATTATTTAATATATATCAAATAGTATTTAATATACATTACAAAAAGTCCACTATATAAACTATATTAAAATATCTTTTCTTTTAATTTTCTCTCATCCATTTACTTAGATTGACTAATAATTAATTACACGTCTTCTACTATTAATTAATCTTAATTAAATTTAATTTAATTAGATTAGATAATAAACCATATAAAACTAATGCATATTAATAAAATTCTAATAAGGGAAGATTTCAATAATATCTTTAATTCATTTCATGCTTTGATATATTATTTTTGTGAAGTTTAAGCATAAAGAACTCTTGGTTATGGAGAAATATCTTTCTTTGAATAAAACAGTCTCAGTACGTCGGCCATATCTCCCTAATCAACTATTGGATCAGGCTAAAATTGAAATATGTTGGAGAGGACCAAGTTGCGCCACTTCTAACTGGAGCAATCGAATAAATTCGATCCCAATAAAAAATTATGAATGACTGAGTTCGGGTCTATCCAAGTGGCAGCGACAGTACAATTAAAAATTTCTTCTTAAAAGGTAATTGTTCTCTAAGTTTATCCAATAATTTCACTAATGGATTTGGCCATAAATCTTGAAACCATTTTCAAATCTATTTCAATTTGATTCTAATTCGAACTCAAACCCGTTTTCTCTTTTTTATTAAATTCATGCATATAAAATTCTCAAATAAATTTAATTGCCCAAATTGAAAATGCATACAATAAAAATATGAAATTTTTCAGAAGACATATGGAAGATACGAAGAAGACATGAATGCATGATGCGGAAATAGCATAAGAAAAATCACAAGAATCTACCCGAATTCTAATGCTAATTCGCTCTTCCTTAGAAAACTCACAGAGCAAGCTCCCTTCTTCAGAGTTCTTGAGTCCTCCAATGCTCCAATTGTTTTCCACCCCCTCCAAAGCTTCTATGAATGCCTTAATATAAAGAGCTCTCAAGAAACCTTTGGATTGCTTCTTGAAAACGCTGAAACATGTCACCAACTAAGTATGGGTCTTTTCTAACCTTTTTGATGAGTCATAGAGTTGTAGACACCTTGTGTTTAATTGATGCACTAACGCCCATGTTGTTGACACATGTTAATTCCCATGCAAGCTTATAACTCCAATTTACTTTTTAAATAATCTCTATTTAAATTTTATAACTTTTATTATTATTATTTTATTTATTACTTTATTATTATTTTATAATTATTATTAATTTTAATTTCTAATTTTATTTTATTTAATTCATTTATCTCAATAATTCATATTTAATTAATTACAATCAAAATATCAAAGATATGAAGTGGTGTATCATGTAGATCCTGACTAGCAAGTGACTACGACTCCCTTCTTTAACCACATAAGACACGCCATACAAAAGCAAACACGTAAGGCAAACACGCACACCATACACATGCAAGTATGGGGTAAGTATCCATAAGAAAGCACATATGATAATAAATCATCTTACTAATCATCATTAATAATTGAAAACAATGTAATAATCATCATCAATACTTGTGAACACTAAAAATAATCATCATACATACATGAAATGTAGAGTCTAAGTAATCTCATCACATAATAAACTGAATCCATAGCACAATATCTGATAACCTCAAAAGAATGCTGCTAACCAACAACATAAAACTAGTTTTAAAAGAGTTCAGCAATGATAACAAAATGTGAACCAGGGGCAGGCACTACAACATACGCAAAGTACAAGTTTGACCAAAAGTTGACCAGATTTAACCACGGTTGACTTGAGTTGACTAGTTTCAAAAATAATTTTGAAATAATTAAATGAAATTATTTAATTAAATGAAGTACTTACTTCTAATTAATCAAACAAAGTTATTTAATTAAATAAGAAGCCATTCCTATTTAATTAAATGAAGTTATTTAATTAAATAAGAAAAGTGTCTCTAATTAATTAAAGATTACTTATTTAAATAGAAAAAGTAATTATGAGAGCATATTTCATTTTATTAAATTAAATATCTCAACAAAATCTCTCTTCAGTTCAAAAAAAGAAATTTTCAGTTCACTATTGATAAAAAAATGAGTTAAATCAGTTAACTCTTTTTTTTACTCAAATTGAATCAGTTAACTCCTTATTTTACTCAAATTAAATCTGTTAACTTTCTTTAATTTGGAAATCTCCCTTTATGACTGAACTTCACCTTTAATCCTGACCGTTGATTGAAATCGATCTCAAACGTTGATGAATTCCAGGAAAGTCTATTTAAGAGACCCTCATATCTTCATTTTGAAGGGTTGAATGAGAATTTGCATCGAATTGTTATTAGAATTCATACTCACATTTGCTCATATTCACATACGCAAAGATCAAGTTTGACCAAAAGTTGACCAGATTTAACCACAGTTGACTTGAGTTGACTAGTTTTGAAAAAAAAATTGAAATAATTAAACAAAATTATTTAATTAAATGGAGTACTTACTTCTATTTAATTAAACAAAGTTATTTAATTAAATAAGAAGCCATTCCTAATTAATTAAATGAAGTTATTTAATTAAATAAGAAAAGTGTCTCTAATTAATTCAAGATTATTTAATTAAATAGAAAAAATAATTATCAGAGCATATCTCATTTTATTAAATTAAATATCTCAACAAAATCTCTCTTCAGTCCAAAAAGAGAAATTTCCAAGTCACTATTGATAAAAAATGAGTTAAATCAGTTAACTTTTTTTCTGCTCAAATTGAATCAGTTAACTCCTTATTTTACTCAAATTAAATCTGTTAACTCCCTTTAATTTGGAAATCTCCCTTTATGACTGAACTTCACTTTTAATCCTGACCGTTGATTGAAATCGATCTCAACCATTGATGAATTCTAGGAGAGTCTATTTAAGAGACCCTCATCTCTTCATTTTGAAAGGTTGAATGAGAATTTGCATCGAATTGTTGCTTGAATTTATACTCACATTCGCTCATATTCACATAGGCAAAGATCAAGTTTGACCAAAAGTTGATCAGATATAACTACGGTTGACTTGAGTTGACTAGTTTCAAATTTTTTTTTGAAATAATTAAAGAAAATTATTTAATTAAATGGAGTACTTACTACTAATTAATTAAACAAAGTTATTTAATTAAATGAGAAGCCATTCCTAATTAATTAAATGAAGTTATTTAATTAATTAAGAAAAGTGTCTCTAATTAATTAAAGATTATTTAATTAAATAGAAAAAGTAATTATTAGAGCATATCTCATTTTATTAAATTAAATATCTCAACAAAATCTCTCTTCAGTTCAAAAAGGAAAATTTCCTGTTCACTATTGATCAAAAATGAGTTAAATCAGTTACCTCCTTTTTCTACTCAAATTGAATTAGTTAACTCATTATTTATCTAAAATTAAATCTAGTAACTCCCTTTAATTTGGAAATCTCCTTTTATGACTGAACTTCACCTTTAATCATGACCGTTGATTGAAATCGATTTCAACCGTTGATGAATTCTAGGAAAGTCTATTTAAGAGACCCTCATCTCTTCATTTTGAAAGGCTGAATAAGAATTTGCATCGAATTGTTGCTAGAATTCATACTCACATTTGGTCATATTCACATACACAGAGATCAAGTTTGACCAAAATTTGATCAGATTTAACCACGGTTGACTTGAGTTGACTAGTTTCGAAAAAAATTATGTAATAATTAAACGAAATTCTTTAATTAAATGAAGTACTTACTTCTAATTAATTAAACAAAGTCATTTAATTAAATGAGAAGTCATTCCTAATTAACTAAATGAAGTTATTTAATTAAATAAGAAAAGAGTCTCTAATTAATTAAAGTTTACATAATTAAATAGAAAAAGTAATTATGAGAGCATATCTTATTTTATTAAATTTAATATCTCAAAAAAATCTCTTTTCAGTTCAAAAAGAAAAATTTCCATTTCACTATTGATCAAAAATGAGTTAAATCATTTAACTCCTTTTTCTACTCAAATTGAATCAGTTAACTCCTTATTATACTCAAATTAAATTTGTTAACTCCTTTTAATTTGGAAATCTCCCTTTATGACAGAACTTCACCTTTAATCCTGACCGTTGATTGAAATCGATCTCAACCATTGATGAATTCTAAAAAAGTCTATTTAAGAGAAGCTCATCTATTCATTTTGAAAGGTTGAATGACAATTTGCATCGAATTGTTGCTGGAATTCATACTCACATTTGCTCATATTCACATATGCAAAGATCAAGTTTGACTAAAAGTTGACCAAATTTAACCACAGCTAACTTGAGTTGACTAGTTTCGAAAAGAATTTTGAAATAATTAAACGAAATTATTTAATTAAATGGAGTACTTACTTATAATTAATTAAACAAAGTTATTTAATTAAATGAGAAGACATTCCTAATTAATTAAATGAACTTATTTAATTAAATAAAAAAAGTGTCTCTAATTAATTTAAGATTATTTAATTAAATAGAAAAAGTAATTATGAGAGTATATCTCATTTTATTAAATTAAATATCTCAACAAAATCTCTCTTTAGTTCAAAAATGGAAATTTCCAGTTCACTATTGATAAAAAAATGAGTTAAATGAGTTAACTCTTTTTTCTACTCAAATTGAATCATTTAACTCTTTATTTTACTCAAATTAAATCTGTTAACTCTCTTTAATTTGGAAATCTCCCTTTATGATTGAACTTCACCTTTAATCCTGACTGTTGATTGAAATCGATCTCAACCGTTGATGAATTCAAGGAAAGTCTATTTAAGAGACCCTCATCTCTTCATTTTGAAAGGTTGAATAAGAATTTGCATCGAATTGTTGCTGGAATGCATACTCACATTTGCTCATATTCACATACGCGAGATCAAGTTTGACCAAAAGTTGACCAGATTTAACCACGATTGACTTGAGTTGACTAGTTTCAATTTTTTTTAAAAATAATTAAATAAAATTATTTAATTAAATGGAGTACTTACTTCTAATTAATTAAACAAAGTTATTTAATTAAATGAGAGGCCATTCCCAATTAATTAAATGAAGTTATTTAATTAAATAAGAAAAGTGTCTCTAATTAATTAAATATTATTTAATTAAATAGAAAAAGTAATTATGAGAGCATATCTCATTTTATTAATTTAAATATCTCAAAATATCTCTTCAGTTCGAAAAGGGAAATTTTCAGTTCACTATTGATAAAAGATGAGTTAAATCAGTTAACTCCTTTTTCTTCTCAAATTGAATCAGTTAACTCCTTATTTTACTCAAATTAAATCTGTTAACTGCCTTTAATTTTAAAATCTCCCTTTATGACTGAACTTCACCTTTAATCCTGACCGTTGATTGAAATCGATCTCAACCATTGATGAATTCTAGAAAAGTCTATTTAAGAGATCCTCATCTCTTCATTCTGAATGGTTGAATGAGATTTTGCATCGAATTGTTGCTCAAATTCATACTCACATTTGCTCATATTCACATATGCAGAGATTAATTTTGACCAAAAGTTGATTAGATTTAACCATGGTTGACTTGAGTTCACTAATTTCGAAAAGAATTTTGAAATAATTAAATGAAATTATTTAATTAAATGGAGTACTTACTTCTAATTAATTAAACAAAGTTACTTAATTAAATGAGAAGCCATTCCTAATTAATTAAATGAAGTTATTTAATTAAATAAGAAAAGTGTCTCTAATTAATTAAAGATTATTTAATTAAATAGAAAAAGTAATTATGAGAGCATATCTCATTTTATTAAATTAAATATCTCAACAAAATCTCTCTTCAGTTCAAAAAGAGAAATTTCCAGTTCACTATTGATAAAAAATGAGTTAAATCATTTAACTCCTTTTTCTACTCAAATTGAATCAGTTAACTCCTTATTTTACTAAAATTAAATCTATTAACTCCCTTTAATTTGGAGATCTTTGTTTATGACTGTGTGAGGCCTCGCTCCGACCCATCGTAGCATAGTGATACATTACTATTATTTTGATATTCACGACTCGAGATGTCGAGACGTTATCTGATGCTTAGAACATACTTTATTATTTCATGTTGTGTGATGTTAATTTCAGATATATTTGATGATTGTCATTTAATATTTCATGTATATGTATGTTGATGAAATTAGTAAATGTAAGTTTGAGATTTTGATTTAAGAGATTTAAATGGTTAAGAATTTAGTAGGATGAAGAAACACTTATTGATGTGTGTTTTAATTTATGTGAATTTTTGATACGTATACATTTATGTACATGTGATTTTACTAGACTACTAATGTGTGCAATGAGTGTGCAGATATTTAGTCGAGAAACCCTACAGAGGAATAAAACTGATCTCTTTGTTCTAATTTTGGAGACCTTGTTGTTCGTAATTCACATGTTGTCTTGTGAGATATATGTATGTATCTTCTTTGTTCAGTGAATGTTAATGTTTGTAATTATGTTCTTTCAGTGTCACTTGACACTCGTAAAATGGTTATGTGCTTCAGTGGCTGTTTAGGGTTAGTTGTTTAACCTTTGGACCCAAGTTGGCTTAGTTGGTGTCAATTTGCTAATTAGGGTCTTAATCGAGGTTAGTCATCCCTAATCTAGATTAGTGCTTAATTTGCATGTTAAAGTAGTTAGAAGGTCCTATTTTATTCCTAGATTTTGTTTGGCTCTAAAACCTTTTTCTTAAGGCTTAAAACATGAAATTTTTATACCCAAAGGGTATGTGTATTGATTAGGGGTATTTTCCAACCCCTAAGCCTCCTTTTTGTAATTTTGAAGTCACTCAAAAAGTCTCTTTTTGCCTTTGTGCAAAAATTGACAATGGGTATCTTGTGTTACCTCACCTCATCTCCACTTGGGGTTTAACCATAGTGTAGCTTGAGTTAGGAGTTTTTAGAATTGCTAGTGGGTGGAAATAGTTATTGCCCCTTTTAGTGGTTGAGTTTGAAGCCTATTTAGAGGCCCTTCTTAGACTTGTGGAGGTTGTTACCCAATCTCTACATTTAGAGAGGAGTTCTTGAAGATTGAAGGAAGGAAGTGGAAACTCTACTCAAAGTTGTTCATTGCCATTACCTCTTTGTGAAGATAGAAAATTTTCATCTTTTTATTCAGTTTTTATGTTTTGTTTCATGCTCATGCTACCTTGTTGTTGTTTCAATGTTTGTATGGTTGTGGGTATGTTGGGAAGATTTGAAAACCATGTTATTTTGGTTGTTTTCCTTTCATGTTTATGTTTGCAATTTTGAAATTTTTCTTGCATGGGTGTTTTGGTATTACTCACCCTTGGAGAGGGCAGAAGTGACCAATTTTGGAAAAGGTCTATTTAGTTGGACTCCGACTAGTGCAGAGTCTCTTCTCAGGGTGAGAAGAGGGAGAAAGGGTAGGGTGTTGTGGGCCCCTACCCGTAAGCAAAAACATCGTTTGAGTATGGCAATTTTAAATCGAAAAACGAAAGTTCTTGGTTAATAGCCCCGATTGGGCATCTGATTTGGTGGTGTGCTCGACTTCTCCTAGTTGGAAGAATCCACCTTTCCCTAGTGTTGATATGTTGTAGATCTTGTTGTGAAAACCTTGTATAAATTTTTTTTTGTGTGTCTTTGCCCTCGTAGTTTTGGGCATGATAGACTGAACTTCACCTTATTCCTGACTGCTGATTGAAATCGATCTCAACCGTTGATGAATTCCAGTAAAGTCTATTTAAGAGACTCGCATCTCTTCATTTTGAAAGGTTGAATGAGAATTTGCATCGAATTGTTGCTGGAATTCATACTCTCATTTGCTCATACTCACATACGCAAAGATCAAGTTTGACCAAAATTTGACCAGACTTAACCACGGTTGACTTCAGTTGACTAGTTTCGATAAAAATTTTGAAATAATTTTTAAAAATTATTTAATTAAATGGAGTACTTACTTCTAATTAATTAAACAAAGTTATTTAATTTAATGAGAAGCCATTCCTAATTAATTAAATGAAGTTATTTAATTAAATAAGAAAAGTGTCTCTAATTAATTAAAGATTACTTAATTAAATAGAAAAAGTAATTATGAGAGCATATCTCATTTTATTAAATTAAATATCTCAACAAAATCTCTCTTCAGTTCAAAAAGGGAAATTTCCAGTTCACTATTGATAAAAAATGAGTTAAATCAGTTAACTCCTTTTTTTACTCAAATTGAATTAGTTAACTCTTTATTTTACTCGAATTAAATCTGTTAACTCCCTTCAATTTGGAAATCCCCCTTTATGATTGAACTTCACATTTAATCTTGACTGCTGATTGAAATTGATCTCAACCGTTGATGAATTTTAGGAAAGTCTATTTAAGAGAACCTAATCTCCTCATTTTGAAAAGTTGAATGAGAATTTGGATCGAATTTTTGTTGGAATTCATACTCACATTTGCTCATATTCACATACGCAAATATCAAGTTTGACAAAAAGTTGACCAAATTTAACCACGGTTGACTTGAGTTGACTGGTTTAGAAAAGAATTTTTAAATAATCAAATGAAATTATTTAATTAAATGGAGTACTTACTTCTAATTAATTAAACAAAGTTATTTAATTACATGAGAAGCCATTCCTAATTAATACAATGAAGTCAGTTAATTAAATAAGAAAAGTGTCTCTAATTAATTAAAGATTACTTAATTAAATAGAAAAAGTAATTATGAGAGCATATCTCATTTTATTAAATTAAAAATCTCAACAAAATCTCTCTTCAGTTCAAAAAGAGAAATTTCCAATTCACTATTGATAAAAAATGAGTTAAATCAGTTAACTCCTTTTTCTACACAAATTGAATCAGTTAACTCCTTATTTTACTCAAATTAAATCTGTTAACTCCCTTTAATTTGGAAATCTCCCTTTATGACTGAACTTTACCTTTAATCTTGACCGTTGATTGAAATCGATCTCAACCATTGATGAATTTCAAGAAAGTCTATTTAAGAGACCCTCATCTCTTCATTTTGAAAGGTTGAATGAGAATTTGCATCGAATTGTTGCTGGAATTCATACTCACATTTGCTCATATTCACATACGCAAAGATCAAGTTTGACCAAAAGCTGACCAGATGTAACCACGGTTGACTTGAGTTGACTAATTTCAAAAAAAATTAAATAATTAAACGAAATTATTTAATTAAATGGAGTACTTACTTCTAATTAATTAAATAAAGTTATTTAATTAAATGAGAAGCCATTCCTAATTAATTAAATGAAGTTATTTAATTAAATAAAAAAAGTATCTCTAATTAATTAAAAATTATTTAATTAAATAGAAAAAGTAATTATGAGAGCATATCTCATTTTATTAAATTAAATATCTCAACAAAATCTCTCTTCAGTTCAAAAAGGGAAATTTCCAGTTCACTATTGATAAAAAAATGAGCTAAATCAGTTAACTCCTTTTTCTACTCAAATTGAATCAGTTAACTCCTTATTTTACTCGAATTAAATCTGTTAACTCCCTTTAATTTGGAAATCTCCCTTTATGAGTGAACTTCACCTTTAATCCTGACCGCTAATTGAAATCGATCTCAACCATTGATGAAATCAACGAAAGTCTATTTAAGAGACTCTCATCTCTTTATCTTGAAAGGTTGAATGAGAATTTGCATCGAATTGTTGCTAGAATTCACACTCACATTTGCTCATATTCACATACGCAAAGATCAAGTTTGACCAAAAGTTGACCAGATTTAATGACAGTTGACTTGAGTTGACTAGTTTCGAAAAGAATTTTGAAATAATTAAACGAAATTATTTAATTAAATTTAGTACTTACTTCTAATTAATTAAACAAAGTTATTTAATTAAATGAGAAGCCATTCCTAATTAATCAAACGAAGTTATTTAATTAAATAAGAAAAGTGTCTCTAATTAATTAAAAATTATTTAATTAAATAGAAAAAGTAATTATTAGAGCATATCTCATTTTATTAAATTAAATATCTCAACAACATCCCTCTTTAGTTCAAAAAGCAAAGTTTCTAGATAACTATTGATAAAAAATGAGTTAAATCAGTTAACTCCTTTTTTTACTCAAATTGAATCAGTTAACTCCTTATTTTACTCAAATTAAATCTGTTAACTCCTTTTAATTTGAAAATCTCTATTTATCACTAAACTTCACCTTTAATCCCGATCGCTGATTGAAATCGATCTCAACCGTTGATGAATTTCAAGAAAGTCTATTTAAGAGACTCTCATCTCTTCATTTTGAAGGTTGAATGAGAATTTGCATCGAATTGTTGCTAGAATTCATACTCACATTTACTCATACTCACCTTTAATCCTGACCGCTGATTGAAATTGATCTCAACCATTGATGAATTTTAGGAAAGTCTATTTAAGAGACCCTCATCTATTCATTTTGAAAGGTTGAATGAGAATTTGCATTGAATTGTTGTCAGAAGTCATACTCACATTTGTTCATATTCTTATAAGCAAAGATCAAGTTTAACCAAAAGTTGACCAGATTCAACTACGGTTGACTTGAGTTGACTAGTTTCGAAAAGAATTTTGAAATAATTAAACGAAATTATTTAATTAAATGGAGTACTTACTTTTAATTAATTAAACATATTTATTTAATTAAATGAGAAGTCATTCATAATTAATTAAATGAAATTATTTAATTAAATAAAAAAAGTGTGTCTAATTAATATAAGATTACTTAATTAAATAAAAAAACTAATTATGAGAGCATATCTCATTTTATTAAATTAAATATCTCAACAAAATCTCTCTTCAGTTCAAAATTGGAAATTTCTAGTTCACTATTGATCAAAAATGAGTTAAATCAGTTACCTCCTTTTTCTAGTCAAATTGAATCAGTTAACTCCTTATTTTCCTCAAATTAAATTTGTTAACTCCCTTTAATTTGAAAATCTCCCTTTATGACTGAACTTCACCTTTAATCCTCACCGCTGATTGAAATCGATCTCAACCGTTGATGAATTCCAAGAGAGTCTATTTAAGAGACCCTTATCTCTTCATTTTGAAAGGTTGAATGAGAATTTGCATCAAATTGTTGCTGAAATTCATACTCACATTTTCTCATATTCATATACGCAAATATCAAGTTTGACCAAAAGTTGACCAGATTTAAACATGGTTGACTTGAGTTGACTAGTTTTGAAAAGAATTTTTAAATAATTAAACTAAATTATTTAATTAAATGGAGTACTTACTTCTAATTAATTAAAAAAAGTTATTTAATTAAATGGGAAGCCATTTCTAATTAATTAAATGAAGTTATTTAATTAAATAAGAAAAGTGTCTCTAATTAATTAAAGATTACTTAATTAAATAGAAAAAGTAATTATGAGAGCATATCTCATTTTATTAAATTAAATATCTCAACAAAATCTCTCTTCAGTTCAAAAAGGGAAATTTCCAATTCACAATTGATCAAAAATGAGTTAAATCAGTGAACTCTTTTTTCTGCTCAAATTGAATCAGTTAAATTCTTATTTTACTCAAATTAAATTTGTTAACTCTCTTTAATTTGGAAATCTCCCTTTATGACTAAACTTCACCTTCAATCCTGACCGCTGATTGAAATCAATGTCAACCGTTGATGAATTCCAGGAAATTCTATTTAAGAGTGTTGGAAATATTCAAGATATGACAAGTTACTGAGAGGGGAGGGGTGAATCAGTAACTTTTAAAATTTCAAACAATAAAACTGCATACTGATATATTCACCATTCATCCAAGTAACCTACTGTAAGCATGAAACAAAATCATTTGCAACACTTGAACACACAGATTTGGTGACCCAGAAACCTTCCAAATAAAAAGTAAAACTGGGGTGGGGATGAAACCCACAAAGCTTCGTTACTGCAGTATGAAGTTGGCCAGTTAAGGCTTACAATGACCACTTCTGGTGATCTGCCCTATTAGGAGCACAAAGGATTTCTAGATCCACCTTGTTAGAGGATTTACAAACATACAATAAAGTATGCACTCTGTTAGGAGATTTACAAAAGACTGTTAAGTCTACCTTGTTAAAGGATTTACAAAAATTGATTCACCTGTTAGAATGAAACAGTGGATCTGATTACAACTGATTGCTGATAAGATTCGCTATGCTCTGATTCACCTTGATGTGATAGATAAAACTTTTCTTCTCCAAAACTTGACCTTGCTGAATACCTTCACAACTCAGCACACATACTTTCGCGCACATGTATTTCTTTCACACTTTCACATTTTCATTCATTACCATTACATTTGAATGATACAATACATTGCATATATATACCATCCAAATAAACAATACATGCAAGGTCGGCCAAAACAACAAGTGCAAATCTCTATACAAAGTCGGCCCAAGGTAAAAACTCAGGTTCACTGAAATGACTCGGTGTCCTTTTGATACTCGGCGTCCACTGCGTTACTCGGCATCGTCATGCACTCGGTAGAAGTGAAGGCACGGTCCATACTAAACACTTCGAGTAGTTCTAACTTGGTAACCACTTGAGACTCGGTAGAAGAGATGTCACTCGGTGAAAACTTCTATCTAAACTGTAGCTCGGTGATCAAAGGAAACACTCGATAGAACCTTGTGACTCAGTGATAGTTAGTTTCCTTGATAACCGTCTGAGCTCAGTAAAATTAATTTCTTTGATAACCTCAGGAGCTCGGTTATCACAAAGTTCTCGGTCAATACTAAGTACATCTTCACTCGGTCAAAACTGATTCCGTTCTTTACCTCGAACACTCGGTAAACACTGGCTGCTTTGTTCACCTCGATCACTCGGTAAACACTGACTTCTTTGTTCACCTTGATCACTCAGTAAACACTGAGAACTAGGTAAAGCTTGGCTTACAAAGGAATGTCCGGTGAGAGCTCGGTAAGCATTCAGAATCCAATAAGTGTTGTAACTAATGACAAAAATGTATCATAATGCCAACAAAGAGACCCTCGTCTCTTCATTTTGAAAGGTTGAACTAAAATTTGCATCAAATTGTTGCTAGAATTTATACTCACATTTGCTTATATTCACATACGCAAAAATCAAGTTTGACCAAAAGTTGACCAGATTTAACCACGGTTGACTTGAGTTGACTAGTTTTGAAATTTTTTTAAAAATAATTAAAGGAAATTATTTAATTAAATGAAGTACTTACTTCTAATTAATTAAACAAAGTTATTTAATTAAATGAGAAGCCATTCCTAATTAATTAAATGAACTTATTTAATTAAATAAGAAATGTGTCTCTAATTAATTAAAAATTACTTAATTAAATAGAAAAAGTAATCATGAGAGCATATCTCATTTTATTAAATGAAATATCTCAACAAAATCTCTCTTCAGATCAAAAAGGGAAATTTCTTGTTCACTATTGATCAAAAATGAGTTAAATGAGTTAACTCTTTTTTCTACTCAAATTGAATCAGTTAATTCTTTATTTTACTCAAATTAAATATGTTAACTCCCTTTAGTTTGAAAATCTCTCTTTATGATTGGACTTCACCATTAATCCTGACTGCTGATTGAAATCAATCTCAACCGTTGATGAATTCCAGAAAAGTCTATTTAAGAGACCCTCATCTCTTCATTTTGAAAGGTTAAATGAAGATTTGCATTGAATTGTTACTGGAATTCATACTCACATTTGCTCATATTCACATACGCAAAAAAAAAGTTTGACCAAATGTTGACCAGATTTAACCACGGTTGACTTGAGTTGACTAGTTTCGAAAAGAATTTTCAAATAATTAAATGAAATTATTTAATTAAATGGTGTACTTACTTCTAATTAATTAAACAAAGTTATCTATTTAAATGAGAATCCATTCCTAATTAATTAAATGAAGTTAATTAATTAAATAAGAAAAGTGTCTCTAATTAATTAAAGATTACTTATTTAAATAGAAAAAGTAATTATGAGAGCATATCTCATTTTATTAAATTAAATATCTCAACAAAATCTCTCTTCAGTTCAAAAAGAGAAATTTTCAGTTCATTATTGATCAACAATGGGTTAAATCAGTTAACTCCTTTTTCTACTCAAATTGTATCAATTAACTTCCTATTTTACTCAAATTAAATCTGTTAACTCCCTTCAATTTGGAAATCTCCCTTTATGACTGAACTTCAACTTTAATACTGACCATTGATTAAAATCGATCTCCACCATTGATGAATTCTAAGAAAGTTTATTTAAGAGACCCTCATCTTTTCATTTTGAAAGGTTGAATGAGAATTTGCATCGAATTGTTGCTTGAATTCATACTCACATTTGCTCATATTCACATACGCAAATATCATGTTCGACCAAAAGTTGATTAGATTTAACCACGGTTGACTTGAGTTGACTAGTTTCGAAAAGAATTTTGAAATAATTAAACGAAATTATTTAATTAAATGGAGTGCTTGCTTCTAATTAATTAAATAAAGTTATTTAATTAAATGAGAAGCCATTCCTAATTAATTAAATGAAGTTATTTAATGAAATAAGAAAATTGTCTCTATTTAATTAAAGATTACTCAATTAAATAGAAAAAGTAATTATGAGAGCATATGTCATTTTATTAAATTAAATATCTCAACAGTTCAAAAAGGGAAATTTCCAATTCACTATTGATAAAAAATGAGTTAAATAAGTTAACTCCTTTTTCTACTCAAATTGAATCAGTTAACTCCTTATTTTACTCAAATTAAATCTGTTAACTCCCTTTAATTTGGAAATCTCCCTTTATGACTGAACTTCACCTTTAATCGTGACCGCTAATTGAAATTGATCTCAACCATTGATGAATTTCAGGAAAGTCTATTTAAGAGACCCTCATCTCTTCATTTTGAAAGGTTGAATGAGAATTTGCATCGAATTGTTCCTGGAATTCATACTCACATTTTCTTATATTCACATACGCAAAGATCAAGTTTGACAAAAAGTTGACTAGATTTAACCATAGTTGACTTGAGTTGACTAATTTCGAAAAGAATTTTGAAATAATTAAATGAAATTATTTAATTAAATGGAGTACTTACTTCTAATTAACTTAACAAAGTTATTTAATTAAATGAGAAGCCATTCCTAATTAATTAAATGAAGTTATTTAATTAAATAAGAAAAGTGTCTCTAATTAATTAAAGATTACTTAATTAAATAGAAAAAGTAATTATCAGAGCATACCTCATTCTATTAAATTAAATATCTCAACGAAATCTCTCTTCAGATGAAAAAGGGAAATTTTTAGTTCACTATTTATTAAAAATTAGCTAAATCAGTTAACTCCTTTTTCTACTCAAATTGAATCAGTTAACTCCTTATTTTACTCGAATTAAACCTGTTAACTCCCTTTAATTTGGAAATCTCCCTTTATGAGTGAACTTCACCTTTAATCTTGACCGCTAATTGAAATCGATCTCAACCATTGATGAAATCAACGAAAGTCTATTTAAGAGACTCTCATCTCTTCATTTTGAAAGGTTGAATGAGAACTTGCATCGAATTGTTCTTGGAATTCATACTCACATTTGCTTATATTCACATACGCAAATATCAAGTTTGACAAAAAGTTGACTAGATTTAACCACGGTTGACTTGAGTTGACTAGTTTTGAAAAGAATTTTGAAATGATTAAATGAAATTATTTAATTAAATGGAGTACTTACTTCTAATTAATTTAACGAAGCTATTTAATTAAATGAGAAGCCATTCCTAATTAATTAAATGAAGTTATTTAATTAAACAAGAAAAGTGTCTCTAATTAATTAAAGATTACTTAATTAAATAGAAAAAGTAATTATGAGAGCATATCTCATTCTGTTAAATTAAATATCTCAACGAAATCTCTCTTCAGATGAAAAAGGAAAATTTCTAGTTCACTATTGATCAAAAATGAGTTAAATCAGTTAACTCCTTTTTCTACTCAAATTGACTCAGTTAACTCCTTATTTTACTTAAATTAAATCTATTAACTCCCTTTAATTTGGAAATCTCCCTTTATTACTGAACTTCACCTTTAATCCTGACCGCTAATTAAAATCGATCTCAACCATTGATGAATTCCACGAAAGTTTATTTAAGAGACCCTCATCTCTTCATTTTGAAAGGTTGAATGAGAATTTGCATCAAATTGTTGCTGGAATTCAGACTCACATTTGCTCATATTCACATACGCAAAGATCATGTTTGACCAAAAGTTGATCAGATTTAACCACGGTTGACTTGAGTTGACTAGTTTCGAAAAGAATTTTGAAATAATTAAACGAAATTATTTAATTAAATGGAGTGCTTGCTTCTAATTAATTAAATAAAGTTATTTAATTAAATGAGAAGCCATTCCTAATTAATTAAATGAAGTTATTTAATTAAATAAGAAAATTGTCTCTAATTAATTAAAGATTACTCAATTAAATAGAAAAAGTAATTATGAGAGCATATGTCATTTTATTAAATTAAATATCTCAACAAAATCTCTCTTCAGTTCAAAAAGGGAAATTTCGAATTCACTATTGATCAAAAATGAGTTAAATAAGTCAACTCCTTTTTCTACTCAAATTGAATTAGTTAATTCCTTATTTTACTCAAATTAAATTTGTTAACTCCCTTTAATTTGGAAATCTCTCTTTATGACTAGACTTCACCTTTAATCATGACCGCTAATTGAAATTGATCTCAACCATTGATGAATTTTAGGAAAGTCTATTTAAGAGACCCTCATCTCTTCATTTTGAAAGGTTGAATGAGAATTTGCATCGAAATGTTCCTGGAATTCATACTCACATTCCCTTATTTTCACATACGCAAAGATCAAGTTTAACCAAAAGTTGACTAGATTTAACCACAGTTGACTTGAGTTGACTAGTTTCGCAAAGAATTTTGAAATAATTAAACGAAATTATTTAATTAAATGGAGTACTTACTTCTAATTAATTTAACAAAGTTATTTAATTAAATGATAAGTCATTCCTAATTAATTAAATGAAGTTATTTAATTAAATAAAAAAAGAGTCTCTAATTAATTAAAGATTACTTAATTAAATCGAAAAAGTAATTATGAGAGCATATCTCATTCTATTAAATTAAATATCTCAACAAAATCTCTCTTTAAATGAAAAAGAGAAATTTCTAGTTCACTATTGATAAAAAATGAGTTAAATCAGTTAACTCCTTTTTCTACTCAAATTGAATCAGTTAACTCCTTATTTTACTCGAATTAAATCTGTTAACTCCCTTTAATTTGGAAATCTCTCTTTATGACTAAACTTCACCTTTAATCCTGACCGCTAATTGAAATCAATCTCAACCGTTGATGAATTCCACGAAAGTCTATTTAAGAGACCCTCACCTCTTCATTTTGAAAGGTTGAATGAGAATTTGCATCGAATTGTTGCTGAAATTCATACTCACATTTGCTCATATTTACACACGCAAAGATCATGTTTGACCAAAAGTTGATCAAATTTAACCACGGTTGACTTGAATTGACTAGTTTCAAAAAAAAAAATTGAAATTATTAAATGAAATTATTTAATTAAATGGATTCCTTGCTTCTAATTAATTAAATAAAGTTATTTAATTAAATGAGAAGCTATTCCTAATTAATTAAATGATGTTATTTAATTAAATAAGAAAATTGTCTCTAATTAATTAAAGTATACTCAATTAAATAGAAAAAGTAATTATGAGAGCATATGTCATTTTATTAAATTAAATATCTCAACAAAATCTCTCTTCAGTTCAAAAAGGAAAATTTTCAATTCACTATTGATCAAAAATTAGTTAGATAAGTTAACTCCTCTTTCTACTAAAATTGAATTAGTTAACTCCTTATTTTACTCAAATTAAATTTGTTAACTCCCTTTAATTTGGAAATCTCACTTTATGATTGAACTTCACTTTTAATCTTGACCGCTGATTGAAATCGATCTCAACCGTTGATGAATTCCAAAAAAATCTATTTAAGAGATCCTCATCTCTTCATTTTGAAAGGTTGAATGAGAATTTCTATTGAATTGTTGCTAGAATTTATACTCACATTTGCTCATATTCACATACGCAAAGATAAAGTTTGACCAAAAGGTGACCAGATTTAACCACGGTTGACTTCAGTTGACTAGTTTCGAATTTTTTTTTGAAATAATTAAATAAAATTATTTATTTAAATGGAGTACTCACTTCTAATTAATTAAACAAAGTTATTTAATTAAATGAGAAGCCATTCCTAATTAACTAAATGAAGTTATTTAATAAATAAAAAAAGTGTCTCTAATTAATTAAAGATTACTTAATTAAATAGAAAAAGTAATTATAAGAGCATATCTCATTTGATTAAATTAAATATCTCAACAAAATCTCTCTTTAGTTCAAAAAGGGAAATTTTCAGTTCACTATTGATCAAAAATGAGTTAAATGAGTTAACTCCTTTTTCTACTCAAATTGAATCAGTTAACTCCTTATTTTATTCAAATTAAATTTGTTAACTTCTTTTAATTTGAAAATCTCCTTTTATGACTGAACTTCACCTTTAATCCTGACCATTGATTGAAATCGATCTCAACCATTGATGAATTCCACGGAAGTCTATTTAAGAGACCCTCATCTCTTCATTTTGAAAGGTTGAATGAGAAGTTGCATCAAATTGTTGCTAGAATTCATACTCACATTTGCTCATATTCACATACGCAAAGATCATGTTTGACCAAAAGTTGACCAGATTTAACCATGATTGACTTGAGTTGACTAGTTTCGAAAAGAATTTTGAAATAATTATACGAAATTATTTAATTAAATTGAGTACTTACTTCTAATTAATTAAACAAAGTTATTTAATTAAATGAGAAGCCATTCCTAATTAATCAAACGAAGTTATTTAATTAAATAAGAAAAGTGTCTCTAATTAATTAAAGATTACTTAATTAAATAGAAAATGTAATTATGAGAGCATATCTTCTTTTATTAAATTAAATATCTCAACAAAATCTCTCTTCAGTTCAAAAATAAAAATTTCCAGTTCACTATTAATAAAAAATGAGTTAAATTAGTTAACTCCTTTTTCTACTCAAATTGAATCAGTTAACTCCTTATTTTACTCAAATTAAATCCGTTAACTCCTTTTAATTTGGAAATCCCCCTTTATGACTGAACTTCACCTTTAATCCTGACCATTTATTGAAATCGATCTCAATCGTTGATGAATTTCAGTAAAGTCTATTTAAGAGACCCTCATGTCTTCATTTTGAAAGGTTGAATGAGAATTTGCATCGAATTGTTGCTAGAATTCATACTCACATTTGCTCATATTCACATATGCAAAGATCAAGTTTGACCAAAAGTTGACCAGATTTAACCACGATTGACTTTAGTTGACTAGTTTGAAAAAGAACTTTCAAAATATTAAACAAAATTATTTAATTAAATGGAGTACTTACTTCTAATTAATTAAACAAAGTTATTTATTTAAATGAAAAGCCATTCTTAATTAATTAAATTAAGTTATTTAATTAAATAAGAAAAGTGTCTCTAATTAATTAAAAATTACTTAATTAAATAGAAAAAGTAATTATGACAGCATATCTCATTTTATTAAATTAAATATCTCAACAAAATCTCTCTTCATTTCAAAAAGGGAAATTTCCAGTTTACTATTGATCAAAAATGAGTTAAATCAATTAACTCTTTTTTCTACTCAAATTAAATCTGTTAACTCCTTATTTTACTCAAATTAAATCTGTTAACTCTCTTTAATTTGGAAATCTCCCTTTATGACTGAATTTTACCTTTAATCCTGATCGTTGATTAAAATCTATCTCAACCGTTGATGAATTGTAATGCCCTGCCAAGGGATCAAAAGAATTTCACTAAGTTTGTCAAACAATTTTTTTTTTTAAACATGAAAGTAAAAACATTTATAACATTTGCGAAAGCAATAGTAACATCCAACTGAAAGTAAACATAACATGACAAACTACATTCTTTAAAGATCCCTTAACCTTGAATCACATCTAATCATAACTATTCATCTAACATCACATCCTTATTAAATAACAATGATACATCCAATGTTCCTAAACAATAAACAAGTGTCCTTTTAGAATTTACATTTTAGATTATTCAATCATCCTCTGTACATGTCACAGGATATGAAAAGCTTGAAAGAATAAACATCCATATAAATAACGTACATTATCATCCAATACTAATCCATAATGCAATTAAAATAAATGAAACCACATATCATACATGATACATCATCACAAAAGATATAAACATCCATCATAAAAGATAATCATATATCACAAAACATAACTAACTAAGTGCATGGTTCCTCCTTATTGTAAATAGCATCATTAGACCATCATGGATCCTAGCCATCCCTTTGTGCGTAACATTCCAAAGCACCGATGAAATCATCAGTATTATCATAGTAGGTATGTCACTCCTAAAACATCCTACTAACATGTAAAGTAAAGCATACGATACCATCATCTAACATATGCAAATCAGCAATATAAGAAACATACCAGTAAATACATCCATCATAAGGTATATCATCTATCATAATGATCCAAGAACAGAATGAAGATAAATACCAACCAAGAATACTCCAGCCACAGTGTCTTGGACGGATCTCAAATGATAAGAGTGGGAAAACACTACCACCCGACCGTGTGGAACCTAAGTGGTCCACTCCCACCATGCTGAGAAGATAATCTCAAGTCCCAAATAGGATATCAATTCACAAAGCACAAATCTCTAATAGTCCAGGAATCCTAAAAGTATACTACTCAAAGGTTCCAACACACACAAAATCGACATCTAATTCCAAGAAGCACAACAATGACATGTAGGAAACCTACTATGCAAGCAAGAAAGTGTTATCGCATTTATTACGTACAAGTTACCCTGGCAGTTAGCTAAACTCCACGGGTCTATACTGATCTAATGCGGCCATTAGTATCCTCTCATATTGACGAGGCATACTACGGAATGCATGGTCACAA
Source organism: Cupressus sempervirens (assembly GCA_028749045.1). NCBI lineage: Eukaryota > Viridiplantae > Streptophyta > Pinopsida > Cupressales > Cupressaceae > Cupressus > Cupressus sempervirens. The sequence goes on from CM053793.1 coordinate 383,592,338, forward strand.
CCATGCGTTCTCACTACTCCCATCCTAGCTTGTACAAGCGCTCAAAGCATGGGCGAGAACATCAAAACAATTATCTTTTTAGGTTCATTTAATCTCCATTTAGTGTGTAAATGTTATCACTTATTAACAAAACTTACAATGAGTTACCCTCACAACCACTTAGGGCCCCGACCCCCATTGCAAGCCACTTCCTGACACTACAAGTAGATTACCTACCCTAAGCTCATGGAATCATAAATTTTAAAATCACAAAAGATAATCCATAATAAAATCATCAAATATGCATAAAAGCATCAAATATCCATAATAAGAATCATCAAATCTCCAAGATAAGAATCATCAAATCTCCATGAGCATCTAGAAAAACATCCATAAAAAATCATGACCACAATAGTTCTCTATTGGCAACTGAAGACATCACTGATAATCATAAGTATCCATTGGTTCTCAATAACCAAATATCTCAAGATAAATCACAATATCCATTGGTTCTCAACAAGCAACCAAGAATATCTCAAAATCATACTGATCAAAGACTCCAAAAAGGTTGAGTCAAACATGTCACAACATGACATCGTCAAGAAATAAATCCACATTTCAGTCCCATCATGGTGACTAGAAAATAATCCAAGGATAACTGATCGATGACTCAAAAATAATGGTTAAGTCAAATGTCTCATATATAAGAATCTCAACTATAACAATTAGTAATCACATCCAATACATAGAGCATTCGATCACATAACCATAGTTGGGCTTATAAAGATTGAGACCAAATAAGATCAACATGCTATCATATCTTATAACCTCCGAGCCTCTGGTAACAACCTAGAACTGGTCAACACTAGTCAACCCAACACCCAAAACAAGAAGCATATAGAATACACGATGCAAACACATGTTTTGGTTTACTAAATTCACATAGTTGAATAATGTGTAGGAGTTTCCTATTTTTTTTTGCAAGTATACCTCAAGTGTATTTAAGTTTCGTCATTTGACCTACAAGTCAACCCATTTGTTCTCCGATAACATTATCCTTCTATTATTAAGAATTACATTCTAAGAATAACTTAAGGATAAATATTTACTCCCTAAACTGATCATCATTGACCTTTAATTAAATTGTTCTCTTCATTTAATTAAGATCCATATTACTAATTAAATAACTTTTCAACTTTTCAAGGATCATTATTCGTTATAAGAACCAATCACTAGTCTTCAAATAAGAAGAATATAACTTTATTAAAATGATCAATTAAATAAATCAATTAATATAGGTTCACAATCCATGACCTTTTATCATTCTAATAATTCTCAATTAAGTCTTCAGCCTTTTAATTTAATTGTTACAACTAATAATCATATAATATCTAAAGTCTTTATTCAAGTCATAAGACTTACCAACTTTTGATACCAATATTTTAACAATCTTGTTTAAGAATTATATCAATTAAATCTCTATTACATAACATAATTATTAATTTAATCCAATTAACTCTAGTTAATTGATTTAATTAATAACTTCACAACTAAACCATCAACCCAATGAATATTAGTTGACTAATAACTAACTATAATTTGTACGGTAAAAGTCAACTATAACTCATATCTCTAATACTCATATTAATAGTTCAATAACGGCTTGTTATTATTTAATAGCAAGTTATAAAAAATTTATAATGACCACATTCGTCAACATTCTCTTGACAAATTCATATTATCATTAATCATTTCAAATAAGGCTCTATCGCACAACTTAATATTATCAATCAATTATAATCCAAATCCAAAAATTAATATCTTTTACCAAACTTTAATCATCAAATAATCTTCTCTAGATTAACTCTAATCGAATTTATTGATAATTATTTAAACCATTATTTATTTATAATTTTTTAGACCAAAAAAACATTAATAAATAATAAACTCATCAAACTATTATTTTTATAAATCTCATTAGTTAATGTTTGACTAACTCTTAACACCATTAAGGTATTCAATTGTATTAACCAATAACATAATAATTCAATCTTAATCCAATATCATTTAGAGTTTCTAAATTTAAATCAACATAATATAAATTATCATCTTACAATTATTTAATCAATATTAAAATCAACCATTAGACTCCATTTTCTAATTGTTCTAAAAATATTTTGTCTATATAAACGTTGTTTGAAAAAGATCCCTGTCACAAACCAATAAGACTCATTGTAGATTTTAAGATGAATAATCTTCAAATTATTAACATTATCATCTTCATTAAACAACTCTAAAATTGCTTAATATATATTAAATAGTATTCAATATACATTATAAAAAGTCCACTATATAAACTATATTAAAATCTCTTTTCTTTTAATTTTCTCTCATTTAAAAATTCATTTCCTTAAATTGACTAATAATTAATTATACTTCTTCTACTATTAACTAATCTTAATTAAATTTGATTTAATTAGATTAGATAATAAATCATATAAAACTAATGCATATTAATAAGATTCTACTAAGAGAAGATTACAATAATATCTTTAATTCATTCCATGCTTTGATATATTATTTTTGTGAAGTTTAAGCATAAAGAACTCTTGGTTATGGAAAATGAAAAAATATCTGTCCTTGAATCAAACAGTCCTAGTACGACGGCCATATCTCCCTAATGAACTGTTAGATCAGGCTAAAATTGAAATATGTTGGAGAGGGCCAAGTTGCGACAATTTTGACTGGAGTGATCGAATAAATTTGATCTCGATAAAAAGTTATGAATGACTGAGTTCGGGTCTATCCAATGGGCAGCGACAGGACAATTTGTGATGAATTAAGAATTTTCTCTTAAAAGGTAATTGTTCTCTAAATTTATCCAATAATTTCACTAATAGATTTGGCCATAAATTTTGAAACCATTTTCAAATCTATCTCAATTTGATTCTAATTCGAACCCAAACCCGTTTAGATCTATTTCTTCCTTAATTAGATCTAGGGTTTTTCTTTTGTTTTCTACTCAACCAACAAAATATCTAGATTCTAATTTAATTGTACATTCAATCACAAAGAGTATTCAGACACATAAAATAGACATGATGAAGACAGGAAGAGAAATAGTGCAAAGAGAATATGCAAATATCACGAGTGCACCTGGACATTGAAGCTAATCTGTCATGCCTCAGAAGTCCATAGAAAATCTCTTCTTTCTCCATCATTCGCAATTCCTCCAAGATCCAAGCCAACCAAATCCTCCAAGTGACTAGAAGTGCTAGAAGAAGCATAAAAATATGTAGAAACATATGAGCATGTAGAAGCATATGAGCTTCTCAAATTTATGTAAGCTTTGAAGCTTCTATTTTAGTTTAAAGCTTGTAGCTTCCATTAAGCTTTCATTTAAGCTTGTCCAAACACACTAGGAGAGACTCTATTTAAAGGCCTCCAAGATGAATCTAGAGTGTCTCTAAAAACAACTAGAAGATAAGCATGACAACCAAGCATGGGTCTTCTCCAACCTTCTAGATGAGTCTTAAGGTTGTAGACACCATGTGCTCAAATAAAATGCTAACTTTTAAGTGTAGACAACTTATGCAATCTTAGATTGCAAACTCTTTTGTTGTCTACATGACAACTCTCAAAAATTTGCCAACTCCTATGTGAGAAAATATTAAAATCATGTACAATCAGTAATATAATATTTACTTTACTCTTTTCAATTTAATTAATTTATTTATTAAATCTCATACACTAACTCTAATAATTCCACTTTTCAATCTTAATATATTTATATTTTAATCACATTAAATTTAGAATCTTTTATTAATTTAAATATATTTTCTACTTTTAAATTTCATTTTCCAAAACTTAATTGCTAAAATATTTATTAGCTTTAATAATATTATTATTTAGTCATTTATTTAAAAATGAACTCCAAATATATTATTATTAAAATAAATATTGTCACATTTCAAATTTAAAATTTTAACTTTTATTTTCAAATTTAATTATTTTATTTAATTAATTTTCTTATTAATTAAATAAAATAAATATTAAAATACCATATTAATTTTCTATTTAATTAAACCATTAATTAAATCTTTTACTTAGGCTTAATTAATAGAAAATACATCAAAGACTCACAAGGTAAAAATATGAAAACTCATCATAGCTAAAATACATACAAAATCAAACCAAGGGTTTTAAATCACGAATTACGTCATCTGACGCATTCGGAGGGTACTAAACTCAGATACTTGTCCTAATTTTCCAATTAAGAAAAATGGCTTAAAAGGTTGAGATTTGCACTTGAGAATTTATCTCCCCTCTCTTATTATTGAGATAATGTGATAGGGTACGCTCATCCTGACAATTCAAGGAAGTCGATACCTAGTACCTGCAACCTGCATAAAACACCACACATGTACAAGCACAATATATACTAAACTAAATAGGCAATGGCAGGAAGTGATGCATCGTGTAGATCCTGACTAGTAGGTGATTACGACTCCCTTCCTTAACCATATCAGACACGTCATACAAAAGTAAACACACAAAGCAAACACGCACACCATACACATGCAAGTATGGGGTAAGTATCCATAAAAAAATACATATAATAATAAACCATCTAACTAATCATCATTAATAACTGCAAACACTGAAAATAATCATCATGCATACATGAAATGCAAAATCTAAGTAATCTCATCACATAATAAATTGAATCCATAGCACAATATCTGATAATCTCAAAAGAATGTTCCTAACCAACAACATAAAACTAGCTCTAAAAGAGTTCAGCAACGATAACAAAATGCGAACTAAGGGTAGACAATACATGAATTTCAGAAAAGTCTATTTAAGAGACCCTCATCTCTTCATTTTGAAAGGTTGAATGAGAATTTGCAATGAATTGTTGTTGGAATTCATACTCACATTTGCTCATATTCACATACGCAAAGATCAAGTTTGACCAAAAGTTGACCAAATTTAACCACAGTTGACTTGAGTTGACTAGTTTCGAAAAGAATTTTGAAATAATTAAATGAAATTATTTAATTAAATGAAGTACTTACTTCTAATTAATTAAACAAAGTTATTTAATTAAATGAGAAGCCATTCCTAATTAATTAAATGAAGTTATTTAATTAAATAAAAAAAGTGTCTCTAATTAATTAAAGATTACTTAATTAAATAGAAAAAGTAATTATGAGAGCATATCTCATTTTATTAAATTAAATATCTCAACAAAATCTCTCTTCGGTTCAAAAAGCGAAATTTACAGTTCACTATTGATCAAAAATGAGTTAAATCAGTTAACTCTTTTTCCTAATCAAATTGAATCAGTTAACTCCTTATTTTACTCAAACTAAATCTGTTAACTCCCTTTAATTTGGAAATCTCTCTTTATGACAAAACCTCACCTTTAATCCTGATCGTTGATTGAAATAGATATCAATTGTCGATAAATTCTAAGAAAGTCTATTTAAGAGACCCTCATCTCTTCATTGTGAAAGGTTGAATGAGAATTTGCATCAAATTGTTACTGAAATTCATACTCACATTTTCTCATATTCTCATACGCAAATATCAAGTTTGACCAAAAGTTGACCAGATTTAACCACAGTTGACTAGTTTCGAAAAGAATTTTGAAATAATTAAATGAAATTATTTAATTAAATGGAGCACTTACTTCTAATTAATTAAACAAAGTTATTTAATTAAATGAGAAGCCATTCCTAATTAATTAAATGAAGTTATTTAACTAAATAAGAAAAGTGTCTCTAATTAAATAAAGATTATTTAATTAAATAGAAAAAGTAATTATGAGTGCATATCTCATTTTATTAAATTAAATTACAAAAAAAACTCTCTTCAGTTAAAAAAGGGAAATTTCTAATTCACTATTGATAAAAAATGAGTTAAATCAGTTAACTCCTTTTTCTATTCAAATTGAATCAGTTAACTCCATTTTTTACTCGAATTAAATCTGTTAACTCCCTTTCATTTGGAAATCTACCTTTATGACTGAACTTCACCTTTAATCCTGACTACTGAATTAAATCGATCTGAATCGTTGATGAATTACACGAAAGTCTATTTAAGAAACCCTCATCTTTTCATTTTGAAAGGTTGAATGAGAATGTGCATCGAATTATTGCAAGAATTCATACTCACATTTGCTCGTATTCACATACGCAAAAATCAAGTTTGACCAAAAGTTGACCAGATTTAACCACGGTTGACTTGAGTTGACTAGTTTCGAAAAGAATTTTAAAATAATTAAACGAAATTATTTAATTAAATGGAGTACTTATTTCTAATTAATTAAAAAAAGTTATTTAATTAAATGAGAAGCCATTCCTAATTAATTAAATGAAGTTATTTAATTAAATAAAAAAAGTGTCTCTTATTAATTAAAGATTATTTAATTAAATAGAAAAAGTAATTATGAGAGCATATCTCATTTTATTAAATTAAATATCTCAACAAAATCTCTCTTCAGTTCAAAAAGGGAAATTTCTAGTTCACTATTGATCAAAAATGAGTTAAATGAGTTAACTCTTTTTTCTATTCAAATTGAATCAGTTAACTCCTTATTTTACTCAAATTAAATCTATTGACTTTCTTTAATTTGGAAATCTCCCTTTATGACTCAACTTCACCTTTAATCCTGATCGCTGATTGAAATCGTTCTCAACCGTTGATGAATTCCAAGAAAGTCTATTTAAGAGACCCTCATCTCTTCATTTTGAAAGGTTGAATGAGAATTTGCATCGAATTGTTGCTGGAATTCATACTCACATTTGCTCATATTCACATATGCCAAAATCAAGTTTGACCAAAGGTTGACTAGATTTAACCACGGTTGACTTGAGTTGACTAGTTTTCAAAAGAATTTTGAAATAATTAAAAGAAATTATTTAATTAAATGGAGTACTTATTTCTAATTAATTAAACAAAGTTATTTAATTAAATGAGAAGCCATTCCTAATTAATTAAATGAAGTTATTTAATTAAATAAGAAAAGTGTCTCTAATTAATTAAAGATTATTTCATTAAATAGAAAAAGTAATTATGAGAGCATATCTCATTTTATTAAATTAAATATCTCAACAAAATCTCTATTCAGTTCAAAAAGGAAAATTACTAGTTCACTATTGATCAAAAATAAGTTAAATCAGTTAACTCCTTTTTCTACTCAAATTGAATCAGTTAACTCCTTATTTTACTAAAATTAAATCTGTTAACTCCCTTTAATTTGGAAATCTCCCTTTATGACTGAAGTTCACCTTTAATCCTGACCGTTGATTAAAATCGATCTCAACCATTGATGAATTCCAGGAAAGTCTATTTAAGAGACCCTCATCTCTTCATTTTGAAAGGTTGAATGAGAATTTGCATCGAATTGTTGCTGGAGTTCATACTCACATTTGCTCATATTCACATACACAGAGATCAAGTTTGACCAAAAGTTGACCAGATATAACCACAGTTGACTTCAATTGACTTGTTTCGAAAAGAATTTTGAAATAATTAAATGAAATTATTTAATTAAATGGAGCACTTACTTCTAATTAATTAAACAAAGTTATTTAATTAAATGAGAAGCCATTCCTAATTAATTAAATGAAGTTATTTAATTAAATAAGAAAAGTGTCTCTAATTAAATAAAGATTATTTAATTAAATAGAAAAAGTAATTATGAGTGCATATCTCATTTTATTAAATTAAATTACAAAAAAAGCTCTCTTCAGTTAAAAAAGGGAAATTTCCAATTCACTATTGATAAGAAATGAGTTAAATCAGTTAACTCCTTTTTCTATTCAAATTGAATCAGTTAACTCCATTTTTTACTCGAATTAAATCTGTTAACTCCCTTTAATTTGGAAATCTACCTTTATGACTGAACTTCACCTTTAATCCTGACTACTGAATTAAATCGATCTGAATCGTTGATGAATTACATGAAAGTCTATTTAAGAAACCCTCATCTTTTCATTTTGAAAGGTTGAATGAGAATGTGCATCGAATTATTGCAAGAATTCATACTCACATTTGCTCGTATTCACATACGCAAAAATCAGGTTTGACCAAAAGTTGACCAGATTTAACCACGGTTGACTTGAGTTGACTAGTTTCGAAAAGAATTTTAAAATAATTAAATGAAATTATTTAATTAAATGGAGTACTTATTTCTAATTAATTAAAAAAAGTTATTTAATTAAATGAGAAGCCATTCCTAATTAATTAAATGAAGTTATTTAATTAAATAAAAAAAGTGTCTCTAATTAATTAAAGATTATTTAATTAAATAGAAAAAGTAATTATGAGAGCATATCTCATTTTATTAAATTAAATATCTCAACAAAATCTCTCTTCAGTTCAAAAAGGGAAATTTCTAGTTCACTATTGATCAAAAATGAGTTAAATGAGTTAACTCTTTTTTCTATTCAAATTGAATCAGTTAACTCCTTATTTTAATCAAATTAAATCTATTGACTTCCTTTAATTTGGAAATCTCCCTTTATGACTCAACTGCACCTTTAATCCTGATCGCTGATTGAAATTGTTCTCAACCGTTGATGAATTCCAAGAAAGTCTATTTAAGAGACCCTCATCTCTTCATTTTAAAAAGTTGAATGAGAATTTGCATCGAATTGTTGCTGGAATTCATACTCACATTTGCTCATATTCAAATATGCCAAAATCAAGTTTGACCAAAGATTGACCAGATTTAACCACGGTTGACTTGAGTTGACTAGTTTCCAAAAGAATTTTGAAATAATTAAAAGAAATTATTTAATTAAATGGAGTACTTATTTCTAATTAATTAAACAAAGTTATTTAATTAAATGAGAAGCCATTCCTAATTAATTAAATGAAGTTATTTAATTAAATAAGAAAAGTGTCTCTAATTAATTAAAGATTATTTCATTAAATAGAAAAAGTAATTATGAGAGCATATCTCATTTTATTAAATTAAATATCTCAACAAAATCTCTATTCAGTTCAAAAAGGAAAATTACTAGTTCACTATTGATCAAAAATAAGTTAAATCAGTTAACTCCTTTTTCTACTCAAATTGAATCAGTTAACTCCTTATTTTACTAAAATTAAATCTGTTAACTCCCTTTAATTTGGAAATCTCCCTTTATGACTGAAGTTCACCTTTAATCCTGACCGTTGATTAAAATCGATCTCAACCATTGATGAATTCCAGGAAAGTCTATTTAAGAGACCCTCATCTCTTCATTTTGAAAGGTTGAATGAGAATTTGCATCAAATTGTTGTTGGAATTCATACTCACATTTGTTCATATTCACATACACAAAGATCAAGTTTGACCAAAAGTTGACTAGATTTAACCATGGTTGACTTGAGTTGACTAGTTTCAAAAAGAATTTTGAAATAATTAAATGAAATTATTTAATTAAATGGAGTACTTACTTCTAATTAATTAAACCAAGTTATTTAATTAAATGAGAAGCCATTCCTAATTAATTAAATGAAGTTATTTAATTGAATAAGAAAAGTGTCTCTAATTAATTAAAGATTATTTAATTAAATAGAAAAAGTAATTATGAGAGCATATCTCATTTTGTTAAATTAAATATCTCAACAAAATCTCTCTTCAGTTCAAAAAGGGAAATTTCCAATTCACTACTGATCAAAAATGAGTTAAATCAGTTAACTCCTTTTTCTACTCAAATTGAATTAGTTAACTCCTCATTTTACTCAAATTAAATCTGTTAACTCCCTTAAATTTGAAAATCTCCCTTTATGACTGAACTTTTCCTTTAATCCTGACCGTTGATTGAAATCGATCTCAACCATTGATGAATTCTAAGAGAGTCTATTTAAGAGACCCTCATCTCTTCATTTTTAAAGGTTGAATGAGAATTTGCATCGAATTGTTGCTAGAATTCATACTCACATTTGCTCGTATTCACATAAGCAAAGATCAAGTTTTAGAGAAAGTTGATCAAATTTAACCACGGTTGACTTGAGTTGACTAGTATCAAAAAGAATTTTGAAATAATTAAACGAAATTATATAATTAAATGGAGTACTTACTTCTAATTAATTAAACAAATTTATTTAATTAAATGAGAAGCCATTCCTAATTAATTAAATGAAGTTATTTAATTAAATAAGAAAAGTGTCTCTAATTAATTAAAGATTACTTAATTAAATAGAAAATGTAATTATGAGAGCATATTTCATTTTATTAAATTAAATATCTCAACAAAATCTCTCTTCAATTCAGAAAGGGAAATTTCCAATTCACTATTGATAAAAAATGATTTAAATTAGTTAACTCCTTTTTCTACACAAATTGAATCAGTTAACTCCTTAAATTACTCAAATTAAATCTGTTAACTCCCTTTAATTTTGAAATCTCCCTTTATGACTGAACTTCACCTTTAATCTTGATTGTTGATTGAAATCGATCTCAACCATTGATGAATTCCAAGAAAGTCTATATAAGAGACCCTCATCACTTCATTTTGAAAGGTTGCATAAAAATTTGCATCGAATTGTTGCTGGAATTCATACTCACATTTGCTCATATTCACATATGCAAAGATCAAGTTTGACAAAAACATGACCAGATTTAACCACGATTGACTTGAGTTGACTAGTTTCGAAAACAATTTTGAAATAATTAAACAAAATTATTTAATTAAATGAAGTACTTACTTCTAATTAAATAAACAAAGTTATTTAATTAAATGAGAAGTCATTCCTAATTAATTAAATGAAGTTATTTAATTAAATAAAAAAAGTGTTTCTCATTAATTAAAGATTATTTAATTAAATAGAAAAAGTAATTATGAGAGCATATCTCATTTTATTAAATTAAATATCTCAACAAAATCTCTCTTCAGTTCAAATTTTTTTTTTTTTAATTCACTGTTGATAAAAAATGACTTAAATCAATTAACTCCTTTTTCTACTCAAATTGAATGAGTTAAGGCCTTAAATTACTCAAATTAAATTTGTTAACTCTCTTTAATTTGGAAATCTCCCTTTATGACTAAACTTCACCTTTAATCCTGACTGCTGATTGAAATCGATTTCAACCGTTGATGAATTCCAGGAAAGTCTATTTAAGAGACCCTCATCACTTCATTTTGAAAGGTTGAATGAGAATTTGCATCGAATTGTTGCTGGAATTTATACTCACATTTGCTCATATTCACATATGCAAAGATCAAGTTTGACCAAAAGTTGACTAAATTTAACCATGGTTGACTTGAGTTGACTAGTTTCGAAAAGAATTTTTAAATAATTAAATGAAATTATTTAATTAAATGAAGTTATTTAATTAAATAAGAAAAGTGTCTCTAATTAATTAAAGATTATTTAATTAAATAGAAAAAGTAATTATGAGAGCATATCTCATTTTATTAAATTAAATATCTCAACAAAATCTCTCTTTAGTTCAAAAAGAGAAATTTTTAGTTCACTATTGATAAAAAATGAGTTAAATCAGTTAACTCCTTTTTCTACTCAAATTGAATCAGTTAACTCCTTATTTTACTCAAATTAAATCTGTTAACTCCCTTTAATTTGGAAATCTCCCTTTCTGACTGAACTTCACCTTTAATCCTAACCTCTGATTGAAATCGATCTCAACCGTTGATGAATTCCAGGAAAGTCTATTTAAGAGACTCTCATCTCTTCATTTTGAAAGGTTGAATGAGAATTTGCATCGAATTGTTGCTAGAATTCATACTCACATTTGCTCATATTCACGTACGCAAAGATCAAGTTTGACCAAAAGTTGACCAGATTTAACCACAGTTGACTTGAGTTGACTAGTTTCGAAAAGAATTTTGAAATAATTAAATGAAATTATTTAATTAAATGGAGTACTTACTTCTAATTAATTAAACAAAATTATTTAATTAAATGAGAAGCCATTCCTAATTAATTAAATGAACTTATTTAATTAAATAAGAAAAGTGTCTCTAATTAATTAAAGATTGCTTAATTAAATAGAAAAAGTAATTATGAGAGCATATCTCATTTTATTAAATTAAATATCTCAACAAAATCACTCGTCAGTTCAAAAAGGGAAATTTCCAGTTCACTATTGATCAAAAATGAGTTAAATCAGTTAACTCCTTTTTCTACTCAAATTGAATCAGTTAACTCCTTATTTTACTCAAATTAAATCTGTTAACTCCCTTTAATTTGGAAATCTCCCTTTATGACTGAACTTCACCTTTAATCTTGACCGCTGATTGAAATCGATCTCAACCGTTGATGAATTCTAGGAAATTGTATTTTAGAGACCCTCATCTCTTCATTTTGAAAGGTTGAATGAGAATTTGCATTGAATTGTTGCTGGAATTCATACTCACATTTGCTCATATTCACAGACGCAAAGATCAAGTTTGGCCAAAAGTTGACCAGATTTAACCACGGTTGACTTGAGTTGACTAGTTTCGAAACGAATTTTGAAATAATTAAATAAAATTATTTAATTAAATGGAGTGCTTACTTCTAATTAATTAAACAAAGTTATTTACCTAATTAATTAAATGAAGTTATTTAATTAGATATTAAAATTGTCTCTAATTAATTAAAGATTAGAATTTTATTGAATTTGAATTATTTATTGAATTTAATTGAGTGATGTAGATGCCATTCTTATTTTGTTGAATTTGAAGACCAAAAAAGAATTTTATTTCATAAAACATAGACATTTCAAATTTTTTGTTTATTTGTTCTGAAAATTCTTTGCAAAGATCATCATGCCCTTTGAAAACAGTATCATCTACAAATATTTTTGGCAAGACAATCTTATTATCTGGTCCTTCTTTTATATACAAGCTACTATTATCATTAGTTATTTGAAAACCAATTTTAATAAGATAGTTATGCAATCTTTCATACCATGCTCTAGGGGCTTGTTTCATACCATACAGTGCCTGGTGTAATTTGCCGACCATGTCCTTTTTTATCTGGATCAACAAAACCTTCAGGTTGTTCAATGTAAACCTCTTCATGCAATATTCCATTGAGGAATGCTGACTTGACATCCATCTGATAAACTCTGAATCCTTTGCGAGCAGCATATGCAAGTAAGGTTCTGACTCCTTCCAATCTTGCCATAGGAGCAAAGGTTTCTCCATAATCTATGCCTTCTTCTTGAGAGTATCCTTTGCATACCAATCTGGCTTTGTTTCTCGATACCTTACCATCTTCAGTCAACTTGTTTCTGAATACCCACTTGGTTCCAATTACATTCTTATTTTTAGGCTTGGGTACAAGAGTCCATGTCTTGTTCTTCTCTATCTGTTCTATTTCCTCTTTCATTGCCTCAATCCAACTATCATTTGTCAATGCATCTTTAATGCTTCTAGGTTCAAAATTAGCAATTAAACAAGTATTTTTCAGCTTGCTTCTTGTCAAGGTTCGTTCAGACTTGTCTCCAATGATCTGATCTGGTGCATGATGTCTTTTGACATATTTAGCTAATACAGGTTCTTTGCCTCTTGAATTAGTTTCATTGCTATCTCCTTGTGCTTCAATTTCATGTTCTGGCTTTTCTGGCTCGGTAAGAATTGGCTCGAGCGCTTCAGACTCAGTAGATACTTGCTTGGTAATATCTGAATGTTGCTGTGGCTTGGTTTGAACTTTTTGTAACTCGGTTACTGATGACTCAAGAGTTGAGGATTTTTGAGTGAACGGTATGCTTGGTATAGTATCAGGTTCAATGTAAACAAATCTTCTGTAATCTTCAGGTACCTTTTTGCTTTCTTCCTCAAATTTTTTTGCAAACTCATCAACTTTCACATGTGCACTTTCTATGACTTTGTGAGTGGATAGATTTGAACATCTATATGCTTTGCTTTTGCAAGAATATCCTAAAAATATCCCTTTATCACCTTTTACATCAAATTTTTCTTTTCTAGATTCTTTCAGAATATAACATTTGCTTCCAAATACTTTCAGATAACTTACATTGAGTTTGTAGCCATACCATAATTCATAGGGAGTTTTGAATGAGTCCTTCTTCAACTATACTCGGTTTAAGGTATGAACTACAGTGCTGATGGCTTCTTTCTAGTATTTGATAGCAATGCTCTTTTCTATCATCGAGGTTCTTGCACAATCCATGATGGACCTGTTTCTTCTTTCAGCTATTCCATTTTCTTTAGGAGTTCCTGGTGCCGAGACCTGTCTTTTAATACCTTTTTCAATGCAGAAGTTGTTGAATTCATGTGAGATGAATTCACCACCTCTATCTGACCTCAAGCATTTTAGTCATTTTTCTGTTTCTTTTTCTACTCTTGCTAAATACCATTTGAATTTCTCAAATTCTTCTGATTTATTCCTTAGATACATGACAATCATCATTCTTGAGTAGTTATCGACAAAAAAAATGAAAAACTTTTCTCCAGTATAGCTTTCTATTCCAATGGATCCACATAAATCAGTATGCACAATTTCTAATATGTCTTCAGACTGATAGTTTTTACTTTTAAACCTAGTCTTTCCCATTTTACCAATCTAACAATTCTTGCATAGACCAACCTCAGGTTTCTTAATGTTAGGAATGCCTCTTACTTTCTTGAATTTGCTTATTTTTACCAGATTATGAAAATTGACATGACACAATCTTTTATGCCATAACCAACTTTCTTCAATTTGAGCAATAAAACATGAGCATTCACCAAGTTCTAGATAAAACAAGTTACCTTTAGTTTGGGTTCCAGATCCTATCAGCTTTTCTTACTCATTCAACAGTCTTGCCTTTCCATGCATGAATTCCACCTTGAATCTAGTATTGAGTAACTGTGCCACACTTAGCACATTATGTTTAAGACCTTCAACCCAATAGGCATTATTACATACAAGTTCTTTGGTTAGACAAATTCTTCCTCTTCCTTTTATGAAACAAGGTTCATTATTACCAAACCTTACACTGCCACCATCATAGTCTTCAAACTGATCAAACTTAGTTTTATCACCAGTCATATGATGTGAGAAACCACTGTCTATAATCCATGTATCATTCTTACTTAAATGAGAAACAAGTGCCATTTTATCTTCCTCATCATTATCAAAATCATCTTTGACAGCAATATAAACAATTTCATCTTCACTATTATCAGAATCTTTAGAATTTTCAGCCATGAAGCATGATTTCTTACCTTTGTTCTTGGATGATTTGAAGTCTTTCTTGCCATTCCATTTCTTTTCATCATGGTTTTGCTTGTTTGGACACCTTGCTGCAATATGACCAATTTCTTCACAAGAAAAATAGATTAGAGGAACTTTACCTTTGTATTTTCCTCTGCCTCTAGAATATTTCTTTGCTAGTAGAGCTTCAATCACTTCGAGGTCACCGTCTAAACTTTGGCTTGATTCATTTTCACTTTCTGACTGAGATTCCTCCTCCTTTTTATTTTTCTCCTTGAGTGAGAGCTTGGCTTGAAATGCTGATTCAATGTTCTTGGAGGCTGGAACATAGTTGTCAAAGTTATCTAGTTCAAATGCAGTTAGTCTTCCGACTATGGCCTCAAGATTTATCTAATGATTTGCTTCACACCTTCTTTCCTGAATTGCAACAACTCTGATTGCATACACGGGAAGCAAGGTTCTGAGAACTTTTCTTATAACTGTTTCTCCTTTGATATAACCTCCAGATGCTCTGATTGTACTCACACATGCTTTAACTTTTTCAACATACTTTGCAATGTTTTCATCCTCTTTCATCCTCATTTGATCAAATTGTCCTCTTAGACTTTCTGCTTTTTCTCTTCTTACATTATCATCTCCTCCATAGATCTCTTTTAGCTTATTCCACATCTCAAAGGTAGTTTTGCAGTCCTTAATGTCATCAAATTCTTCATAATTGAGAGCGGATGCTATGTCTATCATCATATTGTTATGAGTCTTCTTTTCAACAATGTCATTGACAGACAATGTGCCAGGAGGTTCTTCATACTTTTTTTCAAGGTATTTTAGTCCAGTATCACCAACAGTAGCCAAATGAAGTCTCATTAGTCCTTGCCATGTGGAGAAGTTATCTCTATTGAGTTTTGGAATTTCTCTTTTGTAAGACATCTTGATCTTTGGCTTAGATCCCTGAAATCTCTTCTTGCAAGCACTAAACGCTTTGATACCAATTGTTGGAAATGAGAATAGAGTAATTGAGAGGGGGAAGGGGTGAATCAGTTACTACAAAAACTTTCACAGTCCCTAAGATGTCCGAATATCCCCTTGATCTAATTAATATAAAATGCTGAAACTTGATAATGCAGCAAATGACAAATATTAAGAACTGATATGTTATTATGCACAAAGCAATTTAGTAATTAAGAACACAAGAGACACTAGATTTAACGTGAAAACCCAATATGAAAAAAACCACCAATGTAACTAGATACAATTTTTCACTCTTTTGAAGTGAGCCCTGTTAGGAGCCATCCCTGTTAAATGTTACAAAAATACACTCTTAGGTGTGACCCTGTTAAAGGATTTAATTCACCCTGTTAGGAGTGGCCTTGCTAGAGGTCTTTAGAACAATTCAACTGAACTGTCACCTTGTTAGAGGATTTATTGAATGGCTGTTAAACCAACTCTGTTAAGAGATTTTGAATTCACTGTTACAATGGTTAGAAAGCAACAATGAAGTGACCTAACATAAAGTACAACTTATCTTTGCTGATTACAGATCTTTGTTATGCTTGGCTGGATCCTCATTGATCAAATGCAACTTTACAGCTCCTTCAATACATTTGATCCTTCATTAGACTTTGCTCAACATTCGCCTTATCATTTCATTCTATAATTCGCATTCATAACTTCTTTTTCACAATCACACACTCTCTTAATTCATAACTGAAATGACCATATATACCTTTCAGATTATCTAAGTCAGCTTGAATCACTGGCTATTCAAACAATTACAACAGTTGGCTAGAAGTAATTAATTTGCACATCCCAATACTGGCCGACCCTGCACGGTAAACTTTGTTCAGAAAATAATTCCTGTGTTAACCAACTGAGCTCGGTGTATACAGTGAACTTCGTGACAATCCTTCAGTCACCGGGAGAACTCGGTAAGTACTGAGTTTCTTGAGATAATCAAGTGAGTCCGGTGGAAACTATCCTTTGGAGATCGAGTGAAGCTCGGTTAATACTAACTTCTTCATGATTTCTTTGATGATCGAGTGAGCTTGGTGGAAACTACCCTTTGGAGATCGAGTGAAGCTCGGTTAACATTGACTTCCACATTTCTTTCATTGATCGAGTGAGCTCGGTGGAAACTACCCTTTGGAGACCAAGTGAAGCTCGGTTAACACTGACTTCTACATTTCCTTCATTGATCGAGTGAGCTCGGTGATCACTGTCTTTCACCTTTCCTTTGTTGACCGAGTTAGCTCAGTTAACACTGTCTTCCTCATTTCCTTTGATGACCGAGTGAGCTCGGTTGGCACTGTAGATTGCATTGCAGACTGTCTGAGCTCGGTGATCTTGAGACTAATGACTGATATGACATTTGTGTGACATCAAGGACAAGATTATCCAACAATCTCCCTCTTTGGCATTGATGGCAACACAACATGTCATAACATAATGAAAATTTGAAAACAAGTCCAACAAGATAACAGACTTCTCCCTCTTTCAATAATCTCCCTTTGTTAAGGGACTTCATGGCAAACTTTTCAAATCTCACAAATTTCATAAGGATATGATAGTAAATCTCTCCCTCTTAGACAACACATGCCAAAGACAACAGAAGTTAAGTGAATTGTAGTGTACCTTTAGTACTGATTCATATGCAATTATTTTTGATTAAGCTGCATCAACAGATAGATCTTCAATCTTGTATGCGTTGATGCATCACTAGAACTCATTTTTAGTGGACTTTAGATAGGGGAATGACCCCTAACTTACCTTTGAGATACAAAAATGCATCCTTAGGTAAAGGTTTTGTGAATATGTCAGCAATTTGTTCTTTTGTATGGACATATTCCAATCTGATCTCCTTGTCTTGCACCAATTCTCTAACAAAATGATATTTTATTGCAAAATGCTTGGTTTTGGAATGCATCACTGGATTCTTAGATATGTTGATTGCACTAGTATTGTCATAGAACATGACAACTGGTTCATTGATGTCCATCTTCATTCCTTGCAATAACTGCTTAAACCAAACAATATTTGAATAGTTTACTACTGCAGCAACATACTTTGCCTTTGCTATAGATTGGGATGTACAATTTTGCTTTTTGCTTGTCCAAGAAACCAATCTTTTTCCAAAAAAGAATACTCCTCCACTTGTGCTTTTTCTGTCATCAAGGTTTCCTGCCCAATCAGCATCAGTAAACACTTTCAAATCCAAATTACCTCCAAATTTGTACCATAACCCATAATCTTCAGTTCCTTTCAAATATCTCATTATTCTTTTGATTGCCATCAGATGAGTTTCTCTTGGCTTTGCTGAAAATCTTGCAACAATACCAACTGCAAGGGCAATATCAGGCCTGGTATGAACTATGTATTGCAATTTTGCAATCCTAGATCTATACAATGTTTGATCTACCTCTTTCGATTCATCATCTTTGGTAAGTTTCAATCCAGTACACATAGGAGTTCCAACAGGTTTACAATCCTCCATACCAAACTTTTTCAATATTTCCTTGATGTATTTTGATTGAGTGATGTAGATGTCATTCTTATTTTCTACTCAAATTGAATCAGTTAACTCCTTATTTTACTCAAATTAAATCTATTAACTCCCTTTAATTTGGAAATCTCCCTTTATGACTCAACTTCACCTTTAATCTTGATCGTTGATTGAAATTGATCTCAACCGTTGATTGATTTCAGAAAACTCTATTTAAGAGACCCTCATCTCTTCATTTTGAAAGGTTGTATGAGAATTTGCATCGAATTGTTGCTGGAATTCATACTCATATTCACATACGCAAAGATCAAGTTTGACCAAAAGTTTACCAGATTTAACCACGGTTGACTTGAGTTGACTAGTTTCGAAATTTTTTTTGAAATAATTAAACAAAATTATTAAATTAAATGGAGTACTTACTTATAATTAATTAAACAAAGTTATTTAATTAAATGAGAAGCCATTCCTAATTAATTAAATGAAGTTATTTAATTAAATAAGAAAAGTGTCTCTAATTAATTAAAGATTATTTAATTAAATAGAAAAAGTAATTATGAGAGCATATCTCATTTTATTAAATTAAATATCTCAACAAAATCTGTCTTCAATTAAAAAAGGAAAATTTTCAGTTCACTATTGATAAAAAATGAGTTAAATCAGTTAACTCCTTTTTCTACTCAAATTGAATTAGTTAACTCCTTATTTTACTCAAATTAAATCCGTTAACTCCTTTTAATTTGGAAGTCTCCCTTTATGACTGAACTTCACCTTTATTCCTGACCGTTGATTGAAATCAATCTCAATCGTTGATGAATTCCAAAAAAGTCTATTTAAGAGACCCTCATCTCTTCATTTTGAAAGGTCGAATGAGAAGTTGCATCGAATTGTTGCTGAAATTCATACTCACATTTGCTCATATTCACATACGCAAAGATCAAGTTTGACCAAAAGCTGACTAGATTTAACCACGGTTGACTTGAGTTGACTAGTTTCGAATATTTTTTTGAAATAATTAAACAAAATTATTTAATTAAACGGAGTACTTACTTCTAATTAATTAAACAAAGTTATTTAATTAAATGAGAAGCCATTCCTAATTAATTAAATGAAGTTATTTAATTAAATAAGGAAAGTGTCTCTAATTAATTAAAGATTATTTAATTAAATAGAAAAAGTAATTATGAGAGCATATCTCATTTTATTAAATTAAATATCTCAACAAAATCTCTCTTCAGTTAAAAAACAGAAATTTCCAGTTCATAATTGATAAAAAATGAGTTAAAAGAGTTAACTCTTTTTTCTATGCAAATTGAATCAGTTAACTCCTTATTTTACTCAAATTAAATCCATTAACTCCCTTTAATTTGGAAATCTCTCTTTATGACTCAACTTCACCTTTAATATTGAGCATTGATTGAAAGCCATCTCAATAGTTGATGAATTTCAGGAAAGTCTATTTAGGAGATCCTCATCTCTTCATTTTGAAAGGTTGAAGGAGAATTTGCATCGAATTGTTGCTAAAATTCATACTCACATTTGCTCATACTCACATACGCAACGATCAAGTTTGACCAAAAGTTGACCAAATTTAACCACGGTTGACTTGAGTTGACTAGTTTTGAAAAGAATTTTGAAATAATTAAACGAAATTATTTAATTAAATGGAGTAGTTACTTTTAATTAATTAAACAAAGTTATTTAATTAAATGAGAAGCTATTCCTAATTAATTAAATGAAGTTATTTAATTAAATAAGAAAAGTGTCTCTAATTAATTAAAAATTATTTAATTAAGTAGAAAAAGTAATTATGAGAGCATATTTCATTTTATTAAATTAAATATCTCAACAAAATCTCTCTTCAGTTCGAAAAGGGAAATTTTCAGTTCACTATTGATCAAAAATGAGTTAAATCAGTTAACTCCTTTTTCTACTCAAATTAAATCGGTTAACTCCTTATTTTACTCAAATTAAATCTGTTAACTCCTTTTAATTTGAAAATTTCCCTTTATGACTGAACTTCACCTTCAATCCTGACCGTTGATTGAAATCATTCTCAACCTTTGACGAATTCCAAGAAAGTCTATTTAAGAGACCCTCATCTCTTCATTCTGAAAAGTTGAATGAGAATTTGTATCGAATTATTGCTGGAATTCATACCCACATTTGCTCATATTCACATACGCAAAGATCAAGTTTGACCAAAATTTAACCAGATTTAACCACGGTTGGCTTGAGCTGACTAGTTGCAAAAAGAATTTTGAAATAATTAAACAAAATTATTTAATTAAATAGGGTACTTACTTCTAATTAATTAAACAAAATTATTTAATTAAATGAGAAGTCATTCCTAATTAATTAAGTGAAGTTATTTAATTAAATAAGAAAAGTGCCTCTAATTAATTACAGATTATTTCATTAAATAGAAAAAATAATTATGAGAGCATATATCATTTTATTAAATTAAATATCTCAACAAAATCTCTCTTAAGTTCAAAAAGAGAAATTTCCAGTTCACTATTGATCAAAAATGAGTTAAATTAGTGAACTGCTTTTTCTACTCAAATTGAATCGGTTAACTCCTTATTTTACTCAAATTAAATCATTTAACTCCCTTTAATTTGGAAATCTCCCTTTATGACTGAACTACATCTTTAATCTTGACCGTTGATTGAAATCGATCTCAACCATTGATGAATTTCAGAAAAGTCTATTTAAGTGACTGTCATCTCTTCATTTTGAAAAGTTGAATGAGAATTTGCAACGAATTGTTGCTGGAATTCATACTCACATTTGCTCATATTCACATACGCAAAGATCAAGTTTGATCAAAAGTTAACTAGATTTAACAACGGATGACTTGAGTTGACTAGTTTTGAGTAGAATTTTGAAATAATTAAATGAAATTATTTATTTAAATGGAGTACTTACTTTTAATTAATTAAACGAAGTTATTCAATTAAATGAGAAGCCATTCCTAATAAATTAAATGAAGTTATTAAATTAAATAATAAAAGTGTCTCTAATTAATTAAAGATTGTTTAATTAAATAGAAAAATTACTTACGAGAGTATATCTCATTTTATTAAATTAAATATCTCAACAAAATCTCTCTTTAGTTCAAAAAGGGAAATTTCTAGTTCACTATTGATCAAAAATGAGTTAAATTAGTTAACTCCTCTTTCTACTCAAATTGAATCAATAAACTCTTTATTTTAATCAAATTAAATTCGTTAACTCCCTTTAATTTGAAAATTTCCGTTTATGATTGAACTTCACTTTTAATCCTGACCGCTGTGTTAAATCTATCTCAACCATTGATGAATTCTGGGAAAGTCTATTTAAGAGACCATCATCTCTTAATTTTGAAAGGTTGAATGAGAATTTGCATCGAATTGTTGCTAGAATTCAAACTCACATTTTCTCATTTTCACATATGCAAAGATCAAGTTTGATAAAAAATTGATCAAATTTAGCCACGGTTGACTAGTTTTGAAAAGAATTTTGAAACAATTAAACGAAATTATTTAATTAATCGGAGTACTTAATTCTAATTAATTAAACAAAGTTATTTAATTAAATGAGAAGCCATTCCTAATTAATTAAATGAAGTTATTTAAGTAAATAATAGAAGTGTCTCTAATTAATTAAAAATTATTTAATTAAATAGAAAAAGTAATTATTAGAGCATATCTCATTTTATTAAATTAAATATCTCAACAAAATCTCTCTTCAATTCAAAAAGGGAAATTTCCAGTTCACTATTGATAAAAAATGAATTAAATCAATTAACTCCTTTTTCTACTCAAATTGAATCAGTTAACTCCTTATTTTCCTGAACTTAAATCAGTTAACTCCCTTTAATCTGGAAATCTCCCTTTATAACTGAACTTCACCTTTAATCCTGACCGTTGATTGAAATCGATCTCAACCGTTGATGAATACCAGAAAAGTCTATTTACGAGACCCTCATCTCTTCATTTTGAAAGGTTGAATGAGAATTTGCATCGAATTGTTGCTGGAATTCATACTCACATTTGCTCATATTCACATATGCAAAGATCAAGTTTGACTAAAAGTTGACGAGATTTAGCCACAATTGACTTGAGTTGACTAGTTTCAAAATTTTTTTTTGAAACAATTAAATGAAATTATTTAATTAAATGGAGTACTTACTTCTAATTAATTAAATAAAGTTATTTAATTAAATGAGAAGCCATTCCTAATTAATTAAATAAAGTTATTTAATTAAATAAGAAAAGTGTCTCTTATTAATTAAAGATTATTTAATTCAATAGAAAAAGTAATTACGAGAGCATATCTCATTTTATTAAATTAAATATCTCAACAAAATCTCTCTTCAGTTCAAAAAGGGAAATTTCCACTTCTCTATTGATCAAAAATGAGTTAAATCAGTTAACTCCTTTATCTACTCAAATTGAATCAGCTAACTCCTTATTTTACTCAAATTAAATCTATTAACTCCTTTTAATTTGAAAATCTCCCTTTATGGCTGAAATTCACCTTTAATCCTGACCGTTGATTGAAATCGATCTCAACCATTGATGAATTCTAGGAAAGTCTATTTAAGAGACCCTCATCTCTTCATTTTGAAAGGTTGAATGAGAATTTGCATCAAATTGTTGCTGGAATTCATACTCATATTTGCTCATATTCACATACGCAAAGATCAAGTTTGACCAAAAGTTGACCATATTTAACCACGGTTGACTTGAGTTGACTAGTTTCGAAAAGAATTTTGAAATAATTAAACGAAATTATTTAATTAAATGGAGTACTTCTAATTAATTAAACAAAGTTATTTAATTAAATGAGAAGCCATTCCTAATTAATTAAATGAAGTTATTTAATTAAATAAGAAAAGTGTCTCTAATTAATTAAAGATTATTTAATTAAATAAAAAATGTAATTATGAGAGCATATCTCATTTTATTAAATTAAATATCTCAACAAAATCTCTCTTCAATTCAAAAAGGGAAATTTCCAGTTCACTATTGATCAAAAATGAGTTAAATCAGTAACTCTTTTTTCTACTCAAATTGAATCAGTTAACACCTTATTTTACTCAAATTAAATTTGTTAACTCTCTTTAATTTGGAAATCTACCTTTATGACTGAACTTCAACTTTAACAATGACCGTTGATTGAAATCGATCTCAACCGTTGATGAATTCTAAAAAAGTCTATTTAAGAGATCCTCATCTCTTAATTTTGAAAGGTTGAATGAGAATTTACATCGAGTTGTTGCTAGAATTCATACTCACATTTGCTCATATTCACGTACGCAAAGATCAAGTTTGAGCAAAAGTTGACTAGATTTAACCACGGTGACTTGAGTTCACTAGTTTCAAAAAGAATTTTGAAATAATTAAACAAAATTATTTAATTAAATGGAGTACTTACTTCTAATTAATTAAACAAAGTTATTTAATTAAATCAGAAGCCATTCCTAATTAATTAAATGAAGTTATTTAATTAAATAAGAAAAGTGTCTCTAATTAATTAAAGATTATTTAATTAAATAAAAAAATTAATTACGAGAGCATATCTCATTTTAATAAATTAAATATCTCAACAAAATCTCTCTTCAGTTCAAAAATAGAAATTTTCGGTTCACTATTGATAAAAAATGAGTTAATTCAATTAACTTGTTTTTCTACTCAAATTGAATCAGTTAACTCCTTATTTTACTCAAATTAAACCTGTTAACTCCCTTTAATTTGAAAATCTCCCTTTATGACTGAACTTCACCTTTGTTCCTGACTGTTGATTGAAATCAATCTCAACCGTTGATGAATTTTAGGAAAGTCTATTTAAGAGACCCTCATCTCTTCATTTTGAAAGGTTGAATTAGAATTTGCATCGAATTGTTGTTGGAATTCATACTCACATTTGCTCATATTCACATACGCAAAGATCAAGTTTTACCAAAAGTTGACCAAATTTAACCATGGTTGACTTGAGTTTACTAGTTTCGAATAGAATTTTGAAATAATTAAACAAAATTATTTAATTAAATGGATTACTTACTTCTAATTAATTAAACAAAGTTATTTAATTAAATGAGAAGGCATTCCTAATTAATTAAATGAAGTTATTTAATTAAATAAGAAAAGTGTCTCTAATTAATTAAAGATTATTTAATTAAAAAGAAAAAGTAATTACGAGAGCATATCTCATTTTATTAAATTAAATATCTCAACAAAATCACTCTTCAGTTCAAAAAGCGAAATGTTTAGTTCACTATTGATCAAAAATCAGTTAAATCTGTTTGTAGACACCTAAATTTGATTACACCGCTTTAGTAATCCTATTTAGTTATCTCTAAAGGCATCTTTAATTAAATTCTTATTTAATTAATCTTTTGTCATCCTCTAGTTGATTAATTTAATTAATCATCTATAGTCCTAATTGATAAATCAAATAAACTATTATTTATCAATTAAATTCTATTCTTCTATCTAATTTCAAAAATCCCCATTTATCAAATAAATATATATGATAAATAAAATCCTCAAATCTAAAAGCCCCTCACTTATCCCTAATCCTCCATTAAGCCTAATCCACCTCATCCACCCATACTAACCTAGATTAGTCACTAACTAACCCAACCTCATTAATGTCATCCACTTGCACATCTCTAACATCCTTAATCTAATCCTAAACTCAAGCCTAATCCACCCCCTAATGTTGTCACATTCCTTAAGCAAGTTTAAGACTTTCCTAATCAAAATCAAAGTCTCCCTTCAAAAATCCCAACCACCAAGTCATGAGTGCTCTTACAAACCATAAAAGACTCTTACAAGCCCACTCATGACTCTTACATCCATCTTCCACACTCTTCCCTCTTTCACACTCATTGCTCTTAAATCTCTCTTACATACTCAACCCCACTCATCATGCCTTTAACCAACCCTTTACCCTACCCTTTCACACTCATCCTCCTTGTGACAAGTGTCACCTTCCCATTGGTGCTAAACAAGCACAATCCATGTGCTCTCCTTTGAGTGCATCCTAGCCCTCCTTAAGCCTTCATCTCTCCTTGCACCTTAGCCCTCCATCCCTCAAGCCCTTAGCCTATAAATTGAATCCCCTCCCAAGCCATTTCAACAACAACCATTTGAGTAAAGTTATCATGCCCTTTTGAGAGCCAAAATCCATACCCACACCCTTATAATGCCAAATTGAGAGCTCACAAGGCTACCAATTTGCTATTACCCATCTTCATTGAAGTCATTTTGAGCATTTGAGCATACATCCCCAATCTAGACATAGACACATCTCAAAAACAAGAGAACAAGCTCATTGAGAGAGCCTATCCATGGCTCACATTATCATTTGAGTTTGTCTTCTCTTTGTCTCTCTTATATGTTATGTTAGTTTAATGTGTAAATGCTTTCATTGAATTAGTATTTCTAGCACATTCGATTAGTGTATACATAGTTAACTCATTTTTCTACTCAAATTGAATCAGTTAACTCCTTATTTTACTCAAATTAAATCCGTTAACTCCCTTTAATTTGAAAATCTCCCTTTATGACTGAACTTCACCTTTAATCCTGACCGTTTATTGAAATCGATCTCAACCCTTGATGAATTCCAAGAAAGTCTATTTAAGAGACTCTCATCTTTTCATTTTGAAAGGTTGAATGAGAATTCAGATCAAATTGTTGCTAGAATTCAAACTCACATTTGCTCATATTCACATATTCAAAGATCAAGTATGACCAAAAGTTGACTAGATTTAACCACGGTTGACTTGAGTTGACTAGTTTCGAAAAGAATTTTAAAATAATTAAACGAAATTATTTAATTAAATGGAGTACTTACTTCTAATTAATTAAACAAAATTATTTAATTAAATAAGAAGCCATTCCTAATTAATTAGATGAAGTTATTTAATTAAATCAGAAAAGTGTCTCTAACTAATTAAAGATTATTTAATTAAATAGAAAAAGTAATTATGAGAGCATATCTCATTTTATTAAATTAAATATCTCAACAAAATCTCTCTTCACTTCAAAAAGGGAAATTTCTAGTTCACTATTGATAAAAAAGGAGTTAAATTAGTTAACTCATTTTTCTACTCAAATTGAATTAGTTAACTCCTTATTTTACTCAAATTAAATCCGTTAACTCCCTTTAATTTGGAAATCTCCCTTTATGACTGAACTTCACCTTTAATCCTGACCGTTGATTAAAATCAATCTCAACCGTTGATGAATTCAAAAAAAGTCTATTTAAGAGACCCTCATCTCTTCATTTTGAAAGGTTGAATGAGAATTTGCATCGAATTGTTGCTGGAATTCATACTCACATTTGCTCATATTCACATACGCAAAGATCACGTTTGACCAAAAGTTGACCAGATTTAACCACGGTTGACTTGAGTTGACTAGTTTCGAAAAGAATTTTGAAATAATTAAACAAAATTATTTATTTAAATGGAGTACTTACTTCTAATTAATTAAACAAAGTTATTTAATTAAATAAGAAGCCATTCCTAATTAATTAAATGAAGTTATTTAATTAAATAAGAAAAGTGTCTCTAATTAATTAAAGATTACTTAATTAAATAGAAAAAGTAATTATGAGAGCATATTTCATTTTATTAAATTAAATATTTCAACAATATCTCTCTTCAGTTCAAAAAGGGAAATTTTTAGTTCACTATTGATAAAAAATGAGTTAAATTAGTTAACTCCTTTTTCAACTCAAATTGAATCAGTTAACTCCTTATTTTACTCAAATTAAATCCCTTAACTCCCTTTAATTTGAAAATCTCCCTTTATGACTGAACTTAACCTTTAATCCTGACCGTTGATTGAAATCGATCTCAACTGTCGATGAATTCCAAGAAAGTCTATTTAAGAGACCCTCATCTCTTCATTTTGAAAGGCTGAATAAGAATTTGAATCGAATTGTTGCTGGAATTCATACTCACTGTTGCTCATATTCACATTCACAAAGATCAAGTTTGACCAAAAGTTGACCAGATTTAACCACGGTTGATTCAAGTTGACTAGTTTCAAAAAAAAATTAGAAATAATTAAACGAAATTATTTAATTAAATGCAGTACTTACTTCTAATTAATTAAACAAAGTTATCTAATTAAATGAAAAGCCATTCCTAATTAATTAAATGAAGTTATTTAATTAAATAAGAAAAGTGTCTCTAATTAATTAAAGATTATTTAATTAAATAGAAAAAGTAATTATGAGAGCATATCTCATTTTATTAAATTAAATATCTCAACAAAATCTCTCTTCAGTTCAAAAAGAAAAATTTCCAATTCACTATTGATAAAAAATGAGTTAAATCAGTTAACTCCTTTTTCTACTCAAATTGAATCAGTTAACTCCATATTTTACCCAAATTAAATCCGTTAACTCCCTTTAATTTGAAAATCTCCCTTTATGACTGAACTTCACCTTTAATCCTGATCGTTGATTGAAATCGATCTCAACCATTGATGAATTCTAGTAAAGTCTATTTAAGAGACCCTCATCTCTTCATTTTGAAAGGTTGAATGAGATTTTGCATCGAATTGTTGCTGTAATTCATACTCACATTTGCTCATATTCACATACGCAAAGATCAAGTTTGACCAAAAGTTGACCAGAGTTAACCACAATTGACTTGAGTTCACTAATTTCGAAATTTTTTTTGAAATAATTAAACGATTTTATTTAATTAAATGGAGTACTTATAATTAAATAAATATAGTTATTTAATTAAACGAGAAGCCATTCCTAATTAATTAAATGAAGTTATTTAATTAAATAAGAAAAGTTTCTGTAATTAATTATAGATTATTTAATTAAATAGAAAAAGTAATTATGAGAGCATATCTCATTTTATTAAATTAAATATTTCCACAAAATCTCTCTTCAGTTCAAAAAGAAAAATTTTCAGTTCACTATTGATCAAAAATGAGTTAAATGAGTTAACTCCTTTTTCTCCTCAAATTGAATCAGTTAACTCCTTATTTTACTCAAATTAAATCCGTTAACTCCCTTTAATTTGAAAATCTTCCTTTATGACTGAACTTCACCTTTAATCCTGACCGTTGATTGAAATCAATCTCAACTATTGATCAATTCCAAGAAAGTCTATTTAAGAGACCCTCATCTCTTCATTTTGAAAGGTTGAATGAGAATTTGCATCGAATTGTTGTTGGAATTCATACTCACAATTGCTCATATTCACATGCGCAAAGATGAAGTTTGACCAAAAGTTGACCAGATTTAACCACGTTTGATTTGAATTGACTAGTTTCGAAAAGAATATTGAAATAATTAAACGAAATTATTTAATTAAATGGAGTACTTACTTCTAATTAATTAAACAAAGTTATTTAATTAAATGAGAAGCCATTCCTAATTAATTAAATGAAGTTATTTAATTAAATAGAAAAAGTAATTATGAGAGCATATCTCATTTTATTAAAATAAATATCTCAACAAAATCTCTCTTCAGTTCAAAAAGAGAAATTTTCAGTTCACTATTGATCAAAAATGAGTTAAATCAGTTAACTCCTTTTTCTACTCAAATTGAATCAGTTAAGTTTTTATTTTATTCAAATTATATCCGTTAACTCCCTTTAATTTGGAAATCTCCCTTTATGACTGAACTTCACCTTTAATCCTGACCGTTGATTGAAATCGATCTCAGCTGTTGATGAATTCTAGGAAAGTCTATTTAAGAGACTCTCATCTCTTCATTTTGAAAGGTTGAATGAGAATTTGCATCGAATTGTTGTTAGAATTCATACTCACATTTGCTCATATTCACATACGCAATGATCAAGTTTGACACAAAGTTTACTAGATTTAACCACGATTGACTTGAGTTAACTAGTTTCGAAAAGAATTTTGAAATAATTAAACGAAATTATTTAATTAAATGAAGTACTTACTTCTAATTAATTAAATAAAGTTATTTAATTAAATGAGAAGCCATTCCTAATTAATTAAATGAAGTTATTTAATTAATAAGAAAAGTGTCTCTAAGTAATTAAAGATTATTTCATTAAATAAAAAAAGTAATTATGAGAGCATATCTCATTTTATTAAATTAAATATCTCAACAAAATCTCTCTTCAGTTCATAAAGGGAAATTTTCAGTTCAGTATTGATAAAAAATGAGTTAAATCAGTTAACTCCATTTTCTAGTCAAATTGAATTAGTTAACTCCTTATTTTACTCAAATTAAATCTGTTAACTCCCTTTAATTTGGAAATCTCCCTTTATGACTGAACTTCACATTTAATCCTGACCGTTGATTGAAATCGATCTCAAACATTGATGAATTTCAGGAAAGTCTATTTAAGAGATCCTCATCTCTTAATTTTGAAAGGCTGAATTAGAATTTGCATCTGCTAGAATTCATACTCACATTTGCTCATATTCACATACGCAAAGATCAATTTTGACCAAAAGTTGACCAGATTTAACCATAGTTGACTTGAGTTGACTAGTTTCGAAAAGAATTTTTAAATAATTAAACGATATTATTTAATTAAATGGAGTACTTACTTCTAATTAATTAAACAAAGTTATTTAATTAAATGAGAAGCCATTCCTAATTAATTAAATGAAGTTATTTAATTAAATAAGAAAAGTGTCTCTAATTAATTAAAGATTATTTAATTAAATAGAAAAAGTAATTATGAGAGCATATCTCATTTTATTAAATTAAATATCTCAACAAAATCTCTCTTCAGTTCAAAAAGGGAAATTTCCAGTTCACTATTTATCAAAAATGAGTTAAATCAGTTAACTCCGTTTTCTACTCAAATTAAATTAGTTAACTCCTTATTTTACTCAAATTAAATCTGTTAACTCCGTTTAATTTGGAAATCTCACTTTATGACTGAACTTCACCTTTAATAGTGACCATTGATTGAAATCGATCTCAACTGTTGATGAATTCCAAGAAAGTCTATTTAAGAGACCCACATCTGTTCATTTTGAAAGGTTGAATGAGAATTTGCATCGAATTGTTGCTGAAATTCATACTCACATTTGCTCATATTCACATACGCAAAGATCAAGTTTGACCAAAAGTTGAGCAGATTTAACTACGATTGGCTTGAGTTGACTAGTTTCGAAAAGAATTTTGAAATAATTAAATGAAATTATTTAATTAAATGGAGTATTTACTTCTAATTAATTAAACAAAGTTATTTAATTAAATGAGAAGCCATTCCTAATTAATTAAACAAAGTTATTTAATTAAATAAAAAAAGTATCTCTAATTAATTAAAGATTATTTAATTAAATAGAAAAAGTAATTACGAGAGCTTATCTCATTTTATTAAATTAAATATCTCAAAATCTCTCTTCAGTTCAAAAAGGGAAATTTCCAGTTCATTATTGATAAAAAATGAGTTAAATCAGTTAACTCCTTTTTCTACTCAAATTGAATCAGTTAACTCCTTATTTTACTCAAATTAAATCTGTTAATTACTTTTAATTTGGAAATCTCCCTTTATGACTGAACTTCACCTTTAATCCTAACCGTTGATTGAAATCGATCTCAACCGTTGATGAATTTCAAGAAAGTCTATTTTAGAGACCCTCATCTTTTCATTTTGAAAGGTTGAATGAGAATTTGCATCGAATTGTTGCTAGAATTCATACTCACATTTGCTCATATTCACATACACAAAGATCAAGTTTGACCAAAAGTTGACCAAATTTAACCATGGTTGACTTAAGTTGACTAGTTTTGAAAAGAATTTTGAAATGATTAAACAAAATTATTTAATTAAATGGAGTACTTACTTCTAATTAATTAAAAAAAGTTATTTAATTAAATGAGAAGCCATTCTTAATTAATTAAATGAAGTTATTTAATTAAATAAGAAAGGTGTCTCTAATTAATTAAAGATTATTTAATTAAATAGAAAAAGTAATTACGAGAGCATATCTCATTTTATTAAATTAAATATCTCAACAAAATCTCTTTTCAGTTGAAAAAGGGAAATTTTCAGTTCACTATTGATAAAAAATGAGTTAGATCAGTTAACTCCTTTTTCTAGTCAAATTGAATCAGTTAACTCTTTATTTTACTCAAATTAAATCGATTCACTCCCTTTAATTTGGAAATCTCGCTTTATGACTGAACTTCATCGTTAATCCTGACCGTTGATTGAAATCGATCTCAACCGTTGATGAATTCTAGGAAAGTCTATTTAAGAGACCCTCATCTCTTCATTTTGAAAGGTTGAATGAGAATTTGAATCAAATTATTGCTGAAATTCATACTCACATTTGCTCATATTCACATACGCAAAGATCAAGTTTGACCAAAAGTTGACCAGATTTAACCATGGTTGACTTGAGTTGACTAGCTTCAAAATTTTTTTTGAAATAATTAAACGAAATTATTTAATTAAATGGAGTACTTACTTCTAATTAGTTACATAAAGTTATTTAATTAAATGAGAAGCCATTCTTAATTAATTAAATGAAGTTATTTAATTAAATAAGAAAAGTGTCTCTAATTAATTAAGAATTATTTAATTAAATAGAAAAAGTAATTACGAGAGCATGTCTCATTTTATTAAATTAAATATCTCAACAAAAATTTTCTTCAGTTAAAAAAGGGAAATTTCCAGTTCACTATTGATCAAAAATGAGTTAAATCAGTTAACTCCTTTTTCTACTCAAATTGAATCAGTTAACACCATATTTTACTCAAATTATATCCGTTAACTCCCTCTAATTTGGAAATCTCCTTTTATGACTGAACTTCACCTTTAATCCTGATCGTTGATTGAAATCGATCTCAACCGTTGATGAATTCTAGGAAAGTCTATTTAAGAGACCCTCATCTCTTCATTTTGAAAGGTTGAATGATAATTTGCATCGTATTGTTGATGGAATTCATACTTAGATTTTCTCATATTCACATATGCAAAGTTCAAGTTTGACACAAAGTTGACCAGATTTAACCACGGTTGACTTGAGTTGACTAGTTTGGAAAAGAATTTTGAAATAATTAAATGAAATTATTTAATTAATTGGAGTACTTACTTCTAATTAATTAAACAAAGTTATTTAATTAAATGAGAAGCCATTCCTAATTAATTAAATGAAGTTATTTAATTAAATAAGAAAAGTGTCTCTAATTAATTAAAGATTATTTAATTAAATAGAAAAAGTAATTACGAGAGCATATCTTATTTTATTAAATTAAATATTTCAACAAAATCTCTCTTCAGTTCAAAAAGAGAAAATTTTAGTTCACTATTGATAAAAAATGAGTTAAATCAGTTAACTCATTTTTCTACTCAAATTGAATCAGTTAACTCCATATTTTACTCAAATTATATCCATTAACTCCCTTTAATTTGGAAATCTCCCTTTACGACTAAACTTCACCGTTAATCCTAACCGCTGATTGAAATCGATCTCAACCGTTGATGAATTCCAAGAAAGTCTATTTTAGAGACCCCCATCTCTTCATTTTGAAAGGTCGAATAAGAATTTGCATCGAATTGTTGCTAGAATTCATACTCACATTTGCTCATATTCACATACGCAAAGATCAAGTTTGACCAAAAGTTGACTAGATTTAACCACAGTTGACTTGAGTTGACTAGTTTCAAAAAGAATTTTTAAATAATTAAACGAAATTATTTAATTAAATAGAGTACTTACTTCTAGTTAATTAAACAAAGTTATTTAATTAAATGAGAAGCCATTCCTAATTAATTAAATGAAGTTATTTAATTAAATAAGAAAAGTGTCTCTAATTAATTAAAGATTATTTAATTAAATAGAAAAGGTAAATATGAGAGCATATCTCATTTTATAAAATTAAATATCTCAACAAAATCTCTCTTTAGTTCAAAAAGGGAAATTCCTAGTTCACTATTGATAAAAAATGAGTTAAATGAGTTAACTCCTTTTTCTACTCAAATTAAATCAGTTAACACCTTATTTTACTCAAATTAAATCTGTTAACTCCCTTTAATTTTGAAATGTCCCTTTATCACTGAACGTCACCTTTAATCCTGACCGTTCATTGAAATCGATCTCAACCGTTGATAAATTCCAAGAAAGTCTATTTAAGAGACCCTCATCTCTTCATTTTGAAAGGTTGAATGAAAATTTGCATCAAATTGTTGCTGGAATTCATACTCAAATTTTCTCATATTCACATTTGGAAAAATTAAGTTTGACCAAAAGTTGACCAGATATAACCACGGTTTACTTGAGTTGACTAGTTTCGAATTTTTTTTTTGAAATAATTAAACGAAATTATTTAATTAAATGGAGTACTTATAATTAGTTATATAAAGTTATTTAATTAAATGAGAAGCCATTCTTAATTAATTAAATGAAGTTATTTAATTAAATAAGAAAAGTGTCTCTAATTAATTAAGGATTATTTAATTAAATAGAAAAAGTAATTATGAGAGCATGTCTCATTTTATTAAATTAAATATCTCAACAAAATTTCTCTTCAGTTAAAAAAGAGAAATTTCTAGTTCACTTTTGATCAAAAATGAGTTAAATCAATTAACTCCTTTTTCTACTCAAATTGAATCAGTTAACTCCATATTTTACTCAAATTATATGCGTTAACTCCCTTTAATTTGGAAATCTCCCTTTATGACTGAACTTCACCTTTAATCCTGATCGTTGATTGAAATCAATCTCAACAGTTGATGAATTCTAGGAAAGTCTATTTAAGAGACCCTCATCTCTTCATTTTGAAAAGTTGAATGAGAATTTGCATTGTATTGTTGATGGAATTCATACTCAGATTTTCTCATATTCACATACGCAAAGATCAAGTTTGACACAAAGTTGACCAGATTTAACCACGGTTGACTTGAGTTGACTAGTTTCGAAAAGAATTTTGAAATAATTAAATAAAATTATTTAATTAATTGGAGTACTTACTTCTAATTAATTAAACAAAGTTATTTAATTAAATGAGAAGCCATTCCTAATTAATTAAATGAAGTTATTTAATTAAATAAGAAAAGTGTCTCTAATTAATTAAAGATTATTTAATTAAATAGAAAAAGTAATTACGAGAGCATATCTCATTTTATTAAATTAAATATCTCAACAAAATCTCTCTTCAGTTCAAAAAGGGAAATTTTTAGTTCACTATTGATCAAAAATGAGTTAAATGAGTTAACTCATTTTTCTACTCAAATTGAATCAGTTAACTCCGTATTTTACTCAAATTATATCCATTAACTCCCTTTAATTTGGAAATCTCCCTTTATGACTAAACCTCACCGTTAACCCTGACCGCTGATTGAAATCTATCTCAACCGTTGATGAATTCTAAGAAAGTCTATTTTAGAGACCCTCATCTCTTCATTTTGAAAGGTCGAATGAGAATTTGCATCGAATTGTTGTTGGAATTCATACTCACATTTGCTTATATTCACATACACAAAGATCAAGTTTGACCAAAAGTTGACTAGATTTAACCACGGTTGACTTGAGTTGACTAGTTTCGAAAAGAATTTTTAAATAATTAGACGAAATTATTTAATTAAATAGAGTACTTACTTCTAATTAATTAAACAAAGTTATTTAATTAAATGAGAAGCCATTCCTAATTAATTAAATGAAGTTATTTAATTAAATAAGAAAATTGTCTCTAATTAATTAAAGATTATTTAATTAAATAGAAAAAGTAATTATGAGAGCATATCTCATTTTATTAAATTAAATATCTCAAAAAAATCTCTCTTCATTTCAAAAATGGAAATTTTCAGTTCACTATTGATCAAAAATGAGTTAAATCAGTTAACTCCTTTTTCTTCTCAAATTGAATCAGTTAACTCCTTATTTTAGTCAAATTAAATTTGTTAACTCCCTTTAGTTTGGAAATCTCCTTTTATGACTGAACTTCACCTTTAATCCTTACCGTTGATTGAAATCGATCTCAACCATTGATGAATTCCAAGAAAGTCTATTTAAGAGACCCTCATCTCTTCATTTTGAAAGGTTGAATGAGAATTTGCATCGAATTATTGCTGGAATTCATACTCACATTTTCTCATATTCTGTAGTGCCTACCCTCGTTCACATATTTTTTGGACATTGTTGTTATTACCAGACTATGATGGACTACTTTTATGTTGATGGATTAGTGCTATTGTTTTTCACACTATCAGAGATTATGTTATGGATTCAGAGGTTATGAGATGAGATCATTTATACTTTACATTTCATGCATGCATGATGATCATTATACTTTTTTCAGTTATTATTGATGATTAGTTGATGATTATTATCTCATGTGTTTTATTATGGATACTTACCCCATACTTGCATGTGTATGGTGTGCGTGTTTTCTTATTGTATGGCGTTTCTGATGTGGTTATGGAAGGGAGTCGTAGTCACCTGCTTAGTCAGGATCTACATGATGCACCAATTCCTTCCATTGTCTATTTAGCTTATCATATACATATATTGCATGTACATGCATGGTTTTTTTGCAGGCTGCAGGTACCGGGTATCGACTTTCCTGAATTGCCAG
Organism: Cupressus sempervirens; assembly: GCA_028749045.1. Classification (NCBI taxonomy): domain Eukaryota; kingdom Viridiplantae; phylum Streptophyta; class Pinopsida; order Cupressales; family Cupressaceae; genus Cupressus; species Cupressus sempervirens. The sequence continues at coordinate 383,628,520 of CM053793.1, forward strand.
GATGAGCGTACCCTATTATACTATCTCAATGATAAGAGAAGGGAGATAAATTCTCAAGTCCAAATCCCAAACCCTTAAACCAATTGTCCTAGTGAGGTAGGACAAGTATCTGGATATTTTACCCACCGAATGTGTCAGATGACATAATTCATGATTTTTAACCCTTTAGACTAATTTTGAGTGATTTTCTCTATGATGGATTTTCATATTTTATCTTGAAAGTCTATGGTAAATTTTCTATTAATTAAGTCTTAATAAATAGATTTAATTAATAAATTAATTATTTGAGAAAATTAATATAAAATATCATGTTATTTGATATTTTGATTATAATTAATTCAATGAGAATTAATTGAGAAAAAAGAATTAAATAAAAAAAAATTAGAAATTAAAATTAATAATAATAATAAAATAATAATAAAGTAATAAATAAATAACAATAATAAAAGTTATAAAAATTAAAATAAAGGTTATAAATATTTAAATAGAAATTATATTAAAGTGAATTGGAGTTATAAGCTTGCATGGGAATTAACGCACTTCTCTATTTCTCATGTGTCAACAACACGGGGGTTAGTGCATCAATTAAGCACATGGTGTCTACAACCCTATGGCTCATCTTGAAGGTAGGAAAAGACCCATGCTTAGTTGGTGACACCTTCCAGCTGTTTATAGAAGCATTCTAGATGTTTCCTGAAAGCTCTTTATATTCAGGCATTCATAGAAGCTTAGACATAGCGTTGGGAGAGCAATTGGAGCATTGGAGGACTCGAAAATTCTGAATAAGGGAGGAGCTTGCTCTGTGGATTTTTTGAAGAAGAGCGATTCAGCATCAGAATCTAGGTAGATTCTTGTGATTTTAATTATACTATTTTTGCATCACACATTCCCTGTCTTCTTCGTGTCTTCCATATGTCTTCTGAGAAGTTTCATATTTATATGCATTCTCAATATGGGTAGATTAATTTATTGAAGAATTTTATATGCATTCTATAATGCAAATATTTTATTCTTAAATTGTAGATATAATCTTTGTGAAAAAATAAAAAATATATATACATGGTTATATATTCATACCTGCATACATATACATATATATATATATATATATATATATATATATATATATATATATATATATATATATATATATATATATATATATATATATATATATATATATATATATATATATATATATATATATATATGTATGTATACATTTATTATGAATCTATTATAAAATTTGAATATATATATACATATATATATATATATATACCTATATATATTTATATATAATACGCTGAATGAGCGATTGATAAATCGCAGTGGAGAAATTTAATAAATCGCATCGTGATTCATATCGCATGAATCAATGTATATAATGAAATGCTATGGGCACGAGTTGTACCCACGCCTGCGAAAGGTAGAGACCTACCGCCGCAGGTTTGCGGGGACAAGGGTACTACGTACTCGCTGTCGGCGCAGTGCCTGCAACCGTAGGGACTGCATACTGCAGCAAGTGTTTGGGGGGGTATATTAATGTTAATGTGATGCAAAAAAAATGTTTATGTTAAAACGTTTATAAACAATCGATTCTCATTGCTATATAATACGGTGTCAATCAAAATTGTTAAATCGATTTTATGAAAATGTATTAACTATTTATATATTTACATATGTATGTATGTATATATATATATATATATATATATATATATGTATATATATATATATATATATATATATATATATATATATATATATATATATATATATATATATATATATATATATATATATATATATATATATATATATGTATATATGTAATTTGTAAACATGTTATTTATAAATTTAAGTTATTATTATTTGATAAATGATTTATATTGAAGGTTTATTTTCATAAAGGTGACTCTTTAATAACTTTCAACTATTCAATAATTTAATTGTTTTAAATTATTAAATAAAGAATTGATAGTTTGGTGGGGAATGTATCAAACAAATATTATTAATTGGAAAATGGAATTTTTTTAGTTCTAATAAGGAAAACTTTTATCCAAAAACAATATATGTGTTCCTCCATTCAAACTTGGAAACTAAAACTGAGATCTCTACATTTTGTAAACTTGGTATAACAAAAACATGTGTTTGCATTGTGTATTCTTTAAGCTATTATTTTGGGTTTTGGGTTGACTAGTGTTGACCAGTATAGGACGTCTGCCAGAGGCTTGGGGGTTATGTGATTGTGGTGACATGATGATGTTTTAATCTTGATCTTTATAAACTCAACCATGGTTATGTGATGGAATGCTCTATGTATTGGTTGTGATTACTGATTGTTATAATTGAGATTTTTATGTATGAGACACTTGACTTAACCATTATTTTGGTCATCGATCAGTTATCCTTGGTTATTTTCTAGTCGCCATGATCAGACTGTAATGTGGATTTATTTTTGATGATGTCATGTTGTGACATGTTTGACTCAACATTTTTGGAGTCTTCGATCAGTATGATTGAGATATATATTTTGGTTATTGAGAACCATTGGATATTTGATTATCAGTGATACTTCAGTTGTCAATAGAGAGTTGTTGTGTTCATGATTTTCTATGGATGATAGCTCATGGAGATTTGATGCTTTTTATGCATATTTGATGATTTTATTATGTTTTATCTTTTTTTATTTTGAGATTTATGATTCCATGAGCATTAGGGTAGGATATCTGTACATAGTGACAAGAAGTGGCTTGCAATGGGGCCCGGGGCCCTAAGAGACTGCCAGGGTAACTCATTGTAAGTTGGATTAATAACTGATAACATTCACATCTAATACTAACTGAATGAACCTAAAAGGATAAGTGTTTTTTTCTCGCCCATGCTTTGAGTGCTTGTATAGGCTAGGATGGGAGTAGTGAGACACATGGTTGTGACCTTGCATTCCGTAGTATGCCTCGTCAGTATGAGAGGATACTAGTGGCTACATGAAATTAGTATGGACCCATGGAGTTTAGCTAACTACCAGGGTAACTTGTACGTGATAATTGTGATGACACTTTCCCGCTTGCATAGTAGGTTCCTACATGTCATTGTGTGCCTCTAGGATTAGATGTCAGATTTTGTGTTGGAACCTTTGAGTTAGTATACTTTTAGGATTCTTAGACTTATAAAGATATGTGCTATGTGAATTTGATAGCCTTTTTGGGACTTGAGGTTATCTCCTTAGCACAGTGGAAGTGGACCACTTAGGTACCACACGGTTGGGTGGTAGTGTATTTTTCACTCTTATCATTTTGAGATTTATTGATGTAATTCCCTACCAAGGGATCCAAAGAATTTCACTAAGTTTACCAAACAATTTTTTTTTTTTAAACATGAAAGTAAAACCATTGACAATACTTGTGGAAGCAATAGTAACATCCAACTGAAAGTAAACATAACATAACATAACAGATTACATTCTTTAAAGAACCCTTAATGTTGTATTACATCTAATCATAACTATTCATCTAACATCACATCCTTATGAAATAACAATGATACATCCAATGTTCCTAAACAATATACAAGTGTCCTTCTTTTGTAATTACATTTTAGATTATTCAATCATTCACTGTACATGTTACAAGGTATGAAAAGCTTGAAAGAATAAACATCCATATAAATAAAGTAAATCATCATCCAATATTAATCCATGATGCAATTAAAATAAATGAAACCACATATCATACATGATACATCATAACAAAAGATATAAACATCTAACATAAAAGATAACCATATATCACAAATGTAAATAACTAAGTGCACAGTTCCTCCCAACCGTAAATAGCATCATTAGACCATCATGGATCCTAGCCATCCCTCCGTGCATAACATTCCAAAGCATCGAAGAGATCATTGGTAATATCATAGTAGGAATGTCACTCCTAAAACATCCTACTAACATGCAAAGTAAAGCATAGGATACCATCATCTAACATATGCAAATCATCAATATAAGAAACATACCAATAAATACATCCATCATAAGGTATAACATCTATCATAATGATCCAAGATCATAATGAAGATAAATACCAACCAAGAAAGCATCAGCCATGGTGTCTCAGACAGATCTCAAATGATAAGAGTGATAAAACACTACCACCCGACCGCGTCGTACCTAAGTGGTCCACTCCCACCGTGCTACGGAGATAATCTCAAGTCCCAAACAAGATATCAAAACCAAAAAGTATAAATCTCTATAAGTCGAGGAATCCTAAAAGTATACTAACTCAAAGGTTCCTAACACAAAATCTGACATCTAATCTCCAGAGGCACACAATGACATGTAGGAACCTACTATGCAAGTGGGAAAGTGTCATCGCAATTACACGTACAAGTTACCCTGGCAGTTAGCTAAACTCCATGGATCCATACTAATTTCATGCGGCCACTAGTATCCTCTCATACTGACGAGGCATACTACGAAATGCACGGTCACAACCATGCGTTCTCACTACTCCCATCCTAGCCTATACAAGCACTCAAAGCATGGGCGAGAACATCAAAACAATTATCTTTTTAGGTTCATTTAATCTCCATTTAGTGTGTAAATGTTATCACTTATTAACAAAACTTACAATGAGTTACCCTGGCAGCCACTTAGGGGCCCGGCCCTCATTGCAAGCCACTTCCTGACACTACAAGTAGATTACCTACCCTAGGCTTATGGAATCATAAAATCACCACAGTCCTATACAAGCGACTGTAAAGAAAATCCAAAAGATAATCCATAAAAAGAATCATCAAATATCCATGATAAAAGCATCAAATATCCATAATAAGAATCATCAAATCACCAAGATAAGAATCATCAAATCTCCATGAGCATCTGGAAAAGCATCCATAGAAAATCATGACCACAACAGTTCTCTATTGGCAACTGAAGGCATCACTGATAATCATAAGTATCCATTGGTTCTCAATAACCAAAAATATCTCAAAATCATACTGATCAAAGACTCCAAAATGGTTGAGTCAAACATGTCACAACATGACCTAATCAAGAAATAAATCCACATTTTAGTCCCATCATGGCGACTGAAAAATAATCAAAGGATAACTGATTGATGACTCAAAAATGATTAGCTCAAGTGTCTCATATACATACATCTCAACTTCACACATGAAGACTGATGAACAATAACAATCAGTAAATACAAACATTTCATAGAGCTTACGATCACATAACCATGGTTGGGCTTATAAAGATCGAGACCAAATAAGATCAACATGCCATCACATCTCATAACTCCTGAGCCTCTGGTAACAACCTAGGACTGGTCAACACTAGTCAACCCAAAAACTCAAAACAAGAAGCATATAGAAAACACAATGCAAACACATGTTTTAGTTTTTCTATATTACATAGTTGATTCAAGTGTAGAGGTTTCCAGTTTTCTATTTGCAAGTATACTTTCAAGTGTCTTAAGTTTCGTCATTTTTCCTACAAGTCAACCCATCTGTTCCCCGATAGCATTATCCTTCCATGATTAAGAATTACATTCTAAGAATAACTTAAAAGATAAATATTCACTAAATTGATCATCATTGACCTTTAATTAAATTGTCCTCTATATTTAATCATGATCCATATTTTAATTGATTAACTCTTCTTTAATGTTACTTCAACTTCTCAACATAATCAAATGATCATTATTCATTCATAAAAAAACCAATTATCTATCTTCGAATAAGTAGATTATAACTTCATTAAAATGATCAATTAACATAGGTAGACCATCCATGACCTATTACATTCTAATAGTTTTCAATTAAAAACTTAATTAAGTATTACTAAAGTTTGATTCTTTTAATTTAATCGTTATCATCATTGACAACCATATAATATCTAAAGTCATAATTCAAGTCATAAGACTTATCAACTTTGATATAGATAATCTACAATCTCGTTAAAAGAATTATATCAATTAAATCTCTATTACATAACTTAATGATGGGGACACAACCCAAGAACAGAATGGACACAACAAAAAAGGGAAATTGTATTAACTGAGAAAATAAGCTAGTACAAATAGTACAGAGAAAATAAACTTCAAGACATGCCCTAAGGGCTTACAATAGCATAAATTTGAAGATAATTTCTCCTTTCAGAGTACCTCCTCCCAAACTCCACTCCGAACTACCTTTTACAATGCCAGGAATCTCCTTAAATAGACCTCGGAGGGTTAAGGATTAGGAATACATTCTAGAAAGTGCTAGTAGGCATCCACCGACCAAATAGAAGATTCTAGAAGCTACGTTAGAAGTCTGTGCAAATCTAGAAGAATCCAGAAATGGTAACCGAACTTTTGGGAGGCATAACTTTTGAACTGTAGCTCCAATTGATGAACCGTTTACATTTTTGGAAAGCTCTCAAAGCGCTTTATAGCCCTATGGACCAGCTTTGCTCATCCCCCATTTTTTGTCCCTTTTTGAGGTCATTTAATGCCCTTAACCTGACTTTGAAGCATTCTTAGGAGGTCTCCAAAACTCGAAAAACTGCAATAACTTTCAAACCGTGGGGTCTTTTGACCTGATTCTTTTTCTAGAATGCTCTAAATCACAATTACATTCATCTAGCCAATTTATACCTCCTAGTTCACCAAAATGATGGCCCAATTACATGCTCCTATTTTTTTGAGATATTCTAGCTCAGTGATAGTGGAACTGTGAGAGTTGGAACCTTTATTTGACCCAAATGGGTATCCAAAAATGAAAACACATGAAACAGAAACTAAGCCTAAGTATATTTTTTGGGTGACACAGGATTGCCCTTATACCTCTGGATGCTCCTGCATCACTTAATTATTAATTAAATCTAATTAACTCTCATTAATTGATTTAATTAATAATTGCATAACCATAGCAATGTTCTAATTAATATCAGTTGACTAATAACTAACTAGAATTCTCTAAGTTAAAAGTACACTATAATTCAATACTCAAATGATCATATTAATAATTCAATAATAATAACTTGTGAATATTAATAACAAGCTATATTGAAAGTCTTAATAATAATTCCGTATGACCACATTCGTCATCTTGAAAGAATACCAACATTCCCTTGACAAATTTGTATTATCAAAAATTATTTCAAATAAGACTCAATCGCACAACTTAATTATTAATATCATAGTTATAATGTCAACTCAATAAATATCAATTGATTAAAAATCAATTATACTTCAAATCCAAAAACTAATATCTTTACAAAACTTTAATCATTAAATAATCTTTACTGGATTAAATCTAATCGAACTATTTACACCATTATTTATTAATAGTTTGCTAGCCTCAAAAAACATTAATAAATAATAACTCATCAAACTATATTTCCATAAACTCCATTAGTTAATATTTAACTAACCTATAAAGCATATCAATAAGTATTTCAATTAAACCTCATTGCATAACTTATTGCTATACTTCAATTATTACAAAGCTCAATTTGAGTTTATTTGAATTACTTAATAGTTATACTAGCTATGCTTATCATTCATTAATAATTGCTAACCTTAACAATTATTAATAAATCATAATCCCATTAATAGTTTCAATACTTAAATCAGATTCATTGTTCATTCAATGAATATCAAATAAACGTTAATATTTCTAGAAGAATTGTTCTTATAGTTTTCTCAAATTTCCATTCAATTTTCTTATCTTTCTCATTTAAATTCTATTAAACCATTTATATCATGAGACTTAAAGTATTATAAGATGATTAATTTTATTAATATTAAAATTTTATTTATAATAAATATAATATATATATAATAATTGTTGAATATCAAAATTATTATATATATATATATATATAACACATGAAATAACATAAATTAAGGAATGTTTAAATTTAGAAACATCCGTATTAAATTTGAATGTTTCAACCCCTTTTAAACAAAATGATGGCAATATTTATAAATCGTCGGCACGTACTCGTGCGAGACCTGCGGGTCGCAAGTACTCTGCAAATCGCAGGTACACTACGATCATGCAGGTACTCTGCGATCTTCGTAGTCCTGCCACGTTCCATAGCCGAGGTTAATGAGGATGGGGGTGCAGTCGGGGTAAAGCCCTCCCACCCCAATATATATATATATATATATAAGTAAATCGTATAACGTTTTCAGTAAAAAGTTTCCATGCGAATCAAATTTCTATTATATATATATATATATTTTTTACTGTCACATTTAGTAGTATATACATATATGTATATATATGTATATGTATATATTTATATATGCATGTATGTATATATATATTTATTTATATATATATACAGATTATAAATCAGTATCTCAGCTATGAAAATATATAAATATATATATATGTACTTATATATATATATATTTATATGAAGGTTTACAGATTCTATATGTATCTTAGAAAGATAACACAAGTATATATATATATATATATATATATATGACTTTAAATAAGAAGAGCTTTCAAATTCTTTAAGAATTTCCTCTTTTTTAAAAATAATTTTCTTCTAAATTTAACCATAGATTTCTCTAATAGGTTGATTATAGATTCAAAAAACCCTTTTCAAATCTATTTATCAATATGATTCTAAATTGAACCCAAAATCATTTCAGATCTAATTTCTTCCTTAATTGGATCTAGAGTTTTCTATTGTTTTCTTCTCAACCAAATAAAATATCTAGATTCCAATTTCAATTATAGATTCAATCACAAGAGTATTCATACACATAGACATGATGAAGACAGGAAAAGAAAGAGTGCAAAGGGAATATGTGAATATCACGAGTACACCTGGACATTGATGCTAATTTTCCATGCCTCAGAAGTCCATAGAAAGTCCCTTCCTTCTTCTCATACGCAATTCCTCCAAGATCCAAGCCAACTGAAAACTTCCAAATGACTAGAAGTGCTAGAAGAAGCATAGAAGCAAGTAAAAAAAATATGAGCATATGAACTTCTCCAATGCATGTAAGCTTTGAAGCTTCCCTTTTAGCTTGAAGCTTGTAGCTTGTAGCTTATAGCTTCCATTAAGCTTCTCCAAACGCACTAGGAGAGCCTCTATTTAAAGGCCTCTAAGATGCATCTAGAGTGTCTCTAGAAACAATTAGAAGATAAGCATGACAACCAAGCATGGGTCTTCTCCAACCTTCTGATAAGTCTTAAGTTTTTAGACAACATGTGCTCAAATAAAATGCTAACTCTCAAGTGTAGACAACTTGTGCATTCTTAGAGTGCAAACTCCTGTGTTGTCTACATGACAACTCTCGAGAATTCACAAATTCCTATGTGAGAAAATATTAAAATAATGCATAATCATTAATATAATATTTACTTTACTCTTTCCTATTTAATTAATTAATTTATTAAATCTCATGCACTAACTTTAATAATTCCATTTTTCAATCTTAATATATTTATATTTTAGTCACATGAAATCTAGAATCTTTTAATAATTTTAAATATATTTTTCACTTTTAAATTTTATTTTCTAAAGCTTAATTGCTAAAATATTTATTAGTTTTAATAATAATATTATTTAGTCATTTATTTAAAAATAAACTCCAAATATATTATTATTAAAATAAATATTGTCACATTCCAAATTTAGACTTTTAACTTTTATTTTCAAATTTAATTATTTTATTTAATTAATTTCTCAATTAATTAAATAAAATAAATATTAAAATACCATATTAATTTTCTAATTAATTAAACTATTAATTAAATCTTTTAATTAGGCTTAATTAATAGAAAATACATCAAAGACTCATAAGGTAAAAATATGAAAAACCCATCATAGCCAAAATACATACAAAATCAAACCAAGGGTTAATATCATGAATTACGTTATCTAACGTATTCGAAAGGTACTCAACTCAGATACTTGTCCTAATTTTTCAATTAGAACAAATGGCTTAACGGGTTGGGATTTAGACTTGAGAATTTATCTCCCCTCTCTTATCGTTGAGATAATGTGATAGGGTACGCTCATCCTGGCAATTCAGGGAAGTCGATACTCGGTACCTGCAACCTGCATGAAAATCACACATGTACAAGCACAATATATACTAAACTAAATAGGCAATGGTAGGAAGTGGTGCATCGTGTAGATCCCAACTAGTAGGTGACTACGACTCCCTTCCTTAACCATATCAGACACGCCATACAAAAGTAAACACGCAAAGAAAATACGCACATTATACACATGCAAGTATGGGGTAAGTATCCATAATAAAATACATATGATAATAAACCATCTAACTAATCATCATTAATAACTGCAAACACTAAAAATAATCAACATGCATACATGAAATGCAAAATCTAAGTAATCTCATCACAAAATAAACTGAATCCATAGCACAATATCTGATAATCTCAAAAGAATGCTGCTAACCAACATTATAAAACTAGCTCTAAAAGAGTTTGAAAATGATAAGAAAATGCGAACTAGGGGCTGGCACTACAATTGAGATATCATGGTTGATGCGTCCTTCATGATGGTGGATATGTATCCTTTTTTATTGATGATTAACATATGTTAGATGATGTTATCTTATGCTTTTATTTGCATGTTAGATTACTTCTACATATGATGTTGTATTTATTAGGAGTGATATTCCTACTATGTAGTACGGATGATCTCTTCGGTGATTTGGAATGTTACGCACAGAGGGATGGCTAGGATCCATGATGGTCTAATGATGCTATTAATGGTTGGGAGGAACCGTGCACTTAGTTTATTATGTTTGATCTTTATGATGGATGTATATGACTTCTATGATGATGTATCATGTGTATCATGTGATTATCTCTACTTTGATGTATCATGGATTAGAATAGGATGATGTACCTTATTCTATGTATGTATATTCTTTTGAGCTTGTCATACCCTGTGACATGTACAGTGGATGATTGAGTATTTGAAATGTAATGTATAAACATTGGACTTATCATTATTATTTCATGTGGATGTTGTACTAAATGGATTCATGTATGTAATTCAACGTTAAGGGATCTTATAGAATGTAATTTGTTATTTATGTTATGTTTATTTTCAGATGGACATTACTATTGCTTCCATTATTGTGCATTAGTTATATGTGGTAATCGCTTTCAAAAAAACTTTTAAAAAAAAGAATGCTACTAAACTTAGTGAAATTCGAGGTTAATTCTTTAGATCACTTGGCGGGGCATTACATATTCACATACGCAAAGATCAAGTTTGACCAAAAATTGATCAGATTTAACCACGGTTGATTTGAGTTGACTAGTTTCGAAAAGAATTTTGAAATAATTAAACGAAATTATTTAATTAAATGGAGTACTTACTTCTAATAAATTAAACAAAGTTATTTAATTAAATGAGAAGCCATTCCTAATTAATTAAATGAAGTTATTTAATTAAATAAGAAAACTGTCTCTAATTAATTAAAGATTATTTAATTAAATAGAAAAAGTAATTATGAGAGCATATCTCATTTCATTAAATTAAATATCTCAACAAAATCTCTCTTCAGTTCAAAAAGAAAAATTTTCAGTTCACTATTGATCAAAAATGAGTTAAATCAGTTAAATCCTTTTACTACTCAAATTGAATCAGTTAACTCCTTATTTTACTCAAATTAAATTTGTTAACTCCCTTTAACTTGAAAATCTCTCTTTATGACTGAACTTCACCTTTAATCCTGACCTTTGATTGAAACCGTTGATGAATTCCAAGAAAGTCTATTGAAGAGACCCTCATCTCTTCATTTTGAAAGGTTGAATGAAAATTTGCATCGAATTGTTGCTGGAATTCATACTCACATTTTCTCATATTCACATACGCAAAGATCAAGTTTGACCAAAAGTTGACCAGATTTAACCACGGTTGAATTGAGTTGACTAGTTTCAAAAAGAATTTTGAAATAATTAAGCAGAATTATTTAATTAAATGGAGTACTTACTTCTAGTTAATTAAACAAAGTTATTTAATTAAATGAGAAGCCATTCCTAATTAATTAAATGAAGTTATTTAATTAAATAAGAAAAGTGTCTCTAATTAATTAAAGATTATTTAATTAAATAGAAAAAGTAATTATGAGAGCATATCTCATTTTATTAAATTAAATATCTCAACAAAATCTCTCTTCAGTTCAAAAATGGAAATTTCCAATTCACTATTGATCAAAACTGAGTTAAATCAGTTAACTCCTTTTTCCACTCAAATTGAATCAGTTAACTCTTTATTTTACTCAAATTAAATATGTTAACTCCCTTTAATTTGGAAATCTCCCTTTATGACTGAACTTCACCTTTAATCGTGACCGTTGATTGAAATCGATCTCAACCATTGATGAATTTCAGGAAAGTCTATTTAAGAGACCCTCATCTCTTCATTTTGAAAGGTTGAATGAGAATATGCATTGAATTTTTGTTGGAATTCATACACACAATTGCTCATATTCACATACGCAAAGATCAAGTTTGACAAAAAGTTGACCAGATTTAACCAGAGTTGACTCGAGTTGACTAGTTTCGAAAAGAATTTTGAAATAATTAAACAAAATTATTTAATTAAATGAAGTACTTACTTCTAATTAATTAAACAAAGTTATTTAATTAAATGAGAAGCCATTCCTAATTGATTAAATACAGTTATTTAATTAAATAAGAAAAGTGTCTCTAATTAATTAAAGATTATTTAATTAAATAGAAAAAGTAATTATGAGAGCATATCTCATTTTATTAAATTAAATATCTCAACAAAATCTCCCTTAAGTTTAAAAAGGGAAAATTTTAGTTGACTTTTGATCAAAAATGAGTTGAATCAGTTAACTCCTTTTTCTACTGAAATTGAATCAGTTAACTCCTTATTTTACTCAAACTAAATCTGTTAACTCCCTTTAATTTGAAAATCTCCTTTTATGACTGAACTTCACCTTTAATCCTGACCGTTGATTAAAATCGATCTCAACCATTGATGAATTCCAGGAAAGTCTATTTAAGAGACCCTCATCTCTTCATTTTGGAAGGTTGAATGAGAATTTGCATCGAATTGTTGCTGGAATTCTTACTCACATTTTCTCATATTCACATACACAAAGATTAAGTTTGACCAAAAGTTGACAAGATTTAACTATGGTTAACTTGAGTTGCCTAGTTTCAAAAAGAATTTTGAAATAATTAAACAAAATTATTTAATTAAATGGAGTACTTACTTCTAAACAATTAAACAAAGTTATTTAATTAAATGAGAAGCCATTCCTAATTAATTAAATGAAGTTATTTAATTAAATAAGAAAAGTGTCTCTAATTAATTAAAGATTATTTAATTAAATAGAAAAAGTAATTATGGGAGCATATCTCATTTTATTAAATTAAATATCTCAACAAAATCTTTTTTCAGTTCAAAAAGAGAAAATTCTAGTTCACTATTGATAAAAAATGAGTTAAATCAGTTAACTCCTTTTTCTACTCAAATTGAATCAGTTAACTCCTTATTTTACTCAAATTAAATCTGTTAACTTTGTTTAATTTAGAAATCTCCCTTTATGACTAAACTTCACCTTTAATTTTGACCGTTGATTTAAATCGATCTCAACCGTTGATGAATTCCAGGAAAGTATATTTAAAAGACTCTCATCTCTTCATTTTGAAAGGTTGAATGAGAATTTGCATCGAATTATTGCTGGAATTCATACTCACATTTGCTCATATTCACATACGCAAAGATCAAGTTTGACCAAAAGTTGACCAGATTAAAACACGGTTGACTTGAGTTGATTAGTTCCAAAAAGAATTTTAAAATAATTAAACAAAATTATTTAATTAAATGGAGTACTTACTTCTAATTAACTAAACAAAGTTACTTAATTAAATGAGAAGCCATTCGTAATTGATTAAATCAAGTTATTTAATTAAATAAGAAAAGTGTCTCTAATTAATTAAAGATTATTTAATTAAATAGAAAAATTAATTATGAGAGCATATGTCATTTTATTAAATTAAATATCTTAACAAAATCTCTTTTCAGTTCAAAAAGGGAAATTTTCAGTTCTCTATTGATAAAAAATGAGTTAAATCAGTTAACTCCTTTTTCTTCTCAAATTGAACCAGTTAACTCCTTATTTTACTCAAATTAAATCTATTAACTCCTTTTAATTCAAAAATCTCCTTTTATAACTGAACTTCACCTTTAATCCTGATCGTTGATTGAAATCGATCTCAACCGTTGATGAATTTCAGAAAAGTCTATTTAACAGACCCTCATCTCTTCATTTTGAAAGGTTGAATTAGAATTTGGATCAAATTGTTGCTATAATTCATACTCACATTTTCTCATATTCACATACGCAAAGATCAAGTTTGACCAAAAGCTAACCAGATTTAACCACAATTGACTTGAGTTGACTAGTTTGGAAAAGAATTTTGAAATAATTAAACGAAATTATTTAATTAAATGGAGTGTTTACTTCTAATTAATTAAACAAAGTTATTTAATTAAATGATAAGCCATTCCTAATTGATTAAATGAAGTTATTTAATTAAATAAGAAAATTGTCTCTAATTAATTAAAGATTATTTAATTAAATAGAAAAAGTAATTATTAGAGCATATCTCATTTTATTAAATTAAATATCTCAACAAAATCTCTCTTTAGTTCAAAAAGGGAAATTTCCAGTTCACTATTGATAAAAAATGAGTTAAATCAGTTAACTCCTTTTTCTACTCAAATTGAATCAGAAAACTCCTTATTTTACTCAAATTAAATCTGTTAACTTCTTTTAATTTTTAAATCTCTCTTTATGACTGAACTTCACTTTTAATCCTGACCGTTGATTGAAATTGATCTCAATTGTTGATGAATTCGAGGAAAGTCTATTTAAGAGACCCTCATCTCTTCATTTTGAAAGGTTGAATGAGAATTTGCATCGGATTGTTGTTGGAATTCATACTCACATTTGGTCATATTCACATACGCAGAGCTCAAGTTTGACCAAAAGTTGACCAAATTTAACCACAGTTGACGTGAGTTGACTAGTTTCGAAAAAAAATTTGAAATAATTAAACAAAATTATTTAATTAAATGGAGTACTTACTTCTAATTAATTAAACAAAGTTATTTAATTAAATGAGAATCCATTCCTAATTAATTAAATTAAGTTACTTAATTAAATAAGAAAAGTGTCTCTAATTAATTAAAGATTATTTAATTAAATAGAAAAATTAATTATGAGAGCATATCTCATTTTATTAAATTAAATATCTCAACAAAATCTCTCTTCAGTTCAAAAAGGAAAATTTTCAGTTCACTATTGGTCAAGAATGAGTTAAATCAATTAACTCCTTTTTCTACTCACATTGAATCAGTTAACTCCTTATTTTACTCAAATTAAATCTGTTAACTCACTTTAATTTGGAAATCTCTCTTTATGACTGAACTTCATCTTTTATCTTCACCGTTGATTGAAATCGATCTCAACCGTTGATGAATTATAAGAAAGTCTATTTAAGAGACCCTCATCTCTTCATTTTGAAAGGTTGAATGAGAATTTGCATCGAATTGTTGTTGGAATTCATACTCACATTTGCTTATATTCACATACGACAAGATCAAGTTTGACAAAAAGTTGACCAGATTTAACCACAGTTGACTTGAATTGACTAATTTCGAAAAGAATTTTGAAATAATTAAATGAAATTATTTAATTAAATGGAGTACTTACTTCTAATTAATTAAACAAAGTTATTTAATTAAATGAGAAGCCATTCCTAATTAATTAAATGAAGTTATTTAATTAAATAAGAAAAGTGTCTCTAATTAATTAAAGATTGTTTAATTAAATAGAAAAAGTAATTATGAGAGCATATCTCATTTTTTTAAATTAAATATCTCAACAAAATCTCTCTTTAGTTCAAAAATCAGTTAACTCCTTATTTTACTCAAATTAAATCCATTAACTCCCTTTAATTTGGAAATCTCCCTTTATGACTGAACTTCACCTTTAATCCTGACCGTTGCTTGAAGTAGATCTCAACCGTTGATGAATTCTAGGAAAGTCTATTTAAGAGACCCACATTTCTTCATTTTGAAAGGTTGAATGAGAATTTGCATCGAATTGTTGCTGAAATTCATACTCACATTTTCTCATATTCACATACCCAAAGATCAAGTTGGACCAAAAGTTGACCAGATTTAGCTACGGTTGACTTGAGTTGACTAGTTTCGAAAAAAATTTCAAAATAATTAAACGAACTTATTTAATTAAATAGAGTACTTACTTCTAATTAATTAAACAAAATTATTTAATTAAATGAGAAGCCATTCCTAATTAATTAAATGAAGTTATTTAATTAAATAAAAAAAGTGTCTTTAATTAATTAAAAATTGTTTAATTAAATAGAAAAAGTAATTATGAGAGCATATCTCATTTTATTAAATTAAATATCTCAACAAAATCTCTCTTCAGTTCAAAAAGTTAAAATTCCAGTTCACTATTGATCAAAAGTGAGTTAAATCAGTTAACTCCTTTTTCTACCCAAATTGAATCAGTTAACTGCTTATTTTACTCAAATTAAATCTGCTAACTCCCTTTAATTTGGAAATCTCCCTTTATGACTGAACTTCACCTTTAATCCTAACCGGTGATAGAAATTGATCTCAACCGTTGATGAATTCCAGGAAAGTCTATTTAAGAGACCCTCATCTCTTCATTTTGAAAGGTTGAATGAGAATTTGCATCGAATTGTTGCTGGAATTCACACTCACATTTGCTTATATTCACATACGCAAAGATCAAGTTTGACCAAAAGTTGACCAGATTTAACCACTATTGAGTTTAGTTGAATAGTTTCAAATTTTTTTTGAAATAATCAAACGAAATTATTTAATTAAATCGAGTACTTACTTCTAATTAATTAAATAAAGTTATTTAAATAAATGAGAAGCCATTCCTAATTAATTAAATGAAGTTATTTAATTAAATAAGAAAAGTGTCTCTAATTAATTGAAGATTATTTAATTAAATAGAAATAGAAATTATGAGAGCATGTCTGATTTTATTAAATTAAATATCTGAACAAAATCACTCTTCAGTTCAAAAAGGAAAATTTCTAGTTCACTATTAATCAAAAATGAGTTAAATTAGTTAACTCTTTTTTCCACGCAAATTGAATCAGTTTACTCCTTATTTTAATCAAATTAAATCTGTTAACTCCCTTTAACTTGGAAATCTCCCTATATGACTGAACTTCACCTTTAATCCTGACCATTGATTGAAATCGATCTCAACCGTTGATGAATTCCAGGAAAGTCTATTTAAGAGACCCTCATCTCTTCATTTTGAAAGGTTGAATAAGAATTTGCTTCGAATTGTTGCTAGAATTCATACTCACATTTGCTCATATTCACATACGCAAATATCAAGTTTGACCAAAAGTTGACTTTATTTAACCACGTTTGACTTGGGTTGACTAGCTTCGAAAAGAATTTTGAAATAATTAAATGAAATTATTTAATTAAATAGAACTTCTAATTAATTAAACAATGTTATTTAATTAAATGAGAAGGCATTCTTAATTAATTAAATGAAGTTATTTAATTAGATAAGAAAAGTGTCTCTAATTAATTAAAGATTAATTATTTAAATTGAAAAAGTAATAATGAGAGCATATCTCATTTTATTAAATTAAATATCTCAACAAAATCTCTCTTCAGTTCAAAAAGGGAAATTTTTCGTTCACTATTGATAAAAAATGAGTTAAATTAGTTGACTTCTTTTTCTACACAAATTGAATCAGTTAACTCCTTATTTTACTCAAATTAAATCCGTTAACTCCCTTTAATTTGGAAATCTCCCTTTATGATTGAACTTCACTTTTAATCCTAACCGTTGATTGAAATCGATCTCAACCGTTGATGAATTCCAGGAAAGTCTATTTAAGAGAGCCTCATCTCTTCATTTTGAAAGGTTGAATGAGAATTTGCATCGAATTGGTACTGGAATTCATACTGACGTTTGCTCATATTTACATATGCAAAGATCAAGATTGACCAAAAGTTGACCAGATTTAACCACGGTTGACTTGAGTTGACTAGTTTCGAAAAGAATTTTCAAATAAATAAACAAAATTATTTAATTAAATGGAGAACTTCTAATTTGTCATGCACAAAATTTTAAAAGGCAGAACTCAACAACTTTATCTTTGTTATTGTTATTTAGATTTGCCTATACCTCTAGCTAACCTTTAAGTAGATCCAAAGTTAATATAGAAGAATTTTTTCTTTTGAATAGTATTATTATTAATTAGGTATCGAAATAATAAATCTACTAATATTGTATACTTACTTACTAGCAAATATTATTAGTGAACCTTATGCTTCCTTTTCTATAACTAACTTAATAGCAACATATTTTATTTCATTCTATTAACCTTTAATTACTTACCTTTCTTAATCTCAATAATTTATTATATTAAAATTTAAATCCTACCTAACTATGGCTAAATAGCAACAACATAATAATTTTTAAAAAAAACATGCTGAAGCCAAACAACCTACTTTACCTACCTCTATATCTATGCACCTCCTAGTGCATTTTCCTAGAAAGCCTCTCTCCTACCCCAATTAAGAGGAATGTCTCCTATCGCATCACCTAAAGATCAGCTTGGGAAATGTGGGATGCTGAAGTCAACTTGCCGCAAGTTTTAAAACAATTTTAAAATTGATTTCAAACCTTCCCAAGCGCTTCCTCCATTCCTAGGCGTGGAAATAGGTTTGATCAAGTTTGAATAAATGTTGTTTGCGGCCTCAAGACTAGGATGGCGATATGGAAAAAGGGAAATACTTCTTACTGACTTGCTATTTTATTCCCTATAACACCACTTTCTCTCCTAAATGGATGGGTGCCATTAAGGGTGTTTTGACTTATGTCAGAACATTGGGTAGCCCAAGACATCTTTTCACAAGACTTAGGTCTAGTGGCTCATTAACATATAGGCTTTTGTTGATTTGATCCCCTTTTAAACAAAATATTTTAATCTACATAGTGGGCGCTCTTGTATTCAGGTTGCTTGTATGATTGCCAGTAGTTTAAAGCTTACTTTTTATTGTTTATTTTATATGTATATTTCTTGCCTAGGGTCATATCATGGGCTAGGACCAAGTCTGACATTCATTTATTAAGGAAGACTATGAAATTTATTGATTTTAAACTTGCCAACTCCAAATACTAATATTTTATTCCAGTCTAATATTTTAATGGACTGTAATGAAATGAGGCAATATTTGGCCTGCTCATACATTTTCCAGAATGTAAACATACACCTTCAGGTTTGATTTAAACTTTTCTATTTAACTAACTTCTTCCATGTGTTCTCAATAACTGTTAAAAATTGAATTAGTGTTGGTTTATAATTGCACCATACATTGACATTTTCTAATTTAATAAATAATCTTTCATAAATCAACCCATCATATTGCTAATGAAATCATTTTTTAAAATGGATCTCTAGAAATTTTATTGTATCAAATAATCAAATACTTCAGGTCATCAATCTCCATGAAATTAAGCTATCTTCAAAAATTGTTACTACCAATTGCAACTTTATAACTGTTAGAAGTTGTAATCTTTCCTTGGTGTATTTATAAACCAAGGTTAGACCTCCTTTATTTATTATTATAATATATTAGGATATAAGCCAAGGTATCCTAATATATTTCTTTTTTTGTCCTTTTTCCACTACATCTTATTTTGTCATCTAGTGGAATATGTGAGGACAAATATATATTGTAATTTCTAATTTTAGATTATTCCTCCTTAAGAGGAATCTCACACTTGGCCTCACTCACATATGAATGGTGGCATTCATAGACATGGGAGTTACATTCCAACTCCTCTCTCTCATCTCTATTTAAGAGATGACTCTCCTCTCTCATTCAACAACAATGAGGTTTCTTCCTCTTCTCAATTATTGTATGAGCATTGCTTTCTATCTTTGTCTCTCTCTCTCTCTTCTTAGGCTTTTCATGCCTCATTCATAATGTCACAAGGGGTTTTCTTTGCTCTCCCCTTTCCAAATATCTTGTCTCATGGTGTTGGAGCTTGAAGCTTTCTCTCTCCTATTTTATGGTAATATCTTTTCATGCATTTACTCACTTAGATTCTTTCCTGGTATTGTTTATTTACAGATTTCTTTTTCCATTACTAACATGGTATCAGAGCAGTTTAATCTTTGTTTTGAGTGTTTGCGTGAAGGTACGATTCGAAGGAGACTCTTGAGAGAGATTTCACTAATTTCTTCTTTAATCTTCGTAAGATGGAAGAAATTGTATTTTTTTTTTAGTTTGGCTGGTTTATCGCCAAACCCAATTAACTTCTGTTTGCTCTAATTTGTGTAGGTTACTTCTTATTTTCTATTAGTTTTCATCTAACTCCTTTGGAAGGCTTGCCGCCAAAGCGTTCACAGTTTGTTTTCTAAATTTTTATTTTTTTTTGGCTTAAGAAATGGCTCTCTGACTATATATCGTGCTTCTATGGTTTTTTGTCTTTTTTTTCCATGAACTACTCAACTAGATGCTGGTTTTATCTATTTGGAGGAAGCACTAAGCTCGCTTGTGCATTATATTCTAATCTTCATCTCTTCTTGGAATTTAGAATATATCTCTTTTAAAATTTAAAAATTTATTTGAACCATCCGCAAGAAATTTCTATAGAGAGCTTGTTGTTTGTTTCTGTTGGAGGGTTTCTAGTAAATATTGTGGGGTTGGTGTTTTTTCCATGTCTTTTCATGTCTTTTCCGCGCCCTAGT
The DNA here is from genome assembly GCA_028749045.1 of Cupressus sempervirens. Classification (NCBI taxonomy): domain Eukaryota; kingdom Viridiplantae; phylum Streptophyta; class Pinopsida; order Cupressales; family Cupressaceae; genus Cupressus; species Cupressus sempervirens. The sequence continues at coordinate 383,649,361 of CM053793.1, forward strand.
ATACGAAGGGAGATTTCACAAGGAGATTCATGCGTTATTCGAAAGATGAGAAAATCAAATATTCTCAAATATGTGGATATTCCCTCATCGACAGCTCACCGCAGATCCCTCAGTAATTTATGATTCACCTGCACATAATTTTTTTCTCTGAGTCGAAAGCCGTTGCAGCTGACATATTACATAATCTTATTTTTGTAAGAAAATACGATGGTGGATTGGGCAGCGTCGCATGTGCTCTAGGAGAAATGGGCAGCTGCTTGTGTGGGTTACTCTAAAGTGGGAGAACCACTCAAGGCTGCTCTTCTACTTAGCTCTATTCTGGGCCCTCCTTCACGGTAACTTCCTCACATAGTGCGACAGAAGAGCACACTCTCCATTTCGTAAATGCACTCAGTTAAGGCACTTGAGCCCGGTCCCCTTGCAGGCAGATTCTGCCCTCTTTTTAATGTCATTGATGGATTGCATTTAGCAACTGGTCCTTCTCCTCCCGTAAGCCCGTGCGGTCCTTCTCCTCCCGTAGGCCCTTGCGGCGCCTCTCCAGCATCGGAGGACAGATTTAGAAAGTTTTTCCAACCTTAGTATGCCCAAAATGGCTCACTTAGGGAAGATTTATTAGTGGCTTGCAAGGCATTTGAGGTCCAAATGGAGACTCCTCCTTCCACTGATAATTGGCAGGCAGAAGCGGTTCGTCAGTTTGAGAAAAGCTATGAAGAAATAGAGCATGTTTTGACCCCCAGTACTGCAAGGAAGCACGATTCAAGGAGAGTCTCAGTGTTTGTTATGCTTCCCCTGGACAACATAACTCACAACAATACTATCAATAGATGAAAGGTGATGAATGCCAGTTTTCAGGCCTTGAAGAGCACTAGTGTGGAGGGAATTATGATGGATGTTTCAAATATGTGAAGGCACACATGTCATTCATAGTTAAAATTATTAACATATTTTTTAAGCTTTTTATGATTTCAGGAATCACTCAGTTGGAAAATCTGCCGTCTATTGTGCCACAACTGGAGGTAATGATTTCTTGTCTTTTCATGCAAGATTCCTTTCCTTTTTTAGCTCTTGACAGAGGTATCATTTACTTTTATTAATGCCTCTTGTCAACCTATTTTTGGCAGGTAATCATTCATTGTCAAGCTTTATTCAAACTTTTTTTAGAAAAATTTTTAACTTTTTTTAGTATATTCTTATCTGCCAGACCTAACCTCTATCATTCATTACTAATTTTTTTTTATATCTTTCTTAATGTTTTATTTCAAAAAAAATTCTTTTTGAATCACTTCCAATCTTGAAGGCATAGTTTGAGAAAACTGGGGAGATCTTTTCTTGCCCCATGACTTTATGTTCTTATTACCTTGAGGTTATATTTTTGAACCAAGGTAAATATTGTGATTTTTTATAAATTGTGACTTACCAAAATATTAAGTATGGAAAGGTGATTATTTTCTTTAACCAATCTATTTTCGTATATTTATTTGAGTATATATGGGGGCCCACATATATGCCCAAGATAAATATATAATTTATGACTATAATATTTCAAAAATTAATATATACCTTCACAAAATGAATTGAGTACTCATGTTTACCCTCAATGGCGTTTTATACCTGATATCTATATTTAGTTGATCTTCCTTAAATCATTTTATTGGATTATGAGTAATCTTACACATTTGCCTTCATTTTGATATTTTGATGTGCCCATAGTTGCACTTTTATGCTTTTATAGCATTGTTCTGTGTCCATGTTGGCACTTTATGGTTTTATACCATTGATATACATGATTTATATGATATTTATTTTGAGTTGCATAGGGAGCCAATTTTTTCAAGGATAACTATGTAGGTCCCCTCAGTATAACTGATACATAGTTTCCTTATCTGGCCCATGGAGTATCCCTCTAGCCTATATTGGTATGCACTCATTTTATATGGAGTTTCCCTCCATTTGATCCTATCTATTTTGATAGGATAATATTTTTATGGAGTTTCCCTCCATGTTGTTCCATTTTGTTCCTCAATGAAGAGGATACTATTATTGGAGGTTTCTCTCCAAATTTAGATGATTTGATCCAATTTGAAGGCAATATGTTGTTATATCCTCATAATCCATTCTTTTGATTATCCTAACAAAAATCATGATAATTCTACTTTGCTCAACATGTCTCTCTTTTACTTTATTTTCATATATTAATGTGATAATGATCTGCATACTTTATTGCTTAAATCACGAGTCATGCAAGTTATGGTGTTGCAGCCCATTAACTTGTAGTGGGATGACTCATTAATGGACTGTCTATATCCACATGATTGATGCAATGTTGATGCACGTATCATTAGTTGGCCTTGTCTGTGGTCATTTGTGCATTAGTATAATATTCTTTTTATGAGAGCATTGATCAAGCTTTTTACTCAATTTGTCCTTGTTGACAATTTTTGAGCATATAATTTATCTTGATATCAGGTTATCTCCATTGTTTTCTGGTAACATGTTTTAATCATTGTTTCTCTATGAGAGTTTTATTCAAAAGGATTTCGAATTTGCATATATAATGGCATTCTACTTGTGGGTATTTGTCTTGTTGTTCTTTTTTTTTCAGGTCATCCATCAAGGAACCTTCTTGGTTTTACACATTTGAAGATGTGTCTATGCTTCCACTTGATCACATTCAAAGGACTCATGTACTTCTCTTGGATCTGCAAATGTACCATATGGCTTGAAGACAATCAAATTACTTCATATTGAAGATTAAGTTGCAGATTTTTGTAAATTATGGGTTTAATACCCTTTGATGTAATTACCCCAAGTAAATATTAAAGGGGGGTGTTAGAAGTTGTAATCTTTCCTTGGTGTATTTATAAACCAAAGTTAGACATCCTTTATTTATTATTAGAATATATTAGGATATAAGCCAAGGTATCCTAATATATTTCTTTTTTTGTCCTTTTTCTACTACATCTTATTTTGTCATCTAGTGGAATATGTGAGGACAAATATATATTGTAATTTCTAATTTTAGATTATTCCTCCTTAAGAGGAATCTCACACTTGGCCTCACACACATATGAATGGTGGCATTCATAGACATGGGAGTTACATTCCAACTCCTCTCTCTCATCTCTATTTAAGAGATGACTCTCCTCTCTCATTCAACAACAATGAGGTTTCTTCCTCTTCTCAATTATTGTATGAGCATTTCTCTCTATCTCTCTCTCTCTCTCTCTCTCTCTCTTCTTAGGCTTTTCATGCCTCATTCATAATGTCACAAGGGGTTTTCTTTGCTTTCCCATTTCCAAATATCTTTTCTCATGGTGTTGGAGCTTGAAGCTTTCTCTCTCCTATTTTATGGTAATATCTTTTCATGCATTTATTCACTTAGATTCTTTCCTGGTATTGTTTATTTACAGATTTCTTTTTCCATTGCTAACAATAACTACTCCTATCTCAACACTAGACTTCAAGCAACTAGAGTATTCTCATGCAAGATTTAATTGGAACTCAACTAATATGCTATAGAACTTGAGATGATAATAACATTCAACAAGGATAATCTTCCTATCAATATATCTCTTCTAAGATATCAAATTTCTTTTGCATTCCACTCAAGAGCATCAATTATTTTTAATTCCTAATTGGTGTTACTATCCAATAGAACAACAATATCGTTACAATGAATTAATCTTCAGTGATACTCTCATGATACACAAAAAGTGGTGAAGTCAACATAACATAATATACACAATGGAATGTACTTTCACTACACATGAGCACTCACAACCTTTCCATTGACAATCAAACTAAGACAGTAGCTTTCTCTTACAATACATTTAGGCTCACATAACAAGATGGAGTTTTGTCTTTATCTCATCTCAATGCAATATTGTCTTCTCCTATGCACGTGGAAGATAACAAGGACTCCAATTTTGCAAGATCTTTCTCTAGAACCTACAATTGCATCACAAAAAAACAACAAGGACCATGGGTGCTTTCCACCCAACCATAGGCCTCAAAGAGACCACCCCCATGCTAGGGGAACAAGGCTCAAACCCAGATTCACAAACACACTTGTAAGAAACATATACACCACATATCAAGACTTCAAAAAAAAATCCTATCCCAAGGATATTTCACAAAGGTTCACCATTGGAACCTTGAACATAGGGTGAAGGTGGAAACACAAGGAGGTTTACCATTTCATATCATATCTACCATAAAAATCATGCCCTTTCAAGGCTAAATCAACAAAATAAAAGGCCCTTTCGGGGCTTCATAATATCATGCCCTTTCAGGGCTTCATAAACATCTTCCACCACACACACTACCAACACAACGTCCTCCACCACACACAACCAACAGCTTTAGCTTCCTACAAATCCATACTTCAGTTACTTCCTTCCTCACCATTTCTTTTTTTTTTTCTCTTCCTTCCCCAAGGAAAAATATGAATATGACAATCGCATACAATGGAGCCCATACTCCAAGGTCCTCAACTATGCAATCCAACTGCTTCCCGTTCACCCTGGACTTCTCTTCCCTTCCCACAAGGGTGAGTGTAAGCCCCACACCCATAACAACACTCAAGCACAAACAAGAAAATAAAACCAAGTAGAAATAAAACAAGAAATTCTCAAGAGCACATCACATTATCACAACACAATATCAACATCCATAATACAACAAGGAAATGGAGGAAATCCAAACCTCATACTCACAATACTACAAGATGCACAATGGTGTCACACTAATCTACATGGAATGAACACCATTCAAACACTCACATGAATGCTACTCCGCAATGCAATGTAATGCATACTCCATTGGTAAACTCCACTCTTGCAGATTTGCTTAACCATGCTAAAAGAAAGAAATTGAAAAAAAGCAAGTTTGAGATACCAACCTTGGTCCAAGCTAGGGTAAGGATAGTTGCAGTAGAGCTCCCCTCCTCTCCCTCCAAAACCTAACTATCTCTAAAATTAGAGAGTGGGTAGACACCCCACTATTTGGGCCAAGACCCCCTAATAAAGCCTATCCCCCTTCCCAACTTGTCTCCTCTGCCCTTTCTATTTGACTTAGTGGGAACATAGATATGACAACCCCAAATTCGAATTGATGGAAGAATACATGGGTAAATGGGCCCTCTAGTTTGTCTAGGCACTCACATGATCAAAATTAGGCCTCTAACTTGTTGTACTATCATATGGATAACTTAATCTCACATAAAAGACACTTTTGGACCACCTAATGACCCCTAAAAATTCTAGCCAAGTCCAAATTCGAATTTCCTTTGATTGAGACTCCTCATGGCATTTTTCTATGTGAGGTTAACTTGGGTTCTTCATCGGGATTAGGTTTAGGTTAGGTTATTTCTTGACAAACCTTGAATGACATGTCATCTACACATGGACAACACAAGTGTCAAGTGACACACACAAAATATCACATTATATTAAAAATGACTTGTTTTACAATAATACATGAACTAGGCTACTACGCATACATACAATTCACATATACAAAATAAAACACATTACAATGAGTTCTGAATCTTTTCCACTGATTCAACCTTGGCTATGTCATGTTTTTAGTAGTTTGAGCCTTAATTCTCCTTTAACCCATGGTCAAATTCCTGCACACTAAACTCAAGCGTCAGTAGTCCAAGAAAATCATATAAGCATATGTAAAATAAATCATTATCTCATTCAACATTAGGCTTGCATATATTTCATCATCTCAAATTAACTTTCCCTTTCTTAATCATTTCAAATATAACCTTCAAAATATTAAAATATCAAAACTTACATATCACATTCGACATTTGAGTTCCATACTTCATTCCTTATAATTACATTACTTCTTCTAACAATTTCCATGTAGAATGTTCAAAATACTATAAAACTAAAATTTACTTATCAACATAACACGGTCAATTTTAATATTTTGAATAACTTCATATTCTATGACAAGATGCTAAATCCATAACTATTGAATCCCTAGGTATGTGGGATAGGTCTTAATGCATAACAAAATTTATCTTTTAACTCTAATTTCCACTTCAACATTACCTTCTTATATTACAAGCATTTCTACCATTCAATTTCTATTAAAGCAATGTCAATAGCTTAAAACATGAAATATAATCATTAAATGCATCAATCAGGTCAAAATATGCAAAGGTAATTGCGGATCATCAAAATGAAGATATTAAAATGACAAAACCCTACAGTCTCAAAAGTGTATCAAACATAGGATTAAAATCACCATAATGCAATTATCTCATTCATACTATTACGAATTGGATGAGGCCTCACATAATTAATTAAACAAAGTTATTTAACTAAATGAGAAACCATTCCTAATTAATTAAATGAAGTTATTTAATTAAATAAGAAAAGTGTCTATAATTAATTAAAGATTACTTAATTAAATAGAAAAAGTAATTATGAGAGCATATCTCATTTTATTAAATTAAATATTTCAACAAAATCTCTCTTCAGTTCAAAAAGGGAAATTTCTAGTTCACTATTGATCAAAAATGGGTTAAATTAGTTAACTCCTTTTTCTACTCAAATTGAATCAGTTAACTCCTTATTTTACTGAAATTAAATCTATTAACTCTCTTTAATTTGCAAATCTCCCTTTATGACTAAACTTCACCTTTAATCTTGATAGTTGATTGAAATCGATCTCAACTGTTGATGAATTCCAGGAAAGTCTATTTAAGAGACCCTCATCTCTTCATTTTGAAAGGTTGAATGAGAATTTGCATCGAATTGTTGCTGGAATTCATACTGACATTTGCTCATATTCACATACCCAAAGATCAACTTTGACCAAAAGTTGACAAGATTTAACCACGATTGACTTGAGTTGACTAGGTTTGAAAAGAATTTTGAAATAATTAAACGTAATTATTTAATTAAATGGAGTACTTACTTCAAATTAATTAAACAAAGTTATTTAATTAAATGAGAAGCCATTCCTAATTAATTAAATGAAGTTATTTAATTAAATAAAAAAATTGTCTCTAATTAATTAAAGATTACTATATTAAAGAGAAAAAGTAATTATGACAGCATATCTCATTTTATTAAATTAAATATCTCAACAAAATCACTCTTCAGTTCAAAAAGGGAAATTTCCAGTTCACTATTGATCAAAAATGAGTTAAATTAGTTAACTCCTTTTTCTACTCAAATTTAATCAGTTAACTCCTTACTTTACTCAAATTAAATCTGTTAACTCCCTTCAATTTAGAAATCTCCCTTTATGACTGAACTTCACCTTTAATCCTGACCGCTGATTGAAATGGATCTCAACCGTTGATGAATTTCAGGAAAGTCTATTTAAGAGACCCTCATCTCTTCATTTTGAAAGGTTGAATGAGAATTTGCATTGATTTGTTGCTGGAATTCATACTCACATTTGCTCATATTCACATTTGCTCATATTCATATTTTGTGCATCGAATTATTGCTAGAATTCATACTCACATTTGTTCATATTCACATACGCAAAGATCAAGTTTGACCAAAGGTTGACCAGATTTAACCACGGTCGACTTGAGTTGACTAGTTTCGAAAAGAATTTTGAAATAATTAAATAAAATTATTTAATTAAATGGAGTACTTACTTCTAATTAATTAAATAAAGTTATTTTATTAAATGAGAACCCATTCCTAAGTAATTAAATGAAGTTATTTAATTAAATAAGAAAAGTGTCTCTAATTAATTAAAGATTACTTAATTAAATTGAAAAAGTAATTATGAGAGCATATCTCATTTTATTAAATTAAATATCTCAACAAAATCTCTCTTCAATTTAGGAAGGAAAATTTCCAGTTCACTATTGATATAAAATGAGTTAAATCAGTTAACTCCTTTTTCTACTCAAATTGAATCAATTAACTCCTTATTTTACTCAAATTAAATCTGTTAACTTCCTTTAATTTGGAAATCTCCCTTTATGACTAAACTTCACCTTTAATCCTGATCGTTGATTGAAATCGATCTCAACCGTTGATGAATTTCAGAAAAGTCTATTTAAGAGACCCTCATCTCTTCATTTTGAAAGGTTGAATGAGAATTTGCATCAAATTTTTGCTGGAAATCGTACTCACATTTGCTCATATTCACATACGCAAAGATCAAGTTTGACCAAAAGTTGACCAAATTTAACCACGGTTGACATGAGTTGACTAGTTTCGAAAAGAATTTTAAAATAATTAAATGAAATTATTTAATTAAATGGAGTACTTACTTCTAATTAATTAAACAAAGCTATTTTATTAAATGAGAACCCATTCCTAAGTAATTAAATGAAGTTATTTAATTAAATAAGAAAAGTGTTTCTAATTAATTAAAGATTACTTAATTAAATAGAAAAAGTACTTATGAGAGCATATCTCATTTTATTAAAATAAATATCTCAACAAAATCTCTCTTCAGTTCAAAAAGGGAAATTTCCAATTCACTATTGATCTAAAATGAGTTAAATGAGTTAACTCCTTTTTCTACTCAAATTGAATTAGTTAATTCCTTATTTTATTCAAATTAAATCTGTTAACTCCCTTTAATTTGGAAATCTCTCTTTATGACTGAACTTCACCTTTGATCCTGACCGTTGATTGAAATCGATCTCAACCGTTGATGAATTTCAGGAAAGTCTATTTAAAAGACCCTCATCTCTTCATTTTGAAAGGTTAAATGAGAATTTGCATCAAATTGTTGCTGGAATTAATACTCACATTTGCTCATATTCACATACGCAAAGATCAAGTTTGACCAAAAGTTGATCAGATTTAACCACGATTGACTTGAGTTGACTAGTTTTGAAAAGAATTTTGAAATAATTAAAAAAAATTATTAAATTAAATGGAGTACTTACTTCTAATTAATTAAAATAAGTTATTTAATTAAATGAGAAGCCATTTTATTAAATTAAATATCTCAACAAAATCTCTCTTTAGTTCAAAAAGGGAAATTTCCAGTTCACTATTGATCAAAAACGAGTTAAATCAGTTAACTCCTTTTTCTACTCAAATTGAATCAGTTAACTCCTAATTTTACTCATATTAAACCTATTAACTCCCTTTAATTTGGAAATCTCCCTTTATAACTGAACTTCACCTTTAATCCTGACCCCTGATTGAAATCGATCTCAACCGTTGATGAATTCCAAGAAAGTCTATTTAAGAGACCCTCATCTCTTCATTTTGAAAAGTTGAATGAGAATTTGCATCAAATTGTTGTTGGAATTCATACTCACATTTTCTCATATTCACATACGCAAAGATCAAGTTTTACCAAAAGTTGACCAGATTTAACCACAGTTGACTTGAGTTGACTAGTTTCGAAAAGAATTTTGAAATAATTAAACAAAATTATTTAATTAAATGGGGTACTTACTTCTAATTAATTAAACAAAGTTATTTAATTAAATGAGAAGCCATTCCTAATTAATTAAATGAAGTTATTAAATTAAATAAGAAAAGTGTCTCTAATTAATTAAAGATTATTTAATTAAATAGAAAAAGTAATTATGAGAGCATATCTCATTTTATTAAATTAAATATCTTAACAAAATCTATCTTCAGTTCAAAAAGGGAAATTTCAAGTTCACTATTGATCAAAAACGAGTTAAATCAGTTAACTCCTTTTTCTACTCAAATTGAATCTGTTAACTCTTTATTTTACTCAAATTAAATCTGTTAACTTTCTTTAATTTGGAAATCTACCTTTATGGTTGAACTTCACCTTTAATCCTGACCGTTGATTGAAATCGATCTCAACCGTTGATGAATTCCAGGAAAGTCTATTTAAGAGAGCCTCATCTCTTCATTTTGAAAGGTTGAATGAGAATTTGCATCGAATTGTTGTTGGAATTCATACTCACATTTGCTCATATACACATTTGTTGCATCGAATTGCTGCTCGAATTCATACTCACATTTGCTTATATTCACATACGCAAAGATCAAGTTTGACCAAAAGTTGACCAGATTTAATCACGGTTCACTTGAGTTGACTAGTTTCGAAAAGAATTTTGAAGTAATTAAACAAAATTATTTAATTAAATGGAGTACTTACTTCTAATTAATTAAACAAAGTTATTTAATTAAATGAGAAGCCATTCCTAATTAATTAAATGAAGTCATTTAATTAAATAAAAAAATTGTCTCTAATTAATTAAAGATTACTTAATTAAATTGAAAAAGTAATTATGAGAGCATATCTCATTTTATTAAATTAAATATCTCAACAAAATTACTCTTCAGTTCAAAAAGGGATATTTCCAGTTCACTATTGATAAAAAATGAGTTAACTCCTTTTTCTACTCAAATTGAATCAGTTAACTCCTTATTTTACTCAAATTAAATCTATTAACTCCGTTTAATTTGGAAATCTCCCTTTATGACTGAACTTCACCTTTAATCCTGACCGCTGATTGAAATGGATCTTGAAACTATTGATGAATTCCGAGAAAGTCTATTTAAGAGATCCTCATCTCTTCATTTTCAAAGGTTGAATGAGAATTTGCATTGAATTGTTGCTGGAATTCATACTCACATTTGCTCATATTCAAATTTGTTGCATCGAATTGTTTCTAGAATTCATACTCACATTTGCTTATATTCACATACGCAAAGATCAAGTTTGACCAAAAGTTGACCAGATTTAACCACGGTTGACTTGAGTTGACTAGTTTTGAAAAGTATTTTGAAATAATTAAATGAAATTATTTAATTAAATGGAGTTATTACTTCTAATTAATTAAACAAAGTTATTTAATTAAATGACAAGCCATTCTAAATTAATTAAATAAAGTTATTTAATTAAATAAGAAAAGTGTCTCTAATTAATTAAAGATTATTTAATTAAATAGAAAAAGTAATTATGAGAGCATATCTCATTTTATTAAATTAAATATCTCAACAAAATCTCTCTTCAGTTCAAAAATGGAAATTTCCAATTCAGTGTTGATAAAAAATGAGTTAAATCATTTAACTCTTTTTTCTACTCAAATTGAATCAGTTAACTCATTATTTTACTTAAATTAAATCTATTAACTCTCTTTAATTTGGAAATCTTCCTTTATGACTGAACTTCACCTTTAATCTTGACGGCTAATTGAAATCGATCTCAACCGCTGATGAATTCCAAGAAAGTCTATTTAAGAGACCCTCATCTCTTCATTTTGAAAGGTTGAATGAGAATTTGCTTTGAATTGTTGCTGGAAATCATACTCACATTTGCTCATATTCACATACACAAAGATCAAGTTTTACCAAAAGTTGACCAGATTTAACCACGGTTGACTTGAGTTGACTAGTTACGAAAAGAATTTTGAAATAATTAAACAAAATTATTTAATTAAATGGATTACTTACTTCTAATTAATTAAACAAAGTTATTTAATTAAATGAGAAGCCATTCCTAATTAATTAAATGAAATTATTTAATTAAATAAAAAAATTGTCTCTAATTAATTAAAGATTACTTAATTAAATAGAAAAAGTAATTATGACAACATATCTCATTTTATTAAATTAAATATCTCAACAAAATCACTCTTCAGTTAAAAAAAGGAAATTTCCAGTTCACTATTGATCAAAAATGAGTTAAATGAGTTAACTCCTTTTTCTACTCAAATTGAATCAGTTAACTCTTTATTTTACTCAAATTAAATCTGTTAACTCCCTTTAATTTGAAAATCTACCTTTATGACTGAACTTCACCTTTAATCCTGATCGCTGATTGAAATGGATCTCAACTTTTGATGAATTTCAGAAAAGTCTATTTAAGAGACCCTCATCTCTTCATTTTGAAAGTTTGAATGAGAATTTGCATCGAATTGTTACTGGAATTCATGCTCACATTTGCTCATATTCACATTTGCTGCATCGAATTGTTGCTGGAATTCATACTCACATTTGCTCATATTCACATACGCAGAGATAAAGTTTGACCAAAAGTTCACCAGATTTAACCACAGTTGACTAGTTTCAATTTTTTTTAAAAATGATTAAACAAAATTATTTAATTAAATGGAGTACTTACTTGTAATTAATTAAACAAAGTTATTTAATTAAATGAGAAGCCATTCCTAATTAATTAAATGAAGTTATTTAATTAAATAAGAAAAGTGTCTCTAATTAATTAGAGATTATTTAATTAAATAGAAAAAGTAATTATGAGAGCATATCTCATTTTATTAAATTAAATATCTCAAAAAAATCTCTCTTCAGTTCAAATAGAGAAATTTTCAGTTCACTATTGATAAAAAATGAGTTAAATCATTTAACTCCTTTTTCTACACAAATTAAATCAGTTAACTCCTTATTTTACTCAAATTAAATCTATTAACTCCCTTTAATTTGAAAATTTCCCTTTATGACTAAACTTCACCTTTAATCCTGACCGTTGATTGAAATCAATCTCAACTGTTGATGAATTCCAAGAAAGTCTATTTAAGATAACCTCATTTCTTCATTTTGAAAGGTTGAATGAGAATTTGCATCAAATTGTTGCTAGAATTCATACTCACATTTGCTCATATTCACATACGCAAAGATCAAGTTTGACCAAAAGTTGACCAAATTTAACCACGGTTGACCTGAGTTGACTAGTTTCGAAAAGAATTTTGAAATAATTAAACAAAATTATTTAATTAAATGGAGTACTTACTTCTAATTAATTAAACAAAGTTATTTAATTAATTGAGAAGCCATTCCTAATTAATTAAATGAAGTTATTTAATTAAAAAAAGAAAAGTGTCTCTAATTAATTAAAGATTATTTAATTAAATAGAAAAAGTAATTATGAGAGCATATCTCATTTTATTAAATTAAATATCTCAACAAAATCTCTCTTCAGTTTAGAAAGGGAAATTTCCAATTCACTATTGATAAAAAATGAGTTAAATGAGTTAACTCCTTTTTCTACTCAAATTGAATCAGTTAATTCCTTGTTTTACTCAAATTAAATCTGTTAACACCCTTTTATTTGGAAATCTTCCTTTATGACTAAATTTCACCTTTAGTCCTAATCGTTGATTGAAATCGATCTCAACCGTTGATGAATTTCAGAAAAGTCTATTTAAGAGACCCTCATCTCTTCATTTTGAAAGGTTGAATGAGAATTTGCATCGAATTTTTGCTGGAATTCATACTCACATATGCTCATATTCACATACGCAAAGATCAAGTTTGACCAAAAGCTGAACAGATTTAACCACGGTTGACTTGAGTTGACTAGTTTTGAAAACAATTTTGAAATAATTAAATGAAATTACTTAATTAAATGGAGTGCCTACTTCTAATTAATTAAACAAAGTTACTTAATTAAATGAGAACCCATTAATAAGTAATTAAATGAAGTTATTTAATTAAATAAAAAAAGTTTCTATAATTAATTAAAGATTACTTAATTAAATAGAAAAAGTAATTATGAGAGCATATCTTCTTTTATTAAATTAAATATCTCAACAAAATCTCTCTTCAGTTCAAAAAGGGAAATTTCCAGTTCACTATTGATAAAAAATGAGTTAAATCAGTTAACTTATTTTTCTACTCAAATTGAATCAGTTAACTACTTATTTTACTCAAATTAAATCTATTAACTCCCTTTAATTTGGAAATCTTTCTTTATGACTGAACTTCACCTTTGATCCTGACCATTGATTGAAATATATCTCAACCGTTGATGAATTCCAGGAAAGTCTATTTAAGAGTCCCTCATCTCTTCATTTTGAAATGTTGAATGAGAATTTGCATTGAATTGTTGCTGGAATTCATACTCACATTTACTCATATTCACATACGTGGAGATAAAGTTTGACCAAAAGTTCACCAGATTTAACCACGGTTGACTTGAGTTGACTAGTTTCAAATTTTTTTTTGAAATAATTAAACAAAATTATTTAATTAAATGGAGTACTTACTTGTAATTAATTAAACAAGGTTATTTAATTAAATGAGAAGCCATTCCTAATTAATTAAATGAAGTTATTTAATTAAATAAGAAAAGTGTCTCTAATCAATTAAGGATTATTTAATTAAATAGAAAAAGTAATTATGAGAGCATATCAAATTTTATTAAATTAAATATCTCAAAAAAATCTCTCTTCAATTCAAATAGAGAAATTTTCAGTTCACTATTGATAAAAAATGAGTTAAATCAGTTAACTCCTTTTTCTACTCAAATTGAATCAGTTAACTCCTTATTTTACTCAAATTAAATCTATTAACTCCCTTTAATTTGGAAATTTCCCTTTATGACTAAACTTCACCTTTAATCCTGACCGTTGATTGAAATCAATCTTAACTGTTGATGAATTCCAAGAAAGTCTATTTAAGAGAACCTCATTTCTTCATTTTGAAAGGTTGAATGAGAATTTGCATCGAATTGTTGATAGAATTCATACTCACATTTGCTCATATTCACATACGCAAAGATCAAGTTTGACCAAAAGTTGACCAGATTTAACCACGGTTGACTTGAGTTGACGAGTTTCAAAAAGAATTTTAAAATAATTAAATAAAATTATTTAATTAAATGGAGTACTTACTTCTAATTAATTAAACAAAGTTATTTAATTAAATGAGAAGCCATTCCTAATTAATTAAATGAAGTTATTTAATTAAAAAAGAAAAGTGTCTCTAATTAATTAAAGATTATTTAATTAAATAGAAAAAGTAATTATGAGAGCATATCTCATTTTATTAAATTAAATATCTCAACAAAATCTCTCTTCAGTTCAGAAAGGGAAATTTCCAGTTCACTATTGATAAAAAATGAGTTAAATGAGTTAACTCCTCTTTCTACTCAAATTGAATCAATTAACTCCTTATTTTACTCAAATTAAATCTGTTAACTACCTTTAATTTGGAAATCTCCCTTTATGACTAAACTTCACCTTTAATCCTGATCGTTGACTGAAATCGATCTCAACCGTTGATGAATTTATGAAAAGTCTATTTAAGAGACCCTCATCTCTTCATTTTGAAAAGTTGAATGAGAATTTGCATCGAATTGTTGCTAGAATTCATACTCACATTTACTCATATTCACATACGCAAAGATCAAGTTTGACCAAAAGTTGTTCAGATTTAACCACAGTTGACTTGAGTTGACTAGTTTCGAAAAGAATTTTGAAATAATTAAAAGAAATTATTTAATTAAATGCAATGCTTACTTCTAATTAATTAAACAAAGTTATTTAAATAAATGAGAACTCATTCCTAAGTAATTAAATGAAGTTATTTAATTAAATAAGAAAAGTTTCTCTAATTAATTAAAGATTACTTAATTAAATAGAAAAAGTAACTATGAGAGCATATCTAATTTTATTAAATTAAATATCTCAACAAAATCTCTCTTCAATTCAAAAAGGGATATTTCTAGTTCACTATTGATCAAAAATGAGTTAAATCAGTTAACTCCTTTTTCTACTCAAATTGAATCAGTTAACTACTTATTTTACTCAAATTAAATCTGTTAACTCCCTTTAATTTGGAAATCTTTCTTTATGACTAAACTTCACCTTTGATCCTGACCATTGATTGAAATAGATCTCAACCGTTGATGAATTCCAGGAAAGTCTATTTAAGAGTCCCTCATCTTTTCATTTTGAAAGGTTGAATGAGAATTTGCATCGAATTGTTGTTGGAATTCATACTCACATTTGCTCATTCACATACACAAAGATTTAGTTTGACCAAAAGTTGACTAGATTTAACCACGGTTGACTTGAGTTGACTAGTTTTAAAAAAAAATTTGAAACAATTAAATAAAATTATTTAATTAGATGGAGTACTTACTTCTAATTAATTAAACAAAGTTAGTGAATTAAATGAGAAGCCATTCCTAATTGATTAAATGAATTTATTTAATTAAATAAGAAATTTGTCTCTAATTAATTAAAGATTATTTAATTAAATAGAAAAAGTAATTATGAGAGCATATCTCATTTTATTAAATTAAATATCTCAAGAAAATTTCTCTTCAGTTCAAAAAGGGAAATTTTTAGTTCACTATTGATCAAAAATGAGTTAAATCAGTTAACTCGTTTATCTCCTCAAATTGAATCAGTTAACTCCTTATTTTACTCAAATTAAATCTGTTAACTCCGTTTAATTTGAAAATCTCCCTTTATGATTGAACTTGACCTATACTCCTAACCGTTGATTGAAATTGATCTCAACTGTTTATGAATTTCAGGAAAGTCTATTTAAGAGACCCTCATCTCTTCATTTTGAACGGTTGAATGAGAATTTGCATCGAATTATTGATGGAATTCATACTCACATTCGCTAATATTCACATATGCAAAGATCAAGTTTGACAAAAAGTTGACCAAATTTAACAACGGTTGACTTGAGGTGACTAGTTTCGAAAAGACTTTTGATATAATTATACGAAATTATTTAATTAAATGGAGTACTTACTTCTAATTAATTAAACAAAGTTATTTAATTAAATGAGAAGCCATTCCTAATTAATTAAATGAGAAGCCATTCCTAATTAATTAAATGAATTTATTTAATTAAATAAGAAAAGTGTCTCTAATTAATTAAAGATTATTTAATTAAATAGAAAAAGTAATTATGAGAGCATATGTCATTTTATTAAATTAAATATCTCAACAAAATCTCTCTTCAGCTGAAAAAGGGAAATTTCTAGTTCACTATTGATAAAAAATGAGTTAAATCAGTTAACTCCTTTTTCTACTCAAATTGAATAAGTTAACTCCTTATTTTACTCAAATTAAATCTGTTAACTCCCTTTAATTTGGAAATCTCCCTTTATGAGTGAAATTCCCCTTTAATCCTGACCGTTGATTGAAATCGTTCTCAACCATTGATGAATTTCAGGAAAGTCTATTTAAGAGACCCTCATCTCTTCATTTTGAAACATTGAATGAGAATTTGCATCAAATTGTTGCTGGAATTCATACTCACATTTGCTCATATTCACATATGCAAATATCAATTTTGACCAAAAGTTGATCAGATTTAACCACAGTTGACTTGAGATGACTAGTTTTGAAAAGAATTTTGAAATAATTAAATGAAATTATTTAATTAAATGAGAAGCCATTCCTAATTAATTAAATGAAGTTATTTAATTAAATAAGAAAAGTGTCTCTAATTAATTAAAGATTATTTAATTAAATAGAAAAATAATTATGAGAGCATATCTCACTTTATTAAATTAAATATCTCAACAAAATCTCTTTTCAATTCAAAAAGGGAAATTTCCAGTTCACTATTGATCAAAAATGAGTTAAATCAGTTAACTTCTTTTTCTACTCAAATTGAATCAGTTAACTCCTCATTTTACTCGAATTAAATCTGTTAACTCCTTTTAATTTTGAAATCTCGCTTTATGACTGAACTTCACTTTTAATCCTGACCGTTGATTGAAATCGATCTCAATCATTGATGAATTTCAAAAAAGTCTATTTAAGAGACCCTCAGCTCTTCATTTTGAAAGGTTGAATGAGAATTTGCATCGAATTGTTGCTGGAATTCATACTCGCATTTTCTCATATTCACATATGCAAAGATCAAGTTTGACCAAAAGTTGACTAGATTTAACCACGGTTGACTTGAGTTGATTAGTTTCGAAAAGAAGTTTGGAATAATTAAATGAAATTATTTAATTAAATGGAGTACTTACTTCTAATTAATTAAACAAAGTTATTTAATTAAATGAGAAGCCATTCTTAATTAATTAAATGAAGTTATTTAATTAAATAAGAAAAGTTTCTCTAATTAATTAAAGGTTATTTAATTAAATAGAAAAAGTAATTATGAGTGCATATCTCATCTTATTAAATTAAATATCTCAACAAAATCTCTCTTCAGTTCAAAAAGGAAAATTTTCAATTCACTATTGATGAAAAATGAGTTAAATCAGTTAACTCCTTTTTCTACTCAAACTGAATCAGTTAACTCCTTATTTTACTCAAATTAAATCTGTTAACTCCTTTTAATTTGGAAATCTCCCTTTATGATTGAACTTCACCTTTAATCCTGACCATTAATTGAAATTGATCTCAACCGTTGATGAATTCCAAGAAAGTCTATTTTAGAGACCCTCATCTGTTCATTTTGAAAGGTTGAATGAGAATTTGGATCGAATTGTTGCTGAAATTGATACTCGCATTTGCTCATATTCACGTACGCAAAGATCAAGTTTGATTAAAAGATGACCAGATTTAACCACGTTTGACTTGAGTTGACTAGTTTCGAAAAGAATTTTGAAATAATTAAACAAAATTATTTAATTAAATGGAGTACTTACTTCTAATTAATTAAACAAAGTTATTTAATTAAATGAGAAGCCATTCTTAATTAATTAAATGAAGTTATTTAATTAAATAAGAAAAGTGTTTCTAATTAATTAAAGATTATTTAATTAAATAGAAAAAGTAATTATGAGAGCATATCTCATTTTATTAAATTAAATATCTCAAGAAAATCCCTCTTTAGTTCAAAATGGGAAATTTCCAGTTCACTATTGATAAAAAATGAGTTAAATCAGTTAACTCGTTTTTCTACTCAAATTGAATCAGTTAGCTACTTATTTTACTCAAATTAAATCTGTTAACTCCCTATAATTTAAAAATATCCCTTTATTACTGAACTTCACCTTTAATCCTGACCGTTGATTGAAATCGATCTCAACAGTTGATGAATTCCAGGAAAGTCTATTTAAGAGACCCTCATCTCTTCATTTTGAAAGGTTGAATGAGAATTTGCATCGAATTGTTGCTGGAATTCATATTCACATTTTCTCATATTCACATACGCAAACACTAATAAATTAGGAAGTGTTTTGCGACGTCAATGTGTAATAGAAGACAAAAAAAAAGGGCGCGTTGCTCACATTGTTTGTGTCCAATGAATCAGATCTCCCAAGAGAGTGGAAAATTACCTCCGAGCACAGCAAATCAGTGAATTTGCCCTCGATCGAGCTCAGAGCACTGCAATTATTTGGAGTAAATTTTGAATCCAAAGACTACATGAATTGTATGCAAGACGAAGGAAACAAACAAATATTCATTGGACTTCAGGTCTAAGGTAAAATATCTCATTCTCTGAGACATCCTCCTCTTGAAGATGAAGGAAAGAAACAAATCTTGATTGGACTCCAAGTTTGATGTGAAGAGGTAAAATATCTCTTTCTGTGAGACATCCTCCTCTTTGATCTCGCCTTATTCGATTCATTATCTGGTCGATATAACGTTTAAATAGAACAAATTTTGTGAAATCTTTCAATGGTACAAGGTGTTGTAGTGGACAGTTAGTTTGAGTATTATTTTTGGGGCTAGATGTGAACGGGAATATGAATTTTTGATTTTTTTATTTGGTCCATACCCCCACCATAACGCTCGGTTCCATATCCCGGAATGGCTTAGTCCCCAGAACTTGGCCCATTCCTAAATAGTTGTGTCTAAAGAGGAAATGGATATCTATGAGATGGAAATGGAGTTTATTGGCTGGCTGATTAGATATCAAAAAAAAGCCAACCGCCCTGATGCCCTACTATTCGACGGTGCATGAACCTGCAGGGTGTGCATGCATGCTTGAGGGCCGGGTATTGTTTCTTGTATAACCCCCTCAATCCTAACAATAACATAAATAATTAATCCCTTGTTGCCTATAGGAATGCCTCTTTCCTAACTTGGTCTAGGTTTCTGATTATCCTAAGAAGGAAATAAGAATACTTCCCCCATGTCTCAAATTTGTTTCAAATAGCGAGGATTGGGGTTCAAGGATACATGCTAATAGAGGGAGTAGGGATCATGCTTCAGGGATACTTGATGTTGGAGAGAGTAGGGTTGAGGGGGCATGCAGAATGAAACAAAGGCATGACATTATGAGAAAGCACAAAATGCCATTGAAGGCTGTAATCACACTTTCATACAGAGGATTAGGGACAGTACATGTCATACTACATATCAATTCAATTTTGTAGGATGAACAAGATTCAATGAGGACTCTATTATCCTTAGAGACTGGTCAATCAACAACATTGAATGGAACAAATTGAAAGTCATCAGACTTGCCATAACAAACTCCACAACCTACGAAAGCCTGCATGTCTCATATTTGTTTCTGAGTTCTTGGAGAGAAATCTTTGGACTATTGATGGAGGCATGAACCTGTAGATGATAATATGGAAAAAATAGTCTTTGTGGCTGCAAAATATTAAGCTACCTTCCAGCTTCTTCAACCGTGAGTAGAAGAAGAATTATAAGAGGCTCTCGAAGAATTGGGAGGTTAGAGATAAGCTTAAATCAATTGTAGGTCTCTCTTTTGTTTACTTACTCTAGTTCACTTTAATACTCTTACCAGCCTCCAAAACTGGTAGAGTATCAACCAATTTTAAGAACAACCTCTCACTCCATCGTTATTGGGCTCAACCTCACATGCACCACTATGTCTCCCTTCTAAGTTGGGCTTTCACTTTTTTGTTATCCTGACATTTCTCAACCATTTTTCACAGTGATAGGATGAAAATTGATTGTAAATCAGAGTAGATACAATTCAGACATGTCCTTCAGAATTACATAATCATGAATGTTGGCAATTAGTGATTAATCAAAAAATCACATTTTTTGGCTTCATCAACACATTCCTCGCAACATCATATGAAGTTCCTTACACAATTGGCAAATGTGGGCTTAGCAAAAACTTTGGTAAATTAAAAATTGCTTAAGTTTATTTAAAAACAACTTTTTGTTATACATAACAATTTTTCTGCTATCCAATATTTTACTTGATGTTGTTTCTAGAAGAGATTGTATATGTTTTTTGAATCACAATGTTCTAGATCTCACTCTATGATCTATCATCTAGATGTTAGAGAGCAGAAGGTTATTGTGCTTGCTAGCACGTTTTGGCATGAGGGAGCAAGTACCAAAGTGTTGGGCCTATCATTCTTGCAGAGGGTGCTCCTAAGCTTCCCATTTCTACAAATGGTGTAACACTTGTTTAATTGCATGTTTAGTTTGGCATGCAGATGAGCATGTGTAATATTTTTCTTGTAGATCTATTTATTTTTCTTGCAGGGAGACATAGCATAATAAAAGGAAATATGGTTAAAAGTATTTTTTCAGAGCTCATTTTCAAATTGTTTGAAAGATCACTCAAGTCATTCTTTAAATGTATGGATTTGTGGTTTTTTCTGTCAATGCAAATCATGCTGTTGTTAGTAGGCTAATTCCTTTTGATTACTATCTATGGCATTTTTTCATCTTCTTCACAGGGGTAGGAAAAGCCATACAAAAAGTTTCAAGCAGTCAGCGTAGCTTCTGTTATTGCTCAACTAGTTAACAATATACCAAACAAATGCATCATTTATCCATCTATATATTTTTACTATTTTTCTTAAGTTGACAATGCTTCCTTTTGAATCCATTTATGTTAAAGTAGGATGTATCAGAATTGATTGTAGTAGAAAAACAAGTTACACAGATGGAAACTTGCATTGTTGCACTTACAGCTGACTTTTGACACTTGGAGTTGATATGCATGTTTACATGAAATGCTGAAGTAAGATGCATATCAAATATATTGTCTTGAGTATTTCATGCCAAATTATGGGCTCTCTTGTTAAATGAGCATACACAGTTTAAATGGTATACTCTTACAAACTATTAGCTCTTTTGTTGCTCGCTTACCTAATTTCCCTACAGCTACGAGCAGAAATTAACAATAAATATTTGACATATTATTAGTGTTGATCTTCTTAAGTTGGGCACTGATTTCAACCCATTCTGATTGATTTGTATAGATTCTTATAACCAATTCCATATATTTAATTACATTTAGACACTATCTTTTAATGCTTTATTTCAGTGTGCTACATATTCTATTTCATATTTGTGATATATGATGAAAGTATTATAACATATGGAGGAACAGTCCATGAGTGGCGTGGCCAATTGAAATGGTTTTAGTTTCAATTTTACACCATTTGATACAAATAATCAGTTTACCAATCCACCCCTAGGTTCATTCCATTTGCAGTAAAATCTTCATTACATAGAAAATGTTCACAAAATCTATGTCAATGCTCACACATCTTCTTGGACTTACACAAATCTATGTCAATCCTCACACATTTTCTTGGACTTACGTAGGAACTATGATGCCCTGCAGCTCTTGTTAAATATGTTATCAACTTGACTTTTCTATTAAAGGCTCTAATGCTGAATTGAAAGCCGGGTAAAGAAAAAGATATTATACACTATTTTGTTGGTACCCTGTGCAGCACAACAAACTTGTTCTTACTATAAGAAAATTTTCTTTTCTTTTGTTTCATTGCAGATCTTCTGCTTGCACGGAGGTCTCTCCCCATCATTGGACACACTTGATAACATTTGAGCTTTGGATTGCATACAGGAAGTGCATCTATACACATAAGTATAAAATTCTTCTTTTCCCGCAACACATATAATAGCAATTTTAAGTGCTTGCAAGGTATATACTTATGAATAAATATTACATCCTGATTTAAATGTATGAAAACAATTTTCATTCCTTTTAAGCTTCATTCATCTCAAGGTGCAATTCACAAACTCAAGAATAGTGGCTTTTTTTCTTCATGATACCTTTAGGGGAAGAGTATGTGAATGCCCCCTCGTGTTTGGAGTCCAGTTTAGAGGAGATGGCTATTTACACTGCTAAGGTTTGTTGAATCTAATTCTGAATAACATTGCTTGCTATTGTTGAATCTAATCTAATGTATATGTTAACTAGACTTGTAGCTTATATGTTTTGAAATTTTTGTTAGTCCTTGTAGTTTGTATAATTTGATTGCTGGAGAGCTTCTACAGCTAAGCAAGAAGGTTGCTGCACGAGTTATAGCCACGCGCTCGGGTATGAAAATTGTTTTTTTTTATTCTAATGTATATTTTAACTAGACTTTTAGCTTATATGTTTTGAAATTTCTTTTAGTGGCTTAATGTTGTAAGGTCTCTTGAAATAAGACCTTCAGGCAGTTGGTCAAAGTTTTACAAATAATCTTAGGAATAAAGTCAAAGAAAGTATTTTTAAAATATTAAAGTATTTAGCTAGGTCTAAGAAGATTTGTGTACTTTCGACAATTTTGCTTAGTTTTTGAAAGTTACAGTAGACTGAAGTTTTCATAGCTCGATTTTTGCTTCCTACAAAGAACGATCATGTCAGATAATATAAGTGAAATCCATAAAGAAATCCATAAAGAAATCCATAATGTAGGTGGTTTTCATCTAAAGAAATCCATAAAGAAGATATAAACTATTGGAAGAGAAGAATTCCTCATTTACTGTGTGAAATGCGAAAGTGTCTACCTCCAACTTTCTTCAATGCACATGAACACTACCTCATACACCTAGTTGAGGAGATTGAATTGTGTGGACCTGTACACACTAGGTCAATGTGGATGGTTGAGAGGCATTTGAAATATTTGAAGGCTTTGGTTCGACAAAGAGCACATCCTGAGGGTTCTATGGTAGAGGGATATATGGTATACCAGACTATGGTGTACATTACTAAATATCTTCCTAAGTTTGCATCAAATATCCATGTAGATCGCATTTGGGATCTCGAGCCTTTAAAAAAATTAGAAGGGGAGTACTTGATGGGGAAAGGTACATTGAGGAAAGTGAGAGGTAATAAATTATAAGATGTTATTGTAATAAATTATTTCTTAATCTTCAAAATAAATCGGTTGTAAGTTGTCTATTTTTTTTTTGTACAGGTGCTCAAGAGTGGGATGCACTACATTTGTATATTGCAAACAATCTTGATTGGATGACGGTATGGATTGAACGATGTCAACATTCTAGTCACACATTAACATGGGAAGGTGTATCTTCATTGGTTAAAGAAGCTCATCGTAATGGAGATTCCAATGTTACGCAAAGGGAAATAGATTTAGCACGTGGTTCAAGAGATTTCCAGGTACGTACAAATTTATTAATCACCCGTATGTTTATCAACTCATGATACAATAATTTTGATATGTTTCACATATTATTGTAGGTTAAAAAACCACAAGGCTATGTTCTGTAATGGTCAGAAATTTCGCATCAAAGTGTTGGATGACACGAAGAAAACTTGTGATTCAGGAATAACTGCAGTCTTTCAAGTGACTAATATTTCATCTAGAAATGACTTACATCCTCAAGAGTCTGAAAATCGATACTATGGCATTTTGGATGAGATAATTGAGTGTGACTTTAGTTCCTTCAAATTAGTACTCTTCGTTGTCAAATGGTACAGGCTACGACTTAATCCAAATGATCTTGATAGAACTATTATTGAACATGATAATGGATTTACAATGGTTAATACAAGGTCGTTTGAGCCAGTTGGGGATGAGCCTTATGTTCTTCCAAGCCAATGTGAGCAGGTATTTTACTCAGAGGTTCCACATAAACCGGGTTGGTCATTTGTTGTTAGACATGAACCGAGAGGAAGGCCAATAAAGTATAATGCGATGGAAGAAGAAGATACCGAAGAAGTAGAAGATGATGTAGATGGTGATCACGATCGACAGTTATTGGATGATGTTCCTGACACAAATTTTCATGAAGAAGAAGAAGAAGATGATGACGATGATGCTACTACTGATGATGATGATGAAGATGATGTTGATGATGACGAGGATGACGACAATGACGACGACGATGATGGCGAGGAGGATGATGATGACGACGGCGACGATGATGACGAGGACAATGATGATGATGATGATGATGATGATGACGATGAGGATGATGATGATGGAATTTAGAGATATGCCATCAATCCTTGATCTATTTAATATTCATTTCTTGATAGAAATATATTTGTCTTATATATATGGTTACATAGTTTATTCATTATCTATTTAAAAGCTACAAGTTTCAACTACAAATAGAATATTGCTAATCTAAATTAACTATTAATCTAAATTAATTAAATAAAACTATTTAAAACACATATTGATGCGTGAATGTATTGAGCCTTATTTTCTTTCAGGTCAAAAGCATTTGTAAATGTTTAGTTTAGAAAAGGGAATTCATTAAATATCTATAAAAGGGAGTTGTACCTAGAATAAAATTCATAGGGAAAACATAATATAAGTGCTTACCCAGTTTGTTGGTTAATAATTCAAGTATCTCTAACATTTCATTTTAGAATAGGAATAACATTGTATCAGTATGTTGGTTTACAGACTAAAAATAGAAAACTTATTTCAGTACATGTATTTGGATCTATGGGATTTACACGGTAAGTAAAAAGAAACCAGTAATCCATTTTAAAATTATTATAATGGGTTTTGGAAGAAATTACAGTTATCTTAATTAATATAAAATATCTAACTGAATTTCAAAATGTTATGCAAGTGGCTTTAGTCTAGGTGTTTCCTCCACCTCCACACACATCAAACAACTTTAAATAGCATGTCCCCAAGGTGACTAAGCCCTCAACTCATCAGCTGATACAAAAACCCAGTTTTAGCCCTTCACTAGGCCTACTTCCCTAGTAGGCTTATAATGTGAGCCTGATTTAAGTGTTTTATTGTGTACCTTTTAATGTTTTTAATTTTTATGTGATGCTAATGATGGATGTGATTATGATTATGATGTGATTATGCTCACGATAATTGAATTACATTTGCAGGAAATTGAACCCCTTTTAGGAGCATCCCTCACAGTCTCATGGATCGACAAGTATAAGTCAATACTCCTTATAGACAGTCTATTTAATACACTTATCAATAGTAAGATTGATGTCTTCTAAGATCTCTCCCATTTGCAGGTATCAGCGAATAGGTATTTTTCAGAAGTGTCTTCATCGAGTGAGGGAAATATAGGAATAGAAGAGGAAAGTGAGACATGCAGTTTATCTAGAATAGGGAGATTAACTAGAGGTCAAAGGACTAGAAGGAAATTCAATAAACTCATGAAATTTTTTCTTGCTCAAGGGGGGTCATGTTCTTATGATGATGAGATGGAAGGCGACATCGAGGTGCCCTTGAGGTACCAACATCTACAGAAGCATTGGGTACCCAAGGAACTTCCTCCAATAAACACTGATTTTTGTGTTAACAAGAGGATATATCGCATAACACCATCATCAATACATGGTTTGGGCCTCTTTTCTATGGACGGCATAAAGGTGTCTTACAACAAAGTTTCTGAATTGATGGAGTATGTTGGACCATGTTACGATTACAAAAGTTGGATGCATATTGTTAAATAAAAAAAAAGTATGCGTAGGTATGCCCTCTCCGCAAATTATATACAACAACAAGAGAATAATTAAAGTAAAAGTGTGGCTATATACATTGATGGAAGGCCAAAAGCAATAGGGAATATTGCAAGTTTTATAAATAGTACACGACCTGGGTCAACTATAAAGCAACCCAATTGCATATTTGAGGCACGCGAGGGAAATCGTGTATTCATCTGTGCGATAAAATCAATACGTGCAGGGGAAGAGCTTCTTATTGATTACAATTTGAACCGCATAGATACAAACAAGGCTACTATCATGGGGGTGGTACATACTATTAAATCAACTTCTAATAAATGACTCCAACATACCATTTAGTCAATAAATTTTTGGCTAACATTTTTATACTTCATCTTTGACACAGGGGCACAATATGGAGCAACCGCTCAGAGGGGATGCTGACGATGCTCCCGGCTCATCTACACATGAGCAAGTAAAACTCATTTGTAATTGTGCAAACTAGATAGAAGCAAAATGTTATTTTTTTAATGTTGTTTTCTTTATTGTTTTGGAGTAATTTTGATAATACTAATACTATTGTTGTCATAGAGGGCTAGTGGTCGGAGGGAGGGAAAGGAACCTGCAGTCCCTCAGCAGGCCCCCCCTGAGGAGGACCCTTTCTATATCAATTTAGCAGAGACCGATGACCCAATCGGTTCGATTAAAATTAATATAAAGGAAATTAGCAAAGAAATTCTACGTTTGGCAACCATAAAGCCTATGACTCAACAAATAAAAGATAGGGCATCTGAATTGTTGCACACCTCCAAGTCCTTAAAAGTAAGTATTAATGAAATTTTTAATTATAACAAGAGTTCAATAATGGTTTTTATGTTATGCTCTTTTATGGCATTAATTAAAATATGGATGCATTGTCTTTACAGAGTTTTTTGCTTGATTTTGAGCCTCGTTCCCATGATGAGGGTGTTGCAGGTGGTTCAGGTAGATCGTATGTTCCATTCCCCACTTCTATTTTCCATTGAATATATATAGGAATGATCATAATCATTGACAATACATGCTCAAACAATCCTTTTTTTTAATGCTCTAACAATCTTGTCCATGCTAGTCCACGCATTCTATATTTATGCATGCTCTAACAATTTTATTCTTCAGCTTCACATCAATTGAATCCTACGATGACGTCGCCTCCATACAGGACAACCAAAAATCTCTTTTTGACTGCTGAGTCAATAATACGCAGCTTACATGCATCGACTATTGCACCATCTGCTGGTACACAAATCCCTCTTTTTCTCTCTTATGACAGCAACAAATAGTTTCTTTTTTACAACTTTATAACATCAATTATCATTTGTTCTTTTATACTTCGATCGTGACAAAGACTTATGAAACTTATGAAACTTTTTTCAATAGGACCTGCAACATGATTTCCTAGATGTTCCTATGTTCCTAGTACGGGAACGGTGAAGGATGTCACATTGATCGTCAGCGACGATGAAGGCATTCCATTAAAAGTAGCCAAAGTTCCAGGTACTTTAAAGTTATTATTATTCTATAGTGATAAAATAGTAATTTAGTTTTTGATCACTCTTCATTGACTAATGATCCCATGATTGTTTTGTAGAGAATGATCTTTTTTGGAGAAAAATTGGTGATGAGTGTTTGCAAATATTTGGACCCACCATGCGTACCTAGTGGAACATCATAGCCTAACTAAAACCCCAAACCACTATTTTGATTTCATATCATTGCTATAATAGTTTTCCTTTTCATCCATTTCTTGAACTATATTAAAGGTAGCTTCACTTCATTTATGAGTCTAACATGTTTTTTTTTACTTAAAAGGTGGAATCACCAACGCAAACCATTGAAGGATGATCTTATAGAGAGCATGACCCAACTCTTTGGACCTCGTGAATTCAAGAAAAACAAGCTCCTTGAAAAAGCTGGTTTATGTTTGAAGTATATTAGGGACCAGTACAGAAAAATTTATGGGATAACCCCAGCTACGAGCGTCTGCCCTATGTTCCTGAGGCTGAGTGGTAGGCTTTGATTTTGGATGGAAAGTATAAAGCTGACAAGAAAAATAATATTACACCAGTGGAGAGTACAACAAGGTATGTGATACTGTTGAGAATCTAATTATGTACTAATTAACCTCCATATTTATACTATCTAACATATTTCAAACTTTTCATAGATTGCCTGACACATCAAAGGCAACAAAGGCAAGACTAGAAAAGCACGGGACACACAAGCTCGGCTCTGGTGGTTTTTCAAAACTTCAAGCAAGAGTTGTAAGTATTAGTAAATGAAAAATTGTATCAATTTTTTTATATAATGTGAAGGGAAATTCTAGGACTCCCTTATTTAGTTCATCAATTATAAATAGGTCAATAGAATATAATAACAGTAGTGGATTTTCATATTCAATATAAACAATTCAACAATTGAAGTCAAGACTCTGCAATCTAGATTAGTGAAGAAAACTTGTGATTCACTAATATGACATTATTTAAAATCTCACCCTTGACTGAATTTTCCTCCAATAGTTGAGAATAAAGGCAGTGATTGAAAGAATGAGGGAATACAGCAGCACTTGTAGCCATTTTTATTTCCAAAGAGTTGAACTAACTCTTACCCAACTTAAGAATTTGGAGAAAATATGTCGGTACAAGAAAAGCATACAAACATGCAACATTTATATAGTAGATTGCTCCATCAAAACTGCTCAATTTTTCTCCTATTATATTGTGATGGATATAGATGATTTTTTGTTGATATTTTAACTACCCTCCATTGGTTGATGAAACAATGCAAGTAAAATTCACCATACCACGCAAAAATGCAGGGCTCAGAGTTCAAGAGATGCCTCACAGAAGACGATAAGAGAATTGGCTTCCAACAAGGCTATAGAGCCGTTGCTGAATGGCTAGAGCTGAAATTAGTGTGGAAGGTTCTAATACTGATGCATCTCAGCCACAGGTAAATAAGCTAAATTTGAAATTTATTTCAAATTGAATACTTTACCAATTAGTCTATTTGATGTTAAGTTCCAATATAAAGTGAGTATATCTGTTTTAAGCAAGCAATGATAACAATGTGTAGGATGTTGGAATGCAGCCTGACAATCCTTCTACACAATCTATGGATGTCGAAGGTTCGCATGATGTGCATCCCAGTGGTGGAGGTATACATTTTCTATTAAATTTTTTATATGTAATTGCAATTGGTGTTTGGATTAACGTAACATTTTGTATAGCAACTGTAGAGGATCGAGGGGTCGATGTTCATGATCGTGTTGACGTTGAGTCCAGACAAAATGATGTGGTTAGATCAGGTAAAGAGACACAGTTATGTTATTTAAAATAATTAAATACTTGTAACAATTATAATAAATTATTTTTAATTTAACTCTTTTATTTGTTATTGCAGAGGACCCCCCTTTGCAACAGCATAGGAATTTGAGATCATCAAGAACAGAGAACAGAACAACTGATGAGGGGGGAATTGATGATGACACTGATGCTCCTCTTAGAGCTTACATAGAAAAAAGAAATAGAAAGAAAAAAAAGAAATGATTGTCACTACATACCTTAATTGATAATGACTGTATTTTATGTCTCAATGAATTTAATTATGTGCTAATGAATGTTCATGAATTATGTGTTAATGCAGAATATTGATGAATGTTGCATGTTAATGAATCTAATGTGTTAATGAATGTTATCATGTAATATTGATTGAATGCTATCATGTGATATTGATTGAGTGTTACATTTTATTAATGGTTGAAAGAATGAATGAATGTTAGATGTTAACAGAGAATGTAGAGTGATGTTAGGGGGAGGGGGGTGGGGCCAAATGAGCTTCCACCTTCACGTGGTTGGCCCTGTTTAGTAGAGAATATTAAACTATTCTCGAAACAAAGTGAAGCTCAATAAGATACTCAAATAACCACCCTACCCCAAAACACACGAATGTGTGTTAATTCTCCATATAGGTTGTGATACACTCATAAACTCCAACACTTCATAAGAGATCACCACTCTTCTATCAATTCATAGTACAATGTTTGAACTCCAATGGCTATGCAAGGACTTCATAAGTACAAGGGTTACACATATCAAGAAGGGTTAATGTCGTAGTATGTAGAATGAGAGACCTGCCATATTGATAGTTTGATAAGATGGTTTGGCTCTTCCTAATGGGTTTTACAAATACCACATAATCAAATCATCTTGGATTAGCCATATTATCCGTTATTGTTGTAGTATTCTATTTTATATCACATACACTCTCTTTCACGAAAATATTTATGCATGCCCTTAATCTCCAATCGATGCATCCCATATCTTGGTAACATTCCCTTAAGCCAATTTGTCCAACAATTTGGATATACTGTCTGTACTCCCATATTATGTTGCGATTCTAGCGTGTGTTGTGCTCCATTGGTCTTCTTTTTTATTTCACACACACTACGCACTCTTACTCATTCACACATATCCACACCTTATATTTTTCCAAGATAGAGCCTTTAAAATTTATATTTGAAATCTAAAATTATTTCCATCCCATTGATATTGATATGGGAACCCTAGAGTACTTGTATGAATGGATGTGTATTTTCATTCCCAACTCCTTGTAAATGCAAAGATGTCAGTAGTTCAGTCAACAATATAATATTGCTTTATCAATCTTATGCAATCCCTTGCAAGCAGATTAGAAGCTCCCCAAAGGACAGTAATTGCTCCCCCTGCATATTCACTACTGCTATGTCAAGGTAACTTTAAGGATTTTATAAATGAGAATTTGTGTCAATGATTAGCAATTTTATCCATTGTGTTGGCACATCATAGCCATGGTCCTCTTAATTGAATGAGGTCTTATTTGTGGCATTTGTCCCACCACATAGCTCCTTTATTTGGTTCACCTAGTAGATGGGTCACCCAAAATAATTAACTTTTCAGTCTCAGTGCCTTATTAGTATCATACTTCATTATACTTCTACCTTTGTGAGATATATAATTGTTTTTTTATTCATATAAGTCATTGGATATATAAAAGTCGATATGTCCTCCAGAAATTATGACTTGAGATGAGGAGCTAAGAACAAAATAAATCTAGAATATTTCATTATGTGCCATCCCAATATACAGTTTTGTGGCTGTTATTGTTTTAAGTATGAGGTCGATCATCTGGTACCAACAATGCTTGAATATTGTCTTTTTCTTCACCAAAATAAAATTCTCCATCAACATAGACAAATTGCAATTATGATCTGTAATCGTAGAGTGCTCTAAGAGGCCCTATGCAAATCATTTCCACTACATACTCCCACCGCATACTTTAGATCTTAATCTTTTCATTGCCTTTGCAGGTGACATGGTAAGTAGTTTTGGTAACAATACTTGCTTTGCATAGAAGATAGCTACTCACTGAAACTACTATGACATCTTCCTTCATCCTCATAGTTGTATAACACGTTATGTATATCATGATTCACTACGTACACAATGTTCTTCATTCCTTTCTATTGATAAATATCAAGTTCTAACCCAGTAATCTTCCATCGTTGGTTCCTATTACAAAGTTGATGCCGCACAAGGTGAGTCAGAGATATAGTTATTCCAGTGGTTCAGAAGTTCTCCATCATTATTTCAGGCATGTGATTCTATTATTCCTGGGAAATGATCTGTTGTGATACTAGATCTCTGATTTGCTATCTTGATCAAGATATTTTCCCAAAAAAAGGTTGATTAGGATTTTCCCAATTTTTTCTAGAATTTTGGCCCACATTTTGTCAATAATTTTTTTCCCCTTAGCATTAGCTAGTAAGGAGGAAAATCAAACTTGTTGACTTCTTGCCTCCAAATCTGACAAGAACTCCACAAGCTCTTCATCTAAAAACATAGTGATTCTTTTCAAATGCAAATACATCACTAGCAATTCATTTTGTTTGGCCCGTCACAATAAGCACAACATTTCTCCTTTCCATGTCACTGTTTGTGATTGCTATTACATCACCATTGCCTATATAAGCTGAGTAGAAATGGATCAATCGAGAGCACTTTATTATGAATTTAGCTTTCAAATTGCACAACACTGGTTCTTCTGAATCGTAAAAGATGGTAAACAAAACTTGTGAAGCCTAATGAGCATTTTGTGCCTCCTAGAGGTACTCAAATATATGAGCAAAATTACCACAAACTGTCAAAAAGCTATGCAGATCTTTCACACACAATTTTCATTTCAAAAATGGAAGTAACATCATTTTTGTAGCTTCCTGTGTCATTTGTAGGAAAATCATCTTAGTGAATATTGTAAAAAACAAACAAAAACAAGTTTTTATACCCCTATGCAAAAATTGCAACTACTTAGGGTATAGTCCCATGAAGAGAGGGGAGCCACTTAAACTGCTAAGAAGTTCAGGAGACTCATAAATCAACTGGTCCCATGGCTTTTATAGGGCAAATTGTACTAAAAACAAATTGGTTGAAATTTTTTGGGACATTAGCAGTCTCATAATTCTATGGAACCAATTAATGCTAAAATAATTAATTGAGAGTCTTTGTAATGGCTGATGTATTTGATGTGGAACAACTGAACCAAATTAGGAGTTAAAACAAAGCTAGACTTTTTCATTAAGAACTACAACCCCCTCATGGATCGTACATCATAGCAGCCAACCTTACTGGCTCATCTGACAAGTGTTTCTTTGTTGCTTGGCATTTACCTTTTGTAGTTTTTGATTGATTTTGAGGGTTTGACTTAGAAGTTAAATACATTCTAGTTCTGAGCTAATGCAATGTATTTCTTTGCCCTTATGCGTAATTTTGAAATACTGCATATCATAAATACATGTTTGATCTTTTTTTGTGAAAACACACCCATCCTCCAAAAAAAATATCATCGTAACACCATCATAACTTTCACACATGACAATTTTTTTCCCATTATTTACAAACATTTCAATGTAGTAAACATATAATTATTGCACTATATCTTGTACACTTTTCTTGTCGAATATATAACTATTGTAGGTTACATAAAAAGACTTTATCAAGATAAATCTGGTTGAGATCCCGCGCAACCCTTCTAGAAAAATATTTGAAGTATAGTTCATTAAACCCATCTTTTTATTAGAGTTCACATTTGAAGAAGGGATCATGATAGATTGGCTTGAAACAATCCTCGCATTAAGATCAAGTGCGGACCCTCGCCCTCTTGGCCCCAACTAGCAAGCACATAGGACATCAAGAAAGAGGCGGCCTACCTAGTGGAGTGTTGGTATCTACCATCCCTATTCATGCCACATATAAATTTATTTCACAGCATCCAATCACCATACAATTGGAATCAGGGAGCTTGTGGCGAGGCCGCTGTGGTGGCGACGACAGTTGGCATCGTCGCCACAGCAGCCCCGCCATATTGCTAAACACGGACATCGCAATTGCAATGCACGCACATGCATTGCGATAAAATAAGCATCATGTGCATAGCAACGCCGTCGCAATTGATGATTTTGCATTGCAATTGAGACACATTCGCAAACATTGCGACAGCCAACGACATTGACAGCACTGTCACAAGTTTCCATGGATGTCGCAAGTGCGACGCCCACGGATGAACTATAAAGGCTCCTGCCTCAGCGAACCATTGTTGTAGGAAAACTCAACAAGATGTAGGTATCCCTCCCATTTGACCTGCTGATCCATCACGTACATACGTAGCATGTCCTCCAAAACCTGATTCACTTGCTCGATCTGGCCATCGGTCTGAGGATGGTACGCTATACTAAAATTGAGCCTGGTGCCCAAAGCCGACTGCAACTCTCTCCAAAATGAAGAAGTGAACAAGGAGTCTCTATCAGATATGATCTTATGGGGAACACCATGAAGTCTAACTATGTCTCGCAAGAACACCTGAGCTATGTCTCATGCTGTGAATGTAGTACAAACGAGTGAAAAATGGGCAACCTTGGTCAATGTGTCAAGTATCACCAAAATGACATCATGGCAATGAGATGACATAGGAAGAACAACAATAAAATCCATAGATATAGTGTCCCATTTCCACACTGCAATCTCATGTGGTTGGAGAAGCCCGCCAGGATGACGGCGCTTTGCTTTCACCCTCTGGCACTCAAGGCATCTCACAACTATGCTAGTAATCTACACTCTCATGCCTAGCCAATGATACAACTGCCTCAAATCTACATGTAACTTCTTAACTCCGGGGTGCGCTGCATAACGTGCTCTGTGAGCCTCAAGTACAATGAGCTCGCGAAAACCCCCAATGGAAGGTACATACATACGTCCCCTATGTCGCAAAAGTCCATTGGACTCCAAGGAATACTCTGCAAACTTCCCTTCCAAGGGTCTCTGGGAGTGTACTAATTGACTTACTTATGCATAAAGCTCATCAACTGGTAAGTGCTGCAAATTCGCTCTCTCAAGTCAGTACAAGTAGTCACAGATGAAAGCTCATGGTGCCTTCTACTTAAGGCATCTGCAACCACATTCTCCTTTCCATTGATGTAATGTACATAAAAATCATACTCACACAGGAACTCCATCCACCTTCTTTGCCTAGCATTAAGGTTCGGCTGAGAAAATATGTACTGCAAGCTCTGGTGATCGGAATGAAGCTCGAATCTATGACCTAGAAGAAAATGTCGCCATCTCACCAAGGCATGAACCATTGCTGCTAGTTCTAGGTCATGAGTAGGATAATTGAGTTCATGAGTCTTCAACTTCCTAGACTCAAAGGAAATTGGGCATCCTTCTTGCATAAGGACTGCTCCTAAACCATCTAAAGATGCATCGGTGCACACCACAAAATTTGTAACAGGATCTGGTACTGCCAGAATCAGTGCACTCATGAGGGCTCTCTTGAGCTCTTCAAAAGCTCTACCACACTTCTCCATCCACTCATACTTCTTCCCGTTTCTCTAAAGAGAAGTGATGGGGTGTGCCAATCTAAAGAATCCTGAAATGAAGCGTCGGTAATATCCTGCTAGCCCCATAAAGCTCTTCACTTCAGTAACACTGGTGGGTGCTAGCCAATCCATGATAGCTCTAATCTTTGATGGGTCTACTGCGACACCATCACCTAATATGACATGACCCAAATAATGTATCTCGGGTCTGAAGAATGCACACTTTGACAAGATGCCAAACAACTGATTCTCTCCAGCCTCTGAAATACCCGTCTCAGGTGCTCTTCATGCTCTCTCTCATCATGAGAATAAATCAGAATGTCATCAAGAAACATAACCAAAAACTTATCCAAAAAAGTATGGAATACTCCATTCATAAGGCTCATGAATACAACTAGAGCATTTGTAAGGCCAAAAGGTACCACAGTGAACTCGTAGTGGCCATACCTAGTATGAAAAGCTGTCTTGGGGATATCACTATCCACAATCCTCAATTGATGGTAACCCGATTTTAGATCAATATTTGAAAATACTCGGGCACCCTGCAACTGATCAAAGAGATCATCGATTCTGGGAAGAGGATATCAGTTCTTGATGGTCACTTTGTTCAATTGCTGATAATCGATACACAACCTAAGTGATCCATCCTTCTTCTTGACGAAGATCACTGGTGCATCCCAAGGTGACACACTAGGTCAAATATGCCCCTTCTCCAAGAGTTCCTCCAATTGAGCCTTTAGCTCACTAAGCTCATGAGTAGTCATCCTGTATGGTGCTCTCGAAACTGGCTTAGCTCCTGGCACTGGGTCTATATAAAAATCCACTGCTCAAGGTGGAGGCATACCAGGAAGCTCTGAAGGAAACACATCTGCAAACTCCTGAAGGATTGAAAAATCATCAAGGGATGGTTCCCTTTCTGAATCTTCCTCTCTGTCACTAATAGTGATAGCAAACAACTGACAACCCTTTCACATGCACCGTCTAAGCTGCATAGCAGAAATCTTTCAAAGGGACACTGGCCTCTTCACTCTGAAGATATCCCTAGAGATACCATCGTCATCCACACATTCCACCCTCTTCTGTTGACAATCCATCTTGGCACTGTGGGAATAAAGCCAATCCATGCCAAGAACAACATCATAAGAACCTAGAGGGGTAATGTGTAGATCAGTCCTAGTAGACATGTCTCCAATTTGCATCCGAAAACTCCGCACCATGGAACTAACTGACACTTTGGCTCCTGAGGCTAACTCTACCTCCCAACTAACCTCCTGTCTAACTGCCACTAGCCCGCAATGCTTCACCAAAAATGGAGATATAAAAGAGTCAGTAGCCCCGGAATCAAATAAAACTGCAACCATATGGCCCTGTATAATACCTGTAGCCTCGATAACTGTGGCCTGATGCTCAGCCTAGCGGTTGTCAACCGCAGCAAAAACTCTATGGGATCTACCCATGTCACCCACTGTCGGCTCTGAAAAAGCCCTGCTCTGACCATTGGATACCTGTCCCTGCAGACACTCCCTAGCTATTTGACCCATGCCACCACAAGTGTAGCATGGTCCGCGAGTATAAGATCGTGCCCCCTATGACCCAGACTGTTGTGGGTCTCCTGACCTGCTAGATCTGTTGAATCCTCCCCTAGAAGACTGGTGAGTCTTCACTGACTGTGACTGTGGGGCCTATATGTTCTGATCCTGTCGAGGACCCTGTGACTGCTACTTCTTGGGCTTAAAGCCCTGATAACCCTGAGAAGGTTTCTACTGCTGCTAAGACTGCTGGCCCCTAGAGGATCCTGCTGTATAGTTCTGATTCCCTTTCCAAGGGGGTTTCTGCTGGGAGGAGTTTCGGTTCTGATACCGATCCTAGGACTCCTGCCTACCTCAAGTATCCTCAGCAACTAGTGCTATCTCCACTGCCTATCTGAAGGTGGTAGGAAATGCCATCCTAACTAGGCCCTGAAGAGAGAAATTCAAACCCATGATAAAGCGATGCACCCGTAGTTTCTTTTCCTTCATATATTCCACATAAGGAAGGAGCTCGAGAAACCTACTCTCGTACTAAGCCACTGTAAGGCCTCTCTGATAAAGAGAATGGAACTCCTCTATCTATTTCTGTCGAAAATGCTCTGACAAGTACCTCTCTCAGAATCTTTCTAGGAAAGATTCCCATGTGAGGGTGTCCATCCTCACTCCACCAATGATCTCCTCCTGATGCCACCAGTTGGAGGCATCCCCTCTCAACTGATGAACTGCTAGGCATGCTTTTAGATTACTCCCATAAGGGCATAACCCAAAGCACCACTGTAAGCTCTGCAACCATGCCTCTACTACTGAACCCTCAATGGTACCGGTAAACAACGGTAGTCCGAGTCGAATCAATTCCCTAATGTCATCTCCTACATGTCTATGAGGTCTGTCAAAAGGGGGTTCTCTCTAGTGTATGGACTCTTCCTCGTGTTCACCCTAACCCTCTATCTGTCTTGGTGGGGGACTCCTAGTCATCTCTCTAACTCTGGGCCTGCCTCCTCCGGGTCCCTTTGCTTCCACTACTGGAATCTGCTGAACTGGCTGAACTACAGGTACCACTCTCTGCTGAACTACACCGATCAAAGTCTGAAGTGCATCTATAATGTCTTGGTTCAGGTTCGGTGGTGGTGGTGGTGGAGGTGGAGGTGGTCCATCCTCCTGTCCCGCTCTACCACCCCTAGTCCTACGACCTCTACCTCGTCGGTTATGAGTAACAGGTGGCATCTACACAATTAAAAGTTTGAGTTAAGTTTAGGAAGCATAATGGTTAAGGTTCCTAGCGTTGAAACACGAGCTCTGATACTAAAATGTCATGCCCAAACTATGAGGGCAAGAACACAATTTTTTTTTTTCTAAAATAATTATTAAATAAACAAGTTCTAAGTTTAAAATGATTGTGATTACAGTTTAAGAAAAAGATCTCTTTGATACGTCTTAAGTTTTAAAATCTTCACACAAGAATTAATCATTGATTTATCCTTTATCATTAATTTGGTTAAAACATTACTAAGTATAGTTATTAAATAAAGTTCTTTAAGATGAAATGATTGAGATAACATTTTGCGTACAGATTCTCTACATTATGTCTTAAGATTTTAACATGAAGACGATTATATCTTATGTGATAAGATTGATATCGATCATTATTTTAAATAGATTGTTAATTAGTCTATTAAATTTTGATACAAGGGACTAACCTTCTTAATTAAACCCATTAATATTTACATCTGATGCTAACTATCTTTTACAAAGTTAATTTAATAAATCAATTTATTAAAGACCAAATTAACAAAATTCTATTTAATACTAACATTTCTAAAATCTAAGATTTAACTTAAATCTAAGCAGAATTTATCTTAAATTAAATACCATATTCAGTTTTACATATATCTAATCGAAACTAAAAATAATTACAAAACTAAATAAATTAACATTAATATGTAAACTAAATTAATCTACAAAAAAAAATAAAGCTAACTAAATCTAATATAATTGACTAGTCATAGTTCTAAACTTAATTACATTTAACTAACTTAATGACTTTTCTAAAACATGCTAAAAAAAATACTAAAACAAATATATTATATATATTAAAATTTTAATAAGCATAAATAACCAACAAAAACATTTAAATCTAACATTAACTAATATGATCTTAAACTAATTTTAACAAACATATAATTTAACAACTAACTCTATAAAACAACCTTAAATTAAACTAACCTATACTATCTTAACCCCTCCTCCCTATACCTACCCCCCCCCCCCCCCACCCTACACCTATGGGCAACACTTTCCAAGGAAGTGCTTCCCAAGCGCTGTCCTTGGGACAGTGCTCTGCCCCACGCTGACAGGTGCAGACCCCAACCAAAGGTGGGCGGCTTCAGTT
Source organism: Cupressus sempervirens (assembly GCA_028749045.1). NCBI lineage: Eukaryota > Viridiplantae > Streptophyta > Pinopsida > Cupressales > Cupressaceae > Cupressus > Cupressus sempervirens. The sequence continues at coordinate 383,688,466 of CM053793.1, forward strand.
CTAGATGCATGCTTAAATACATTTGCAAAAAGTGCAAGAAGAAGGTGAGCACTCCATAAGGTAAGAGGTAGATGGGAGATGGGATGTGGGGGACAAAATGATGTCACCCTCCCTCATACAAAAGACTTAGTTAAAACAAAAGTTCTCTTTAATTCAAACCAAAACTGACGTCCCTTATGGAGGAAAAAAAAATTATGCATTAACTCATAAAGTTTTATGGGTGAAGATATAGATATTAACTTTTTTTTAAATATATATATATATATTCAATTTTATGCACCCATGAGATTAACATAAGATTTCTTTTATTTCTTTATTCTCTTAGGAAGGAATCTATTCAATAATATGCTCTGTGGTCTTGGAAGGAATGAAATTTTCTCCTCATGTATTTTCCAGAGAGTTTTTACCCCTCGGAGTGCATATTTTTTTTTGAAGCAAAAATTTAACAAGGCATGGTCATGTTATTTTATGCTTTTCATTTATGTTACTAAGGATTTAATCAAATCTATTATTAACATTTTTCCTTTATACAAGCATGCCAATGCAAGGGAGTACATTAGGTATAGTCTCTCAGTCTCTTATTTAAACATGTATGTTTTATATTAATTCTTCAAGGACATGGTATGAGTTCTAAATTATTATTATTATTATTATTTTTGATTTCAAGAATACAACCTCTCAGTCCAATTGATCATAATTGAAGAACTTAGGAGGTGAATGATACTATACACATAATTGAAAAGGTGGTGGATTATTCTAATTCAAATTTGATTATAACCACCTTGAAATTTATCAAGAAATGAAATATCTTTGATTTCGTAATATAGGGTTTGCTCTTGATTTGATCTCATCATAATACTTATACTTCATATTTGAAACTCACTATATCAATTCAACTCTTCATTATCATAATTAAAACTTGAACATTCATAATTCAAGACATTATCTACCAACAATTTTCTCACAAACATAGGCCAAATTTTTTAATTCACAAGGAAACATTGCAAGGATAATTTCATAAATCTTTTTTTTTCTATTATGCATCCTAGTTCAAGGCTCCATCGGGAAAGAACTAGTAAGAAAACCCGGTGTCGTTGCCATTTACAATAAGGTTTAAAATACAATTTACAATAGGATCTCAATCCCAAATTTCAACAATTAAATCAAATTTTTTCCTCATGATCAAAATCAAGGAATTTGTAATGTTTTCTAAGTCTCTTTTCAAGAACCAAGGAGGAAACCAATAACTGATCGGGTGACAACCAAGCAGAACCAAAAGAAAATCAAACATGCATAATCATACATGGTTTACACAATAGGATTCCCAATGAATCAAGACTAGGGAAAGGTGGATTCTTCCAACAGGAGAAGTCAAGCACAACACCAATTCAGATGCCCAAATGGGGCTAATAACCAAGAACTTTCGTTCTTCCATTTAAACATGCCATACTCAGACCAGGTTTGTGCTGACGGGTAGGGGCCCATAACACCCTACCCTTTATCCCTCTTCTCATCCTGAGAAGAGACTCTACACCGGTTGGAGTCCAACTAAACAGACCTTTCCCAAAATTGGTCACTTTTGCCCTCTTCAAGGGTGAGTAATACCAAAACACCCATGCAAGGAAAACTCAAAATTGCAAACATAAACAAGAAAGGAAAAACAACCAAAAATAACATGGTTATCAAATCTTTCCAACATACCCACATCCATACAAACAGTGAAACAACAACAAGGTAACATGAACATGAAACAAAACATAAAAATTGAATAGGGGAGATGAGAATTTCCTACCTTCACAAAAAGGTAATGGCAATGAACAAGTTTGAGTAGAGTATCCCTTTCCTTCCTTCAACCTTCAAGCATTCCTCTCTAAATGTAGAGATTGGGTAACAACCAACTAGTCCAAAGAAGGCCTCTAAATAAGCCTCCAACTCAACCACCCAAAAGGAGCAATAACTATCTCCACCTACTAACAAATCTAGAAACTCGTAACTCAACCTACACCATGGTTAAACCCTAAGTGAAGATGAGGTGAGGTAACTCAAGATAACCATGGTCAATTTTTGCACAAAGGCAAAAAGGGACTTTTTGAGTGACCTCAAAAGTCAAAAAAAGGGGCTTAGGGATTGGAAAAGACCTCTAACCCATACCCATACCCTTTGGTTAGAATACTAACATGATTAAAAGCCTTAGGAAAGAGGTTTAGAGTCAAATAAAATTTAGGAATAAAATAGGACCATCTAACTATTCTAACACTGCGGATTAAGTACTAATCCGAATTAGGGATGACTAACCTTAATTAAGAACCTAATAGAAAAAATGATACTAACTTAAACCAACTTGGTCGAAAGGTTAAACAATTAACCCTAAATAGCACCTCGAAGCACATAAACATTTTATGAGTGTCAAGCGATACTGAAAGAACATAATTACGAACATTAACATTTACTGAACAAAGAAGATACATACATATATCTCACAATACAATACGTGAATTACGAACAACAAGGTTTCCAAAATTAACACATAGAGATCAGTTATGTTCCTCCGTAAGGTTTCTCGGCTAAATATCTGCACACTCATTGCACACATTAATAGTCCCGTAAAATCACATGTACATAAATGTATACGTATTCAGAAATTCTCATTAATTAAAACATTCATCAATAAAGGTTTCTTCATCCTACATAATTCTTAACCATTTAAAATATCTTAAATCAAAATCTCAATCCTACATTTACTAATTTCATCAACATACATAAACATGAAACATTAAATGACAATCATCAAATATATCTGAAAATAATATCACACAACATGAAATAATAAAATATGTTCTAAGCATCAGATAATGTCTCAAAATCTCGAGTCGTGAATAACAAAATAAGAGTGATGTATCACTATGCTACGATGGGTCGGGGCGAGGCCTCACACTTTAATCATGACCGTTGATTGAAATCGATCTCAACCGTTGATGAATTCCAAGAAAGTCTATTTAAGACACCGTCATCTCTTCATTTTGAAAGGTTGAATGAGAATTTGCATCGAATTGTTGCTGAAATTCATACTCGCATTTGCTCATATTCACATACACAAAGATCAAGTTTGACAAAAAGTTGAACAGATTTAAACACGGTTGATTTGAGTTGACTAGTTTCGAAAAAAAATTTGAAATAATTAAATGAAATTATTTAATTAAATAGAGTACTTACTTGTAATTAATTAAACAAAGTTATTGAATTAAATGAGAAGCCATTCTTAATTAATTAAATGAAGTTATTTAATTATATAAGAAAAGTGTGTCTAATTAATTAAATATTATTTAATTAAATAGAAAAAGTAATTATGAGAGCATATCTTATTTTATTAAATTAAATATCTCAATAAAATCTCTCTTCAGTTCAAAAAGGAAAATTTCCAGTTTACTATTGATAAAAAATGAGTTAAATAAGTTAACTCCTTTTTCTACTCAAATTGAATCAATTAACTCCTTATTGTACTCAAATTAAATCTGTTAACTCCCTTTAATTTGGAAATCTCCCTTTATGACTGAACTTCACCTTTAATCCTGACAGTTGATAGAAATCGATCTCAACCATTGATGAATTCTAGGAAAGTCTATTTAAGAGACCCTCATCTCTTCATTTTGAAAGGTTGAATGAGAATTTGCAGCTAATTGTTGCTGGAATTCATACTCACATTTGCTCATATTCACATACACAAAAATCAAGTTTGACCAAAAGTTGACCAAATTTAACCATGGTTGACTTGAGTTGACTAGATTCGAAAAGAATTTTGAAATAATTAAACGAAATTATTTAATTAAATGAAGTACTTACTTCTAATTAATTAAACAAAGTTATTTAAATAAATGAGAAGCCATTCCTAATTAATTAAATGAAGTTATGTAATTAAATAATAATAGTGTCTCTAATTAATTAAAGATTATTTAATTAAATAGAAAAAGTAATTATGAGAGCATATCTCATTTTATTAAATTAAATATCTCAACAAAATCTCTCTTCAGTTGAAAAAGGGAAATTTCCAGTTCACTATTGATAAAAAATGAGTTAAATCAGTTAACTCCATTTTCTACTCAAATTGAATCAGTTATCTCCTTATTTTACTCAAATTAAATCTGTTAACTCCCTTTGATTTCAAAATCTCCCTTTATGACTGAACTTCACCTTTAATCCTGACCGTTGATTGAAATTGATCTCAACCATTGATGAATTTCAGGAAAGTCTATTTAAGAGAACCTTATTTGTTCATTTTGAAAGGTTGAATGAGAATTTGCATCGAATTATTGCTGGAATTCATACTCACATTTGCTCATATTCACATACACAAAGATCAAGTTTGACAAAAAGTTGACTAGATTTAACAACGGTTGACTTGAGTTGACTAGTTTCGAAAAGAATTTTGAAACAATAAAAAAAATTATTTAATTAAATGCAGTACTTAATTCTAATTAATTAAACAAAGTTATTTAATTAAATGGGAAGCCATTCCTAATTAATTAAATGAAGTTATTTAATTAAATAAGAAAAGTGTCTCTAATTAATTAGAGATTATTTAATTAAATAGCAAAAGTAATTATGAGAGCATATCTCATTTTATTAAATTAAATATTTCAACAAAATCTCTCTTCAGTTCAAAAAGGAAAATTTTCAGTTCACTATTGATCAAAAATGAGTTAAATCAGTTAACTCCTTTTTCTACTCAAATTGAATTAATTAACTCCTTATTTTACTCAAATTAAATCTGTTAACTCCCTTTAATTTGGAAATCTCCCTTTATTACTGAACTTCATCTTTAATCCTGACTGTTGATTGAAATCGATCTCAACCGTTGATGAATTCCAGGAAAGTCTATTTAAGAGACCCTCATCTCTTCATTTTGAGAGGTTGAATGAGAATTCACATTCAATTGTTGTTGGAATTCATACTCACATTTGCTCATATTCACATATGCAAAGATCAAGTTTGACCAAAAGTTCACCAGATTTAACCACGGTTGACTTGAGTTGACTAGTATCGAAAAGAATTTTAAAATAATTAAACGAAATTATTTAATTAAATGGAGTACTTACTTCTAATTAATTAAACAAATTTATTTAATTAAATAAGAAGCCATTCCTAATTAATTAAATGAAGTTATTTAATTAAATAAGAAAAGTGTCTCTAATTAATTAAAGATTATTTAATTAAATAGAAAAAGTAATTATGAGAGCATATATCATTTTATTAAATTAAATATCTCAACAAAATCTCTATTCAGTTCAAAAAGAGAAATTTCTAGTTCACTATTGATAAAAAATGAGTTAAATTAGTTCACTCCTTTTTCTACTCATATCGAATCAGTTAACTCCTCATTTTACTCAAATTAAATCTGTTAACTCCCTTTAATTTTGAAATCTCCATTTATGACTGAACTTCACCTTTAATCCTGACCGTTGATTGAAATCGATCTCAACCATTGATGAATTCCAAGAAAGTCTATTTAAGAGACCCTCATCTCTTCATTTTGAAAGGTTGAATGAGAATTTGAATCGAATTGTTGCTGGAATTCATACTCACATTTTCTCATATTCACATACGCAAAGATCAAATTTGACCAAAAGTTGACTAGATTTAACCACGGTTGACTTGAGTTGACTAGTTTCAAAATTTTTTTTGAAATAATTAAACGAAATTATTTAATTAAATGGAGTACTTACTTCTAATTAATTAAACAAAGTTATTTAATTAAATGAGAAGCCATTCCTAATTAATTAAATGAAGTTATTTATTTAAATAAGAAAAGTGTCTCTAATTAATTAAAGATTATTTAATTAAATAGAAAAAGTAATTATGAGTGCATATCCCATTTTATTAAATTAAATATCTCAACAAAATCTCTCTTCAGTTCAAAAAGGGAAATTTCCAGTTCACTATTGATAACAAATGAATTAAATCAGTTAACTCCTTTTTCTACTCAAATTGAATCAGTTAACTCCTTATTTTACTCAAAGTAAATCTATTAACTCTCTTTAATTTGAAAATCTCTCTTTATGACTACACTTCACCTTTAATCCTGACCATTGATTGAAATCGATCTCAACCGTTGATGAATTTCAGGAAAGTCTATTTAAGAGACCCTCATCTCTTCATTTTGAAAGGTTGAATGAGAATTTGCATCGAATTGTTGCTGGAATTCATACTCCCATTTGCTCATATTCACATACGCAAAGATCAAGTTTGACCAAAAGTTGACCAAATTTAACCACGGTTGACTTGAGTTGACTAGTTTCAAATTTTTTTTTGAAATAATTTAAAAATATTATTTAATTCAATAGAGTACTTACTTCTAATTAATTAAACAAAGTTATTTAATTAAATGAGAAGCCATTCCTAATGAATTAAATGAAGTTATTTAATTAAATAAGAAAAGTGTCTCTAATTAATTAAAGATTATTTAATTAAATAAAAAAAGTAATTATTAGAGCATATCTCATTTTATTAAATTAAATATCTCAAAAAAATCTCTCTTCAGTTCAAAAAGGAAAATTTCCAGTTCACTATTCATAAAAAATGAGTTAAAATAGTTAACTCCTTTTTCTACTCAAATTGAATCAGTTAACTTCTCATTTTACTCAAATTAAATCTGTTAACTCCCTTTAATTTGGAAATCTCCCTTGATGACTGAACTTCACCTTTAATCATGACCGTTGATTGAAATTGATCTCGACCGTTGATGAATTCAAGAAAAGTCTATTTAAGAGACCTCATCTCTTCATTTTGAAAGGTTGAATGAGAATTTGCATCGAATTGTTGCTGGAATTCATATTCAGATTTCCTCATAATCACATACACAAAGATCAAGTTTGACCAAAAGTTGACCAGATTTAACTATTGTTGACTTGAGTTGACTAGTTTCAAAAAGTAGTTTGAAATAATTAAACAAAATTATTTAATTAAATGGAGTACTTACTTCTAATTAATTAAACAAAGTCATTTAATTAAATGAGAAGCCATTCCAAATTAAATAAATGAAGTTATTTAATTAAATAAGAAAAGTTTCTCTAATTAATTAAATATTATTTAATTAAATAGAAAAAGTAATTACTAGAGCATATCTCATTTTATTAAATTATATATCTCAACAAAATCTCTCTTCAGTTCAAAAAGGGAAATTTCCAGTTCACTATTGATAAAAAATGAGTTAAATCAGTTAATTCCTTTTTCTACTCAAATTGAATCAGTTAACTCCTTATTTTACTCAAATTAAATCTGTTAACTCCCTTTAATTTGAAAATCCCCCTTTATGACTGAACTTTACCTTTAATCCTGACCATTGATTGAAATCGATCTCAACCGTTGATGAATTTCGGGAAAGTGTATTTAAGAGACTGCCATCTCTTCATTTTGAAAGGTTGAATGAGAATTTGCATCGAATTGTTGCTGGAATTCATACTTACATTTGCCCATATTCAGATACGCAAAGATCAAGTTTGACCAAAAGTTGACCAGATTTAACCACGGTTGACTTGAGTTGATTAGTTTCGAAAATAATTTTGAAATAATTAAAAAAAATTATTTAATTAAATGGAGTACTTACTTCTAATTAATTAAACAAAGTTATTTAATTAAATGAGAAGCCATTCCTAATTAATTAAATGAAGTTATTTAATTAAATAAAAAAAGTGTCTCTAATTAATTAAAGATTATTTAATTAAATAGAAAATGTAATTACGAAAGCGTATCTCATTTTATTAAATTAAATATCTCAACAAAATCTCTCTTCAGTTCAAAAACAGAAATTCTCAGTTCACTGTTGACCAAAAATGAGTTAAATGAGTTAACTCCATTTTCTACTAAAATTGAATCAGTTAACTCCTTATTTTATTCAAATTATATCTTAACTCCCTTGAATTTGGAAATCTCCCTTTATGACTGAACTTCACCTTTAATCCTGACCGTTGATTGAAATCGATCTCAACCGTTAATGAATTCCAAGAAAGTCTATTTAAGAGACCCTCATCTCTTCATTTTGAAAGGATGAATGAGAATTTGAATCGAATAGTTGTTGGAATTCATACTCACATTTACTCATATTCACATACGAAAAGATCAAGTTTGACCAAAAGTTGACCAGATTTAACCACAATTGACTTGAGTTGACTAGTTTCGAAAAAAATTTTCAATTAATTAAACGAAATTATTTAATTAAATTGAGTACTTACTTCTAATTAATTAAACAAAGTTATTTAATTAAATGAGAAGCCATTCCTGATTAATTAAATGAAGTTATTTAATTAAATAAAAAAAGTGTCTCTAATTAATTTGGAAATCTTCCTTTATGACTAAACTTCACCTTTAATCCTGATCGTTGATTGAAATCGATTTCAACCATTGATGAATTCCAAGAAAGTTTGTTTAAGAGAACCTCATCTCTTCGTCTTGAAAGCTTGAATTTGAATTTGCATCGAATTGTTGCTCGAATTCATACTCACATTTGCTCATATTCACATACGCAAAGATCAGGTATGACCAAAAGTTGAGCAGATTTAACCACGGTTAACTTGAGTTAACTAGTTTCGAATTTTTTTTTGAAATAATTAAACAAAATTATTTAATTAAATGAAGTACTTACTATTAATTAATTAAACAAATTTATTTAATTAAATGAAAGCCATTCTTAATTAATTAAATGAAGTTATTTAATTAAATAAGAAAAGTGTCTCTAATTAATTAAAGATTATTTAATTAAATAGAAAAAGTAATTATGAGAGCATATCTTATTTTCTTAAATTAAATATCTCAACAAAATCTCTCTTCAGTTCAAAAACGAAAATTTCCTTTTCACTATTGATCAAAAATAAGTTAAATGAGTTAACTCTTTTTTCTACTCAAATTGAATAAGTTAACTCTTTATTTTACTCAAATAAAATTTGTTAACTCTCTTTAATTTGGAAATCTCTTTTTATGACTTATCTTCACCTTTAATCCTAACCGTTGATTGAAATCGAACTCAACCATTGATAAATTATACGAAAGTCTATTTAAAAGACCCTCATCTCTTCATTTTGAAAGGTTGAATGAGAATTTGCATCGAATAGTTGTTGGAATTCATACTCACATTTGCTCATATTCACATACGCAAAGATCAAGTTTGACCAAAAGTTGACCAGATTTAAACATGGTTGACTTGAGTTGACTAGTTTTGAAATTTTTTAAAAATAATTAAACGAAATTATTTAATTAAATAGAGTACTTACTTCTAATTAATTAAACAAAGTTATTTAATTAAATGAGAAGCCATTCCTAAATAATCAAATGAAGTTATTTAATTAAATAAGAAAAGTGTCTCTAATTGATTAAATATTATTAAATGAAATAAAAAAAGTAATTATGAGAGCATATCTCATTTTATCAAATTAAATATCTCAACAAAATCTCTCTTCAGTTCAAAAAAGGAAATTTTCAGTTTACTATTCATAAAAAATGAGTTAAATCAGTTAACTCATTTTTCTACTCAAATTGAATCAGTTAACTCTTTATTTGACTCAAATTAAATCTATTAACTCCCTTTAATTTGGAAATCTCCCTTTATAACTGAAGTTCACCTTTAATCCTGACCATTGATTGAAATCGATCTCAACCGTTGATGAATTCCAAGATAGTCTATTTAAGAGACCCTGATCTCTTCGTTTTCAAAGGTTGAATGAGAATTTGCATCGAATTGTTGCTGGAATTCATACTCACATTTTCTCATATTCACATACGCAAAGATCAAGTTTGACCAAAAGTTGGCCAGATTTAACCACGGTTGACTAGTTTCGAAAAGAATTTTGAAATAATTAAACGAAATTATTTAATTAAATGGAGTACTTAATTCTAATTAATTAAACAAAGTTATTTAATTAAATGAGAAGCCATTCCTAATTAATTAAATGAAGTTATTTAATGAAATAAGAAAAGTCTCTCTATTTAATTAAAGATTATATAATTTTTAAAAAAAAGTAATTATGATAGCATATCTAATTTTATTAAATTAAATATCTCAACAAAATCTCTCTTCAGTTCAAAAAAAAAAATTTCTAGTTCACTATTGATAAAAAATGAGTTAAATGAGTTAACTCCTTTTTCTAATCAAATTGAATCAGTTAATTCCTTATTTTACTCAAATTAAATTTGTTAACTCCCTTTAATTTGGAAATCTCTCTTTATGACTGAAGTTCACATTTAATCTTGATCGTTGATTGAAATCGATCTCAACCGTTGGTGAATTCTAGGAATGTCTATTTAAGAGACCTTCATCTCTTCATTTTGAAATGTTGAAAGAGAATTTGCATCGAATTGTTGCTGGAATTCATACTGACATTGGCTCATATTCACATACGCAAAGATCAAATTTGACTAAAAGTTGATCAGATTTAACTACGGTTGACATGAGTTGACTAGTTTCGAAAAGAATTTTGAACTAATTAAATGAAATTATTTTATTAAATCGAGTACTTACTTCTAATTAACTAAAAAAAATTATTTAATTAAATGAGAAGCCATTCCTAATTAATTAAATCAAGTTATTGAATTAAATAAGAAATGTGTCTCTAATTAATTAAAGATTATTTAAATATATAGAAAAAGTAATTATGAGAGCATATCTCATTTTATTAAATTAAATATCTCAAAAAAATCTCTCTTCAGTTCAAAAAGAGAAATTTTCAGTTCACTATTGATCAAAAATGAGTTAAATCAATTAACTCCTTCTTCTACTTAAATTGAATCAGATAACTCCTTATTTTACTCAAATTAAATCTGTTAACTCCCTTTAATTTGGAAATCTCCCTTTATGACTGAACTTCAATTTTAATCCTGACCGTTGATTGAAATCGATGTTAATCGTTGATGAATTCCAGGAAAGACTATTTAAGAGGCCCTCGTCTCTTCGTTTTTATATGTTGAATGACAATTTGCATCAAATTGTTGCTGGAATTCATACTCACATTTGCTCATATTCACATACGCAAAGATCAAGTTTGAACAAAAGTTGACCAGATTTAACCACGATTGACTTGAGTTGACTAGTTTCGAAAAGAATTTTGAAATAATTAAACAAAATTATTTAATTAAATGGAGTACTTACTTCTAATTAATTAAAAAATGTTATTTAATTAAATGAGAAACCATTTCTAATAAATTAAATGAGGTTATTTAATTAAATAAGAAAAGTGTCTCTAATTAATTAAAGATTATTTAATTAAATAGAAAAATTAATTATGAGAGCATATCTCATTTTATTAAATTAAATATCTCAACAAAATCTCTCTTCAGTTCAAAAACGAAAATTTTTAGTTCATTATTGATAAAAAATGAGTTAAATCAGTTAACTCCTATTTCTACTCAAATTGAATTTGTTAACTCCTTATTTTACTCAAACTAAATATGTTAACTCTCTTCAATTTGGAAATCTCCCTTTATGACTGAACTTCACCTTTAATCCTGACCGTCGATTGAAATCGATCTCAACCGTTGATAAATTTTAGGAAATGCTTTTTAAGAGAGCCTCATCTCTTCATTTTGAAAGGTTGAATGAGAATTTGCATCAAATTGTTGCTGGAATTCATACTCACATTTGCTCATATTCACATACGCAAATATCAAGTTTGATCAAAAGTTGACCAGATTTAACCACGGTTGACTTGAGTTGAGTAGTTTTGAAATCAATTTTGAAATAATTAAATAAAATTATTTAATTAAATGGAGTACTTACTTCTAATTAATTAAAAAAAGTTATTTAATTAAATGAGAAGCCTTTTCTAATTAATTAAATGAAATTATTTAATTAAATAAGAAAAGTGTCTCTAATTAATTAAAGATTCTTTAAATAAATAGAAAAAGTAATTATGAGAGCATATCTCATTTTATTAAATTAAATATCTCAACAAAATCTCTCTTCTGTTTAAAAAGGGAAATTTCCAGTTCACCATTGATAAAAAATGAGTTAAATGAGTTAACTCCTTTTTTCTACTCAAATTGAATCAGTTAATTCCTTATTTTACTCAAATTAAATCTGTTAACTCCCTTTAATCTGAAAATCTCCCTTTATGACTGAACTTCACCTTTAATCCTGACCGTTGATTGAAATCGATCTCAACCGTTGATGAATACGAGGAAAGTCTATTTAAGAGACCCTCATATCTTCGTTTTGAAAGGTTGAATGAAAATTTGCATCGAATTGTTGCTGGAATTCATACTCACATTAGCTCATATTCACATAGGCAAAGATCAAGGTTGACCAAAAGTTGACCAGATTTAACCACGGTTGACTAGTTTCAAATTTTTTTTTGAAATAACTAAATGAAATTAATTAATTAAATGCAGTACTTACTTCTAATTAATTAAAAAAAATTATTTAATTAAATGAGAAGTCATTCCTAATTAATTAAATGAAGTTATTTAATTAAATAAGAAAAGTGTGTCTAATTTATTAAATATTATTTAATTAAATAAAAAAAGTAATTATGAGAGCATATCTCATTTTATTAAATTAAATATCTCAACAAAATTTCTCTTCATTTCAAAAAGGGAAATTTCCGATTCACTATGGATCAAAAATGAGTTAAATTAGTTAACTCCTTTTTCTACTCAAATTGAATCAGTTAACTCCTTATTTTACTCAAATTAAATATGTTAACTCCCTTTAATTTGGAAATCTCCTTTTATGATTGAACTTCACCTTTAATCCGGACCGTTGATTGAAATCGATCTCAACCGTTGATGAATTCCAAAAAAATCTATTTAAGAGACCCTCATCTCTTCGTTTTGAAAGGTTGAATGAAAATTTGTATCAAATTGTTGTTGGAATTCATACTCACATTTGCTCATATTCACATACGCAAAGATCAAGTTTGACCAAAAGTTGACCAGATTTAACCACAGTTGACTTGAGTTGACTAGTTTCAAAAAAAATTGAAATAATTAAAAGAAATTATTTAATTAAATGGAATACTTACTTCTAATTAATTAAACAAAGTTATTTAATTAAATAAGAAGCCATTCCTCATTAATTAAATGAAGTTATTTAATTAAATAGAAAAAGTAATTATGATAGTATATCTCATTTTATTAAATTAAATATCTCAACAAAATCTCTCTTCAGTTCAAAAAGGGAAATTTTCAGGTCACTATTTATCAAAAATGAATTAAATCAGTTAACTCCTATTTCTACTCAAACTGAATTAGTTAATTCCTTATTTTACTAAAATTAAATCTGTTAACTCCGTTTAATTTGGAAATCTCCCTTTATGATTGAACTTCACCTTTAATCCTGACCGTTGATTAAAATCGATCTCAACCGTTGATAAATTCCAAGAAAGTCTATTTAAGAGACCCTCATCTCGTCGTTTTCAAAGGTTGAATGAGAATCTGCATCGAATTGTTGCTGGAATTCATACTCACATTTACGCATATTCACATACACAAAGATCAAGTTTGACCAAAAGTTGACCAGATTTAACCACGGTTGGCTTGAGTGTACTAGTTTCGAAAAAAAAATTAAACTAATTAAAAGAAATTATTTAATTAAATAAGAAGCCATTCCTAATTAGTTAAATGAAGTTATTTAATTAAATAAGAAAAGTGTCTCTAATTAAGTAAAGATTATTTATTTAAATAGAAAAAGTAATTATGAGAGCATATCTCATTTTATCAAATTAAATATCTCAACAAAATCTCTCTTGAGTTCAAATAGGGAAATTTCCAGTTCACTATTGATCAAAAATGAGTTAAATGAGTTAACTACTTTTTTTTACTTAATTTGAATTAGTTAACTCCTTAATTTACTCAAATTAAATCTGTTAACTCCTTTTAATTTGAAAATCTCCCTTTATGGCTGAGCTTCACCTTTAATCCTGACTGTTGATTGAAATCGATCTCAACCGTTGATGAATTCTAGGAAAGTCTATTTAAGAGATCCTCATCTCTTCGTTGTGAAAGGTTGAATGAAAATTTGCATCGAATTGTTGCTAGAATTCATACTCACATTTTCTCATATTCACATACGCAAAGATCAGGTTTGACCAAAAGTTGACCAGATTTAACCACGGTTGACTAGTTTCAAATTTTTTTTTGAAATAATTAAATAAAATTAATTAATTAAATGCAGTACTTACTTCTAATTAATTAAAAAAAGTTATTTAATTAAATGAGAAGCCATTCCTAATTAATTAAATGAAGTTATTTAATTAAATAAGAAAAGTGTCTCTAATTAATGAAATATTATTTAATTAAATAGAAGAAGTAATTATGAGAGAATATCTCATTTTATTAAATTAAATATCTCAACAAAATCTCTCTTCAGTTCAAAAAGGGAAATTTCCAGTCCACTATTGATAAAATATGAGTTAAATGAGTTAACTCTTTTTTCTACTCAAATTGAATCAGTTAACTCTTTATTTGACTCAAATTAAATCTGTTAACTCCCTTTAATTTGGAAATCTCTATTTATAACTGAAATTCAACTTTAATCATGACCGTTGATTGAAATCGATCTCAACCATTGATGAATTCCAGGAAAGTCTATTTAAGAGACCCTCATCTCTTTGTTTTCAAAGGTTGAATGAGAATTTGCATCGAATTGTTGCTGGAATTCATACTCACATTTGCTCATATTCACATACCCAAACATCAAGTTTGACCAAAAGTTGACTAAATTTGACCATGGTTGACTTGAGTTGACTAGTTTTGAAATAAAAATTGAAATAATTAAACGAAATTATTTAATTAAATGGAGTACTTACTTCTAATTAATTAAACAGAGTTATTTAATTAAACGAGAAGACATTCCTAATTAATTAAATGAAGTTCTTTAATTAAATAAGAAAAGTGTCTCTAATTAATTAAAGATTATTTAATTAAATAGAAAAAGTAATTATGAGAGCATATCTCATTTTATTAAATTAAATATCTCAACAAAAATTTTCTTCAGTTTAAAAAGAGAAATTTCTAGTTCACTATTGATAAAAAATGAGTTAAAGAGGACTTCTTCGTGTCTTCCATATGTCTTCTGAGAAGTTTCATATTTATATGCATTCTCAATATAGGTAGATTAATTTATTGGAGAATTTTATATGCATTCTATAATGCAAATATTTTATTCTTAAATTGAAGATATAATCTTTGTGGAAAATAAAAAACATACATGGTTATATATTCAGATCAGCATATATATATATATATATATATATATACTTATATATAATACGTCGAATGAGCGATTAATAAATTGCAGTGGAGAAATTTAATAAATTGCATCACGATTCATATCGCATGATTCAATGTATATAATGAAATGCCATGGCGATGAATTGTAGCCATGCCTGTGAAAGGCAAAGACCTACCGTTGCAGGTATACGGCGACAAGGGTACTACGTACCTTTTGTCGGCGTAGTGCCTGCGACTGCAGGTACTGCATACCGTAGCAAGTGTTTCGGGGGGTAAATTAATGTTAATGTGATGCAAAAAATATATTTATGTCAAAACGTTTATAAACAATCGATTCTCATTGCTATATAATTATTAATTGGGGAATGTATCAAACAAATATTATTAATTGGAAAATGGATTTTTTTTAGTTCTAATAAGGAAAACTTTTATCCAAAAACAATATATGTGTTCTTCCATTCAAACTTGGAAACTAAAACTGAGATCTCTACATTTTGTAAACTTGGTATAACCAAAACATGTGTTTGCATTGTGTATTCTTTAAGCTATTGTTTTGAATTTTGGGTTGACTAGTGTTGACTAGTATAGGATGTCTACTAGAGGCTTGGGGGTTATGTGATTGTGGTGACATGATGATGTTTTAATCTCGATCTTTATAAATCCAACCATGGTTATGTGATGGAATGCTCTATGTATTGGTTGTGATTACTGATTGTTATAGTTGAGATTTTTATGTATGAGACACTTAACTTAACCATTATTTTGGTCATCGATCAGTTATCCTTGGTTATTTTCTAGTCACCATGATGGGACTGTAATGTGGATTTATTTTTGATGATGTCATGTTGTGACATGTTTGACTCAACCATTTTTGGAGTCTTCGATCAGTATGATTGAGATATATATTTTGGTTATTGAGAAGCATTGGATATTTGATTATCAGTGATACTTCAGTTGCCAATAGAGAGTTGTTGTGTTCATAATTTTCTATGGATGATAGCTCATAGAGATTTGATGCTTTTTATGCATATTTGATGATTTTATTATGGATTATCTTTTGTGATTTTGAGATTTATGATTCCATGAGCATTAGGGTAGGATATCTGCATGTAGTGACGGGAAGTGGCTTGCAATGGGGGCCGGGGCCCTAAGAGGCTGCCAGGGTAACTCATTGTAAGTTGGATTAATAAGTGATAACATTCACACCTAATACTAACTGAATGAATCTAAAAAGATAAATGTTTTATTCTCGCCCATGCCTTGAGTGCTTGTACAGGCTAAGATGGGAGTAGTGAGATGCATGGTTGCGACCTTGCATTCCGTAGTATGCCTCGTCAGTATGAGAGGATAGTAGTGGCCGCAAGAAATCATTATGGACCCGTGGAGTTTAGCTAACTGCCAGGGTAACTTGTACGTGATAATTGCGATGACACTTTCTCGCTTGCATAGTAGGTTCCTACATGTCATTGTGTGCCTCTGGGATTAGATGTCAGATTTTTTGTTGGAACCTTTGAGTTAGTATACCTTTAGGATTCCTGGACTTATAAAGATATGTGTTATGTGAATTTGATAGCCTATTTGGGACTTGAGGTTATCTCCTTAACACGGTGGGAGTGGACCACTTAGGTACCACGCAGTCGCGTGGTAGTGTATTTTTCACTCTTATCATTTTGAGATTCATTGAGATATCGTGGCTGATGTGTCCTTCATGATGGTGGATATGTATCCTTTTTCATTGATGATTAGCATATGTTAGATGTTGTTATCTTATGCTTTTATTTGCATGTTAGATTACTTCTACATATGATGTTGTATTTATTAGGAGTGACATTCCTACTATGTAATACCGATGATCTCTTCGGTGATTTGGAATGTTACGCACGGAGGGATGGCTAAGATCCACGATGGTCTAATGATGCTATTAACAGTTGGGAGGAACCGTGCACTTAGTTTATTATGTTTAATCTTTATGATGGATGTATATGACTTCTATGATGATGTATATTGTGTATCATGTCATTATCTCTACTTTGATGTATCATGGATTAGAATAGGATGATGTACCTTATTCTATGTATGTATATTCTTTTGAGCTTGTCATACCCTATGACATGTACAGTGGATGATTGAGTATTTGAAATGTAATGTATAAACATTGGACTTATTATTATTATTTCATGTGGATGTTGTACAATATTGATTCAAGTATGTAATTAAACGTTAAGGGATCTTAAACAATGTAATATGTTATTTTGGTTATGTTTATTTTCAGATGGACATTACTATTGCTTCAGTTATTGTGCATTATTTATATGTGGTATTTGCTTTCAAATTTTTTTTTAAAAAAAAATGCTACTAAAGTTAGTGAAATTCTAGGTTAATTCTTTCGATCCCTTGGCGGGGCATTACATATTCACATACGCAAAGATCAAGTTTGACCAAAAGTTGACCAGATTTAACCATGGTTAACTTGAGTTGATTAGTTTCAAAAAGAATTTTGAAATTATTAATCGAATCTATTTAATTAAATGGAGTACTTACTTCTAATTAATTAAACAAAGTTATTTAATTAAATGAGAAGCCATTCCTAATTAATTAAATGAAGTTATTTAATTAAATAAGAAAAGTGTTTCTAATTAATTAAATATTATTTAATTAAATAGAAAAAGGGATTATGAGAGCATATCTCATTTTATTAAATTAAATATCTCAACAAAATCTCTCTTCAGTTCAAAAAGGGAAATTTCTAGTTCACTATTGATAAAAAATGAGTTAAATCAATTGACTTCTTTTTCTACTCAAATTAAATCAGTTAATTGGTTATTTTACTCAAATTAAATCTGTTAACTCCCTTTAATTTGGAAATCTCTCTTTATGACTGAACATCAACTTTAATCCTGATCGTTGATTGAAATTGATCTCAACCATTGATAAATTATATGAAAGTCTATTTAAGAGACCCTCATCTCTTCATTTTGAAAGGTTGAATGAGAATTTACATAGAATTGTTGCTGGAATTCAACTCACATTTACTCATATTCACATACGCAAAGATAAAGTTTGACCAAAACTTGACCAGATTTAATCACGTTTGACTTGAGTTGACAAGTTTCAATTTTTTTTTTAAAATAATTAAATGAAATTATTTAATTAAATGGAGTACTTACTTTTTAATTAATTAAACAAAGTTATTTAATTAAATGAGAAGCCATTCCTAATTAATTAAATGAAGTTATTTAATTAAATAAGAAAAGTGTCTGTAATTAATTAAAGATTATTTAATTAAATTGAAAAAGTAATTATGAGAGCATATCTCATTTTATTAAATTAAATATCTCAACAAAATCTCTCTTCAGTTCAAATAGGGAAATTTCCAGTTCACTATTGATAAAAAACGAGTTAAATCAGTTAACTTCTTTTTCTACTCAAATTGAATCAGTTAACTCCTTATTTTACTCAAATTAAATTTGTTAACTCCCTTTAATTTGGAAATCTCTCTTTATGACTTAACTTCACCTTTAATCTTGACCGTTGATTGAAATCTATCTCAACCTTTGATGAATTCCAGGAAAGTCTATTTAAGAGACCCTTATCTCTTCATTTTGAAAAGTTGAATGAGAATTTCCATCGAATTGTTGCTAGAATTCATACTCACATTTGCTCATATTCACATATGCAAAGATCAAGTTTGACCAAAAGTTGACTAGATTAAATCACAGTTGACTTGAGTTGACTAGTTTCGAAAAGAATTTTGAAATAATTAAACGAAATTATTTAATTAAATGGAATACTTACTTCTAATTAATTAAAAAAAGTTATTTAATTAAATGAGAAGCCATTCCTAATTAATTAAATCAAGTTATTTAATTAAATAAGAAAAGTGTCTCTAATTAATTAAAGAGTATTTAATTAAATAAAAAAAGTAATTATGAGAGTATATCTCATTTTATTAAATTAAATATCTCAACAAAATCTCTCTTCAGTTCAAAAAGGGAAATTTCTAGTTCACTATTGATCAAAAATGCGTTAAATCAGTTAAATCCTATTTCTACTCAAATTGAATCAGTTAACTCCTTATTTTACTCAAATTAAATCTGTTAACTCCCTTTAATTTGGAAATCTCCCTTTATGACTGAACTTCACCTTTAATCCTGACCGTTGATTGAAATCGGTTTCAACCGTTGATGAATTCTAAGAAAGTCTATTTAAGAGACCCTCATCTTTTCATTTTGAAAGGTTGAAGGAGAATTTGCATCAAATTATTGCTAGAATTCATACTCACATTTGCTCATATTCAGATACGCAAAGATCAAGTTTGACCAAAAGTTGACCAAATTTAACCACAGTTGACTTGAGTTGACTAGTTTCGAAAAGAATTTTGAAATAATTAAACTAAATTTTTTAATTAAATGGAGTACTTACTTCTAATTAATTAAATTTATTTAATCAATTGAGAAGCCATTCCTAATTAATTAAATGAAGTTATTTAATTCAATAAGAAAAGTGTCTCTAATTAATTAAAGATTATTTAATTAAATAAAAAAATTAATTATAAGAGCGTATCTAATTTTATTAATTTAAATATCTCAAAAAAATCTCTCTTCAGTTCAAAAAGTAAAATTTCCAGATCACTATTGATAAAAAATGAGTTAAATCAGTTAACTCCTATTTCTACTCAAATTGAATAAATTAACTCCTTATTTTACTCAAATTAAATTTGTTAACTCTCTTTAATTTGGAAATCTTCCTTTATGACTGAACTTCACTTTTAATCCTGACCGTTGATTAAAATTGATCTCAACTGTTGATGAATTCCAGGAAAGTCTATTTAAGAGACCCTCATCTTTTCATTTTGAAAAGTTGAATGAGAATTTGCATCAAATTGTTGTTGGAATTCATACTCACATTTTCTCATATTCACATATGCAAAGATCAAGTTTGACCAAAAGTTGACCAGATTTAACCAAGGTTGACTTAAGTTGACTAGTTTTGAAAAGAATTTTGAAATAATTAAATGAAATTATTTAATTAAATGGAGTACTTACTTCTAATTAATTAAACAAAATTATTTAATTAAATTAGAAGCCATTCCTAATTAATTAAATGAAGTTATTTAATTAAACAAGAAAAGTGTCTCTAATTAATTAAAGATTATTTAATTAAATACAAAAAGTAATTATGAGAGCATATCTAATTTTAATAAATTAAATATGTCAACAAAATCTCTCTTCAGTTCAAAAAGGGAAATTTTTAGTTCACTATTGATCAAAAATGAGTTAAATGAGTTAACTCCTATTTCTACTCAAATTGAATCAGTTAACTCCTTATTTTACTCAAATTAAAACTGTTAACTCCCTTTAATTTGAAAATCACCCTTTATGATTGAACTTCACCTTTAATCCTAACTATTGATTGAAATCGATCTCAACCATTGATGAATTCAAAAAAAGTCTATTTAAGAGACCCTCATCTCTTCATTTTGAAAGGTTGAATGAGAATTTGCATCGAATTGTTGTTGGAATTCATACTCACATTTGCTCATATTCACATACGCAAAGATCAAGTTTGACCAAAAGTTTATCAGATTTAACCATGGTTGACTTGAGTTGACTAGTTTTGAAAAGAATTTTTAAATGATTAAATGAAATTATTTAATTAAATGGAGTACTTACTTCTAATTAATTAAACAAAGTTATTTAATTAAATGAGAAACCATTCATAATTAATTAAATAAGAAAAGTGTCTCTAATTAATTAAAGATTATTTAATTAAATAGAAAAAGTATTTATGAGAGCATATCTCATTTTATTAAATTAAATATTTCAACAAAATCTCTCTTCAGTTCAAAAAGGGGAATTTCTAGTTCGCTATTGATAAAAAATGAGTTAAATCAGTTAACTCTTTTTTTATACTCAAATTGAATTAGTTAACTCCTTATTTTACTCAAATTAAATCTGTTAACTCCTTTTAATTTGAAAATCTCCTTTTATGACTGAACTTCTCCTTTAATCCTGACCGTTGATTGAAATCGATCTCAACCGTTAATGAATTCCAAGAAAGTCTATTTAAGAGACCCTGATCTCTTCATTTTGAAAGGTTGAATGTGAATTTGCATCGAATTGTTGCTAGAATTCATACTCACATTTGCTCATATTCACATACGCAAAGATCAAGTTTGACCAAAAGTTGATCAGATATAACCAAAGTTGACTTGAGTTGAGTAGTTTTGAAAAGAATTTTGAAATAATTAAATGAAATTATTTAATTAAATGGAGTACTTACTTCTAATTAATTAAACAAAGTTATTTAATTAAATGAGAAGCCATTCCTAATTAATTAAATGAATCTATTTAATTAAATAAGAAATGTGTCTCTAATTGAATCAGTTAACTAGTCAACTCAAGTCAATCGTGGTTAAATCTGGTCAACTTTTGGTCAAACTTGATCTTTGCGTATGTGAATATGAGCAAATGTGAGTATGAATTCCAGCAACAATTCGATACAAATTCTCATTCAACCTTTCAAAATGAAGAGATGAGGGTCTCTTAAATAGACTTTCTTAGAATTCATCAATGGTTGAGATCGATTTCAATCAACTGTCAGGATTAAAAGTGAAGTTTAGTCATAAAGAGATATTTCCAAATTAAAAGGAGTTAACAGATTTAATTTGGGTAAAATAAGGAGATAACTGATTCAATTTGAGTAGAAAAAGGAGTTAACTAATTTAACTCATTTTTTATCAATAGTGAAATGAGAATTTCCCTTTTTGAACTGAAGAGAGATTTTGTTGAAATATTTAATTTAATAAAATGAGATATACTCTCATAATTACTTTTTTTATTTAATTAATTAGAGACACTTTTCATTTTTAATTAAATAATTTCATTTAATTAATTAGGAATTTCTTCGCATTTAATTAAATAACTTTTTTTAATTAATTAGAAGCAAGTACTCCATTTAATTAAATAATTTTGTTTAAATGTTTCAAATTTTTTTTCGAAACTAGTCAACTTCAGTCAACCGTGGTTAAATATGGTCAACTTTTGGTCAAACTTGATCTTTGTGTATGTCAATATGAGAAAATGTGAGTGTGAATTCCAGCAACAATTCGATGCAAATTCTCATTCAACCTTTCAAAATGAAGAGATGAGTCTCTCTTAAATAGACTTTCTTGGAATTTGTTAACGGTTTAGATTGATTTCAATCAACGGTCAGGATTAAAGGTGAAGTTCAATCATAAAGGGAGATTTCTAAATTAAAGGAAGTTAACAAATTTAATTTGATTAAAATAAGGAGTTAACAATTCAATTTGAGTAGAAAAAGGAGTTAACTCATTTAACTCATTTTTGATCAATAGTGAACTGGAAATTTCCCTTTTTCAACTAAAGAGAAATTTTGTTGAGATATTTAATTTAATAAAATGAGATATGCTCTCATAATTAATGTTTCTTTTTAATTAAATAATCTATAATTACTTAGAGGCATTTTTCTTATTTTATTAAATAATTTTATTTAATTAATTAGGAATGGATTCTCATTTAATTAAATAATTTTGTTTAATTAATTAGAAGTAAGTACTCCATTTAATTAAATAATTTCGTTTAATTATTTCAAAATTCTTTTCAAAACTAGTCAACTCAAGTCAACTATGGTTAAATCTGGTCAACTTTTGGTCAAACTTGATCTTTGCGTATGTGAATATGAGCAAATGTGAGTATGAATACCAGCAACAGTTCGATGCAAATTCTCATTCAACCTTTCAAAATGAAGAGACGAGGGTCTCTTAAATAGACTTTCCTGAAATTCATCAACGATTGAGATCGATTTCAATCAACGATCAGGATTAAAGGTGAAGTTCCGTCATAAAGAAAAATTTCCAAATTAAATGGAGTTAACAGATTTAATTTGAGTAAAATAAAGAGTTAACTAATTCAATTTGAGTAAAAAAAAGAGTTAACTCATTTAACTCATTTTTGATCAATAGTGAACTAGAAATTTTCTTTTTTGAACTGAAGAGAGATTTTGTTGAGATATTTAATTTAATAAAATGAGATATGCTCTCATAGTTACTTTTTCTATTTAATTAAATAATATTTAATTAATGAAAGACACTTTTGTTATTTAATTGAATAGATTCATTTAATTAATTAGGAATGGCTTCTCATTTAATTAAATAACTTTGTTTAATTAATTAGAAGTTAGTACTCCATTTAATTAAATAATTTCGTTTAATTATTTCAAAATTTTTTTTGAAACTAGTCAACTCAAGTCAACTGTGGTTAAATCTGGTGAACTTTTGGTCAAACTTGATATTTGTGTATGTGAATATGAGCAAATGTGATTATGAATTCCAACAACAATTTGCTGCAAATTCTCATTCAACCTTTCAAAAGGAAGAGATGAGGGTCTCTTAAATAGACTTTCTTGCAATTCATCAACGGTTGAGATCGATTTCAATCAACGGTCAGGATTAAAGGTGAAGTTTAGTTATAAAGGGGGATTTCCAAATTAAAGAGAGTTAACAGATTTAATTTGAGTAAAATAAGGAGTTAACTGATTCAATTTGAGTAAAAAAAGGAGTTAATTGAGTTAACTCATTTTTTATCAATAGTGAACAGGAAATTTCTCTTTTTGAACTGAAGAGAGATTTTGTTGAGATATTTAATTTAATAAAATGAGATATACTGTCATAATTACTTTTTCTATTTAATTAAATAATCTTTAATGAATTAGAGGCACTTTTGTTATTTAATTAAATAACTTCATTTAATTAATTAGGAATTGCTTTTCATTTAATTAAATAACTTTGTTTAACTAATTAGAAGTAAGTACTCCATTTAATTAAACAATTTTGTTTAATTATTTCAAAATTCTTTTCGAAACTAGTCAACTCAAGTCAATCGAGGTTAAATCTTGTAAACTTTTGGTCAAACTTGATCTTTGCGTATGTGAATATGATAAAATGTGAGTATGAATTCCAACAACAATTCGATGCAAATTCTCATTCAACCCTTCAAAATGAAGACATGAGGGTCTCTTAAATAGACTTTCCTGGAATTCATCAACGGTTGAGATAGATTTCAATCAACGGTCAAGATTAAAGGTGAAGTTCAGTGATAAAGGGAGATTTTCGAATTAAAGGGTGTTAACAGATTTAATTTGAGTAAAATAAGGAGTTAACTGATTCAATTTGAGTAGAAAAAGGAGTCAACTGATTTAACTCATTTTTTATCAATAGTGAACTGGAAATTTCCCTTTTTGAACTGAAGAGAGATTTTGTTGAGATATTTAATTTAATAAAATGAGATATGCTCTCATAATTACTTTTTCTAATTAATTAAATAATCTTTAATTAATTAGAGGCACTTTTCTTATTTAATTAAATAACTTCATTTAATTAATTAGGAATGGCTTCTCATTTAATTAAATAACTTTGTTTAACTAATTAGAAGTAAGTACTCCATTTAATTAAATAATTTTGTTTAATTATTTCAAAATTCTTTTCGAAACTAGTCAACTCAAGTCAATCGTGGTTAAATCTTGTAAACTTTTGGTCAAACTTGATCTTTGCGTATGTGAATATGAACAAATGTGAGTGTGAATTCCAACAACAATTTGATGCAAATTCTCATTCAACCTTTCAAAATGAAGAGATGAGGATCTCTTAAATAGACTTTCCTGTAATTCATCAATGCTTTAGATCGATTTCAATCAATGGTGAGGATTAAAGGTGAAGTTCAACAATAAAGAGAGATTTCCAAATTAAAGGGAGTTAACAAATTTAATTTGAGTAAAATAAGGATTTAACTGATTAAATTTGAGTAGAAAAAGAAGTCAACTGATTTAACTCATTTTCGATCAATAGTGAATTAGAAATTTCCCTTTTTGAACTGAAGAGAGATTTTGTTGAGATATTTAATTTAATAAAATGAGATATGCTCTCATAATTTTTTTTTTAATTTAATTAAATAATCGTTAATAAATTAGAGGTAGTTTTTTTGTTTAATTAAGTAACTTCATTTAATTAATTACGAATGACTTCTCGTTTGATTAAATAGCTTTATTTAATTAATTAGAAGTAAGTACTCCATTTAATTAAATAATTTTATTTAATTATTTCAAAATTCTTTTCCAAATTTTTCAACTCAAGTCAACCGTGGTTAAATCTGGTCAACTTTTAGTCAAATATGATCTTTTTGTATGTGAATATGAGCAAATGTGAGTATGCATCCAAGCAAAAATTTGATGCAAATTCTCATTGAACCTTTCAAAATTAAGAGATGAGGGTCTCCTAAATAGACTTTTCTGGAATTCATCAACGGTTGAGATCAATTTCAATCAACGGTTAGGATTAAAGGTGAAGTTCAGCAATAAAATGAGATTTCCAAATTAAAAGGAGTTAACAGATTTAATTTGAGTAAGATAATGAGTTAAATGATTCAATTTCATTAGAAAAAGGAGTCAATTGATTTAACTCATTTTTTATCAATAGTGAACTGAAAATTTCCCTTTCTGAACTGAAGAGAGATTTTGTTGAGATATTTAAATTAATAAAATGAGATATGCTCACATAATTACTTTTTCTATTTAATTAAATAGCCTTTAATTAATTAGAGGCACTTTTCTTATTTAATTAGATAACTTCATTTAATTAATTAGGAATGGCTTCTGATTTAATTAAATAACTTTATTTAATTAATTAGAAGTAAGTACTCTATTTAATTAAATAATTTCGTTTAATTATTTCAAAATTCTTTTCGAAACTAGTCAACACAAGTCAACCGTGGTTAAATCTAGTCAACTTTGGGTCAAACTTGATCTTTGCGTATGTGAATATGAGCAAATGTGAGTATGAATTCTAGCAACAATTCGATGCAAATTCTCATTCAACCTTTCAAAATGAAGAGATGAGGGTCTCTTAAATAGACTTTCAAGGAATTCATCAATAATTGAGATCGATTTCAATCAACAGTCAGGATTAAAGGTGAAATTCAGTCATAAAGGGAGATTCCCAAATTAAAGGGAGGTAACATATTTAATTTGAGTAAAATAAGTAGTTAACTGATTCAATTTTAGTAAAAAAAGGAGTTAACTGATTTAATCTCATTTTTGATCAATAGTGAACTGAAAATTTCCCTTTTTGAACTGAAGAGAGATTTTGTTGAGATATTTAATTTAATAAAATGAGATATGCTCTCATAATTACTTTTTCTATTTAATTAAATAATCTTTAATTAATTAGAGACACTGTTCTTATTTAATTAAATAACTTCATTTAATTAATTAGGAATGGCTTCTCATTTAATTAAATAACTTTTTTTAACTAATTAGAAGTAAGTACTACCTTTAATTAAATAATTTCTTTAGTTATTTCAAAATTATTTTCGAAACTAAACGACTCGAGTCATCCGTGGTTAAATCTGGTCAACTTTTGATCAAACTTGATCTTTGCGTATGTGAATATGAGCAAATGTGAGTATGAATTCCAGCAACAATTCAATGCAAATTCTCATTCAACCTTTCAAAATGAAGAGATGGGGGTCTCTTAAATAGACTTTTCTGGAATTCATCAACAATTGAGATCGATTTCAATCAACGGTCAGGATTAAACATGAAGTTCAGTCATAAAGGGAGATTTCCAAATTAAAGGGAGTGAACAGATCTAATTTGAGTAAAAAATCGAGTTAACTGATTCAATTTGAGTAGAAAAAGGAGTTAACTGATTTAACTCATTTTGGATCAATAGTGAACTAGAAATTTCCCTTTTTGAACTGAAGAGAGATTTTGTTGAGATATTTAATTTAATAAAATGAGATATGCTCTCATAATTACTTTTTCTATTTAATTAAATAATCTTTAATTAATTAGAGACACTTTTATTATTTAATTAAATAACTTGATTTAATTAATTAGGAATGGCTTCTCATTTAATTAAATAAATTTGTTTAATTAATTAGAAGTAAGTACTCGATTTAATTAAATAATTTTATTTAATTATTTCCAAATTCTTTTCAAAACTTGTTAATCGTGGTTAAATCTGATCAACTTTTGGTCAAACTTAATCTTTGCGTATGTGAATATCAGCAAATGTGAGTATGAATTCTAGCAACAATTCGATGCAAATTCTCATTCAACCTTTCAAAATGAAGAGATAAGGGTCTCTTAAATAGACTTTCATAGAATTCATCAACGGTTGAGATTGATTTCAATCAATGGCCAAGATTAAAGGTGAAGTTCAGTCATAAAGGGAGATTTCCAAATTAAAGGGAGTTAACAGATTTAATTTGAGTAAAATAAGGAGTTAACTGATTCAATTTGAGTAGAAAAATGAGTTAACTGATTTAATTCATTTTTTATCAATAGTGAACTGAAAATTTCCCTTTTTGAACTGAAGAGAGATTTTGTTGAGATATTTAATTTAATAAAATGAGATATGCTCTCATAAATACTTTTTCTATTTAATTAAATAATCTTTAATTAATGAGAGACACCTTTATTATTTAACTAAATAACTTCATTTAATTAATTAGGAATGGCTTCTCATTTAATTAAATAATTTTGTTTAATTAATTAGAAGTAAGTACTCCATTTAATTAAATAATTTCGTTTAATTATTTCAAAATTCTTTTCGAAACTAGTCCACTCAAGTCAATTGTGGTTAAATCTGGTCATCTTTTGGTCAAACTTGATCTTTGCGTATGTGAATATGAGCAAATGTGAGTATGAATTTCAGCAACAATTCGATGCAAATTCTCATTCAACCTTTCAAAATGAAGAGATGAGGGTCTCTTAAATAGACTTTCCTGGAATTCATCAACGGTTGAGATCGAGTTCAATCAACGATCAGAATTAAAGGTGAAGTTCAGTCATAAAGGGAGATTTCCAAATTAAAGAGAGTTAACAGATTTAATTTGAGTAAAATAAGGAGTTAACTAATTCAATTTGAGTAGAAAAAGGAGTTAACTGATTTAACTCATTTTTGATCAATAGTGAACTGCAAATTTTTCTTTTTGAACTAAAGAGAGATTTTGTTGAGATATTTAATTTAATAAAATGAGATATGCTCTCATAATTACTTTTTCTATTTAATTAAATAATGTTTAATTAATTAGAGACACTTCTTATTTAACTAAATAACTTCATTTAATTAATTAGGAATGGCTTTTCATTTAATTAAATAACTTTGTTTAATTAAATAGAAGTACTCCATTTAATTAAATAATTTCATTTAATTATTTAAAAATTCTTTCGAAACTAGTCAACTCAAGTCAACCGTTGTTAAATCTGGTCAACTTTTGGTCAAACTTGATCTTTGCGTATGTGAATATGAGCAAATGTGAGTATGATTCAAGCAACAATTCGATGCATATTCTCATTCAACCTTTCAAAATGAAGAGATGAGGGTCTCTTAAATAGACTTTCCTGGAATTCATCAACGGTTGAGATCGATTTCAATCAACGGTCAGGATTAAAGCTGAAGTTCAATCATAAAGGGTGATTTCTAAATTAAAGGGAGTTAATAGATTTAATTTGAGTAAAATAAAGAGTTAACTGATTCAATTTGAGTAGAAAAAGGAGTTAACCGATTTAACTCATTTTTTATCAATAGTGAACTGAAAATTTTCCTTTTTGAACTGAATAGAGATTTTGTTGAGATATTTTATGTAATAAAATTAGATATGCTCTCATAATTACTTTTTCTATTTAATTAAATAATCTTTAATTAATTAAAGACGCTTTTCTTATTTAATTAAATAACTTTGTTTAATTAATTAGGAATGGCTTCTCATTTAATTAAATAACTTTGTTTAATTAATTAGAAGTAAATCTTCCATTGAATTAAATAATTTCGTTTAATTATTTCAAAATTCTTTTCGAAACTTGTCAACTCAAGTCAATCGTAGTTAAATCTGATCAACTTTTGCTCTAACTTGATCTTTGCGTATGTGAATATGAGCAAATGTGAGTATGAATTTCAGCAACAATTCGATGCAAATTCTCATTCAACCTGTCAAAATGAAGAGATGAGGGTCTCTTAAATAGACTTTTCTGGAATTCATCAACGCTTGAGATCGATTTCAATCAACGGTCAAGATAAAAGGTGAAGTTCAGTCATAAAGGGAGATTTCCAAATTAAAGGGAGTTAACAGATTTAATTTGAGTAAAATAAGGAGTTAATTGATTCAATTTGAGTAGAAAAAGGAGTTAAACGATTTAACTTATTTTTTATCAATAGTGAACTGGAAATTTTCCTTTTTCAACTGAAGAGAGATTTTGTTGAGATATTTAATTTAATAAAATAAGATATGCTCTCATAATTACTTTTTCTATTTAATTAAATAATATTTAATTAATTAGAGACACTTTTCTTATTTAATTAAATAACTTCATTTAATTAATTAGGAATGGCTTCTCATTTAATTGAATAACTTTGTTTAATTATTTAGAAGTAAGTACTCCATTTAATTAAATAATTTTGTTTAATTATTTTAAAATTTGTTTTGAAACTTGTCAACTCAAGTCAACCGTGGTTACATGTGGTCAACTTTTGGTCAAACTTGATCTTTTCGTATGTGAATATGAGCAAATGTGATAATAAATTCCAGCAACAATTCGATGCAAATTCTCATTCAACCTTTCGAAATGAAGAGATGAGGGTCTCTTAAATAGACTTTTTTTGAATTCATCAACGGTTGAGATCGATTTCAATCAACGGTCAGGATTAAAGGTGAAGTTCAGTCATAAAGGGAGATTTCTAAATTAAAGAGAGTTAACAGATTTAATTTGAGTAAAATAAGGAGTTAACTGATTCAATTTTTGTAGAAAAAGGAGATAACTCATTTTTTATCAATGTTGAACTAAAAATTTCCCTTTTTGAACTAAAGAGAGATTATGTTGAGATATTTAATTTAATAAAATGAGATATACTTTCATAATTACTTTTTCTATTTAATTAAATAATCTTTAATTAATTAGAGACACTTTTCTTATTTAATTAAATAACTTCATTTAATTAAATAGAAATAGCTTCTAATTTAATTAAATAATTTTGTTTAATTAATTAGAAGTAAGTACTCCATTTAATTAAATAATTTCGTTTATTTATTTCAAAATTCTTTTCGAAACTAGTCAACTCAAGTTAATCGTGGTTAAATTTAGTCAACTCTTTGTCAAACTTGATCTTTGCGTATGTGAATTTGAGCAAATGTGAGTATGAATTCCAACAACAATTCAATCCAAATTCTCATTCAACCTTTCAAAATGAAGAGATGAGGGTCTCTTAAATAGACTTTCCTGAAATTCATCAATGGTTGAGATCGATTTCAATCAACGGTCAAGATTAAAGGTGAAGTTCAGTCATAAAGGGAGATTTCCAAATTAAAAAGAGTTAACAAATTTAATTTGAGTAAAATAAAGAGTTAACTGATTCAATTTGAGTAGAAAAAGGAGTTAGTTGATTTAATTCATTTTTGATCAATAGTGAACTAGAAATTTCCCTTTTTGAACTGAAGAGAGATTTTGTTGAGATATTTAATTTAATAAAATGAGATATGCTCTCATAATTATTTTTTCTATTTAATAAATAAATTTTTAATTAATTAGAGACACTTTTCTTATTTAATTAAATAACTTCATTTAATTAATTAGGAACGGCTTGACATTTAATTAAATAACTTTGTTTAATTAATTAGAGGTAAGTACTCCATTTAATTAAATAATTTCGTTTAATATTTTTAAAATTCTTTTCAAAACTAGTCAACTCAAGTCAACTGTGGTTAAATTTGGTCAACTTTTAATCAAACTTGATCTTTGCGTATGTGTATATGACCAAATGTGAGTAAGAATTCCAGCAACAATTCAATGCAAATTCTCATTCAACCTTTCAAAATGAAGAGATGAGGGTCTCTTAAATAGACTTTCCTGGAATTCATCAACGGTTGAGATTGATTTCAATCAACTGTCAACATTACATGTGAAGTTCAGTCATAAAGATTAACTGATTCAATTTGAGTAGAAAAAAGAGTTAACTCATTTAACTCATTTTTCATCAATAGTGAACTGAAAATTTCCCTTTTTGAACTGAATAGAGATTTTGTTGAGATATTTAATTTAATAAAATGAGATATGCTCTCATAATTACTTCTTTTATTTAATTAAATAATCTTTAATTAATTAGAGACAGTTTTCTTATTTAATTAAATAACTTCATTTAATTAATTAGGAATGGCTTCTCATTTAATTAAATAACTTTGTTTAATTAATTAGAAGTAAGTACTCCATTTAATTAAATAATTTTGTTTCATTATTTCAAAATTCTTTTCGAAACTAGTCAACTCAAGTCAACTGTGGTTAAATCTGATCAAGTTTTGGTCAAACTTGATCTTTGCATATGTGAATATCAGCAAATGTGACTATGAATTCCAATAAAAATTCAATGCAAATTCACATTCAACCTTTCAAAATGAAGAGATGAGGGTCTCTTAAATATACTTTCTTCGAATTCATCAACGGTTGAGATCGATTTCAATCAATGGTCAGGATTAAAGGTGAAGTTCAGTCATAAAGGGAGATTTCCAAATTGAAGGGAGATAATAGATTTAATTTGAGTAAAATAAGGAGTTAACTGATTCAATTTGAGTAGAAAAAGGAGTTTACTGATTTAACTCATTTTTTATCAATAGTGAACTGAAAATTTCCCTTTTTGAACTGAAGAGAGATTTTGTTGAGATATTTAATTTAATAAAATGAGTTATGCTCTCATAATTACTTTTTCTATTTAATTAAATAATTTTTAATTAATTAGAGACACTTTTCTGATTTAATTAAATAAATTCATTTAATTAATTAGGAATGGCTTCTCATTTAATTAAATAACTTTGTTTAATTAATTAGAATTAAGTACTCCATTTAATTAAATAATTTGATGCAGAGCATCCAGAGGTATAAGGGCAATCCTGTGTCACCCAAAAAAATGTACTTAGACTTAGTTTTTGTTTCATGTGTTTTCATTTTTGGATACCCATTTGGGCCAAATAAAGGTTCCAACTCTCACAGTTCCACTATCAGTGAGCTAGAAAATCCTGAAAAAATAGGAGCATGTAATTGGACCATCATTTTGGTGAACTAAAAAGTGTAAATTGGCTAGATAAATGTAATTGTGATTTAGAGCATTCTTGAAAAAGAATCAAGTTAATAGACCCCACGGTTTGAAAGTTATTGCAGTTTTTCAAGTTTTGGAGACCTCCTAAGAATGCTTCAAAGTCAGGTTAGGGGCATTAAATGACCTCAAAAAGGGCTAAATAATGGGAGATGAGCTAAGCTAGTCCATAGGGCTATAGAATGCTTCGAGAGCTTTTTGAAAATTTAAACGGTTCGTCAATCAGAGCTACGGTTCAAAAGTTATGCCTCCCGAAAGTTCGGTTACCGTTTCTGGATTCTTCTAAATTTGGACCGACTTCTAACGCAGCTTCTAGAACCTTCTATTTGGTTGGTGGATGCCTACTAGCACTTTCTATAATATAATCCTAGTCCTTAACCCTCCAGGGTCTATTTAAGGAGATTTCTGGCATTGTAAAAGACAGTTCGGAGTGGAGTTTGAGAGGAGGTACTAAAAGGAGAAATTATCTCCAGATTTATGCTACTGTAAGCCCTTAGGGCATTCTTTGAAGTTTATTTTCTCTGTATATTAGTACTAGCTTATTTTTCCAGTTAATACAATTTCTCTTTTCTGTTGTGTCCATTCTGTTCTTGGGTTGTGTCCCCATCAAGTGGTATCAGAGCTGGTTTTCTTGAGTGTGTAGATAGAGCGCAGACTGTGAGGCAGTTTGCACCAGGACTGTGTGGTTGTGGGTTCGAGTTAGAAGATGCCTCCATGAAGAGAGCGTGGTGGAAGGGCCAGAGCTATTAATCCTGAGGAGGTTAGAGCCCTCCAAAGGCAGGTACAAGCATTGCAAGAGGAGCTCCATAGAGGAGCAAATGTTGCCGCTGGTGATGACAGTGAGGATGACAATGAAGAAGAAGTTATGGGACCAGAAGGGAAATTTGATGGGGAAGTTTTGAATCATGCAGAGGAAAGGCTTTTTAGGGCCATTACTAAGTTTGGGAAAAGGTCCACAATTGAAGTGGGTGTATTTTCAAGAAATCTGAAACCAGATGAGTTGATCGATTAGATCAATGAACTGGAAGAATACTTTGAGTATGTGGATATTAGGGACCTAGATAGGGTTAATTAAGTCTACAAAGACAAAACTGAAAGGCCATGCCAAAATCTGGTGGCAAGAGGTTCAATTGGAAAGAAACAAAAGAGGAAAGGAGAAGATCACAAGATGGGATCGCATGGTGGACAAATTGAAGAAGTAGTTCATTCCTGTGGACTACGAGCTGGATCTGTTTAAGAAGATGCATGCGTTAAAGCAAGCAGGAAGATCAGTCCAAGAATATACAGAGGAGTTTTACCAACTCTTGATTAGAGCAGGGCATGTAGAAGAAAATAAGGAGAATGTTGCTCATTATATTAGTGGGTTGTGACCTAGCATCCAGGAGGAATTAAGTCTGGTAAGAATGACTAGCGTTGAAGAGGCATACTAGTTTTCCCTATGAGTTAAAGAGAAGCTGAATAAAAGGTTTGAAGGAAGACAAAGAGGGCGCGGTCAAGGAGGAAGGGGAAGCGGTAGATCATCTGGAGGCCACAATGAAACCGAAAAGAAAAATGAAGATGTGGGTACTAGTAGGAACCAGAGGAATGAGGGTTTCAACCGCTCCCATGATCAAGACTTTGGAAATCAGAGAGGAAGAGGTAGAGGACGTGGACAAGGAAGAGGAGGCTTCTGTGGTACCTATTTTCATTGCAATGAAGAAGGTCATTGTGCCTTTGAATGCTCTCAATGACAAGGAAGGACGGATAGGAGAGCTAAGGGCCAAGCTAGGGTTGCTCATGTGGACGAGGATGCACAATCATCACATTTAGAGGATGCAGAAAGAGGAGAGGCCTTGGTAAATGAAAGAGTCCTACTAAGTGGTGAGATCGAACCAGGACAACGAAGGAGTTTGTTCTGTACCAGATGCAAGTGTGAGGATAAATATTGTGACATGATCATTGATGGTGGTAGTACTGATAACTTGGTATCAGAAGAGATGGTCTCTAAGCTGAAGCTTAAGAGGGAGAAACATCCCCAACCCTATCGGATTGCTTGGGTAAAAGATGATCATAAGGTCCTGGTAAGTGAACAATGTTTAGTAAAATTCAAAATTGGGAGTTACCATGATGAAGTTCTCTGTGATGTTATTTCGATGGATGTTTTCCATCTATTATTAGGTATACCACGGCAGTTTGATAGACATGCAGTGCATGATGGACATGCAAACACATACTCTCTGACAAAGGATGGAGTTCACCACAAATTGAAGCCCATGAAAAAGGAAGGTGAAAAGGTATGTAGTAGTGGTAGGATTTGTCTTGTTGATGAAAGGAAGTTTTTAGATGGCATGAAATATTAGCATATGTGCTATGCTTTGATTCCTAGGAAAGATAAAGAAGGTAGTAGTGAAATGCCACTTGAAGTTTTAAATTTACTAGGGGAGTTTGGAGATATTATCTCTGATAATGTTCCAGATGGATTTCCACCAGTAAGGCAAATCAGTCATCAGATAGATCTGATTCTAGGAGCTACTTTGCCTAACAAGGCTGCTCATAGGATGACTCCTACTGAAATAGAGGAGCTAAATAGACAGGTTCAGGAGCTATTGAGGAAGGGCTTGATTCGAGAGAGCCTAAGTCCATGTGCAGTACCTGCAATACTCGCACCAAAGAAAGATGGAGAGTGGAGGATGTGTACAGATTCTCGAGCTATAAATAGAATAACAATCAAGTATCAGTTTCCTTTGCCAAGGATGGATGATCTTATGGACTGCTTGAGTGAAGCTCAGTACTTCACAAAGATAGATCTCAAGAGTGGCTATCATCAGATACGGATTTGAGAAGGAGATGAGTGGAAAACAACCTTCAAGACCAAGGAGGGTCTTTATGAGTGGTTAGTCATGCCCTTTGGATTGACAAATGCCCCAAGCACCTTCATGCGGCTCATGAATGAGGTACTTAAGAAGTTCTTGGAAAAATTTGTTATTGTCTATTTGGATGATATTTTAATTTTCAGCAAGACTTTGGAAGAACATTTACTGCATATTCGTAGTGTCCTTAAAAGGCTAAGGGAAGAGAAACTGTTAATTAATCTGAAGAAATGTATCTTTGCAAAAAGGGAGTTAGTCTATTTGGGGATTGTTATATCACCTAAAGGTCTAAAAATGGATCCAGAGAAGGTAAAAGCCATCTTGGAATGGCCTACTCCAAGGTCTACTACTGAGGTAAGATCATTTCATGGTCTGGTTAGTTTTTACAGGAAGTTTATTAAGAATTTCAGTGGCATATGTGCACCCCTAACTGATACAATAAGAGGGGATAGAAAAGAGTTCAAATGGACTGCAGTAGCTGCGAGAATTTTTGAATTGTTGAAGAAGAAGGAAACAAAACAACATGTGTTGGCACTTCCAAATTTTAAAAAAGTGTTCTAGGTGGATTGTGATGCTAGTTGCAGCACTATTGGGGCTGTATTAAGCCAAGATGGTAAGCCTATTGCATATTTTAGTGAAAAATTGAATGATGCAAAGAATAAGTATTCTGTTTATGATCAAGAGTTCTATGCAATAGTTCAGGCCTTAAAGAAATGGAGGCATTATTTATTGCCAAAGGAATTTTTTTTGTATACTGATCATCAGGCATTACAGTACCTAAATAGCCAAGGTAAATTGAATCAGAGGCATATGAAGTGGGTAGAATTCTTGTAGAGCTATACATTTGTGTTGAAGCATAGAAGTGGAAAATCTAACAGGGTTGCAGATGCACTAAGTAGGAGATAGTTGTTACTTACAGTAATGCAGGTTGAAGTAGTTGGGTTTGATGAACTCAAGAATTTGTACCCCGAGGATCCTGATTTTGTTGAAGCATGAAAAGCTTGTAAAGAGCTTGTTGTTGTAGACAGAACCAAGTGGTTAGACTATTTGATTCAAGATGGCATGTTGTTCAAGGGTAGTCAATTGTGCATTCCAAGGAGTTCCATGAGGGAAAATCTGATTAAGGAGAAACACAGTGGAGGGATGACAAGACATTTTGGTTGAGATAAGACCATTACCATTCTTAGAGAACATTATTTTTGGCCTCAAATTTCATAGGATGTGAAGAAGTTTGTACAGAGTTGCCAGGTTTGTCAAGTTACCAAGGGGTTTAGTCATAATACTGGCCTATATCAGCCATTGCCTATTCCATCAAGGCCATGGGAGGACATAAGTATGGATTTTGTTCTTGGATTGCCAAGGACACAAAGGGGTAATGACTCAGTATTCGTGGTGGTTGATAGGTTCTCCAAAATGGCACATTTCATTCCATGCCACAAAACTCATGATGCTGTCCATATTGCAGACTTGTTTTTAAAGAGGTGGTAAGACTACATGGTCTTCCAAGGAGTATAGTTTCTGACAGAGATACTAAATTTGTGGGGTATTTCTGGAGGACATTGTGGAAGAAGTTGAGAACAGACCTAAAATTCAGTCCCACGCATCACCCGCAGACTGACGGCCAAACAAAAGTGGTAAACAGAACTCTGGGCAATTTGCTAAGATGTTTAGTTGGGGATAAGCCCAAGGGATGGGATTTGATTCTACCACAGGTAGAGTTTTCTTATAATAACTCTATAAATAAGAGTACTGGAAAATCACCATTCCAAATTGTATATGGGAGTAGCCCAAGGACTGCACCAGAGCTGAGGAAGATAGAACAAGGGAAGAGGACAAGTGTTGAAGCTGAAGAATTTGCTGAACATATTAGGCATCTACATGAGGAGGTTCAAGCACACATTACCAAGATGAATCAAGAGTATAAAGCTAGGGCTGATCAAAGGAGAAGACATAAAGAATTTCAAGTAGGGGATCTAGTCATGGTGCACTTATGAAAAGAAAGATTTCCAGCCAGTACTTACAACAAGCTGAAAATGAAAAAAATTGGCCCCTGCAAAATTTTGAAGAAACATGACTCAGGAAATGCATATGAGGTGGAGCTGCCAGATGGTATTCACATTTCTCCCATTTTCAAAAATTGCAGATTTAATAGAGTATCATGATGATGGTGCAGATGAAGAGCTGGTGTTAGAGCCATGCCCAATTCCTGCTTCTAAGAAGGAGGAGATAGAATACATTCTAGATCATCATGTGGGTAGGAGTACCAGAAACAGGCAGTATGAAGAGTATTTGGTCAAATGGAAAGGACGACCATTCGAGGACTCAACTTGGATTTTAGCAGCTGAGGTTTCCCATTTGGAATTTCCTCTACCATTCATAAAGTGACAGGTCACTTTTCAATCTACCCTGGGTGTCTGATGCAGGAGCATCCAGAGGTATAAGGGCAATCCTGTGTCACCCAAAAAAATGTACTTAGACTTAGTTTCTATTTCATGTGTTCTCATTTTTGGATAACCATTTGGGCCAAATAAAGGTTCCAACTCTCACAGTTCCACTATCAGTGAGCTAGAAAATCTTGAAAAAATAGGAGCATGTAATTGGGCCATCATTTTGGTGAACTAGGAAGTGTAAATTGGCTAGATAAATGTAATTGTGATTTAGAGCATTCCAGAAAAAAAATCAGGTCAAAAGACCACATGGTTTGAAAGTTATTACAGTTTGTCAAGTTTTGGAGACCTCTTAAGAATGCTTCAAAGTTAGGTTAGGGGCATTAAATGACCTCAAAAAGGGTTGAAACATGGGGGACAAGCTAAGCTGGTCCATAGAGCTATAGAGCGCTTTGAGAGCTTTTCGAAAATCTAAACAGTTCGTCAATCGGAGCTACGGTTCAAAAGTTATGCCTCTGAAAAGTTCGGTTACCATTTCTGAATTCTTCTAAATTTGCACTGATTTCTAACGCAGCTTCTGGAACCTTCTATTTGGTCGGTGGATGCCTACTAGCACTTTCTAGAATATACTCCTAGTCCTTAACCCTTCGGGGTCTATTTAAGGAGATTTCTGGCATTGTAAAAGGCAATTCAGAGTGGAGTTTGAGAGGAGGTACTGAAAGAAGAAATTATCTACAGATTTATGCTATTGTAAGCCCTTAGGGCATGCTTTGAAGTTCAGTCATAAAGGGAGATTTCCAAATTAAAGGGAGTTAACAAATTTAATTTGAGTAAAATAAGGAGTTAACTGATTCAATTTGAGTAAAAAAAGGAGTTAACTCATTTAACTCATTTTTGATCAATAGTGAATTGAAAATTCCCCTTTTTGAACTGAAGAGAGATTTTGTTGAGATATTTAATTTAATAAAATGAGATATGCTCTCATAATTACTTTTTCTATTTAATTAAATAATCTTTAATTAATTAGAGACACTTTTCTTATTTAATTAAATACCTTCATTTAATTAATTAGGAATGGCTTCTTATTTAATTAAATAACTTTGTTTAATTAATTAGAAGTAAGTACTCAATTTAATTAAATAATTTGGTTTACTTATTTAAATTTTTTTTTGAAACTAGTCAACTCAAGTCAATCGTGGTTAAATCTGGTTAACTTTTGGTCAAACTTGATTTTTGTGTATGTGAATATGAGCAAATGTGAGTATGAATTCCAGCAACAATTCGATGCAAATTCTCATTCAACCTTTCAAAATGAAGAGATGAGGGTCTCTTAAATAGACTTTCTTGGAATTCATTAACGGTTGAGATCGATTTCAATCAACGGTCAGAATTAAAGGTGAAGTTCAGTCATAAAGGAAGATTTCCAAATTAAAAGGAGTTAACAGATTTAATTTGGGTAAAATAAAGAGTTAGCTGATTCAATTTGAGTAGAAAAAGGAGTGAACTCATTTAACTCATTTTTTATCAATAGTGAACTAAAAATTTCCCTTTTTGAACTGAAGAGAGATTTTGTTTAGATATTTAATTTAATAAAATGAGATATGCTCTCATAGTTACTTTTTCTATTTAATTAAATAATCTTTAATTAATTAGAGACACTTTTCTTATTTAATTAAATAGATTCATTTAATTAATTAGGAATGGCTTCTCATTTAATTAAATAACTTTGTTTAATTAATTAGAAGTAAGTACTCCATATAATTAATTAATTTTGTTTAATTATTTCAAAACACTTTTCGAAACTAGTCAACTCAAGTCAACTGTGGTTAAATCTGGTCAACTTTTGGTCAAACTTGATCTTTGCGTATGTGAATATGAGCAAATGTGAGTATGAATTCCAGCAACAATTCTATGCAAATTCTCATTCAACCTTTCAAAATGAAGAGACGAGGGCCTCTTAAATAAAGTTTCCTCGAATTCATCAACAGTTGAGATCGATTTCAATCATGGTTTATGATTAAAGGTGAAGTTCAGTCATAAAGGGAGATTTCCAAATTAGAGGGAGTTAACAGATTTAATTTGAATAAAATACGGAGTAAACTGATTCAATTTGTGTAGAAAAAATAGTTAACTGATTTAACTCATTTTTGATCAATAGTCAACTGGAAATTTTCTTTTTTGAACTGAAGAGAGATTTTGCTGAGATATTTAATTTAATAAAATCAGATATGCTATCATAATTACTTTTTTCATTTAATTAAATAATCTTCAATTAATTAGAGACACTTTTTTTATTTAATTAAATGACTTCATTTAATTAATTAGGAATGGCTTCTCATTTAATTAAATAACTTTGTTTAATTAATTAGAAGTAAGTACTCCATTTAATTAAATAATTTCGTTTAATTATTTCAAAATTTTTTTCGAAACTAATCAACTCAAGTCAACCGTGGTTTAATTTGGTCAACTTTGTGTCAAACTTGATCTTTGCGTATGTGAATATGACCAAATGTGAGTATGAATTCATCAATGGTTGATATCGATTTCAATCAACGGTCAGGATTAAAGGTGAAGTTTAGTGATAAAGGGAGATTTTCAAATTAAACAAAGTTAACATATTTAATTTGAGTAAAATAAGGAGTTAACTGATTCAATTTGAGAAGAAAAAGGATTTAACTCATTTAACTCATTTTTTATCAATAGTGAACCAAAAATTTCTCTTTTTGAACTGACGAGAGATTTTGTTAAGATATTTAATTTAATAAAATGAGATATGCTCTCATAATTACTTTTTCTATTTAATTAAATAATCTTTAATTAATTAGAGACACTTTTCTTATTTAATTAAATAACTTCATTCAATTAATTAGTAATGGCTTCTCATTTAATTAAATAACTTTGTTTAATTAATTAGAAGTACTCCATTTAATTAAGTAATTTTGTTTAATTATTTCAAAAAAAATTCGAAACTAGTGAACTCAAGTCAACCGTGGTTAAATCTGGTCAACTTTTGGTCAAACTTGATCTTTGCGTATGTGAATATGAGAAAATGTGAGTATGAATTCTAGCAACAATTCGATGCAAATTCTCATTCAACCTTTCAAAATGAAGAGATGAGGATCTCTTAAATAGACTTTTTCGGAATTCATCAACGGTTGAGATCGATTTCAATCAATGGTCAGGATTAAAGGTGAAGTTCAGTCATAAAGGGAGATTTCAAAATTAAAGAGAGTTAACAGATTTAATTTGAGTAAAATAAGATGTTAACTGATTCAATTTGAGTAGAAAAAGGAGTTAACTGATTTAACTCATTTTTGATCAATAGTGAACTGGAAATTTCCCTTTTTGAACTGAAGAGAGATTTTGTTGAGATATTTAATTTAATAAAATGAGATATGCTCTCATAATTAATTTTTCTATTTAATTAAATAATCTTTAATTAGTTAGAGAGACTTTTCTTATTTAATTAAATAATCTTTATTTAAATAGAGACACTTTTCTTATTTAATTAAATAACTTCATTTAATTAATTAGGAATGGCTTCTCATTTAATAAATAACTTTGTATAATTAATTAGAAGTAACTACTCCATTTAATTAAATAATTTCTTTTAATTATTTCAAATTTTTTTCAAAACTAGTCAACTCAAGTCAACTGTGGTTAAATCTGGTCAACTTTTTGTCAAACTTGATCTTTGCGTATGTGAATATGAGCAAATGTGAGTATCAATTCCAGCAATAATTCGATGCAAATTCTCATTCAACCTGTCAAAATGAAGTGATGAGGGTCTCTTAAATAGACTTTCCTAGAATTCATCAATGGTTGAGATCGATTTCAATCAACGGTCAGGATTAAAGGTGAAGATCAGTCATAAAGGGAGATTTCCAAATTAAAGGGAGTTAACAAATTTAATTTGAATAAAATAAGGAGTTAACTGATTCAATTTGAGTAAAAATTGGAGTTAATAGATTTAACTTATTTTTGATCAATAATGAACTGAAATTTTCATTTTTTGAACTGAAGGGAGATTTTGTTGAGATATTTAATTTAATAAAATGAGATATGCTCTCATAATTACTTTTTCTATTTAATTAAATAATCTTTAATTAATTAGAGACACTTTTCTTATTTAATTAAATAATTTCATTTAATTAATTAGGAATGGCTTCTCATTTAATTAAATAACTTTGTTTAATTAATTAGAAGTAAGTACTCCATTTAGTTAAATAATTTCGTTTAATTATTTCAAAATTCTTTTCGAAATTAGTCAACTCAAGTAAATCGTGGTTAAATCTGGTCAACTTTTAGTCAAACTTGATCTTTGTGTATGTGAATATTAGCAAATGTGAGTATGAATTCCAACAACAATTCGATGCAAATTTTCATTCAACCCTTCCAAATGAAGAGATGAGGGTCTCTTAATAGACTTTCCTGTAATTCATCAATGGTTGAGATCGATTTCAATCAACAGTCAGGATTAAAGGTGCAGTTCAGTCATAAAGGGAGATTTCCAAATTAAAGGGAGTTAATAGATTTAATTTGAGTAAAATACGGAGTTAACTAATTCAATTTGAGTAGAAAAAGGAGATAACTGATTTAACTCATTTTTGATCAATAGTGAATTGTAAATTTCCCTTTTTCAACTGAAGAGAGATTTTGTTGAGATATTTAATTTAATTAATTAGGAATGGCTTCTCATTTAATTAAATAATTGTTGACCAAAAGTTGACCAAATTTAACCACGGTTGACTTGAGTTGACAAGTTTCGAAAAAAATTTTGAAATAATTAAACAAAATTAATTTAATTAAATGGAGTACTTACTTCTAATTAATTAAACAAAGTTATTTAGTTATATGAGAAGCCATTCCTAATTAATTAAATGAAGTTATTTAATTAAATAAGAAAAGTGTCTCTAATTAATTAAAGATTATTTAATTAAATAGAAAAATTAATTATGAGAGAATATCTTATTTTATTAAATTAAATATCTCAACAAAATCTTTCTTCAGTTCAAAAAAGGAAATTTTCAGTTCAATATTGATCAAAATTGAGTTAAATGAGTTAACTCCTTTTTCTACTCAAATTGAATCAGTTAACTCCTTATTTTACTCAAATTAAATCTGTTAACTCCTTTTAATTTGGAAATCTCCCTTTATGACTTAACTTCACCTTACCTCTTGACCGTTGATTGATATCGATCTCAACCGTTGATAAATTCTAGAAAAGTCTATTTAAGAGACCCTCATCTCTTCATTTTGAAACGTTGAATGAGAATTTGCATCGAATTGTTTCTAGAATTCATACTCACATTTGCTCATATTCACATACGCAAAGATCAGGTTTGACCAAAAGTTGACCAGATTTAACCACGGATGACTCGAGATGACTAGTTTTGAAAAGAGTTTTGGAATAATTATATGAAATTATTTAGTTAAATGGAGTACTTACTTCTAATTAATTTTAAAAAAAAATCTAATTAAGTGAGAAGCCATTCCTAATTAATTAAATGAAGTTATTTAATAAAATAAGAAACGTGTATCTAATTAATTAAAAATTATTTAATTAATTGAGAAAAGTAATTATGAGAGCATATCTCATTTTATTAAATTAAACATTTCAACAAAATCTCTCTTCAGTTCAAAAAGGGAAATTTCCAGTTCACTATTGATCAAAAATGAGTTAAATGGCTTAACTCCTTTTTCTACTCAGATTGAATTAGTTAACTCCTTATTTTACTCAAATTAAATCTATTAACTCCCTTTAAATTGGAAATCTCTCTTTATGACTGAACTTCACCTTTAATCCTGACCGTTCATTGAAATCGATCTCAATCGTTGATGAATTTTAGGAAAGTCTAGTTAAGAGACCCTCATCTCTTCATTTTGAAAGGTTGAATGAGAATTTGCATCGAATTATTGATGGAATTCATACTCACATTTGCTGATATTCACATACGCAAAGATCAAGTTT
This sequence comes from Cupressus sempervirens, assembly GCA_028749045.1. Lineage (NCBI taxonomy): Eukaryota > Viridiplantae > Streptophyta > Pinopsida > Cupressales > Cupressaceae > Cupressus > Cupressus sempervirens. Next base: position 383,732,041 of record CM053793.1, read on the forward strand.
GACCAAGAGTTGACCAAATTTAACCACGGTTGCCTTGAGTTCACTAGTTTCAAAAAGAATTTTGAAATAATCAAACAAAATTATTTGATTAAATGGAGTACTTACTTTTAATTAATTAAGCAAAGTTATTTAATTAAATGAGAAGCCATTACTAATTAATTAAATAAAGTTATTTAATTAAATAAGAAAAGTGTCTCTAATTAATTAAAGATTATTTAATTAAATAGAAAAGGTAATTATGATAGCATATCTCATTTTATTAAATTAAATATCTCAACAAAATCTCTCTTCAGTTCGAAAAGGGAAATTTTCAGTTCACTATTGATCAAAAATGAGTTAAATCAGTTAACTCTTTTTTCTACTCAAATTGAATCAGTTAACTCTTTATTTTACTCAAATTAAATCTATTAACTCTATTTAATTTGAAAATCTCTCTTTATGAATGAACTTCACCTTTAATCCTAACTGTTGATTGAAATCGATCTCAACCGTTGATGAATTCCAGGAAAGTCTATTTAGCAGACCCTCATCTCTTCATTTTGAAAGGTTGAATCAGAATTTGCATCGAATTGTTGATGCAATTTATACTCACATTATCTCATATTCACATACGAAAATATCAAATTTGACCAAAAGTTGACCAGATTTAATCACAGTTGACTTGAGTTGACTAGTTTCGAAAAGAATTTTAAAATAATTAAATGAAATTATTTAATTAAATGGAGTACTTACTTCTAATTAATTAAACAAAGTCATTTAATTAATTGAAATGCCATTCCTAATTAATTAAATGAAGTTATTTAATTAAATAAGAAAAGTGTCTCTAATTAATTAAAGATTATTTAATTAAATAGAAAAAGTAATTATGAGAGCATATCTCATTTTATTAAATTAAATATCTCAACAAAATCTTTCTTCAGTTCAAAAAGGAAAATTTTCAGTTCACTATTGATAAAAAATGAGTTAAATCAGTTAACTCCTTTTTCTACTCAAATTGAATCAGTTAACTCCTTATTTTACTCAAATTAACTCTGTCAACTCTCTTTAATTTGAAAATCTCCCTTTATGACTGAACTTCACCTTTAATCCTGATCGTTGATTGAAATCGATCTCAACCGTTGATGAATTCCAGAAAAGTCTATTTAAGAGACCCTCATCTATTCATTTTGAAAGGTTGAATGAGAATTTGCATCGAATTGTTGCTGGAATTCATACTCACATTTGCTCATATTCACATACGCAAAGATCAATTTTGACCAAAAGTTGGCTAGATTTAACCACGGTTGACTTGAGTTGACTAATTTCGAAAAGAATTTTGAAATAATTAAACAAAATTATTTAATTAAATAGAGTACTTACTTCTAATTAATTAAACAAAGTTATTTAATTAAATGAGAAGCCATTCCTAATTAATTAAATGAAGTTATTTAATTAAATAAGAAAAGTGTCTCTAATTAATTAAAGATTATTTAATTAAATAGAAAAAGTAATTATGAGAGCATATCTCATTTTATTAAATTAAATATCTCAACAAAATCTCTCTTCAGTTCAAAAAGGGAAATTTCGAGTTCACTATTAATCAAAAATGAGTTAAATCAGTTAACTCCTTTTTTTACTCAAATTGAATCAGTTAACTCCTTATTTTACTCAAATTAAATCTGTTAACTCCCTTTAATTTGGAAATCTCCTTTTGTGACTGAACTTCACCTTTAATCGTGACCGTTGATTGAAATCGATCTCAACCGTTGATGAATTTCAAGAAAGTCTATTTAAGAGAGCCTCATCTCTTCATTTTGAAAGGTTGAATGAGAATTTGAATCGAATTGTTGATGAAATTCATACTCACATTTGCTCATATTCACATACGCAAAGATCAAGTTTGACCAAAAGTTGACCAGATTTAACCACGGTTGACTTGAATTGACTAGTTTTGAAAAAAAATTTGAAATAATTAAATGAAATTATTTAATTAAATAGATTACTTACTTCTAATTAATTAAACAAAATTATTTAATTAAATGAGAAGTCATTCCTAATTAATTAAATGAAGTTATTTAATTAAATAAGAAAAGTGTCTCTAATTAATTAAAGATTATTTAATTAAATAGAAAAAGTAATTATGAGAGCATATATCTTTTTATTAAATTAAATATCTCAACAAAATCTCTTTTCAGTTCAAAAAGAAAAATTTTCAGTTCACTATTGATCAAAAATGAGTTAAATGAGTTAACTGCTTTTTCTACTAAAGTTGAATCAGTTAACTCCTTATTTTACTCAAATTAAATCTATTAACTCCCTTTAATTTGAAAATCTCCCTTTATGACTGAACTTCACCTTTAATCCTGACCGTTGATTGAAATCGATCTCAACCGTTGATGAATTCTAAGAAAGTCTATTTAAGAGACCCTCATCTCTTCATTTTGAAAGGTTGAATGAGAAATTGCATCAAATTGTTGCTGGAATTCATACTCACATTTGCTCATATTGACATACGCAAACATCAAGTTTGACCAAAAGTTGACCAGATTTAACCACGGATGACTTGAGTTGACTAGTTTCGAAAAGAATTTTGAAATAATTAAACGAAATTATTTAATTAAATAGATTACTTATAATTAATTAAACAAAGTTATTTAGTTAAATGAGAAGTCATTCCTAATTAATAAAAGGAAGTTATTTTATTAAATAAAAAAAGTGTCTATAATTAATTAAAGATTATTTATGCAGTGCTTGCACCTAGTTCACATTTTGTTATCGTTGTTGAACTCTTTTAGAACTAGTTTTATGTTGTTGGTTAGTAAGATGATTTATTATCATATGTGATTTCTTATGGATACTTACCCCATACTTTCATGTGTATGGTGTGCGTGTTTGCCTTGCATGTATTCTTTTGTATGGTGTGTCTGATGTGGTTAAGGAAGAGAGTCGTAGTCACCTGCTAGTCGGGATCTATCGATGCACCACTTCCTACCATTGTCTGTTTAGTTTAGTACACATTGTGTTTCTACATGCATGGCAGAAGATTCATATGCTCATATATTTTTTACTTGCTTCTATGCTCCTTCTAGCACTTCTAATCACTTGGAGAAATCGATCGGCTTGGATTCTTGAAAGAATTGCGAATGATGGAGAAAGAAGATATTTTCTATGGACTTCTGAGGCATGGCAAATTAGCATCAGTGTCCAGGTGCACTCGTGATATTCTCATGTTCCCTTTGCACTCTTTTTCTTCCTGTCTTCATCATATCTATTTTATGTGTCTGAATACTCTCTGTATTTGAAATTGGAATCTAAATTTTTTATTTGGATGAGAAGAAAACAATAGAAAAACCCTAGTTCCAAATGAGAAAGAAATTAAATTTTAATCGGGTTTGAGTTCGAATTTATATTAAATTAGAAAGACAAGATTTGGAATTAAAATAGAAATTTTATGGTGAAAATTTGAATGATTAGATGTAATATTTCTATCAATTATATTTTTAGATGCGTATGAACAAAGTATTTTATGGTTAAATTTAGAGAAAATTTATTTTAAGAAAAAATTCTTAATTCATCACAGATTGTCCTGTCACTGCCCCTTGGATAGACCCGAACTTAGTCATTCATAACTTTTTATTGAGATCGAATTTATTCGATCGCTCTAGTCAGAATTGGCGCAACTTGACCCTCGCCAACATATTTAAATTTTAGCCCGATCCAACAGTTCATTAGGGAGATATGGCCGTCGTACTGGAACTATTTTATTCAAAAATAGATATTTCTCCATTTTTCATAACCAAGAATTCTTTATGCTTAAACTTCACAAAATAATATATCAAAACATGGAATGAATTAAAGATATTATTGAAATCTTTCTTTATTAAAATCTTATTAAAATGAATTAGTTTTATATAGTTTATTATCTAATCTAATTAAATCAAATTTAATTAAAATTAGTTAATAGTAGAAGAAGTGTAATTAATTATTAGTTAATTTAAGTAAATGGATGAGAGAAAATTAAAAAGAAAGAAATTTTAATATAGTTTATATAGTGGACTTTTTTATAATGTATATTGAATACTATTTAATATATATTAAACAATTTTAGAGTTGTTTAATGAAGATGATAATGTTAAGAATTTGGAGATTATTCATGTTAAAATCTACAATGAGTCTTATTGGTTTGTGATAGAAATATTTTTTAAACAACTTTTATATAGACAAAATATTATTAGAACAATTAGAAAATGGAGTCTAATGGTTGATTTTAATATTGATTAAATAATTGTAAGATGATAATTTAAATTTAAAAACTCTGAATGATATTGGATTAAGACTGAATTATTATGTTATTGGTTAATACGATTGAATACCTTAATGGAGTTAAGAGTTAGCCAAATATTAACTAATAAGTTTATGAAAGGATTCTATAGATTGGGTATTTATAGTTTGAGGAGATTAGTTAATGATTGAAGTACTGTAAACGATATTAATCAAATTGAATTGGTTAATAATTTGGAGGAGTATCAATTAACTTAATCATCGTACATAGGGGAAACTTATTTGAGATAATAATACTTGGTATTGAGAATTTATTATAACTTATTATTAAAATATAAATGGTAACTTTGTTGAAGAGTGATGAATTTGGTTAGTATACAATTATTAATAAGATTTTCAATATAACTTGTTATTAATTATTAACAAGATTATTATTATTGAATTATTAATATGATCATTTGAGTATTGAATTATAGTTGACTTTTAACTTACAGAATTCTAGTTAGTTATTAGTCAACTGATGTTAATTAGAACGTTGCTATGGTTATACAATTATAAATAAATCAATTAATGAGAGGTAATTAGATTTAATTAATAATTAAGTTATGTAATAGAGATTTATTTGATATAATTATTTTAATAAAATTTTAAAAGTATTGATATCAAGTTGATAGGTCTTAATCTGATGACTTGAATAATGACTTTAGATATTATATGGTTGTCAACAATGGTGACGATTAAATTCAAAGACTCAAACTTTAGTAATACTTAATTAAGTTTCTAATTGAAAACTAATAAGATGTTAATAGGTCATGGATGGTGTACCTATGTTAATGGATTGAGATAAATAAAGTTATAATCTCTTATTCGAAGAATGATAATTGGTCCTTTTATAATATAACGAATAATGATCATTAAGAAGTTGAAAGGTTAATCAATTAGAATATGGATCATGGTTAAATATAAAGGACAATTTAATTAAGTTCAATGATGATTAGTTTAGTAAATGTTTATCCTTAAGTTATTCTTAGAATGCAATTCTTAATAATAGAAAGATAATGCTATCGGGTAACAAATGGGTTGACTTGTAGGTCAAATGATGAAACTTAAGACACTTGAAAATATACTTGCAAATAGAAAATTGGAAACCTCTACACTTGATTCAACTATGTAAGATAGCAAAACCAAAACATGTGTCTGCATCATGTATTCTATATGCTTCTTGTTTTGGGTTTTAGGTTGACTAGTGTTGACCAATCCTAGGATGTTACCAGAGGCTCGGGGGTTATGAGATATGATGGCATGTTGATCTTACTAGTCTCGATCTTTATAAGCCCAACCATGGTAATGTGATCGTATGCTCTATGAAATGTTTATATTTACTGATTGTTATTTTAGTCTTCGTATGTGAAGCTGAGAGGTATGTGTATGAGACACTTGAGCTAATAATTTTTGAGTCATCGATCAATTATCCTTGAATTATTTTGTAGTCGCCATGATGGGACTAAAATATGGTTTTATTTCTTGATGATGTCATGTTGTGACATTTTTGACTCAACCATTTTGGAGTCTTCGATCAGTATGATTTTGAGATATTCTTGGTTGCTTATTGAGAACCAATGGATATTGTGATTTATTTTGAGATATATTTTGGTTATTGAGAACCAATTGATACTTATGATTATCAGTGATGACTTCAGTTGCCTATAGAGAACTGTTGTGGTCATGATTTTCTGTAAACGTTTTTTCAGATGCTCATGGAGATTTGATGATTCTTATCTTGGAGATTTGATGATTCTTATTATGGATATTTGATGCTTTTATGCATATTTAATGATTTTATTATGGATTATCTTTTATGATTTTGAGATTTATGATTCCATGAGCTTAGGGTGGGTAATCTACTTGTAGTGTCGGGAAGTGGCTTGCAATGGGGGTCGGGGCCCTAAGTGGCTACCAGGGTAACTCATTGTAAGTTTGGTTAATAAGTAATAACATTTACACACTAAATGGAGATTAAATGAACCTAAAAAGATAATTGTTTTGGTTCTCGCCCATGCCTTGAGCGCTTGTATAAGCTAGAATGGGAGTAGTGAGAACACATGGTTGCGACCGTGCATTTTGTAGTATGCCTCGTCAGTATGAGAGGATACTAGTGGTTGCATGAGATCAGTATGGACCTGTGGAGTTTAGCTAACTGCCAGGGTAACTTGTACGTGATAATTGCGATGAAACTTTCCCGCTTGCAGAGTAGGTTTTCTACATGTCTTTGTGTGCCTCTGAGAATTAGATGTCGATTTTGTGTGATGGAACCTTTGAGTTATTATACTTTTATGATTCCTGAACTTTTTATGCTATGTGTATTGATATCCTATTTGGGACTTGAAATTATCTCCTCAACATGGTGGGAGTGGACCACTTAGGTTCCATGCGGTCGGGTGGTAATGTATTTTCCACTCTTATCATTTGAGATCCGTCAGAGACACCGTGGCTAGAGCATTCTTGGTTGGTATTTATCTTCATTATGTGTTTGGAGCATTATGATAGATGTATTTTCTGGTATGTTTCTTATATTGATGATTTGCATATGTTAGATGATGGTATCCTATGCTTTACTTTACATGTTAGTAAGATATTTTAGGAGTGACATTCCTACTATGTTAATACCGATGATCTCTTTGGTGCTTTGGAATGTTACGCACGGAGGGATGGCTAGGATCCACGATGGTCTAATGATGTTATTTACGGTTGGGAGGAACCGTGCACTTAGTTATTTATGTTTATAATATATAGTTAACGTTTATGATGGATGTTTATATCTTTTATGATGATGTATCATGTATGATATATGGTTTCATTTACTTTAATTGCATCATGAATTAATATTGGATGATGATGTACTTTATTTACTTGGATGTTTATTCTTTTAAGCTTTTCATACCCTGTGATATGTACAGTGAATGATTGAGCTAAACTAAAATATAATTACAAAAGGACACTTGTATATTGCTTAAGTACATTGGATGTATCATTGTTATTTCATAAGGATGGGATGTTAGATAAATAGTTAATTTAGATGTGATACAACGTTAAGGGATCTTTAAATAATGTAGCATGTTATGTATATATGCTATGTTTATTTTCATTTGAATTGTTGCTATTGCTTCCGCAAATGTTATGAATGGTTTTATCTTTCATGTTTAAAAAAAAAATTTGTTTGGCAAACTTAGTAAAATTTTTTGGATCCCTTGGCAGGGCATTACATTATGTAATGCCCATGTTTAGGTTTGCAGTAGAATTTTTAGTTTTGAAAGCTAAGCGTTGAAATATAAAAAATATGCAAGTAACAGTTTTAAGTTCTATTTCAGTTCACCTAGTTTCAAATTTTCAGTTTGAAAAAGATACACAATATAGTTTTAAGTTTTCGTTTCATTCAACTAATTAATAATTAGTAGCATTTCAATATATCCAGAGCTCCCAATATTGAAACTCGAACTCTGATACCAAATGTAATGCCCCGCCAAGGGATGCAAAGAATTTTACTAAGTTTGCCAAACAATTTTTTTTTTAAAACATGAAAGATAAAACCATTCATAACATTTGCGGAAGCAATGGTAACAATTCAAATGAAAATAAACATAACATATATACATAACATGCTACATTCTTTAAAGATCCCTTAAGGTTGTATCACATCTAAATTAACTATTCATCTAACATCTCATACAAGCTTATAACTCCAATTTACTTTACTCTTTCCAAATTTAATTTATTTACTTATTAAGTCTCACGCACTAACTTTAATATCTCAGCTTTTCAATCTTAATATATTTATATTTTAATCGTATGAGATTTAGAATCTTTTAATAATTTAAAATATATTTTCCATTTTTAAATTTCATTTTCTAAAACTTTATTGCTAAAATATTTATTAACTTTAATAATAATATTATTTAGTCATTTATTTAAAAATGAGCTCCAAATATATTGTTATTAAAATAAATATTGTCACATTCCAAATTTAATATTATAACTTTTATCTTCAAATTTAATTATTTTATTTTCAAATTTAATTATTTTATTTTATTAATTTTCCAATTAATTAAATAAAATAAATATTAAAACATCATATTAATTTTAATTTCTAGTTTTCTTTTATTTAATTTCTTTTCTCCAATAATTCACATTTAATTAATTACAATCAAAATATCAAAGATTATGATATTTTATTAAGTTTTAAAAATAAATAGATTTAATTAATAAATTATTTATTTGAGAAAATTAATAAAATATCATGATCTTTGATATTTTGATTGTAATTAATTAAATGTGAATTATTAGAGAAAATGAATTAAATAAAAGAAAACTGGAAATTAAAATTAATATGATATTTTAATATTTATTTTATTTAATTAATTAAAAAAATAATTAAATAAAATAATTAAATTTGAAAATAAAATAATTAAATTGAAAGATAAAAGTTATAATATTAAATTTGGAATGTGACAATATTTATTTTAATAATAATATATTTGTAGCTCATTTTTAAATAAATGACTAAATAATATTATTATTAAAGTTAATAAATATTTTATCAATAAAATTTTAGAAAATGAAATTTAAAAATAGAAAATATATTTTAAATTATTAAAAGATCCTAAACTTCATATGATTAAAATATAAATATATTAAGATTGAAAAGTGGAGATAATAAAGTTAGTGCATGAGACTTAATAAATAAAAAAATTAAATTTGGAAAGAGTAAAGTAAATTGGAGTTATAAGCTTGTATGGGATGTTAGATGAATAGTTAATTTAGATGTGATATAACATTAAGGGATCTTTAAAAAATTTAGCCTGTTATGTATATATGTTATGTTTATTTTCATTTGAATTGTTGCTATTGCTTTCGCAAATGTTATGAATGGTTTTATCTTTCATGTTTAAAAAAAAAAAATTGTTTGGCAAACTTAGTAAAAAATTTTGGATCCCTTGGCGGGGCATTACAACTTACTTCTAATTAATTAAACAAAGTTATTTAATTAAATGAGAAGCCATTCCTAATTAATTAAATGACGTTATTTAATTAAATAAGAAAAGTGTCTCTAATTAATTAAAGATTATTTAACTAAATAAAAAAAGTAATTATGAGAGCATATCTCATTTTATTAAATTAAATATCTCAACAAAATCTCTCTTCAGTTCAAAAAGGGAAATTTTTAGTTCACTATTGATAAAAAATGAGTTAAATGAGTTAACTCCTCTTTTTACTCAAATTGAATCAGTTAACTCCTTATTTTACTCAAATTAAATCTGTTAACTCCCTTTAATTTGGAAATCTCCCTTTATGACTGAACTTCACCTTTAATCCTGACCGTTGATTGAAATCGATCTCAACCATCGACGAATTCTAGGAAAATCTATTTAAGAGACCCTCATCTCTTCATTTTGAAAGGTTGAATGAGAATTTTGTTGATGGAATTCATACTCACATTTGCTCATATTCACATATGCAAAGATCAAGTTTGACCAAAAGTTGACCAGATTTAACCACAGTTGACTTGAGTTGACTAGTTTCGAAAAGAATTTTGAAATAATTAAACGAAATTATTTAATTAAATGGAGTACTTACTTCTAATTAATTAAACAAAGTTATTTAATTAAATGAGAAGCCATTCCTAAATAATTAAATGAAGTTATTTAATTAAATAAGAAAACTGTCTCTAATTAATTAAAGATTATTTAATTAAATAGAAAAAGTAATTATGAGAGCATATCTCATTTTATTAAATTAAATATCTTAACAAAATCTCTCTTTAGTTCAAAAATGGAAATTTCCAGTTCACTATTGATAAAAAATGAGTTAAATCAGTTAACTCCTTTTTCTACTCAAATTGAATCAGTTAACTCCTTATTTTACTCAAATTAAATCTGTTAACTCCCTTTAATTTGGAAATCTGCCTTTATGACTGAACTTCACCTTTAATCCTGACCGTTGATTGAAATCGATCTCAACCGTTGATGAATTCCAGGAAAGTCTATTTAAGAGACCCTCATCTCTTCATTATGAAAGTTTGAATGAGAATTTGCATCAAATTGTTGCTAGAATTCATACTCACATTTGCTCATATTCAAATACGCAGAGATCAAGTTTGACCAAAAGTTGACCAGATTTAACCACGATTGACTTGAGTTGACTAGTTTCGAAAAGAATTCTGAAATAATTAAACGAAATTATTTAATTAAATGGAGTACTTACTTCTAATTAATTAAACAAAGTTATTTAATTAAATGAGAAGCCATTCCTAATTAATTAAATGAAGTTATTTAATTAAATAAGAAAAGTGTCTCTAATTAATTAAAGATTATTTAATTAAATAGAAAAAGTAATTATGAGAGCATATCTCATTTTATTAAATTAAATATCTCAACAAAATCTCTCTTCAGTTCAAAAAGTGAAATTTCCAGTTCACTATTGATCAAAAATGAGTTAAATCAGATAACTCCTTTTTCTACTCAAATTGAATAAGTTAACTCCTTATTTTACTCAAATTAAATCTGCTAACTCCTTTTAATTTGGAAATCTCTCTTTATGACTGAACTTCACCTTTAATCTTGACCTTTGATTGAAATCGATCTCAACCATTGATGAATTCCAGGAAAGTCTATTTAAGAGACCGTCATCTCTTCATTTTGAAAGGTTGAATCAGAATTTGCATCGAATTGTTGCTAAAACTAATACTCACATTTGCTCACATTCAAATACGCAGAGATCAAGTTTGAGCAAAAGTTGACCAGATTTAACCACGGTTGACTTGAGTTGACTAGTTTCAAAATTTTTTTTGAAATAACTAAAAGAAATTATTTAACTAAATGGAGTACTTACTTAAAATTAATTAACCAAAGTTAGTTAATTAAATGAGAAGCCATTCTTAATTAATTAAATGAAGTTATTTAATTAAATAAAGAGTATTTAATTAAATAGAAAAAGTAATTATGAGAGCATATCTCATTTTATTAAATTAAAGTCCAAAAAAATCTCTCTTCAGTTCAAAAAAGGAAATTTTCAGTTCACTATTGTTCAAAAATGAGTTAAATCAGTTAACTCCTTTTTCTACCCAAATTGAATCAATTAACTCTTTATTTTACTCAAATTAAATCTGGTAACTCCCTTTAACTTGGAAATCTCCCTTTTATGACTGAACTTCACCTTTAATCCTGACCGTTGATTGAAATCGATCTCAACAATTGATAAATTCCAGGAAAGTCTATTTAAGAGACCCTCATCTCTTCATTTTGAAAGGTTGAATGAGAATTTGCATTGAATTGTTGCTGGAATTCATACTAACATTTGCTCATATTCACATACATAGAGATCAAGTTTGACAAAAAGTTGACCAGATTTAACCACGGTTGACTTGAGTTGACTAGTTTCGAAAAGAATTCTGAAATAATTAAATGAAATTATTTAATTAAATGGAGTAATTACTTCTAATTAATTAAAAAAAGTTATTTAATTAAATGAGAAGCCATTCCTAATTAATTAAATAAAGTTATTTAATTAAATAAGAAAAGTGTCTCTGATTAATTAAAGATTATTTAACTAAATAGAAAAAGTAATTATGAGAGCATATCTCATTTTATTAAATTAAATATCTCAACAAAATCGCTCTTCAGTTCAAAAAGAAAAATTTCCATTCACTATAGATCAAAAATGAGTTAAATCAGTTAACTCCTTTTTCTACTCAAATTGAATTAGTTAACTCGTTATTTTACTCAAATTAAATCTGTTTACTCCCTTTAATTTGGAAATTTTCCTTTATGACTGAACTTCAACTTTAATCCTGACCGTTGATTGAAATCGATCTCAACTGTTGACGAATTCTAGGAAAGTCTATTTAAGAAACCCTTAGCTCTTCATTTTGAAAGGTTGAATGAGAATTTGCGTCGAATTGTTGATGGAATTCATACTCACATTTGCTCATATTCACATACGTAGAGATCAAGTTTGACCAAAAGTTGACCAGATTTAACCACGGTTGATTTGAGTTGACTAGTTTCGAAAAGAATTTTGAAATAATTAAACGAAATTATTTAATTAAATGGAGTACATACTTCTAATTAATTAAATAAATTTATTTAATTATATGAGAAGCCATTCCTAATTAATTAAATAAAGTTATTTAATTAAATAAGAAAAGCATCTCTAATTAAATAAAGATTATTTAATTAAATAGAAAAAGTAATTATGAGAGCATATCTCATTTTATTAAATTAAATATCTCAACAAAATCTCTCTTGAGTTCAAAAAGGGAAATTTCCAGTTCCATATTGATCAAACATGAGTTATATCAGTTAACTCCTTTTTCTACTCATATTGAATCAGTTAACTCCTTATTTTACTCAAATTAAATCTGTTAACTCCCTTTAATTTGGAAATCTCCCTTTATGACTGAACTTCACTTTTAATCCTGTCCGTTGATTGAAATCGATCTCAACCGTTAATGAATTCTAGGAAAGTCTATTTAAAAGACCCTCATCTCTTCATTATGAAAGGTTGAATGAGAATTTGCATCGAATTATTGCTAGAATTCATACTCACATTTGCTTATATTCAATACGCAGAGATCAAGTTTGACCAAAAGTTGACCAGATGTAACCACGATTGACTTGAGTTGACTAGTTTCGAAAAGAATTTTGAAATAATTAAACGAAATTATTTAACTAAATGGAGTACTTAATTCTAATTAATTAAACAAATTTATTTAATTAAATGAGAAGCCTTTCCTAATTAATTAAATGAAGTTATTTAATTAAATAAGAAAAGTGTCTCTAATATATTAAAGATTATTTAATTAAATAGAAAAAGTAATTATGAGAGCATATCTCATTTTATTAAATTAAATATCTCAACAAAATCTCTCTTCATTTCAAAAAGGGAAATTTCTAGTTCACTATTGATAAAAAATGAGTCAAATCAGTTGACTCCTTTTTCTACTCAGATTGAATCAGTTAACTACTTATTTTACTCAAATTAAATCTGTTAACTCCCTTTAATTTGGAAATCTCACTTTATGATAGAACTTCACCTTTAATCCTGACCGTTGATTGAAATCAATCTCAACCGTTGATGAATTCTAGGAAAATCTATTTAAGAGACCCTCATCTCTTCATTGTGAAAGGTTGAATGAGAATTTGCATCAAATTGTTGATGGAATTCATACTCACATTTGCTCATATTCACATACGTAAAGATCAAGTTTGACCAAAAGTTGATTAGATTTAACAACGGTTGACTTGAGTTGACTAATTTCATATTTTTTTCTGAAATAATTAAACAAAATTATTTAATTAAATGGAGTACTTACTTCTAATTAATTAAACAAAGTTATTTAATTAAATGAGAAGCCATTCCTAATTAATTTAATGATGTTATTTAATTAAATAAGAAAACTGTCTCTAATTAATAAAAAACTATTTAATTAAATAGAAAAAGTAATTATGAGAGTATATCTCATTTTATTAAATTAAATATATCAACAAAATCTCTCTTCAGTTCAAAAAAGAAAATTTACAGTTCACTATTGATAAAAATAAGTTAAATCAGTTAACTCCTATTTCTACTCAAATTGAATCAGTTAACTCCTTATTTTACTTAAATTAAATCTGTTAACTCCCTTTATGACTGAACTTCACCTTTAATCCTGACCACTGATTGAAATCAATCTCAATTGTTGATGAATTCAAGGAAAGTCTATTTAAGAGACCCTCATCTCTTCATTTTGAAAGGTTAAATGAGGATTTGCATCGAATTGTTGCTGGAATTCATACTCACATTTGCTCATATTCACATACGCAAAGATCAAGTTTGACCAAAAGTTGACCAGATTTAACCACAGTTGACTTGAGTTGACTAGTTTCGAAAAAAAATTTGAAATAATTACACAAAATTATTTAATTAAATGAAGTGTTTGCTTATAATTAATTAAACAAAGTTATTTAATTAAATGAGAAGCCATTCTTAATTAATTAAATGAAGTTATTTAATTAAATAAGAAAAGTGTCTCTAATTAATTAAAGATTACTCAATTAAATAGAAAAAGTAATTATGAGAGCATATCTCATTTTATTAAATTAAATATCTCAACAAAATCTCTCTTCAGTTCAAAAAGGAAAATTTCCAGTTCACTATTGATCAAAAATGAGTTAGATTAATTAACTCCTTTTTCTACTCAAATTGAATCAGTTAACTCTTTATTTTACTCAAATTAAATCTGTTAACTCCCTTTAATTTGGAAATCTCCCTTTATGACTGAACTTCACCTTTAATCCTGACCGCTGATTGAAATCGATCTCAACCATTGATGAATTGTAGGAAAGTCTATTTAAGAGATCCTCATCTCTTCATTTTGAAAGGTTGAATGAGAATTTGCATCGAATTGTTGCTGGAAGTCATACTCACATTTACTCATATTCACATATGTAAAGATCATGTTTGACCAAAAGTTGACCAAATTTAACCACGGTTGACTTGAGTTGACTAGTTTTAAAAAAAATTTGAAATAATTAAACAAGATTATTTAATTAAATGGAGTACTTACTTCTAATTAATTAAACAAAGTTATTTAATTAAATGAGAAGCCATTCTTAATTAATTAAGTGAAGTTATTTAATTAAATAAGAAAAGTGTTTCTAATTAATTAAAGATTACTTAATTAAATAGAAAAAGTAATTATGAGAGCATATCTCATTTTATTAAATTAAATATTTCTACAAAATCTCTTTTCAATTCAAAAAGGAAAATTTCCAGTTCATTATTGATCAAAAATGGGTTAAATCAGTTAACTCCTTTTTCTACTCAAATTGAATCAGTTAACTCTTTATTTTACTCAAATTAAATCTGTTAACTCCCTTTAATTTGGAAATCTCCCTTTATGACTGAACTTCACCTTTAATCCTGACCGTTAATTGAAATTGATCTCAACCGTGTATAAATTCTAGGAAAGTCTATTTAAGAGATCCTCATGTCTTCATTTTGAAAGGTTGAATGAAAATTTGCATCAAATTGTTGCTGGAATTCATACTCACATTTTCTCATATTCACAGGTGCAAAGATCAAGTTTGACCAAAAATTGACCAGATTTAACCACGGTTGACTTGAGTTGACTAGTTTCGAAAAGAATTTTGAAATAATTAAACAAAATTATTTAATTAAATGGAGTACTTACTTCTAATTAATTAAACAAAGTTATTTAATTAAATGAGAAGTCATTCTTAATTAATTAAATAAGAAAAGTGTCTCTAATTAATTAAAGATTACTTAATTAAATAGAAAAAGTAATTATGAGAGCATATCTCATTTTATTAAATTAAATATCTCAACAAAATCTCTTTTCAGTTCAAAAAGGGAAATTTTTAGTTCACTATTGATAAAAAATGAGTTAAATCAGTTAACTCCTTTTTCTTATCAAATTGAATCAGTTAACTCCTTATTTTACTCAAATTAAATCTGTTAACTCCTTTTAATTTGGAAATCTTCCTTTATGACTGAACTTCACCTTTAATCCTGACCGTTGCTTGAAATCGATCTCAACCGTTGATGAATTGTAATGCCTCGCCAAGGGATCCAAAGAATTTCACTAAGTTTGTCAAACAATTTTTTTCTTTTAAACATGAAAGTAAAACGATTCATAACATTTGCAAAAGTAATAGTATCATCCAACTGAAAGTAAACATAACATGATAGACTACATTCTTTAAAGATCTCTTAACGTTGAATCACATCTAATCATAACTATTCATCTAACATCACATCCTTATGAAATAACAATGATACATCCAATGTTCCTAAACAATATACAAGTGTCCTTTTAGAATTTACATTTTAGATTATTCAATCATCCTCTGTACATGTCACAGGATATGAAAAGCTTGAAAGAATAAACATCCATATAATTAAAGTACATCATCATCCAATACTAATCCATGATGCAATTAAAATAAATGAAACCACATATCATACATGATACATCATCACAAAAGATATAAACATCCATCATAAAAGATAACCATATATCACAAAACATAACTAACTAAGTGCATAGTTCCTCCCAACCATAAGTAGCATCATTAGACCATCGTGGATCCTAGCCATCCCTCCGTGCATAACATTTCAAAGCACCGAAGAAATCATCGGTATTATCATAGTAGGAATGTCACTCCTAAAACATCTTACTAACATGTAAAGTAAAGCATAGGATACCATCATTTAACATATGCAAATCATCAATATAAGAAACATACCAGTAAATACATCCATCATAAGGTATATCATCTATCATAATGATACAAGAACAAAATAAAGATAAATACCAACCAAGAATACTCCAGCCACGGTGTCTTGGATGGATCTCAAATGATAAGAGTGGAAAAACACTACCACCCGACCGCGTGGAACCTAAGTGGTCCACTCCCACCATGCTGAGGAGATAATCTTAAGTCTCAAACAGGATATCAATTCACAAAGCACAAATCTCTAATAGTCCAAGAATCGTAAAAGTATACTACTCAAAGGTTCCAAGACATATAAAATCGACATCTAATTCTCAGAGGCACAACAATGACATGTAGGAAACCTACTATGCAAGCGAAAAAGTGTCATCGCATTTATCACGTACAAGTTACCCTAGCAGTTAGCTAAACTCCACGGATCCATACTGATCTCATGCGACTACTAGTATCCTCTCATACTGATGAGGCATACTACGAAATGCATGGTCACAACCATGCGTCTCACTACTCCCATCCTAGCCTGTATAAGCCCTCAAGGCATGGGCGAGAACATCAAAATAATTATTTTTTTAGGTTCATTTAATCTCCATTTAGTGTGTAAATGTTATCACTTATTAACAAAACTTACAATGAGTTACCCTGGCAGCCACTTAAGGCCCCGGCCCCCATTGCAAGCCACTTCCCGACACTACAAGTAGATTACCTACCCTTATCTCATGGAATCATAAATTTCAAAATCAAAAAAGATAATCCATAATAAAATCATCAAATATGCATAAAAGCATCAAATATTCATAATAAGAATCATCAAATCTCCAAGATAAGAATCATCAAATCTCCATGAGCATCTAGAAAAATGTCTAGAAAAAATCATGACCACAACAGTTCTCTATTGGAAACTGAAGGCATCACTGATAATCATAAGTATCCATTAGTTCTCAATAACTAAAATATACCTCAAGATAAATCACAATATCCATTGGTTTTCAACAAGCAACCAAGAATATCTCAAAATCATACTGATCGAAGACTCCAAAATGGTTGAGTCAAATATGTCACAACATGACATCATCAAGAAATAAATTCACATTTTAGTCTCATCATGGTGACTAGAAAATAATCCAAGGATAACTGATCGATGACTCAAAAATAATGGTTAAGTCCAATGTTTCATATATAAGAATCTCAACTATAACAATGAGTAATCACATCCAATACATAGAGCATTTCATCACATAACTATGGTTGGACTTATAAAGATCGAGACCAAATAAGATCAACATGCTATCATATCTCATAACCCCCGAGCCTCTGGTAACAACCTAGGACTGGTCAACACTAGTCAACCCAACACCCAAAACAAGAAGCATATAGAATACACGATACAAACACATGTTTTGGTTTACTAAATTCACATAGTTGAATAATGTGTAGGGGTTTCCTGTTTTCTATTTGCAAGTATACCTCAAGTGTATTTAAATTTTGTCATTTGACCTACAAGTCAACCCATTTGTTCTCCGATAGCATTATCCTTCTATTATTAAGAATTACATTCTAAGAATAACTTAAGGATAAATATTTACTCCCTAAACTGATCATCACTGACTTTTAATTAAATTGTTCTCTTCATTTAATTAAGATCAATATTAGTAATTAAATAACTTTTCAACTTTTCAAGGATCATTATTCATTATAAGAACCAATCACTAGTCTACAAATAAGAAGAATATAACTTTATTAAAATGATCAATTAAATCAATCAATTAATATAGGTTCACAATCCATGACCTTTTATCATTCTAATAATTCTCAATTAAGTCTTTAGCCATTTAATTTAATCGTTACAACTAATAACCATATAATATCTAAAGTCTTTATTCAAGTCATAAGACTTACCAACTTTTGATACCAATATTTTAACAATCTTGTTTAAGAATTATATCAATTAAATCTCTATTACATAACATAATTATTAATTAAATCCAATTAACTCTAGTTAATTGAGTTAATTAATAACTTCACAACTAAACCATCAACCCAATGAATATTAGTTGACTAATAACTAACTATAATTTGTATGTTAAAAGTCAACTATAACTCATATCTCTAATACTCATATTAATAGTTCAATAACGGCTTGTTATTATTTAATAGCAAGTTATAGAAAATCTATAATGACCACATTCGTCAACATTCCCTTGACAAATTCATATTATTATTAATTATTTCAAATAAGGCTCTATCGCACAACTTAATAATATCAATCAATTATAATCCAAATCCAAAAATTAATATCTTTTACCAAACTTTAATCATCAAATAATCTCCTCTAGATTAACTCTAATCGAACTTATTGATAATTATTTAAACCATTATTTATTTATAGTTTGTTAGACCCAACAAACATTAATAAATAATAAACTCATCAAACTATTATTTTCATAAATCTCATTAGTTAATGTTTGACTAACTCTTAACACCATTAAGGTATTCAAACGTATTAACAATTAATATAATAATTCAATCTTAATCCAATATCATTTAGAGTTTCTAAATTTAAATCAACATAATATAAATTATCATCTTACAATTATTTAATCAATATTAAAATCAACCATTAGACTCTATTTTCTAATTATTCTAATAATATTTTGTCTATATAAACGTTGTTTAAAAAAGATCCCTATTACAAACCAATAAGACTCATTGTAGATTTTAAGATGAATAATCTTCAAATTCTTAAAATTATCATCTTCATTAAACAAATCTAAAATTGCTTAATATATATTAAATAGTATTCAATATACATTATAAAATGTTCACTATATAAACTATATTAAAATCTCTTTTCTTTTAATTTTCTCTCATTTAAAAATTCATTTACTTAGATTGACTAATAATTAATTATACTTCTTCTACTATTAACTAATCCTAATTAAATTTGATTTAATTAGATTAGATAATAAACCATATAAAACTAATGCATATTAATAAGATTCTACTAAGAGAAGATTACAATAATATCTTTAATTCATTCCATGTATTAATATATTATTTTTGTGAAGTTTAAGCATAAAGAACTCTTGGTTATGGGAAATGAAAAAATATCTGTCCTTGAATAAAACAGTCCCAGTATGATGGCCATATCTCCCTAATGAACTGTTGGCTCGGGCTGAAATTGAAACATGTTAGAGAGGGTCAAGTTGTGCCAATTTTGACTGGAGTGATCGAACAAATTCGATCTCGATAAAAAGTTATGAATGACTGAGTTCGGGTCTATCCAAGGGGCAGCAACAGGACAATTTGTGAAGAATTAAGAATTTCCTCTTAAAAGGTAATTGTTCTCTAAATTTATCCAATAATTTCACTAATGGATTTGGCCATAAATCTTGAAACCATTTTCAAATCTATCTCAATTTGATTCTAATTCGAACTCAAACCCATTTAGATATATTTCTTCCTTAATTGGATCAAGAGTTTTTCTATTATTTTCTACTCAACCAACAAAATATCTAGATTCCAATTTAATTGTAGATTCAATCACAAAGAGTATTCAGACACATAAAATAGACATGATGAAGATAGGAAGAGAAATAGTGCAAAGAGAATATGCGAATATCACGAGTGCACTTGGACACTGATGCTAATCCGCGATGCCTCAGAAGTCCATAGAAAATCTCTTCCTTCTCTATCATTCGAAATTCCTCCAAGATCCAAGCCAACCAAATCTTCCAAGTGACTACAAGTGCTAGAAGAAGCATAAGAATATGTAGAAACATATGAGCATGTAGAAGCATATGAGCTTCTCAAATTTATGTAAGCTTTGAAGCTTCCATTTTAGCTTGAAACTTGTAGCTTCCATTAAGCTTTCATTTAAGCTTGTCCAAACACACTAGGAGAGACTCTATTTAAAGGCCTCTAAGATGCATCTAGAGTGTCTCTAGAAACAACTATAAGATAAGAATGACAACCAAGCATGGGCCTTCTCCAACCTTCTAGATGAGTCTTAAGGTTGTAGACACCATGTGCTCAAATAAAATGCTAACTTCTAAGTGTAGACAACTTATGCAATCTTAGAGTGCAAACTTCTTTGTTGTCTACATGACAACTCTCAAGAATTTACCAACTCCTATGTGAGCAAATATTAAAATAATGTACAATAATTAATATAATATTTACTTTACTCTTTTAAATTTAATTTATTTATTTATTAAATCTCATACACTAACTTTAATAATTCCACTTTTCAATCTTAATATATTTATATTTTAATCACATAAAATTTAGAATCTTTTATTAATTTAAATATATTTTTCACTTTTAAATTTTATTTTTCAAAACTTAATTGCTAAAATATTTATTTATTTTAATAATAATATTATTTAGTCATTTATTTAAAAATGAACTCCAAATATATTATTATTAAAATAAATATTGTCACATTCCAAATTTAAACTTTTAACTTTTATTTTCAAATTTAATTATTTTATTTAATTAATTTCTCAATTAATTAAATAAAATAAATATTAAAATACCATATTAATTTTTCATTTAATTAAACTATTAATTAAATGTTTTAATTAGGCTTAATTAATAGAAAATACATCAAAGACTCACAAGGTAAAAATATGAAAATTCATCATAGCCAAAATACATACAAAATCAAACCAAGGGTTTTAAATCACGAATTACGTCATCTGACGCATTCGGAGGGTACTCAACTCGGATACTTGTCCTAATTTTTTAATTAGGACAAATGGCTTAAAAGGTTGGGATTTGGACTTGAGAATTTATCTCCCCTCTCTTATCATTGAGATAATGTGATAGGGTACGCTCATCCTGGCAATTCAAGGAAGTCGATACCTAATACCTGTAACCTGCATAAAAAACCACACATGTACAAGCACAATATATACTAAACTAAATAGGCAATGACAAGAAGTGGTGCATCTTGTAGATCTCGACTAGCAGGTGACTATGACTCCCTTCCTTAACCATATCAGACACGTCATACAAAAGTAAACACGCAAAATAAACACGCACACCATACACATGCAAGTATGGGGTAAGTATCCATAAGAAAATACATATGATAATAAACCATCTAACTAATCATCATTAATAGCTGCAAACACTAAAAATAATCATCATGCATACATGAAATGCAAAATCTAAGTGATCTCATCACATAATAAACTGAATCCATAGCACAATATCTGATAATCTCAAAAGAATGCTGCTAACCAACAACATAAAAATAGCTATAAAAGAGTTAACTGACGGTAACAAAATGCGAACTAGGGGCAGGCACTGCATGAATTCCAAGAAAGTCTATTTAAGAGAACCTCATCTCTTCATTTTGAAAGGTTGAATGAGAATTTGCATTGAATTGTTGCTGAAATTCATACTCACATTTGCTCATATTCACATACGCAAAGATCAAGTTTGACCAAAAGTTGACCAGATTTAACCACGGTTGACTTGAGTTGACTAGTTTCAAAAAAAAATTTAAAATAATTAAATGAAATTATTTAATTAAATGGAGTACTTACTTCTAATTAATTAAACAAAGTTATTTAATTAAATGAGAAGACATTCCTTATTAATTAAATGAAGTTATTTAATTAAATAAGAAAAGTGTCTCCAATTAATTCAAGATTACTTAATTAAATAGAAAAAGTAATTATGAGTGCATATCTCATTTTATTAAATTAAATCTCAACAAAATCTCTCTTCAGTTCAAAAAGGGAAATTTCCAGTTCACTATTGATCAAAAATGATTAAATTAGTTAACTCCTTTTTCTACTCAAATTGAATCAGTTAACTCCTTATTTTACTCGAATTAAATCTGTTAACTCCCTTTAATTTGGAAATCTCCCTTTATGACTGAACTTTGCCTTTAATCCTGACCGCTGAATTAAATCGATCTCAACCGTTGATGAATTCCAGGAAGGTCTATTTAAGAGACCCTCATCTCTTCATTTTGAAAGGTTGAATGAGAATTTCAATCAAATTGTTGCTAGAATTCATACTCACATTTGCTCGTATTCACATACACAAAGATCAAGTTTGACCAAAAGTTGACCAGATTTAACCACGGTTGACTTGAGTTGACTAGTTTCGAATTTTTTTTGAAATAATTCAACGAAATTATTTAATTAAATGAAGTACTTACTTCTAATTAATTAAACAAAGTTATTTAATTAAATGAAAAGCCATTCTCAATTAATTAAATGAAGTTATTTAATTAAATAAAAAAAGCGTCTCTAATTAATTAAAGATTATTTAATTAAATAGAAAAAGTAATTATGAGAGCATATCTCATTTTATTAAATTAAATATCTCAACAAAATCTCTATTCAGTTCAAAAAGGGAAATTTCTAGTTCACTATTGATCAAAAATGAGTTAAATGAGTTAACTCCTTTTTCTATTCAAATTGAATCAGTTAACTCCTTATTTTACTCAAATTAAATCTGTTAACTTCCTTTAATTTGGAAATCTCTCTTTATGACTGAACTTCACCTTTAATCGTGACCGCTGATTGAAATCAATCTCAATGTTGATGAATTCCAATAAAGTCTATTTAAGAGACCCTCATCTCTTCATTTTGAAAAGTTGAATGAGAATTTGCATCGAATTGTTGCTGGAATTCATACTCACATTTGCTCATATTCACATATGCAAAGATCAAGTTTGACCAAAAGTTGACCAGATTTAACCACGGTTGACTTGAGTTGACTAGTTTCAAAAAGAATTTTAAAATAATTAAACCAAATTATTTAATTAAATGGAGTACTTACTTCTAATTAGTTAAACAAAGTTATTTAATTAAATGAGAAGCCATTCCTAATTAATTAAATGAAGTTATTTAATTAAATACGAAAAGTGTCTCTAATTAATTAAAGATTATTAAATTAAATAGAAAAAGTAATTATGAGAGCATATCTCATTTTATTAAATTAAATATCTCAACAAATTCTCTATTCAGTTCAAAAACGGAAATCTCCAGTTCACTATTGATCAAAAATAAGTTAAACCAGTTAACTCCTTTTTCTACTCAAATTGAATCAGTTAACTCCTTATTTTACTCAAATTAAATCTGTTAACTCTTTTTAATTTGGAAATCTCTCTTTATGACTGAACTTCACATTTAATCCTGACCGCTGATTAAAATCGATCTCAACCGTTGATGAATTCTAGGAAAGTCTATTTAACAGACCCTCATATCTTCATTTTGAAAGGTTGAATGAGAATTTGCATCGAATTGTTGTTGGAATTCATACTCACATTTGCTCATATTCACATACACAAAGATCAAGTTTGACCAAAAGTTGACCAGATTTAACCACGGTTGACTTGAGTTGACTAGTTTTGAAAAGAATTTTGAAATAATTAAACAAAATTATTTAATTAAATGAAGTACTTACTTCTAATTAATTAAACAAAGTTATTTAATTAAATGAGAAGCCATTCCTAATTAATTAAATGAAGTTATTTAATTGAATAAGAAAAGTGTCTCTAATAAATTAAAGATTATTTAATTAAATAAAAAAAGTAATTATGAGAGCATATCTCATTTTATAAAATAAAATATCTCAACAAAATCTCTTTTAAGTTCAAAAAGGGAAATTTCTAATTCACTATAGAGCAAAAATGAGTTAACTCCTTTTTCTACTCAAATTAAATCAGTTAACTCCTCATTTTACTCAAATTAAATATGTTAACTCCCTTTAATTTGGAAATCTCCTTTTATGACTGAACTTCCCCTTTAATCCTGACCACTGATTGAAATCGATCTCAACCGTTGTTGAATTCTAGAAAAGTCTATTTAAGAGACCCTCATCTGTTCGATTTAAAAGTTTGAATAAAAATTTGCGTCAACTTGTTGCAAGAATTCATACTCACATTTGCTCATATTCACATAAGCAAAGATCAAGTTTGACCCAAAGTTGATCAAATTTAACCACGGTTGACTTGAGATGACTAGTTTCAAAAAGAAATTTAAAATAATTTGAAAAAATTTGAAGAAATTATTTAATTAAATGGAGTACTTACTTCTAATTAATTAAAAAAATTTATTTAATTAAATGAGAAGCCATTACTAATTAATTAAATGGAGTTATTTAATTAAATCAGAAAAGTGTCTCTAATTAATTAAAGATTATTTAATTAAATAGAAAAAGTAATTATGAGAGCATATCTCATTTTATTAAATTAAATATTTCAACAAAATTTCTCTTCAGTTCAAAAAGGGAAATTTCCAATTCACTATTGATAAAAAATGACTTAAATCAGTTAACTCCTTTTTCTACTCAAATTGAATTAGTTAACTCTTTAAATTACTCAAATTAAATCTGTTAACTCCCTTTAATTTGAAAATCCTCCTTTATGACTGAACTTCACCTTTAATCCTGATCGCTGATTGAAATCGATCTCAACCATTGATGAATTCCACGAAAGTCTATTTAAGAGACTCTCATCACTTCATTTTGAAAGGTTGAATAAGAATTTGCATCGAATTGTTGCTGGAATTTATGCTCACATTTGCTCATATTCACATACGCAAAGATCAAGTTTGACCAAAATTTGACCAAATTTAACCACGATTGACTTGAGTTGACTAGTTTCAAAAAGAATTTTGAAATAATTAATTTAAATTATTTATTTAAATAGAGTACTTACTTCTAATTAATTAAACAAAGTTATTTAATCAAATAAGAAGCCATTCCTTATTAATTAAATGAAGTTATTTAATTAAATAAGAAAAGTGTCTCTAATTAATTAAAGATTATTTAATTAAATAGAAAAAGTAATTATGAGAGCATATCTCATTTTATTAAATTAAATATCTTAACAAAATCTCTCTTGAGTTCAAAAATGGAAATTTTTAGTTCACTATTGATAAAAAATGAGTTAAATCAGTTAACTCCTTTTTCTACTCAAATTGAACCAGTTAACTCCTTATTTTACTCAAATTAAATCTGTTAACTCCCTTTAATTTGGAAATCTGCCTTTATGACTGAACTTCACCTTTAATACTGACCGTTGATTGAAATCGATCTCAACCATTGATGAATTCTAGGAAAGTCTATTTAAGAGACCCTCATCTCTTCATTATGAAAGTTTGAATGAGAATTTGCATCGAATTGTTGCTAGAATTCATACTCACATTTGCTCAAATTCAAATACGCAGAGATCGAGTTTAACCAAAAGTTGACCAGATTTAACCACGATTGACTTGAGTTGACTAGCTTCGAAAAGAATTTTGAAATAATTAAACGAAATTATTTAATTAAATGGAGTACTTACTCCTAATTAATTAAACAAGGTTATTTAATTAAATGAGAAGCCATTCCTAATTAATTAAATGAAGTTATTTAATTAAATAAGAAAAGTGTCTCTAATTAATTAAAGATTATTTAATTAAATAGAAAAAGTAATTATGAGAGCATATCTCATTTTATTAAATTAAATATCTCAACAAAATCACTCTTCAGTTCAAAAAGTGAAATTTCTACTTCACTATTGATAAAAAATGAGTTAAATCAGATAACTCATTTTTCTACTCAAATACAATAAGTTAACTCCTTATTTTACTCAAATTAAATCTGTTAACTCCCTTTAATTTGGAAATCCTCCTTTATGACTGAACTTCACCTTTAATCTTGACCTTTGATTGAAATTGATCTCGACCGTTGATGAATTCCAAGAAAGTCTATTTAGGAGACTGTCATCTCTTCATTTTGAAAGGTTGAATTAGAATTTGCATCAAATTGTTGCTAAAATTCATAGTCACATTTGCTCATATTCAAATATGAAGAGATCAAATTTGAGCAAAATTTGACCAGATTTAACCACGGTTGACTTGAGTTGACTAGTTTCGAAAAAAATTTGAAATAACTAAATGAAATTATTTAATTAAATGGAGTACTTACTTAAAATTAATTAACCAAAGTTAGTTAATTAAATGAGAAGCCATTCCTAATTAATTAAATGAAGTTATTTAATTAAATAAAGAGTATTTAATTAAATAGAAAAAGTAATTATGAGAGCATCTCTCGTTTTATTAAATTAAAGTCCAAAAAAATCTCTCTTCAGTTCAAAAAAGGAAATTTTCAATTTCACTATTGTTCGAAAATGAGTTAAATTAGTTAACTCCTTTTTCTACCCAAATTGAATCAGTTAACTCTTTATTTTACTGAAATTAAATCTGGTAACTCGCTTTAACTTGGAAATCTCCCTTTATGATTGAACTTCACCTTTAATCCTGACCGTTGATTGAAATCGATCTCAACCATTGATAAATTCCAAAAAAGTCTATTTAAGAGACCCTCATCTCTTCATTTTGAAAGGTTGAATGAGAATTTGCATCGAACTGTTGCTGGAATTCATACTGACATTTGCCCATATTCACATACGCAAAGATCAAGTTTGACAAAAAGTTGACCAGATTTAACCACGGTTGACTTGAGTTGACTAGTTTCGAAAAGAATTCTGAAATAATTAAATGAAATTATTTAATTAAATGGAGTAATTACTTCTAATTAATTAAACAAAGTTATTTAATTAAATGAGAAGCCATTCCTAATTAATTAAATAAAGTTATTTAATTAAATAAGAAGTGTCTCTAATTAATTAAAGACTATTTAACTAAATAGAAAAAGTAATTATGAGAGCATATCTCATTTTATTAAATTAAATATCTCAACAAAATCTCTCTTCAGTTCAAAAAGAAAAATTTCCATTCACTATAGATCAAAAATGAGTTAAATCAGTTAACTCCATTTTCTACTCAAATTGAATCAGTTAACTCGTTATTTTACTCATATTAAATCTGTTAACTCCCTTTAATTTGGAAATTTTCCTTTATGACTGAACTTCAACTTTAATCCTGACCGTTGATTGAAATCTATCTCAACTCTTGATGAATTCTAGGAAAGTCTATTTAAGAAACCCTTAGCTCTTCATTTTGAAAAGTTGAATGAGAATTTGCATCGAATTGTTGTTGTAATTCATACTCACATTTGCTCATATTCACATATGCAGAGATCAAGTTTGACAAAAAGTTGACAAGATTTAACTACGGTTGATTTGAGTTGACTAGTTTCGAAATTTTTTTTGAAATAATCAAACGAATTTATTTAATTAAATGGAGTACTTACTTCTAATTAATTAAACAAAGTTATTTAATTAAATGAGAAGTCATTCCTAATTACTTAAATAAAGTTATTTAATTAAATAAGAAAAGCGTCTCTAATTAAATAAAGATTATTTAATTAAATAGAAAAAGTAATTATGAGAGCATATCTCATTTTATTAAATTAAATATCTCAACAAAATCTCTCTTGAGTTCAAAAAGGGAAATTTCCAGTTCAATATTGATCAACAATGAGTTAAATCAGTTAACTTCTTTTTCTACTCATATTGAATCAGTTAACTCTTTATTTTACTCAAATTAAATATGTTAACTCCCTTTAATTTGAAAATCTTCCTTTATGACTGAACTTCACTTTTAATCCTGACCGTTGATTGAAATCGATCTCAACCATTGATAAATTCTACGAAAGTCTATTTAAGAGACCCTCATCTCTTCATTATGAAAGGTTGAATGAGAATTTGCATCGAATTATTGCTAGAATCCATGCTCACATTTGCTCATATTCAATATGTAGAGATCAAGTTTGACCAAAAGTTGACCAGATGTAACCACGATTGACTTGAGTTGACTAGTTTCGAAAAGAATTTTGAAATAATTAAACAAAATTATTTAACGAAATGGAGTACTTACTTCTAATTAATTAAACAAATTTATTTAATTAAATGAGAAGCCTTTCTTAATTAATTAAATGAAGTTATTTAATTAAATAAGAAAAGTGTCTCTAATTAATTAAAGATTATTTAATTAAATAGAAAAAGTAATTATGAGAGCATATCTCATTTTATTAAATTAAATATCTCAACAAAATCTCTCGAGTTCAAAAAGGGAAATTTCCAGTTCACTATTGACCAAAAATGAGTTAAATCAGTTAACTCCTTTTTCTACTCAAATGGAATCAGTTAACTCCTTATTTTACTTAAATTAAATCTGTTAACTCCCTTTAATTTGGAGATCTCCTTTTATGACTAACCTTCACCTTTAATCCTGATCGTTGATTGAAATCGATCTCAACCGTTGATGAATTTTAGGAAAGTCTATTTAAGAGAGCCTCACCTCTTCATTATGAAAGGTTGAATGAGAATTTGCATCGAATTATTGCTAGAATTCATACACACATTTGCTCATATTCAAATACGCAGAGATCAAATTTGACCAAAAGTTAACCAGATTTAACCACGATTGACTTGAGTTGACTAGTTTCGAAAAGAATTTTAAAACAATTAAACGAAATTATTTAATTAAAATGAGTACTTACTTCTAATTAATTAAACAAAGTTATTTAATTAAATGAGAAGCCATTCCTAATTAATTAAATGAAGTTATTTAATTAAATAAAAAAAGTGTCTCTAATTAATTACAGATTATTTAATTAAATAGAAAAAGTAACTATGAGAGCATATCTCATTTTATTAATCCTGAGCGTTGATTGAAATCGATTTCAATCGTTGATGAATTCCATGAAAGTCTATTTAAGAGACCCTCATCTTTTCATTTTGAAAGGTTGAATGAGAATTTACATCGAATTGTTGCTGAAATTCACACTCACATTTGTTCATATTTACATACGCAGAGATCAAGTTTGACCAAAAGTTGACCAGATTTAACCACAGTTGACTTGAGTTAACTAGTTTCGAATTTTTTTTTGAAATAATTAAATGAAATTATTTAATTAAATGGAGTACATAATTCGAAGTAATTAAACAAAGTTATTTATTTAAAGTAGAAGCCATTCCTAATTAATTAAATGAAGTTATTTAATTAAATAAAGATTATTTAATTAAATGGAAAAAGTAATTATAAGAGCATATCTCATTTTATTAAATTAAATATCTCAACAAAATCTCTCTTTAGTTCAAAAAAGGAAATTTCAAATTCACTATTGATAAAAAATGAGTTAAATCAGTTAACTCCTTTTTTTACTCAAATTGAATCAGTTAACTCCTTGTTTTACTCAAATTAAATCTGTTAACTCACTTTAATTTGAAAATCTCCCTTTATGACTGAACATACGCAAAGATTAAGTTTGACCAAAAGTTGACTAGATTTAACCACGGTTGACTTGAGTTGACTAATTTCGAAAAGAATTTTGAAATAATTAAACAAAATTATTTAATTAAATGGAGTACTTACTTCTAATTAATTAAACAAAGTTATTTAATTAAATGAAAAGCCATTCCTAATTAATTAAATGAAGTTATTTAATTAAATAAAAAAAGTGTCTCTAATTAATTAAAGATTATTTAATTAAATAGAAAAAGTAATTATGAGAGTATATCTCATTTTATTAAATTAAATATCTCAACAAAATCTCTCTTGAGTTCAAAAAGGGAAATTTCCAGTTCACCATTAATCAAAAATGAGTTAAATGAGTTAACTCCTTTTTCTACTCAAATTGAATCAGTTAACACCTTATTTTACTCAAATTAAATCTGTTAACTCCCTTTAATTTGAAAATCTCCTTTTATGACTGAACTTCACTTTTAATCCTAAACATTGATTAAAATCGATCTCAACAGTTGATGAATTATAAGAAAGTCTATTTAAGTGACCCTCATTTCTTCATTTTGAAAGGTTGAATGAGAATTTGCATCAAATTGTTGATGGAATCCATACTCACATTTGCTCATATTCACATACGCAGAGATCAAGTTTGACCAAAAGCTGACCAGATTTAACCATGGTTGACTTGAGTTGACTAGTTTCGAAATTTTTTTTGAAATAATTAAACTAAATTATTTAATCAAATGGAGTACTTCGTTCTTATTAATTAAACAAAGTTATTTAATTAAATGAGAAGCCATTCCTAATTAATTAAATGAAGTTATTTAATTAAATAAGAAAAGTGTCTCTAATTAATTAAAGATTATTTAATTAAATAGAAAAAGTAATTATCAGAGCATATCTCATTTTATTAAATTAAATATCTCAACAAAATCTCTCTTGTAGTGCCTACCCTCGTTCATGAGTTCAATGAGTTAAATGAGTTCAATGAGTTAAAATATCTCACTATTGATCGAAAATGAGTTCAATGAGTTAACTCCTTCTTTTACTCAAATTGAATAAGTTAACTCTTTATTTTACTCAAATTAAATCGGTTAACTCCCCTTAATTTGGAAATCTCCCTTTATGATTGAACTTCACCTTTAATCCTGACCGATGATTGAAATCGATCTCAACCGTTGATGAATTCCAAGAAAGTATATTTAAGAGACCATTATCTCTTCATTTTGAAAGGTTGAATGAGAATTTGTATCGAATTGTTGCTGGAATTCATACTCACATTTTCTCATATTCACATACGCAAAGATCAAGTTTGACCAAAAGTTGACTAGATTTAACCACGGTTGACTTGAGTTGACTAATTTCGAAAAAGATTTTGAAATAATTGAACTAAATTATTTAATTAAATGGAGTACTTACTTCTAATTAATTAAACAAAGTTATTTAATTAAATGAGAAGCCATTCCTAATTAATTAAATGAAGTTATTTAATTAAATAAGAAAAGTGTCTCTAATTAATAAAAGATTATTTAATTAAGTAGAAAAAGTAATTAGGAGAGCATATCTCATTTTATTAAATTAAATATCTCAACAAAATCTCTCTTCAGTTCAAAAAGAGAAATTTCCAGTTCACTATTGATAAAAAATGAGTTAAATCAGTTGACTCCTTTTTCTACTCAGACTGAATCAGTTAACTCCTTATTTTACTCATATTAAATTTGTTAACTCCCTTTAATTTGGAAATCTCACTTTATGATAGAACTTCACCTTTAATCCTAACCATTGATTGAAATCAATCTCAACCGTTGATGAATTCTAGGAAAATCTATTTAAGAGACCCTCGTCTCTTCATTTTGAAAGGTTGAATGAAAATTTGCATCAAATTGTTGCTGGAATTCATACTCACATTTGCTCATATTCACATACGCAAAGATCAAGTTTGACCAAAAGTTGATTAGATTTAACCACGGTTGACTTGAGTTGACTAGTTTCAAATTTTTTTTTGAAATAATTAAACGAAATTCATTAATTAAATGGAGTACTTACTTCTAATTAATTAAACAAAGTTATTTAATTAAATGAGAAGCCATTCCTAATTAATTTAATAAAGTTATTTAATTAAATAAGAAAACTGTCTCTAATTAATAAAAGATTATTTAATTAAATAGAAAAAGTAATTATGAGAGCATATCTCATTTTATTAAATTAAATATCTCAACAAAATCTCTCTTCAGTTCAAAAAGGGAAATTTCCAGTTGACTATTGATAAAAAGTTAGTTAAATGAGTTAACTCTTTCTTCTACTCAAATTGAATCAGTTAACTCCTTATTTTACTCAAATTAAATCTGTTAACTCCTTTTATGACTGAACTTCATGTTTAATCCTGACCACTGATTGAAATCAATCTCAATTGTTGATGAATTCCATGAAAGTCTATTTAAGAGACCCTCATCTCTTCATTTTGACCAGATTTTACTACGGTTGACTTGTTTCGAAAACAATTTTCAAATAATTAAATAAAATTATTTAATTAAATGAAGTACTTACTTATGAAATCTCCCTTTATGACTGAACTTCACCTTTAATCCTTACCGTTGATTGAAATCGATTTCAACCGTTGATGAATTATAAGAAAGTCTATTTAACAGACCCTCATCTCTTCATTTTGAAAGGTTGAATGAGAATTTGCATCGAATTTTTGCTGGAATTCATACTCACATTTTCTCATATTCACATACGCAAAGATCAAGTTTGACCAAAAGTTGACCAAATTTAACCACGGTTGACTTGAGTTGACTAGTTTTGAATAAAAATTTAAATAATTAAACGAAATTATTTAATTAAATGGAGTACTTATGCCTAATTAATTTTAAAAATATATTTAATTAAATGAGAAGCCATTTATAATTAATTAAATGAGGTTATTTAATTAAATAGGAAAAGTATCTCTAATTAATTAAAGATTATTTAATTAAATAGAAAAAGTAATTATGTGTGCATATCTCATTTTATTAAATTATATATCTCAACAAAATCTCTCTTCAGTTGAAAAAGGAAAATTTTCAGTTCACTATTAATCAAAAATGAGCTAAATGAGTTAACTCCTTTTTTTACTCAAATTGAATCAGTTAACTCCTTATTTTACTCGAATTAAATTTGTTAACTCCCTTTAATTTGGAAATCTTCGTTTATGATTGAACTTCACCTTTAATCCTGACCGCTGATTGAAATCGATCTCAACCGTTGATGAATTCCAGTAAAGTCTATTTAAGAAACCCTCATCTCTTCATTTTGAAAGGTTGAATGAGAATTTGCATTAAATTGTTGCTGGAATTCATACTCACATTTGCTCATATTCATATACGCAAAGATCAAGTTTGACCAAAAGTTGACTAGATTTAACCACAGTTGACTTGAGTTGACTAGTTTCGAAAAGAATTTTGAAATAATTAAACAAAATTATTTAATTAAATGAAATGCTTCCTTCTAATTAATTAAACAAAGTTATTTAATTAAATGAGAAGCCATTCCTAATTAATTAAATGAAGTTATTTAATTAAGTAAGAAAAGTGTCTCTAATTAATTAAAGATTACTCAATTAAATAGAAAAGTAATTATGAGAGCATATCTCATTTTATTAAATTAAATATCTTAATAAAATATCTCTTCAGTTTAAAAAGGAAAATTTCCAGTTCACTATTGATAAAAAATGAGTTAGATCAATTAACTCCTTTTTCTACTCATATTGAATCAGTTAACTCCTTATTTTACTCAAATTAAATCTGTTAACTCCCTTTAATTTGAAAATCTCCCTTTATGACTGAACTTCACCTTTAATTCTAACTGCTGATTGAAATCGATCTCAACCGTTGATGAATTTTAGGAAAGTCTCTTTAAGAGATACTCATCTCTTCATTTTGAAATGTTGAATGAGAATTTGCATCGAATTGTTGCTGAAAGTCATACTCACATTTAGTCATATTCACATACGTAAAGATCATGTTTGACCAAAAGTTGACTAGTTTCGAAATTTTTTTGAAATAATTAAACAAAATTATTTAATTAAATGGAGTACTTACTTCTAATTAATTAAATAAAGTTATTTAATTAAATGAGAAGCCATTCCTAATTAATTAAATAAAGTTATTTAATTAAATAAGAAAAGTGTCTCTAATTAATTAAAGATTACTTAATTAAATAGAAAAAGTAATTATGAGAGCGTATCTCATTTTATTAAATTAAATATTTCAACAAAATCTCTCTTTAGTTCAAAAAGGAAAATTTCCAATTCATTATTGATCAAAAATGGGTTAAATCAGTTAACTCCTTTTTCTACTCAAATTGAATCAGTTAACTCCTTATTTTACTCAAATTAAATCTGTTAACTCCCTTTAATTTGGAAATCTCCTTTTATGACTGAACTTCACCATTAATCCTGACCGTTAATTGAAATCGATCTCAACCGTTCATAAATTCTAAGAAAGTCTATTTAAGAGACCCTCGTGTCTTCATTTTGAAAGGTTGAATGAAAATTTGCATCGAATTGTTGTTGGAATTCATACTCACAATTTCTCATATTCACAGGTGCAAAGATCAAGTTTGACCAAAAATTGAGCAGATTTAACCACAGTTAACTTCAGTTGACTAGTTTCGAAAAGAATTTTGAAATAATTAAACAAAATTATTTAGTTAAATGGAGTACTTACTTCTAATTAATTAAACAAAGTTATTTAATCAAATGAGAAGTCATTCTTAATTAATTAAATAAGAAAAGTGTCTCTAATTAATTAAAGATTACTTAATTAAATAGAAAAAGTAATTATGAGAGCATATCTCATTTTATTAAATTAAATATCTCAACAAAATCTCTTTTTAGTTGAAAAAGGGAAATTTCAAGTTCATTATTGATCAAAAATGGGTTAAATCAGTTAACTCCTTTTTCTACTCAAATTGAATCAGTTAACTCCTTATTTTACTCAAATTAAATCTGTTAACTCCCTTTAATTTGGAAATCTCCCTTTATGACTGAACTTCACCATTAATCCTGACCATTAATTGAAATCGATCTCAACCGTTGATAAATTTTAAGAAAGTCTATTTAAGAGACCCTCAAGTCTTCATTTTGAAAAGTTGAATGAAAATTTGCATTGAATTGTTGTTGGAATTCATACTCACATTTTCTCATATTCACAGGTGCAAAGATCAAGTTTGACCAAAAATTGACCAGATTTAACCATGGTTGACTTCAGTTGACTAATTTCGAAAAGAATTTTGAAATAATTAAACTAAATTATTTAATTAAATAGAGTACTTACTTCTAATTAATTAAACAAAGTTATTTAATTAAATGAAAAGCCATTCCTAATTAATTAAATGAAGTTATTTAACTAAATAAAAAAAGTGTCTCTAATTAATTAAAGATTATTTAATTAAATAGAAAAAGTAATTATGAGAGCATATCTCATTTTATTAAATTAAATATCTCAACAAAATCTCTCTTCAGTTCAAAAAGGGAAATTTTCAGTTCACTATTAATCAAAAATGAGTTAAATCAGTTAACTCCTTTTTCTACTCAAATTGAATCAATTAACTCCTTATTTTATTCAAATTAAATCAGTTAACTCCCTTTAATTTGGAAATCTCCCTTTATGACTGAAGTTCACCTTTAATCCTGACCGTTGATTGAAATCGATCTCAACCATTGATGAATTCCAGGAAAGTCTATTTAAGAGATCCTCATCTCTTCATTTTGAAAGGTTGAATGAGAATTTGCATCGAGTTGTTGTTGGAATACATACTCACATTTGCTCATATTCGCATATGCAAAGATCAAGTTTGACCAAAAGTTGACCAAATTTAACCACGGTTGGCTTGAGTTGACTAGTTTTGAAAAAAAATTTGAAATAATTAAACAAAATTATTTAATTAAATGGAGTAGTTACTCGTAATTAATTAAACAAAGTTATTTAATTAAATGAGAAGCCATTCCTAATTAATTAAATGAAGTTATTTAATTAAATAAGAAAAGTTTCTCTAATTAATTAAAGATTATTTAATTAAATAAAATAAAAAATTATGAGAGCATATTTCATTTTATTAAATTAAATATCTCAACAAAATCTCTCTTCAGTTTGAAAAAGGAAATTTCCAGTTCACTATTGATAAAAAATGAGTTAAATGTTTTAACTGTTTTTTCTACTCAAATTGAATCAGTTAAATCTCTATTTTACTCAAATTAAATCTATTAACTCCCTTTAATTTGGAAATCTCCATTAATGATTGAACTTCACTTTTAATCTTGACCATTGATTGAAATCGATCTCAACCGTTGATGAATTCCAAAAAAGTCTATTTAAGAGACCCTCATCTCTTCATTTTGAAAAGTTGAATGAGAATTTGCAACGAATTGTTGCTAGAATTCATACTCACATTTGCTCATATTCACATATGCAAAGATCAAGTTTGATCAAAAGTTAACGAGATTTAACAACGGTTGACTTGAGTTGACTAGTTTTGAAAAGAATATTTAAATAATTAAATGAAATTATTTAATTAAATGGAGTACTTATTTCTAATTAATTAAACAAAGTTATTTATTTAAATGAGAAGCCATTCCGAATGAATTAAATGAAGTTATTTAATTAAATAAGAAAAGTGTCTCTAATTAATTAAAGATTATTTAATTAAATAGAAAAACTAATTATGAGAGCATATCTCATTTGATTAAATTAAATCTGTTAACTCCTTTTAATTTGAAAATCTCCCTTTATGATTGAACTTCACCTTTAATCTTGACCGCAGATTGAAATCGATCTCAACCGTTGATGAATTCCAAGAAAGTCTATTTAAGAGGCCCTCATCTCTTCATTTTGAAAGGTTCAATGAGAATTTGCATCGAATTGTTGCTGGAATTCATACTCACATTTCATCATATTCACATATGCAAAGATCAAGTTTGATGAAAAATTGATCAGATTTAGCCTCAGTTGACTTGAGTTGACTAGTTTCAAAATTTTTTTTCAAATAATTAAACGAAATTATTTAATTAAACGGAGTACTTACTTTTAACTAATTAAACAAAATTATTTAATTAAATAAGAAGCCATTCCTAACTAATTAAATGAAGTTATTTAATAAAATAAGAGAAGTGTCTCTAATTAATTAAAAATTATTTAATTAAATAGAAAAAGTAATTATGAGAGCATATCTCATTTTATTAAATTAAATATCTCAACAAAATATCTCTTCAGTTCATAAAGAAAAATTTCCAGTTCACTAGTGATAAAAAATGAGTTAAATCAGTTAACTATTTTTTCTACTCAAATTGAATTAGTTAACACCTTATTTTACTCAAATTAAATCCGTTAACTCCTTTTAATTTGGAAATCTTCCTTTATTACTGAACTTCACCTTTAATCCTGACCGTTGATTGAAATCGATCTCAACCATTGATGAATTACAGGAAAGTCTATTTTAGAGATCCTCATCTCTTCATTTTGAAAGGTTGAATGAGAATTTGCATCGAATTGTTGTTAGAATTCAGACTCACATTTGCTCATATTCACATACGCAAAGAACAAGTTTGACCAAAAGTTGACCAAATTTAACCACGGTTGACTTGAGTTGACTAGTTTCAAAAGAAATTTTGAAAAAATTAAAAGAAATTATTTAATTAAATGGAGTACTTACTTCTAACTAATTAAACAAAGTTATTTAATTAAATGAGAATCCATTCCTAATTAATTAAATGAAATTATTTAATTAAATAAAAAAAATGTGTCTAATTAATTAAAGATTATTTAATTAAATAGAAAAAGTAATTATGAGAGCATACCTCATTTTATTAAATTAAATATCTCAACAAAATCTCTCTTCAGTTCAAAAAGGCAAATTTCCAGTTCACTATTGATAAAAAATGAGTTAAATCAGTTAACTCCTCTTTCTACTCAAATTGAATTAGTTAACTCCTTATTTTACTCAAATTAAATCTGTTAACTCCCTTTAATTTGGAAATCTCCCTTTATGACAGAACTTCACCTTTAATCTTGACTGTTGATTGAAATCGATCTAAACCGTTGATGAATTTCAAGAAAGTCTATTTAAGAGACCCTCATCTCTTCATTTTGAAAGGTTGAATAAGAATTTGCATCGAATTGTTGCTGGAATTCATACTCACATTTCCTCATATTCACATACGCAAATATCAAGTTTGACCAAAAGTTGACCAGATTTAACTACGGCTGACATGAGTTGACTACTTTCGAAAAAAAATTTGAAATAATTAAACAAAATTATTTAGTTAAATGGAGTACTTACTTTTAAATAATTAAACAAATTTATTTAATTAAATGAGAAAGCATTCTTAATTAATTAAATGAAGTTATTTAATTAAATAAGAAAAGTGTCTCTAATTAATTAAAGATTATTTAATTAAATCAAAAAAGTAATTATGAGAGCATATCTCATTTTATTAAATTAAATATCTCAACAAAATCTCTCTTTAATTCAAAAAGGGAAATTTCCAGTTCACTATTGATCAAAAATGAGTTAAATGAGTTAACTCCTTTTTCTACTCAAATTGAATCAGTTAACTCTTTATTTTACTCAGATTAAATCTGTTAACTCCCTTTAATTTGGAAATCTCCTTTTATGACTGAACTTCACCTTTAATCTTGACCGTTGATTCAAATCGATCTCAACCGTTGATGAATTCAGAAAAAGTCTATTTAAAAGACCCTCATCTCTTCATTTTGAAAGGTTGAATGAGGATTTGCATCGAATTGTTGCAGAAATTCATACTCACATTTGCTCATATTCACATACGCAAAAATCAAGTTTGACAAAAAGTTGACCAGATTTAACCACAGTTGAATTGAGTTGACTAGTTTCAAAAAGAATTTTGAAATAATTAAACAAAATTATTTAATTAAATGGAGTACTTACTTCTAATTAATTAAACAAAGTTATTTAATTAAATAAGAAGCCATTCCTAATTAATTAAATGAAGTTATATAATTAAATAATAAAAGTGTCTCTAATTAATTAAAGATTACTTAATTAAATAGAAAAAGTTATTATGAGAGCATATCTCATTTTATTAGATTAAATATCTCAACAAAATCTCTCTTCAGTTCAAAAAGGAAAATTTTCAATTCGTCAAAAATGAGTTAAATCAGTTAACTCCTTTTTCTACTCAAATTGAATCAGTTAACTTCTTATTTTACTCAAACTAAATCTATTAACTCTCTTTAATTTTGAAATCTCCTTTTATAACTAAACTTCACCTTTAATACTGACTGCTGATTGAAAGCGATCTCAACCATTGATGAATTCCAAGAAAGTCTATTTAAGAGACCCTCATCTCCTCATTTTGAAAGGTTCAATCAGAATTTGCATCAAATTGTTGCTGAAATTCATACTCACATTTGCTCATATTCACATACGTAAAATCAAGTTTCACCAAAAGTTGACCAGATTTAACCACAATTGACTTGAGTAGAGTAGTTTCAAAAAAAATTTTAAAATAATTAAACGAAATTATTTAATTAAATGGAGTACTTATTTCTAATTAACTAAACAAAGTTATTTAATTAAATGAGAAGCCATTCCTAATTAATTAAATGAAGTTATTTAATTAAATAAGAAAATTGTCTCTAATTAATTAAAGATTACTTAATTAAATAGAAAAAGTAATTATGAGATCATATCTTATTTTATTTAATTAAATATCTCAACAAAATCTCTCTTCAGTTCAAAAAGCGAAATTTCCAGTTCACCATTGATAAAAAATGACTTAAATCAGTTAACTCCTTTTTCTACTCAAATTGAATCATTTAACTCTTTATTTTGCTCAAATTAAATCTGTTAACTCCTTTTAATTTGGAAATCTCCCTTTATGTCTGAACTTCACCTTTAATCCTGACCGCTGATTAATATCGATGTCAACCATTGATGAATTCCAGGAAAGTTTATTTAAAAGACCCTCATCTCTTCATTTTGAAATGTTCAATGAGAATTTGCATCGAATTGTTACTGGAATTCATACTCACATTTGCTCATATTCACATACGCAAAGATCAAGTTTGACCGAAAGTTGACCAGATTTATCCACGGTAGACTTGAGTTGACTAGTTTCAAAAAGAATTTTGAAATAATTAAATGAAATTATTTAATTAAATGGAGTACTTACTTCTAATTAATTAAACAAAATTATTTAATTAAATGAGATGTCATTTCTAATTAATTAAATGAAGTTATTTAATTAAATCAGAAAACTGTCTCTAACTAATTAAAATTTATTTAATTAAATATAAAAAGTAATTATGAGAGCATATCTCATTTTTCTACTCAAATTGAATCAGTTGACTAACTTTAATTTGGAAATCTCCCTTTAGGACTGAACGTCACCTTTAATCCTGACCGTTGATTGAAATCGATCTTAACCATTGATGAATTCCATGAAAGTCTATTTAAGAGAACCTCATCTCTTCATTTTGAAAGGTTGAATGAGAATTTGTATCGAATTTTTGATGGAATTCATACTCACATTTGTTCATATTCACATAAGCAATGATCAAGTTTGACACAAAGTTGACCAGATTTAACTACGGTTGACTTATGTTGACTAGTTTCAAAAAAAAAATTGAAATAATTAAACAAAATTATTTAATTAAATGAAGTACTTACTTCTAATTAATTAAACAAAGTTATTTAATTAAATGAGAAGCCATTCCTAATTAATTAAATGAAGTTATTTAATTAAATAAAAAAAAGTGTCTCTAATTAATTAAATATTATTTAATTAAATAGAAAAAGTGGTTACGATAGCATATCTCATTTTATTAAATTAAATATCTCAACAAAATCTCTCTTCAGTTCAAAAAGGGAAATTTCCATTTCACTATTGACCAAAAATGAGTTAAATCAGTTAACTCCTTTTTCTACTCAAATTGAATCAGTTAACTCCATATTTTACTCAAATTATATCTGTTAACTTCCTTTAATTTAGAAATCTCCCTTTAGGACTGAACTTCACCTTAAATTTATGACCGTTGATTCAAATCGATCTCAACCGTTGATGAATTCCAGGAAAGTCTATTTAGGAGACCCTCATCTCTTCATTTTGAAAGGTTGAATGAGAATTTATGTTGAATTGTTGCTTGAATTCATACTCACATTTCCTCATATTCACATACGCAATGATCAAGTTTGACACAAAGTTGACCAGATTTAGCGTAAAAGCACAAACCTGTGTCACCTTTTGTAAAGAAATGTCATATCAGAATGTGACAGTTCAACATTAATGACAAAAAAAATGGTATTTGTGTTTAAAATATGAAGATGATTTAAACTAATGAAATGTGTAGAATTTTATGAATTTTCTGCCTATAATTTTTATAATTTTTTTGACTAAGAATTTATTCATTTTATTTTATTTTGATTTCGCTTTTTAAACTGTAAAAGATATAGGATGTAGTTTCCGTCAAATAAGTATGTGCAAATCACCTTTTTTTTTCTAATTTGAAAATATTTTATAGATGACATGTATAGCTAGTGCACAAAAAAAGAAATAATTATTTTTTATGTATATTTTCTTTGTTATAAGTACTCAAGTTCGATTTTGTCAGAATTCAACAGTTTTTATATCTGAAATCTATAAAAGGGTATTTTTAGTTTTTTTTTAAAATTGAGTTTTGATAGAGAAATGAGATTTGACCAAAAAAGGTTTTTGTATCACAAACGGTGACACAGATCTATACTTTTACCCTTTAACCATGCTTGACGTGAGTTCACTAGTTTCGAAAAGAATTTTGAAATAATTAAACAAAATTATTTAATTAAATGAAGTACTTCTAATTAATTAAACAAAGTTATTTAATTAAATGAGAAGCCATTCCTAATTAATTAAATGAAGTTATTTAATTAAATAAGAAAAGTGTCTCTAATTAATTAAAGATTATTTAATTAAATAGAAAAAGTAATTATGAGAGCATATCTCATTTTATTAAATTAAATATCTCAACAAAATCTCTCTTCAGTTCAAAAAGCAAAATTTTCAGCTCACTATTGATAAAAAATGAGTTAAATCAGTTTGTAGACACCTAAATTTGATTACACCACTTTAGTAATCCTATTTAGTTATCTCTAAAGGCATCATTAATTAAATTCTTATTTAATTAATGCTTTGTCATCCCTTAGTTGATTAATTTAATTAATCATCTATAGTTCTAATTGATAAATCAAATAAACTATTATTTATGAATTAAATCCTATTCTTCTATCTAATTCCAAAAATCCTCATTTATTAAATAAATCTATTTGATAAATAAAATCCTCAAATCTAAAAGCCCCAAACTTATCCCTAATCCTCCATTAAGCCTAATCCACCTCATCCACCCATACTAACCTAGCTTTGCCACTAACTCACCCAACCTCATTAATACTTTCCACTTGCACATCTCTAACATCATTAATCTAATCCTAAACTCAAGCCTAATCCACTCATGACTCTTACATCCATCTTCCACACTCTTCCCTCTTCCACACTCATTCCTCTTACATCTCTCTTACATACTCAACCCCACTCATCATGCTTTTAACCAACCCTTTAACCTACCCTCTCACACTCATCCTCCTTGTGACAAGTGTCACCTTCCCATTGGTGCTAAACAAACACAATCCATGTTCTCTCCTTTGAGTTCATCCTAGCCCTCCTTAAGCATTAATCTCTCCTTGCATCTTAGCCATCCATCCCTCAAGCCCTTAGTCTATAAATTGAAACCCCTCCCAATCCATTTCAACAACAACAATTTGATTAAAGTTATCATGCCCTTTTGAGAGCCAAAATCCATACCCACATGCTTATAATGCCAAATTGAGAGCTCACAAGGCTACCAATTTTCTATTACCCATCTCCATTGAAGTCATTTTGAGCATTTGAGAATACATCCCCAATCTACACATAGACACATATCAAAAACAAGAGAACAAGCTGATTGAGAGAGCCTATCCATGGCTCACATTCTCATTTGAGTTGTCTTCTCTTTGTCTCTCTTATATGTTATGTTAGTTTAATGTGTAAATGCTTTCATTGAATTAGTATTTCTAGCACATTAGATTAGTCTATACAAAGTTAACTCTTTTTTCTACTCAAATTGAATCAGTTAACACCTTATTTTACTCAAATTAAATCCGTTAACTCCCTTTAATTTGAAAATCTTCCTTTATGACTAAACTTCACCTTTAATCTTGATCGTTGATTGAAATCGATCTCAACCCTTGATGAATTCAAAAAAAGCCTATTTAAGACACCCTCATCTTTTCATTTTGAAAGGTTGAATGAGAATTTGCATCGAATTGTTGCTAGAATTCATACTCACATTTGTTCATATTCACATACGCAAAGATCAAGTATGACCAAAAGTTGACCAGATTTAACCACGGTTGACTTGAGTTGACTAGTTTCGAAAAGAATTTTAAAATAATTAAATGAAATTATTTAATTAAATGGAGTAATTACTTCTAATTAATTAAACAAAGTTATTTGATTAAATGAGAAGCCATTCCTAATTAATTAAATGAAGTTATTTAATTAAATAAAAAAAGTCTCTCTAACTAATTAAAGATTATTTAATTAAATAGAAATAGTAATTATGAGAGCATATCTCATTTTATTTAATTAAATATCTCAACAAAATCTCTTTTCAGTTCAAAAAGGGAAATTTCCAGTTCACTATTGATAAAAAATGAGTTAAATCAGTTAACTCTATTTTCTACTCAAATTGAATCAGTTAACTCTTTATTTTACTCAAATTGAATCAGTTAACTCTTTATTTTACTCAAATTAAATCTGTTAACTCCCTTTAATTTGAAAATCTCTCTTTATGACTGAACTTCACCTTTAATCCTGATCGTCGATTGAAATCGATCTCAACCGTTGATGAATTCCAGGAAAGTCTATTTAAGAGACCATCATCTCTTCATTTTGAAAGGTTGAATGAGAATTTGCATCAAATTTTTCTTGGAATTCATATTCACATTTTCTCATATTCACATACGCAAAGATCAAGTTTTACCAAAACTTGACCAGATTTAACCATGGTTGACTTGAGTTGACTAGTTTCAAATTTTTTTTTGAAATAATTAAACGAAATTATTTAATTAATTGGAGTACTTACTTCTAATTAATTAAACAAAATTATTTAATTAAATGAGAAGCCATTACTAATTAATTAAATGAAGTTATTTAATTAAATAAGAAAAGTGTCTCTAATTAATTAAAAATTACTTAATTAAATAGAAAAAGTAATTATGAGAGCATATCTCATTTTATTAAATTAAATATTTTAACAAAATCTCTCTTCAGTTCAAAACAGAAATTTTTAGTTCACTATTGATCAAAACTGAGTTAAATCAGTTAACTCCTTTTTCTACTCAAATTGAAACAGTTAACTCCTTATTTTACTCAAATTAAATCCTTTAACTCCCTTTAATTTGAAAATCTCCCTTTATGACTGAACTTCACCTTTAATCCTGACTATTGATTGAAATCGATCTCAACCGTTGATGAATTCTAAGAAAGTCTATTTAAGAGATCCTCATCTCCTCATTTTGAAAGGTTGAATGAGAATTTGCATCGAATTGTTGCTGGAATTCATACTCACATTTGCTCATATTCACATATGCAAAGATCAAGTTTGACCAAAAGTTGACCAGATTTAACCATGGTTGACTTAAGTTGACTAGTTTTGAAAAGAATTTTGAAATAATTAAATGAAATTATTTTATTAAATGGAGTACTTACTTCTAATTAATTAAACAAAGTTATTTAATTAATTGAGAAGCCATTCCTAATTAATCAAATAAAGTTATTTAATTATACAAGAAAAGTGTCTCTAATTAATTAAACATTATTTAATTAAATAGAAAAAGTAATTATGAGAGCATATCTCATTTTATTAAATTAAATATCTCAACAAAATCTCTCTTCAGTTCAAAAAGAGAAATTTCTAGTTCACTATTGATCAAAAATGAGTTAAATCAGTTAACAACTTTTTCAACTCAAATTGAATCAATTAACTCCTTATTTTACTCAAATTAAATCTATCAACTCCCTTTAATTTGGAAATCTGCCTTTATGACTGAACTTCACTTTTAATCCTGACCATTGATTGAAATCGATCTCAACCATTGATGAATTTTAGGAAAGTCTATT
Source organism: Cupressus sempervirens (assembly GCA_028749045.1). Taxonomy (NCBI): domain Eukaryota; kingdom Viridiplantae; phylum Streptophyta; class Pinopsida; order Cupressales; family Cupressaceae; genus Cupressus; species Cupressus sempervirens. Next base: position 383,776,965 of record CM053793.1, read on the forward strand.
TAAGAGACCCTCATCTCTTCATTTTTGAAAGGTTGAATGAGAATTTGCATCGAATTATTGCTGGAATTCATACTCACATTTGCTCATATTCACATACGCAAAGATCAAGTTTGACCAAAAGTTGACCTGATTTAACCACGGTTGACTTGAGTTGACTAGTTTCAAATTTTTTTTTTAAAATAATTAAATGAAATTATTTAATTAAATGGAGTACTTACTTCTAATTAATTAAACAAAGTTATTTAATTAAATGAGATGCCATTCCTAATTAATTAAATGAAGTAATTTAATTAAATAAGAAAAGTGTCTCTAATTAATTAAAGATTATTTAGTTAAATAGAAAAATGAATTATGAGAGCATATGTCATTTTATTTAATTAAATATCTCAACAAAATCTCTCTTCAGTTCAAAAAGTGAAATTTTTAGTTCACTATTGATCAAAAATGAGTTAAATCAGTTAACTCCTTTTTCTACTCAAATTGAATTAGTTAACTCCTTATTTTATCCAAATTAAATATGTTAACGCCTTTTAATTTGGAAATCTCACTTTATGACTGAATTTCACCTTTAATCCTGACCATTGATTGAAATCGATCTCAACCGTTGATGAATTTAATGAAAGACTATTTAAGAGACCCTCATCTCTTCATTTTGAAAGGTTGAATGAGAATTTGCATCGAATTGTTGGTGGAATTCATACTCACATTTTCTCATATTCACATATGTAAAGATCAAGTTTGACAAAAAGTTGACCACATTTAACAACGGCTGACTTGAGTTGACTAGTTTGGAAAAGAATTTTGAAATAATTAAACTAAATTATTTAATTAAATGGAGTACTTACTTCTAATTAATTAAACAAAGTTATTTAATTAAATGAGAAGCCATTCCTAATTAATTAAATGAAGTTATTTAATTAAATAAGAAAAGTGTCTCTAATTAATTAAAGAATATTTAATTAAATAGAAAAAGTAATTACGAGAGCATATCTCATTTTATTAAATTAAATATCTCAAGAAAAGCTCTCTTCAGTTGAAAAAGGGAAATTTTTGGTTCACTTTTGATAAAAAATGAGTTAAATCAGTTAACTCCTTTTTCTACTCAAATTGAATTAGTTAATTCCTTATTTTACTCAAATTAAATCTGTTAACTCCCTTTAATTTTGAAATCTTCCTTTATGACTGAGCTTCACCTTTCATCCTGACCGTTCATTGAAATCGATCTCAACCGTTAATAAATTTCAGGAAAGTCTATTTAAGAGACCCTCATCTCTTCATTTTGAAAGGTTGAATGAGAATTTGCATTGAATAGTTGCTGGAATTCATACTCACATTTGCTCATATTCACATATGGAAAGATCAAGTTTGACCAAAAGTTGACCAGATTTAACTACGGTTGACTTAAGTTGACTAATTTCGAAAAGAATTTTGAAATAATTAAACAAAATTATCTAATTAAATGGAGTACTTCTAATTAATTAAACAAAGTTATTTAATTAAATGAGAAGCCATTCCTAATTAATTAAATGAAGTTATTTAATTAAATAAGAAAAGTGTCTCTAATTAATTAAAGATTACTTATTTAAATAGAAAAAGTAATTATGAGAGCATATCTCATTTTATTATATAAAATATCTCAACAAAATCTCTCTTCAATTCAAAAAGGAAAATTTCTAGTTCACTATTGATCAAAAATGAGTTAAATCAGTTAACTCCTTTTTCTACTCAAATTGAATCAGTTAACTCCTTATTTTACTCAAATTAAATCTTTTAACTCCCTTTAATTTGGAAATCTCCTTTTATGACTGAACATCATCTTTAATCTTGACCGTTGATTGAAATCGATCTCAATCGTTGATGAATTCTAGGAAAGTCTATTTAAGAGACCCTCATCTCTTTATTTTGAAAGGTTGAATGAGAATTTAAATCGAATTGTTGCTAAAATTCATACTCACATTTGCTCATATTCACATACGCAAAGATCAAGTTTGACCAAAAGTTGACTAGATTTAACCACGGTTGACTTGAGTTGACTAGTTTCAATTTTTTTTTTTGAAATAATTAAATGAAATTATTTAATTAAATGGAGTACTTACTTCTAATTAATTAAACAAAGTTATTTAATTAAATGAGAAGTCATTCATAATTAATTAAATGAAGTTATTTAATTAAATAAGAAAAGTGTCTCTAATTAATTAAGGATTACTTATTTAAATAGAAAAAGTAATTATGAGATCATGTCTCATTTTATTATGTTAAATATGTCAACAAAATCTCTCTTCAGTTCAAACAGAAAAATTTCTAGTTCACTATTGATCAAAAATGAGTTAAATAAGTTAACTCCTTTTTCTACTCAAATTGAATCAATTAAATCATTATCTTACTCAAATTAAATCTGTTAACTCCCTTTAATTTGGAAATCTCCCTTTATGAGTAAACTTTACCTTAAATCATGATCGTTGATTGAAATCGATCTCAACCGTTGATGAATTTAAGAAAAGTTTGACATAAGCAATGATCAAGTTTCACACAAAGTTGACCAGATTTAACCACGGTTGACTTGAGCTTACTAGTTTCGAAAAGAATTTTGAAATAATTAAACAAAATTATTTAATTGAATCGAGTACTTACTTCTAATTAATTAAAACAAGTTATTTATTTAAATGAGAAGCCATTCCTAATTAATTAAATGAAGTTATTTAATTAAATAAGAAAAGTGTCTCTAATTAATGAAAGATTAGTTAATTAAATAAAAAAAGTAATTACAAGAGCATATCTCATTTTATTAAATTAAATATCTCAACAAAATCTCTCTTTAGTTCAAAAAGGAAAATTTCCAGTTCACTATTGATAAAAAATGAGTTAAATCAGTTAACTCCTTTTTCTACTCAAATTGAATTAGTTAACTCCATATTCTACTCAAATGATATCCGTTAACTCCCTTTAATTTGAAAATCTCCCTTTATGACTGAACTTCACCTTTAATCCTGACCGTTGATTCAAATCAATCTCAACCATTGATGAATTCCATAAAAATCTATTTAAGAGACCCTCATCTCTTCATTTTGAAAGGTTGAATGAGAATTTGCATCGAATTGTTGCTTGAATTCATGCTCACATTTTCTCATATTCACAAACGCAATGATCAAGTTTGACACAAAGTTGACCAGATTTAACCATGGTTGACTTGAGTTCACTAGTTTCGAAAAGAATTTTGAAATAATTAAACGAAATTATTTAATTAAATGGAGTACTTCTAATTAATTAAACGAAGTTATTTAATTAAATGAGAAGCCATTCCTAATTAATTAAATGAAGTTATTTAATTAAATAAGAAAAGTGACTTTAATTAATTAAAGATTATTTAATTAATTAGAAAAAGTAATTATGAGAGCATATCTCATTTTATTAAATTAACTATCTTAACAAAATCTCTCTTCAGTTCAAAAAGGGAAATTTCCAGTTCACTATTGATCAAAAATGAGTTAAGTCAGTTGACTCATTTTTCTCCTCAAATTGAATCAGTTAAATTTTTATTTTACTCAAATTAAATCTATTAACTTCCTTTAATTAGGAAATCTCCCTTTATGACTGGACTTCACCTTTAATCTTGACCGTTGACTGAAATCGATATCAACTGTTGATGAATTTCAGTAAAGTCTATTTAAGAGACCCTCATCTCTTCATTTTGAAAGGTTGAATGAGAATTTTTGTCGAATTGTTGCTAGAATTTATACTCACATTTGCTCATATTCACATACGCAAAGATCAAGTTTGACCAAGAGTTGACCAAATTTAACCACAGTTGACTTGAGTTGACTAGTTTCAAAAAGAATTTTGAAATAATTAAACGAAATTATTTAATTAAATGGAGTAATTACTTCTAATTAATTAAACAAAGTTATTTAATTAAATGAGAAGCCATTCCTAATTAATTAAATAAAGTTATTTAATTAAATAAGAAAAGTGTCTCTAATTAATTAAAGATTATTTAATTAAATAGAAAAAGTAATTATGAGAGCATATCTCATTTTATTAAATTAAATATATCAACAAAATCTTTCTTTAGTTCAAAAACAGAAATTTCCAGTTCACTATTGATCAAAAATGAGTTAAATCAGTTAGCTCATTTTTCTACTCAAATTGAATCTGTTAACTCCTTTACTCAAATTAAATCTGTTAACTCCGTTTAATTAGGAAATCTCCCTTTATGACTGAACTTCACCTTTAATCCTGACCGTTGATTGAAATCCATCTTAACCATTGATAAATTTCAAGAAAGTCTATTTTAGAGACCCTCGTCTCTTCATTTTGAAAGGTTGAATGAGAATTTGCATCGAATTATTGTTGGAATTTATACTCACATTTGCTCATATTCACATATGCAAAGATCAAGTTTGACCAAAAGTTGATCAGATTTTACCACGGTTGACTTGAGTTGACTAGTTTTGAAAAGAGTTTTGAAATAATTAAACAAAATTATTTAATTAAATGGAGTACTTACTTCTAATTAATTAAACAAAGTTATGTAAATAAATTTCAAGCCATTCCTAATTAATTAAATGAATTTAGTTAATTAAATAAGAAAAGTGTCTCTAATTAATTAAAGATTATTTAATTAAATAGAAAAAGTAATTATGAGCACATATCTCATTTTATTAAATTAAATATATCAACAAAATCTCTCTTCAGTTCAAAAACAAAAATTTCCAGTTCAATATTGATAAAAAATGACTTAAATAAGTTAATTGATTTTTCTATTCAAATTGATTCAGTTAACTCCTTATTTTATTCAAATTAAATCTGTTAACTCCCTTTAATTTGGAAATCTCCTTTTATGACTGAATTTCACCTTTAATCCTGACCGTTGATTGAAATTGATCTCAACCATTGATGAATTACAAGAAAGTCTATTTAAGAGACCCTCACCTATTCATTCTGAAAGGTTGAATGACAATTTGCATCGAATTGTTGTTAGAATTCATACTCACATTTGCTCATATTCACATACACAAAGATCATGTTTGACCAAAAGTTGACCAGATTTAACCACGGTTGACTTGAGTTGACTAGTTTAAAAAAAAATTGAAATAATTAAACGAAATTATTTGATTAAATGGAGTACTTACTTCTAATTAATTAAATAAAGTTATTTAATTAAATGAGAAGCCATTCCTAATTAATTAAATGAAGTTATTTAATTAAATAAGAAAAGTGTCTCTAATTAATTAAAGACTATTTAATTAAATTAAAAAAGTAATTATGAGAGCATATCTCATTTTATTTAATTAAATATGTCAACAAAATTTCTCTTCAGTTCAAAAAGGGAAATTTCCAATTCACTATTGATAAAAAATGAGTTAAATCAGTTAACTCCTTTTTCTACTCAAATTGAATCAGTTAACTCTTTATTTTACTCAAGTTAAATATGTTAACTCCGTTCAATTTGAAAATCTCCCTTTATGATTGAACTTCACCTTTAATCCTGACCGTTGATTGAAATCGATCTCAAGCGTTGATGAATTCCAAGAAAGTCTATTTAAGAGACCCTAAACTCTTCATTTTGAAAGCTTGAATGAGAATTTGCATCGAACTGTTGTTGGAATTCATACTCACATTTGCTCATATTCACATGCGCAAAGATCAAGTTTGACCAAAAGTTGATCAGATTTAACCACGATTGACTTGATTTTACTAGTTTCGAAAAAAAAATTGAAATAATTAAACGAAATTATTTAATTAAATGAAGTACTTTCTTCTAATTAATTAAAAAAAGTTAGTTAATTATATGAGAAACTATTCCTAATTAATTAAATGAAGTTATTAAATTAAATAAGAAAAGCGTCTTTAATTAATTAAAGATTATTTAATTAAATAAAAAATGTAATTATGAAATCTGTTACTCAAATTAAATCGGTTAACTCCCTTTAATTTAGAAATCTCCCTTTATGACTGAAGTTCACCTTTAATCCTGACTGTTGATTGAAATCAATCTCAGCTGTTGATGAATTCCAGGAGAGTCTATTTAAGAGACCCTCATCTCTTCATTTTGAATGGTTGAATGAGAATTTGCATCGAATTATTGCTGGAATTCATACTCACATGTGTTCATATTTACATACGCAAAGATCAAGTTTGACCAAAAGTTGACCAGATTTAACCACGGTTGACTTGAGTTGACTAGTTTCAATTTTTTTTTTGAAATAATTAAACGAAATTATTTAATTAAATGGAGTACTTACTTCTAATTAATTAAACAAAGTTATTTAATTAAATGAGAAGCCATTCCTAATTAATTAAATGAAGTTATTTAATTAAATAAGAAAAGTGCCTCTAAGTAATTAAAGATTATTTAATTAAATAGAAAAAGTAATTATGAGAGCATATCTCATTTTATTAACTTAGATATATCAAAAAAATCTCTCTTCAGTTCAAAAAGGGAAATTTTCAGTTCACTACTGATCAAAAATGACTTAAATCAGTTAACTCCTTTTTCTACTCAAATTGTATCAGTTAACTCCTTATTTTACTAAAATTAAATCTGTTAACTCCCTTTAATTTGGAAATCTCCCTTTATAATTGAAATTCAGCTTTAATCCCGACCGTTGATTGAAATCGATCTCAACCGTTGATGAATTCTAGGAAAGTCTATTTAACAGACACTCATCCCTTCATTTTGAAAGTTTGAATGAGAATTTACATCGAATTGTTGCTGGAATTCATACTCACATTTGCTCATGTTCACAAATGCAAAGATCAAGTTTGACCAAAACCTGACTAGACTTAACCACGGTTGACTTGAGTTGACTAGTTTCGAAAAGAATTTTGAAATAATGAAATGAAATTATTTAATTAAATGGAGAACTTCTAATTAATTAAACAAAGTTATTTAATTAAATGAGAAGCCATTCCTAATTAATTAAATGAAGCTATTTATTTAAATAAGAAAGGTGTCTCTAATTAATTAAAGATTATTTAATTACATAGAAAAAGTAATTATGAGAGCATATCTCATTTTTTTAAATTAAATATCTCAACAAAATCTCTCTTCTGTTCAAAAAGGAAAATTTTCAGTTCACTATTGATAAAAAATGAGTTAAATCAGTTAACTCCTTTTACTACTCAAATTGACTCAAATTAAATCTGTTAAATCCCTTTAATTTGGAAATCTCCCTTTATGACTGAACTTCACCTTTAATCGTGACCGTTGATTGAAATCGATCTCAACCGTCAATGAATTTCAAGAAAGTCTATTTAAGAGACACTCATCTCCTCATTTTGAAAAGTTGAATGAGAATTTGCATCAAATTGTTGCTAGAATTCATACTCACATTTGCTCATATTCATATACATAAAGATCAAGTTTGACCAAAAGTTGATCAGATTTAACCACGACTGACTTGAGTTGACTAGTTTTGAAAAGAATTTTGAAATAACTAAATGAAATTATTTAGTTAAATGGAGTACCTAGTTCTAATTAATTAAACAAAGTCATTTAATCAAATGAGAAGCCATTCCTAATTAATTAAATGAAGTTATTTATTTAAATAAGAAAAGTGTTTCTAATTAATTAAAGATTTTTTAATTAAATAGAAAAAGTAATTATGACAGCATATCTCATTTTAGTAAATTAAATATCTCAGCAAAATCTCTCTTCAGTTCAAAAAGGAAAATTTCTAGTTCACTATTGATCAAAAATGAGTTATATCAGTTAACTCCTTTTTCTACTCAAATTGAATCAGTTAAAGCCTTATTTTACTCAAATTAAATTTGTTAACTCCCTTTAATTTGGAAATCTCCCTTTATGACTGAACTTCACCTTTAATCCTGACCGTTGATTGAAATCGAACTCAACCATTGATGAATTCTACGAAAGTCTATTTAAGAGATCCTCATCTCTTCATTTTGAAAGGTTGAATAAGAATTTGAATCCAATTGTTGCTGGAATTCATACTCACATTTGCTCATATTCACATATGCAAAGATCAAGTTTGACCAAAAGTTGACCAGATTTAACTACGGTTGAATTGAGTTGACTGGTTTCGAAAAGAATTTTGAAATAATTAAACGAAATTATTTAATTAAATGGAATACTTACTTCTAATTAATTAAACAAAGTCATTTATTTAAATGAGAAGCCATTCCTAATTAATTAAATTATGTTATTTAATTAAATAAGAAAAGTGTCTATAATTAATTAAAGATTATTTAATTAAATAGAAAAAGTAATTATGAGAGCATATGTCATTTTATTAAATTAAATATCTCAACAAAATCTCTCTTTAGTTCAAAAAGGGAAATTCTCAGTTCACTATTGATCAAAAATGAGTAAAATCAGTCAACTCCTTTTTCTACTCAAATTGAATCAATTATCTCCTTATTTTACTCAAATTAAATTCGTTAACTCTCTTTAATTTGAAAATCTTTTTTTATTACTGAACTTCACCTTTAATCCTGACCGTTGATTGAAATCGATCTCAACCGTTGATGAATTGCAGTAAAGTCTATTTAAGAGAGCCTTATCTATTCATTTTGAAAAGTTGAATGAGTACTTACTTCTAATTAATTAAACAAAGTTATTTAATTAAATGAGAAGCCATTCCTAATAAATTAAATAAAGTTATTTAATTAAATAAGAAAAGTGTCTAATTAATTAAAGATTATTTTATTAAATAGAAAAAGTAATTATGAGAGCATATCTCATTTTATTAAATTAAATATCTCAACAAAATCTCTCTACCGTTCATAAAGGGAAATTTCAGTTCATTATTGATCAAAAATGAGTTAAATGAGTTAATTCTTTTTTCTACTCAAATTGAATCAGTTAACTCCTTATTTTACTCAAATTAAATCTGTTAACTCCCTTTAATTTGGAAATCTCCCTTTATGACTGAACTTCACTTTTAATCCTGACCGTTGATTGAAATCGATCTCAACCGTTGATGATTTTTAGAAAAGTCTATTTAAGAGACCCTCATCTCTTCATTTTGAAAGGTTGAATTAGAATTTGCATCAAATTGTTACTAGAATTCATACTCACATTTGCTCATATTCATAGACGCAAAGATCAATTTTGACAAAAACTTGAACAGATTTAATCACAGTTGACTTGAGTTGACTAGTTTAGAAAAAAAATTTAAAATAATTAAATGAAAATGTTTAATTAAATGGAGTACTTAGTTCTAATTAATTAAACAAAAGTTATTTAATTAAATGAGAAGCCATTCCTAATTAATTAAATGAAGTTATTTAATTAAATAAAAAAATTATCTCTAATTAATTAAAGATTACTTAATTAAATAGAAAAAATAATTATGAGAGAATATCTCATTTTATTAAATTAAATATCCCAACAAAATCACTCTTCAGTTCAAAAAGGAAAATTTCCAATTCACTATTGATAAAAAATAAGTTAAATTAGTTAACTCCTTTTTCTACTCAAATTGAATCAGTTAACTCCTTATTTTACTGAAATTAAATCTGTTTACTCCCTTTAATTTGGAAATCTCCCTTTATGACTGAACTTTGACATTAATCCTAACCGCTGATTGAAATAGATCTCAATCGTTGATCAATTACAGGAAAGTCTATTTAAGAGACCATCATCTCTTCATTTTGAAAGGTTGAATGAGAATTTGCATCGAATTGTTGTTGGAATTCATACTCATATTTTCTCATATTCACATTTGTTGCATCGAATTGTTGCTAGAATTCATACTCACATTTGCTCATATTCACATACGCAAAGATCAAGTTTGACCAAAAGTTGACCAGATTTGAACACGGTTGAATTGAGTTGACTAGTTTCGAAAAGAATTTTGAAATAATTAAACAAAATTATTTAATTAAATGGAGTACTTACTTCTAATTAATTAAACAAAGTTATTTAATTAAATGAGAAGCCATTCCTAATTAATTAAATAAAGTTATTTAATTAAATAAGAAAAGTGTCTCTAATTAATTAAAGATTATTTAATTAAATAGAAAAAGTAATTATGAGAGCGTATCTCATTTTATTAAATTAAATATTTCAACAAAATCTCTCTTCAGTTCAAAAAGGGAAATTTACAATTCACTGTTGATCAAAAATGATTTAAATCAGTTAACTCCTTTTTCTACTCAAATTGAATCAGTTAACTCCCTATTTTACTCAAATTAAATCTGTTAAGTCCTTTTAATTTTGAAATCTCCCTTTATGACTGAACTTCACCTTTAATCCTAACTGCTGATTGAAATCGATCTCAACCATTGATGAATTTCAAGAAAGTCTATTTAAGAGACCCTCATCTCTTCATTTTGAAAGGTTGAATGAGAATTTACATCGAATTGTTGCTGGAATTCATACTCACATTTGCTCATATTCACATACGCAAAGATCAAGTTTGACCAAAAGTTGACTAGATTTAACCACGGTTGACTTGAGTTGACTAGTTTCGAAAAGAATTTTGAAATAATTAAATGAAATTATTTAAATAAATGGAGTACTTACTTCTAATTAATTAAACAAAATTATTTAATTAAATGAGAAGCCATTCCTAATTAATTAAATGAAGTTATTTAATTAAATAAGAAAAATATCTCTAATTAATTAAAGATTACTTAATTAAATAGAAAAAGTAATTATGAGAGCATATCTCATTTTATTAAATTAAATATCTCAACAAAATCTCTCTTCAGTTCAAAAAAGGAAATTTTCAGTTCACTATTGATAAAAAATTAGTTAAATCAGTTAACTCTTTTTTCTATTCAAATTGAATCAGTTAACTCCTTATTTTACTCAAATTAAATCTGTTATCTCCCTTTAATTTGGAAATCTCCCTTTATCACAGAACTTCACCTTTAATCATGTCTGTTGATTGAAATCGATATCAACCATTGATTAATTCCATAAAAGTCTATTTAAGAGACCCTCATCTCTTCATTTTGAAAGGTTGAATGAGAATTTGCATCAAATTGTTGCTAGAATTGATACTCACATTTGCTCATATTCACATACGCAAAGATCAAGTTTGAGCAAAAGTTGACCAGATTTAACCACGATTGACTTGAGTTGACTTGTTTCGAAGAGAATTTTGAAATAATTAAACAGAATTATTTAATTAAATGGAGTACTTACTTCTAATTAATTAAACAAATTTATTTAATTAAATTAGAAGTCATTCCTAAGTAATTAAATGAAGTTATTTAATTAAATAAGAAAAGTGTCTATAATTAATAAAAGATTACTTAATTAAATAGAAAAAGTAATTATGAGAGCATATCTCATTTTATTAAATTAAATATCTCAACAAAATCTCTCTTCAGTTCAAAAAGAAAAAATTTCAGTTCACTATTGATAAAAAATGAGTTAAATTAGTTAACTCTTTTTTCTACTCAAATTGAATTAGTTAACTCCTTATTTTACTCAAATTAAATCTGTTAACTCTCTTTAATTTGGAACTCTCTCTTTATGACTGAACTTCACCTTTAATTCTGACTGTTGATTGAAATCGATCTCAACTATTGATGAATTCCAAGAAAGTCTATTCAAGAGACCCTCATCTCTTCATTTTGAAAGGTTGAATGAAAATTTGCATCGAATTGTTGCTGGAATTCATTCTCACATTTGCTCATATTCACATACGCAAAGATCAAGTTTGACAAAAAGTTGACCAGATTAACCACGGTTGACTTGAGTTGACTAGTTTCGAAGAGAATTTTGAAATAATTAAACAAAATTATTTAATTAAATGGAGTACTTACTTCTAATTAATATAACCAAGTTATTTAATTAAATGAGAAGCCATTCCTAATTAATTAAATGAAGTTATTTAACTAAATAAGAAAAGTGTCTCTAATTAATGAAAGATTACTTAATTAAATAGAAAAAGTAATTATGAGAGCATATCTCATTTTATTAAATTAAATATCTCAACAAAGTCTCTCTTCAGTTCAAAAAGAAAAATTTTTAGTTGACTATTGATAAAAAATGAGTTAAATCAGTTAACTCTTTTTTATACTCAAATTGAATCAGTTAACTCCTTAGTTTACTCAAATTAAATGTGTTAACTCTCTTAAATTTGGAAATCTCCCTTTATGACTGAACTTCACGTTTAATCCTGACTGTTGATTGAAATCGATCTCAACTATTGATGAATTTCAAGAAAGTCTATTTAAGAGACCCTCATCTATTCATTTTGAAAGGTTGAATGAGCATTTGCATCGAATTGTTGCTGGAATTCATTCTCACATTTGCTCATATTCACATACACAAAGATCAAGTTTGACAAAAAGTTGACCAGATTAACCACGGTTGACTTGAGTTGACTAGTTTTGAAAAAAATTTGAAATAATTAAACAAAATTATCTAAGTAAATGGAGTACTTACTTCTAATTAATTAACCAAATTTATTTAATTAAATGAGAAGCCATTCCTAGTTAATTAAATGAAGTTATTTAAGTAAATAAAAAAAGTGTCTCCAATTAATTAAAGATGACTTAATTAAATAGAAAAAGTATTTATGAGAGCATATCTCATTTTATTAAATTAAATATCTCAACAAAATCTCTCTTTAGTTCAGAAAGAAAAATTTTCAGTTCACTATTGATAAAAAATTAGTTAAATCAGTTAACTCCTTTTTCTACTCAAATTGAATCAGTTAACTCCTTATTTTACTCAAATTAAATCTGTTAACTCCGTTTAATTTGGAAATCTCCCTTTATAACTGAACTTCACTTTAATCCTGACCGTTGATTGAAATCGATCTCAACCATTGATTAATTCCAGGAAAGTCTATTTAAGAGACCCTCATCTCTTCATTTTGAAAGGTTGAATGAGAATTTGAATCGAATTGTTGCTAGAATTCACACTCACATTTGCTCATATTCACATATGCAAAGATTAATTTTGACCAAAAGTTGACCAGATTTAAGCTCGGAATTCTTGAGTTGACTAGTTTTGAAAAGAATTTTGAAATAATTAAATGAAATTATTTAATTAAATGGAGTACTTACTTCTAATTAGTTAAACAAAGTTATTTAATTAAATTCGAAGCCATTCTTAATTAATTAAATGAAGTTATTTAATTAAATAAGAAAATTGTCTCTAATTAATTAAATATTATTTAATTAAATAGAAAAAGTAATTATGAGAGCATATCTCATTTTATTAAATTAAATATCTCAACAAAATCTCTCTTCAGTTCAAAAAGGGAAATTTCCAGTTCACTATTGATAAAAAATGAGTTAAATCAGTTAAGTCTTTTTTCTACTCAAATTAAATCAGTTAACTCCTTATTTTACTCAAATTAAATATGTTAACTCCCTTTAATTTGGAAATCTCCGTTTATGACTAAACTTCACCTTTAATCTTGACCGTTGATTGAAATCGATCTCAACCGTTGATTAATTTTAGGAAAGTCTATTTAAGAGACCCTCATCTCTTTATTTTGAAAGGTTGAATGAGAATTTGCATCGAGTTGTTGCTGTAGTGCATGCCCCTAGGTCGCATTTTTGTTGTCATTGTCAAGCTCTTTTAGAGCTGATTTTATATTGATGGTTAGGAACATTGTTTTGAGACTATTAGATATTGTACTATGGATTGAGTTTACTATGTGATGAGATGACTTAAATTTTACATTTCATGTATGCATGATGTTTATTTTTAGTGTTTGCAATTATTAATGATGATTAATGAGATGATTTATTATCATGTGTGTTTTTTTTATGGATACTTACCCCATACTTGCATGTGTATGGTGTGCATGTTTGCTTTGCGTGTTTGCTTTTGTATAACGTGTCTGATGTGGTTAAGGAAGGAAGTTGTAGTCACCTGCTAGTCGGAATCTACACGATGCACCACTTCCTGCCATTGCTTGTTTAGTTAGTATATATTGTGCTTGTACATGCATGATTTTATGCAGGTTGTAGGTACCGGGTATCAACTTCCCTGAATTGCCAGGATGAGCGTACCCTATCACATTATATCAATGATAAGAGAGGGGAGATAAATTCTCAAGTCCAAATCTCAACTTTTTAAGTCATTTGTTCTAATTGGAAATTAGGACAAGTATCTGAGTTGAGTACCCTCCGAATACGTTCGATGACGTAATTTGTGATATTAACGCTTGGTTTGATTTTGTATGTATTTTTAACTATGATGGATTTTCATATTTTATCCTTGAGAGTCTTTGATGTATTTTCTATTAATTAAGCCTAATTAAAAGATTTAATTAATGGTTTAATTAAATAGAAAATTAATATGATATTTTAATATTTATTTTATTTAGTTAATTGAGAAATTAATTAAATAAAATAATTAAATTTGAAAATAAAAGTTTAAAGTTTAAATTTGGAATGTGACAATATTTATTTTAATAATAATATATTTAGTGTTCATTTTCAAATAAATGACTAAATAATAATATTATTAAGCTAATAAATATTTTAGCAAATTAAGATTTGAAAAAATGAAATTTAAAAGTGGAAAATATATTAAAATTATTAAAAGATTCTAGATCTCATGTGATTAAAATATAAATATATTAAGATTGAAAAGTGGAATTATTAAAATTAGTGCATGAGATTTAATAAATAGATAAATTTAATTTGAAAGAGTAAATTAATTATTATATTAATTATTGTGCTTTATATTAATATTTGCTCACATAGGAGTTGGCAAATTCTTGGGAGTTGTCATGTAGACAACATAGAAGTTTGCACTCTAAGAATGCACTAGTTGTCTACACTTAAGAGTTAGCATTTTATTTGAGCACATGGTGTCTATAACCTTAAGACTCATCTAGAAGGTTGGAGAAGACTCATGCTTGGTTGTCATGCTTATCTTCTAGTTATTTCTAGAGACACTCTAGATGCATCTTAGAGGCCTTTAAATAGAGGCTCTCCTAGTGTGTTTGGACAAGATTAATGGAACCTACAAGCTAAAAGCTTCAAGCTAAAAATGGAAGTTTCAAGCTTACATGCTCATATTCTTCTTCATGCTCGTATGCTCCTTCATGCTCATATGTTTCTACATACTCATATATTTTTACATGCACATATGCTTCTATATGCTTCCATGCTTCTTCTAGCACTTCTAGTCACTTGAAGGATTCGGTTGGCTTGGATCTTGGAAGAATTGCAAATGTTGGAGAAGGAAGGGATTCTCTATGGACTTCTGAGGCATAGCAAATTAGCATTAGTGTCTAGGTGTACTCGTGATAATCACATAATTTATTTGCACTATTTCTCTTACTGTCTTCATCGTGTCTGCTATATGAGTCTGAATATTCTTTGTGATTGAATCTACAATTAAATTGGAATCTACATATTTTATTGGTTGAGAAGAAAATAATAGAAAAACCTTAGATCCAATTCAGGAAGAAATTAGATTTAAACAGGTTTGGGTTCGAATTAGAATCAAATTAAAATAGATTTGAAAATGGTTTCAAGATTTATGACCAAATCTATTAGTGAAATTATTGGATAAATTTAGAGAACAATTACCTTTTAGGAGAAATTCTTAATTCATCACAAATTGTCCTGTCGCTACCCCTTGGATAGACTCGAACTCAGTCATTCATAACTTTTTATCGTGATCGAATTTATTTGATCACTCCGGTCAGAATGGAGCAACTTGGCTCTCTCCAACATATTTCAATTTTAGCCCGATCCAATGGTTAATTAGGGAGATATGGTCATCATACTGAAACTATTTTATTCAAAGACAGATATTTTTCCATTTCCCATAACCAAGAGATCTTTATGCTTAAACTTCACAAAATGATATATCAAAGCACAGAATGAATTAAAGATATTATTGCAATCTTCCCTTATTAGAATCTTAGTAATATGCATTAGTTTTATATGATTTATTATCTAATCTAATTAAATCAAATTTAATTAAGATTAGTTAATAGTAGAAGAAGTGTAATTAATTATTAGTAAATGAATTTTTAAATGAGAGAAAATTAATAAAGAAAAGATATTAATATAGTTTATGTAGTGAACTTTTAATATTAATTATTTAATATATATTAAATACTAATATATATTAAATAGTTAAGAGGTGGTAATTTATAAAGGTGTTTAAATGATGATTATTAAGATACTCAAATTTTAATGATATTGGATTTGGATTTAAATAAGGAGTCATAGTTACCTTATAACCTTGTTATAATATAGCAATGGTTTTGAATTATTAATATGAATAATGGTACATCTTAATTGTGCTAAGAATTAGTTAAATATTAACCAATGAAGTTTGTAAGGCTTCTTAGTAATAGTTTTTGATGAGTTTATTATTTATTAATGTTTGTTGGGTCTAACAAACTATTAATAAATAATGGTGTAAATAGTTATCAATAAATTTGATTAGATTTAATCTAGTGGAGATTAGTTAATGATTAAAGTCTTGTAAAGATACTAATTTTTTGATTTGAAGTATAATTTATTTGTAATCAAATTGATATCATTGAGTTGATATTATAACTATGATATTAATAATTAAGTTGTGCGATAGAGTTTTATTTGAAATATGATAATACAATTTTGTCAAGGGAATGTAGGTATTCTTTGAAAAATGACAAATGTGGTCATACGAAATTATTATTAAAATTCTCAATATAGTTTGTATGTAATATTATCAAGGTATTGTTATTAAACTATTAATATGATCATTTGAGTATTGAATTATAGTTGACTTTTATCTTACAAAATTATAGTTAGTTATTAGTCAACTGATATTAATTGGAACGTTGTCATGGATATGTAATTATTAATTAAATTAATTAGAGTTAATTAGATTTAATTAATAATTAAGTTATGTAATAAAATTTTAATTGATATGCTAATATCGATTCTTTTAGTGAAGTTGTTAAGTAATTACATCGAAGTTGAAAAGTCGTACTCTTATGACTTGAATAATGACCTTAGATATTTTAATGGTGAGACTTAGTAATATTTAATTGAGAACTATTTGAATGTTAAAGAGTCATGGATTGTGTACCTGTGTTAATTGATTGAGATAAATAAAGTTATGATCTTCTTATTTGAAGATTGATAATTGGCTCTCTTATAATTTAATGAATAATGATCTTTTGATTATCTCGAAAAGTTGAAGTAACATTAAAGAAGAGTTAATCAATAAGAATATGGATCTTAGTTAAATAAAGATAACAATTTAATTAAAAGTCAATGATGATCAATTTAATGAGTAAAGTATTTACCCTTAAGCTATTCTTAGAATATTATTTTAATGATGGAAAGAATAATGCTATCGGGGAACAAACGGGTTGACTTGTAGGTTAAATGATTAAACTTTGACACTTGAAGTATACTTGAAATGAAAATTGGAAAACCTCTACACTTAATTCAACTATGTAAACCAAAACATATGTTTGCATTGTGTTTTCTATATGCTATTTGTTTTGAGTTTTGGGTTGACTAGTGTTGACCAGTTATAGGACGTCTACCAGAGGCTCGGGGATTATGATTATGATGTCATGACGATGTCTTAATTCTGATCTTTATAAACGCAACCATGGTTATGTGATCATATGCTCTATGAGGTGTTTGTATTTACTGATTGTTATTGTTTATCAGTCTTCATGTGTGAAGCTGAGATGTATGTGTATGAGACACTTGAGCTAATTATTTTTGGTCATCGATCAGTCATCCTTGGTTATTTTCTAGTCGCCAAGATGGGACTGAAATGTTGATTTATTTTTTGATGATGTCATATTGTGACATGTTTGACTCAACCATTTTGGAGTCTTTGATCAGTATTATTTTGAGATATTCTTGGTTGCTTGTTAAGAACCAATGGATATTGTGATTCATATTGGAGATTATATTTATGAGGTTTATTTTGTGGAGCTTTTATGTGTTTTTGGATGGGAGAACCATCTTATTATCAGGTTGCCTGTTAAGGAACCAAGTTTGATTTTTATGAGTGTTGTGGTATGGGACACAACTGTGGATTTATGTGCCTAGGAGAGGTTGTCTAGGTACATGACTATGGGAGTGGCTTGCATAGGGGTCCGGGGCCCAAAGTGGTCAGTACCAGGGTAACCTAATGCAAGTTATGTAATAAGTGATAATCTAGTAATTAAAATTTATGGGGGAAAACATACTAAAAAGATAAGTTAGAGATATTTAAACCACCTATGCTTTGAGTGCTTGTACAGACTAAGGATGGGAGAAGTGCCTCGTCTTCTTGAGAGGGCTTCTTGGTTTCCACATGTGCCACGTTGAGGGTCTGGAGTTCAGAGTAACCAGTCCAGGGTACCTCAACGCTTGAGGGTCAGGGGTCTAATGAGAGACCAGTCCAGGGTAACTCAACTAGCCATGTGATGACACTCCCTAGTATGTAGCTTGAGTCTCCTCTATAAATTTTGTGTACCTCTAGTAGAGTACTTATTGTTGTGCCTCTGGGATTAGATGTCGATTTTGTGATTGGAACGTTTGAGTTGGTATACTTTTAAGATTCCTAAACTTATAGAGATTTGAGCTATGTGATTTTGATAGCTTGTTTGGGACTTGAGATTATCTCCTTAGCATGGTGGAAGTGGACTACTTAGGTACCACGCAGTCGGGTGGTAGTGTTTTTCTACTCTTATCATTTGAGATCTGTTTGAGACACCGTGGCTGGAGCATTCTTGGTTGGTATTTATCTTCATTCTGTTCTTGGAGCATTATGATAGATGATATACCTTATGATGGATGTATTTACTACTATGTTTCTTATATTGATGATTTGCATATGTTAGATGATGGTATCCTATGCTTTACTTTGCATGTTAGTAGGATGTTTCAAGAGTGACATTCCTACTATGATAATACCGATGATCTCTTCGGTGCTTTGGAATGTTATGCATGGAGGGATGGCTAAGATCCACGATGGTCTAATGATGCTATTTACGGTTGGGAGGAACCGTGTACTTAGTTATTTATGTTTGTGATATATGGTTATCTTTTATGATGGATGTTTATATCTTTTGTGATGATGTATCATGTATGACATGTGGTTTCATTTACTTTAATTGCATCATGGATTAATATTGGATGTTGATGTACTTTATTTACATGGATGTTTATTCTTTTAAGCTTTTCATACCTTGTATCATGTATAGTGCATGATTGAGCTAAACTAAAATGTAGTTACAAAAAGGACACTTGAATATGGTTTAAGAATGTTGGATGTATCACTATTATTTCATAAGAATGTGATATTAGATGAATGGTTGATTTAGATGTAATTCAACGCTAAGAGATCTTTAAAGAATGTAATCTGTTATGTATGATATGTTTACTTGAATTGTTGCTATTGTTTCCGCGAATGTTATGAATGGTTTTACTTTCATGTTTAAAAATAAAAAATGTTTGGCAAACTTTAGGTTAATTCCTTGGATCCCTTAGCGGGGCATTACAGTTGCTAGAATTCATACTCACCTTTGCTCATACTCACATACGCAAAGATCATGTTTGAAAAAAAGTTGACCAGATTTAACCACGGTTGACTTGACTTGACTAGTTTCGAAAAGAATTTTGAAATAATTAAACGAAATTATTTAATTAAATGGAGTACTTACTTCTAATTAATTAAACAAAGTTATTTAATTAAATGAGAAGCCATTCCTGTTTAATTAAATGAAGTTATTTAATTAAATAAAAAAAGTGTCTCTAATTAATTAAAGATTATTTAATTAAATAGAAAAAATAATTATGAGAGCATATCTCATTTTATTAACTTATACATCTCAACAAAATCTCTCTTCAGTTCAAAAAGGGAAATTTCCAGTTCACTATTGATAAAAAATGAGTTAAATTAGTTAACTCCTTTTTCTACTCAAATTGAAATAGTTAACTCATTATTTTACTCAAATTAAATCTGTTAACTTCCTTTAATTTGGAAATCTCCCTTTATGACTGAACTTCACCTTTAATCCTGACCGTTGATTGAAATCGATCTCAACTGTTGATGAATTCCAAGAAAGTCTATTTAAGAGACCCTCATCTCTTCATTTTGAAAAGTTGATTGAAAATTTGCATCGAATTGTTGCTGTAATTCATACTCACATTTGCTCATATTCACATACGCAAAGATCAAGTTTGACGAAAAGTTGACCAAATTTAACCACGATTGACTTGAGTTGACTAGTTTCGAAAAGAATTTTGAAATAATTAAACGAAACTATTTAATTACATGTAGTACTTACTTCTAATTAATTAAACAAAGTTATTTAATTAAATGAGAAGCCATTCCTAATTAATTAAATGAAGTTATTTAATTAAATAAGAAAAGTGTCTCTAATTAATTAAAGATTATTTAATTAAATAAAAAAAGTAACTATCAGAGCATATCTCATTTTATTAAATTAAATATTTCAACAAAATCTCTCTTCCGTTGAAAAAGGGAAATTTTCAGTTCACTATTGATCAAAAATGAGTTAAATCGGTTAACTCCTATTTCTACTCAAATTGAATCAGTTAACTCTTTATTTTACTCAAATTAAATTTGTTAACTCTTTTTAATTTGAAAATCTTCCTTTATGACTGAACTTCACCTTTAATCCTGACCGTTGATTGAAATCTATATCAACCGTTGATGAATTCCAGGAAAGTCTATTTAAGAGACCCTCATCTCTTCATTTTGAAAGGTTGAATGAGAATTTGCATCAAATTGTTACTGGAATTCATGCTCACATTTGCTCATATTCACATACCCAAAGATCAAGTTTGACCAAAAGTTGACCAGATTTAACCACGGTTGACTTGAGTTGACTACTTTCGAAAAGAATTTTGAAATAATTAAATAAAATTATTTAATTAAATGGAGTACTTACTTCTAATTAATTAGACAGTTATTTAATTAAATGAGAAGCCATTCCTAATTAATTAAATGAAGTTATTTAATTAAATAAGAAAAGTATCTCTAATTAATTAAAGATTATTTAATTAAATAGAAAAAGTAATTATGAGATCATATCTCGTTTTATTAAATTAAATATCTCAACAAAATCTCTCTTTAGTTCAAAAAGGGAAATTTCCAGTTCACTATTGATTAAAAATGAGTTATATCAGTTAACTTCTATTTCTACTCAAATTGAATCAGTTAACTCCTTATTTTACTCCAATTAAATCTGTTAACTCCGTTTAATTTGGAAATCTCTCTTTATGACTGAACTTCACCTTTAATCCTAACCGTTGATTGAAATCGATCTCAACCGTTGATGAATTCCAAGAAAGTCTATTTAAGAGACTCTCATCTCTTCATTTTGAAAGGTTGAATGAGAATTTACATCGAATTGTTGCTGGAATTCATACTCACATTTGCTCATATTCACATACGCAAAGATTAAGTTTGACCAAAAGTTGACCAGATTTAATCACGGTTGACTTGAGTTGACTAGTTTTGAAAAGAATTTTGAAATAATTAAAAAAATTATTTAATTAAATGGAGTACTTACTTCTAATTAATTAAACAAAGTTATTTAATTAAATTAGAAGCCATTCCTAATTAATTAAATAAAGTTATTTAATTAAATAAGAAAAATTTCTCTAATTAATTAAAGATTATTTAATTAAATAGAAAAAGTAATTATGAGAGCATATCTCATTTTATTAAATTATATATCTCAACAAAATCTCTCTTCAATTCAAAAAGGCAAATTTCCAGTTCACTATTGATCAAAAATGAGTTAAATCAGTTAACTCCTTTTTCTACTCAAATTGAATCAGTTAACTCTTTATTTCTCTCAAATTAAATCTGTTAACTCCATTTTATTTGGAAATCCCCCTTTATGACTGAACTTCACATTTAATCCTAATCGTTGATTGAAATCGATCTCAACCGTTGATGAATTTCAAAAAAGTCTATTTAAGAGACCCTCATCTCTTAATTTTGAAAGGTTGAATGAGAATTTGCATCGAATTGTTGCTGGAATTCATACTCACATTTTCTCATATTCACATACGCAAAGATCAAGTTTGACCAATAGTTGGTCAGATTTAACCACGGTTGACTTGAGTTGACTAGTTTTGAAAAGAATTTTGAAATAACTAAATGGAATTATTTAATTAAATGGAGTACTTACTTCTAATTAATTAAACAAAGTTATTTAATTAAATGAGAAGCCATTCCTAATTAATTAAATGAAGTTATTTAATTAAATAAGAAAAGTGTCTCTAATTAATTAAAGATTATTTAATTAAATAGAAAAGGTAATTATGAGAGCATATTTCATTTTATTAAATTATATATCTCAACAAAATCTCTCTTCAGTTCAAAAAGGGAAATTTTCAGTTCGTTATTGATCAAAAATGAGTTAATTCAGTTAACTCCTTTTTCTACTCAAATTGAATCAGTTAACTCCTTATTTTACTCAAATTAAATCTATTAACTCCCTTTAGTTTGAAAATCTTCTTTTATGACTGAACTTCAACTTTAATCTTGACCGTTGATTGAAATCGATCTCAACCGTTGATGAATTCCTGGAAACTCTATTTAAGAGACCCTCATCTCTTCATTTTGAAAGGTTGAATGAGAATTTGCATCAAATTGTTGCTAGAATTCATACTCACATTTGCACATATTCACATACGCAAAGATCAAGTTTGACCAAAAGTTGACCAGATTTAACCACGATTGACTTGAGTTGACTAGTTTTGAAAAGAATTTTGAAATATTTAAACAAAATTATTTAATTAAATTGAGTACTTACTTCTAATTAATTAAACAAAGTTATTTAATTAAATGAAAAGCCATTCTTAATTAATTAAATGAAGTTATTTAATTAAATAATAAAAGTGTATCTAATTAATTAAAGATTATTTAATTAAATAGAAAAAGTAATTATGAGAGCATATCTCATTTTATTAAATTAAATATTCCAACGAAATCTCTCTTCAGTTCAAAAGGGGAAATTTCCAGTTCACTATTGATGAAAAATGAGTTAAATGAGTTAACTCCTTTTTCTACTCAAATTGAATTAGTTAATTCCTTATTTTACTCAAATTAAATCTGTTAACTCCCTTTAATTTAGAAATCTCCCATTATGACTGAACTTCACCTTTAATCCTGACTGTTGATTGAAATTGATCTCAACCGTTGATGAATTCTAAGAAAGTCTATTTAAGAGACCCTCATCTTTTCATTTTGAAAGGTTTAATGAGAATTTGCATCGAATTGTTGCTAGAATTCATACTCACATTTGCTCATATTCACATACGCAAAGATCAAGTTTGACCAAAAGTTGACCAGATTTAACCACGGTTGACTTGAGTTGACTACTTTCAATTTTTTTTTTGAAATAATTAAACAAAATTATTTAATTAAATGGAGTAAATACTTCTAATTAATTAAACAAAGTTATTTAATTAAATTAGAAGCCATTCCTAATTAATTAAATGAAGTTATTTAATTAAATAAGAAAAGTGTCTCTAATTAATTAAAGATTATTTAATTAAATAGAAAAAGAAATTATGAGAGAATATCTCATTTTATTAAACTATATATCTCAACAAAATCTCTCTTTAGTTTAAAAAGGGAAATTTCCAGTTCACTATTGATAAAAAATGAGTTAAATCAGTTAACTCCTTTCTCTACTCAAATTGAATCAGTTAACTACTTATTTTACTCAAATTAAATCTGTTAACGCCCTTTAATTTGGAAATCTCCCTTTATGACTGAACTTCACCTTTAATCTTGACCGTTGATTGAAATCGATCTCAACCATTGATGAATTCTAGGAAAGTCTATTTAAGAGACCCTCATCTCTTCATTTTGAAAGGTTGAATGAGAATTTGCATCGAATTGTTGCTAGAATTCATACTCACATTTTCTCATATTCACATACGCAAAGATCAAGTTTGACGAAAGGTTGACAAGATTTAACCACGATTGACTTGAGTTGACTAGTTTCGATAAGAATTTTGAAATAATTAAACAAAATTATTTAATTAAATGGAGTACTTACTTCTAATTAATTAAACAAAGTTATTTAATTAAATGAGGAGGCATTCCTAATTAATTAAATGAAGTTATTTTATTAAATAAGAAAAGTGTCTCTAATTAATCAAAGATTATTTAATTAAATAGAAAATGTAATTATGAGAGCATATCTGTAATGCCATGCCCAGAGATCCTTGGGAGCAAGGATTCAAATCAAGCCAAGATTTTTTTTGTTTTTTTACAGGTATGAATGCACAAGACAACATCATACAAGGATCACAAAGATCGCAACAGAAGACTTCAACACAATCCCGACAACCAACGAATCTCCAAACGCCACTACCAAACTGACACACCGAAACAAAGCCAACAACCACCACAAACAAGATGGGGGCACAAGAAATGACCACTCATCAACAGAACACCAAGCTGGGGTAAAATGCAGAATTCCAAAATTTGGCTAAGCCTGAAATCCTGAAGCCCTGAAAAATTGGCTAAGTTTGGATTTTTGAAGCCCTGAAATTTTGTAGAATCCATAACTTATCTCTGAGAGGTCTGAAACCTATCTCAAACAATTTGTCACATATATTAAAATATATCTTAAGTATAAGTACGTCAACTTATACTTAAACGATGTATTTTAAACTCCAAGAGACTAAAACAGAAACACGAAAACTCGATTTCAAGAGAAACTGACCGAAATCAAAATGCAACAACATAGGGTCAAAGAATGCCCAAAAGGGTATCCAAAATCACTCTCAAAAAGATCGGATCACTAAGAAAAGTGCCCGCTGATGGCATGTGCAAGTTTTTCACAAAAACTATACGACACTTTATAGTATCGTACGACATTCTTTCTATGGGTGTGCGATACTTTATCAGTGTCACACAATGTTGAACAAATGTCGCCCATAAAAAGTAAAAACACTTCCAGAACTCAAAAACAGGGAAAAACTGACAAAAAAACCTCCACACCGGGGAGTACCGGATCCATGAAGGCTCGAGGAATGAACACTCGAGTGCAAGAACAACACAGAAAGGAGGACACCAAACCATCTAAACTACAGCAGCAAAGAACACACTGAAATAAACATCGAAGAGAACAAAAGAAACATCACAATGCACAGAAATAAATCTCGGGAACAAAACAACCAAACTAAGTATGTGGTTCCTCTCAACCGTCAATAGCATCATAAGACCATCGTGGGTCCTAGCCATCCCCCGCGCGTAACATCCCAAGCCACCGACCAGATCATCAATACTGTAATAATAGGGATGTCACTACTAAAAACATGCATAATAACAGCATAAGAAAATCTAACATGCTAGTGATAATGCATAAGATAATCTTACAGTAGATAACATCACCTATCACATGCTAAATAACAATAAGCAACAGATATACTACTAAAGCAAATCACATCATCTAATCATATGCTAAACATCATAATAAAGGAATGCGCCAAATAAAATAACATCATCTAAACATGATATACAA
The DNA here is from genome assembly GCA_028749045.1 of Cupressus sempervirens. NCBI lineage: Eukaryota > Viridiplantae > Streptophyta > Pinopsida > Cupressales > Cupressaceae > Cupressus > Cupressus sempervirens. Next base: position 383,802,392 of record CM053793.1, read on the forward strand.
GCATCCCAATGAAAGCCTAAATCACAAGAAAGCATTCTCTGGAACTCAAAGTACTAATTGAAGACATCCAGCAACGGTCAAACTAGGATAAAAGATCGTCTTTGTACACCAATCCCTAGCAGTGGTGAAGGTAGCTATGCCTCCCAACCACGTGGCACCCAGAGGTCCACACCCGCCATGCTGATGGAGATAATGATCCAACCAAAAACACACAAAAGAACTTCCATGGCTTACACTCACGCCAGATAGTATGATGGCTACAACCAAGAACCTAGGACAATGCAAGGAGTACAGGTCTTGGTCAGACACTCAAAAGGCTGCTAAGCAGGGGCTAACATCCTGGAGAGTCGCTTGGCATCGAAAAGCCCAAGCTCAGATCGTGTGTCCTGAAACTTAAATGAGTGCTCACACATTATGTCCTCGAACTTAATCGGGTGCTCACACATTTTACTTATCTTAAGTTTTATTAACAATCACACATTTTATTTAGTTATCACTTGCTTAAAACTTCTTATCCTCCGTCAACATTCGGCGCCATGAACACCGAGTTGCGAGATACAAGCCCCCTCCAGATGCTACCGTACCCTACCCATGCTCATCCTACGACAAGTGCCCATGGGCATGCATACTCAAATCCCAACCCCAATGATCATAACTTCTGGAAAATTCACGAAAGATCGAGCCTCGCAAGTCACCCAACAAATGTATGTGCACGTACTCATGTGTGGTGCACCACCATCACGAAGATCATAACACAAGGATAGGAATGAGAACACAATGCAAAGAAAACACCCAACTGAAAGCAACACGAGAAGGATAGATTTTACACGAATTCCAAAGCCAATAAAACCATACATCATTAAATCACTCAATCGACCTCAATCTGAGAGTATGGATTCTACATGAATCCCAATAATGTAACAAGACCAAACATCATGAACTCACTCAACCGGCCTCAATCTGAGAGTATGGATTCTACACGAATCCTAGCGTTCATGAAACAAAAGCAAAGGTCTAAACGAAACCATAATAGGTATAAAATCACTCAACTAAACACAATGTCGGGAGTACAGATGCAACATGCATCCCAATGCAACATAAAAGTGCAAAAGTGGTCTAACTAATATCCAAACAGATCATCAAGGTCCACGACCCACATTGTGCCAAGAAAACTCGAGAAAATAGGGTGACACGCAAAACCAGGTAAAAACCCCAAAAATTTGGAAAACTTCAAAATTAAAACCCATTTGGCCTTTGGGTTCAAAAATTCTAAAAATTCAAAAAAATAAATGGAATTGGACACCGTATGCAAAAACGGCCAGCATAATGGCGTAAAATTCCAAACCCTCATCCCAAAAAATAAGGAAATGTTCATACCCGCCCAACCGGGTAGAACTAGCATACAAAAATGGAGGGGAACACTAGTTCTCAGCCTCCAAACAAATGGCTACCAAAAACTGAAGCAGAAACGGAGCAGAAACAATAAAACAGGAAAGCCCTACCTCACAGCCAAAAGAGAAAAACGGGAATCTGAACCATAAAATAAATATCCCCCAGAAGTAGCTAAAAATTGCAGCAATCCAAGGTTTCCCCGAGCTGGATCCAACGAGCCCAACCTCGCGACGATCCTACGCCCGTAGCTCCCACAACGAACAAAACAGTAAATCCTCATGAAGAGGATTTTTGGGTTTTACTCTCCAAATTTCCAATTTGAAAGTGAGAAGTGAGGAATTAAATTCCTCTTTGGATACTTATTCACTTTTCGGGTGAATAATCGATTAGGGCATTTAACCAGCCAATCTAGTTAAACCCCGAATCGACCCAAATGAAAATAGGCTATTCTTATAAATAGGAATTCATCAATGGCAAAGCTACCAGAAATTAAAATAAATTAATTTAAAAGCTCGAAAACTCAAAAACACATAAATCTCCTAAACAACTTTCGTGACAATGCGAACCTCTAAATGCATAAACACGCTTACGGGTCTAATCACATAATGCAATGAGTTTGGATTTAATAATCACCAAAAGGTTTAAATTAAACATTTTAATAAAGGATACGTCGACCATACAAGGACGACATTGGTAAAATATGAAAGGTTGAATCACTAACTCCATGTGCCACTACCAGGGATATAAATCCTGCACACTAAACAACACGATTAAGTGCAATTGCATATAATAACATACCCGAAGCAATAAATGCATTAAATCAACTAATTTAACCATTTATTTAATTATATTAAAATAATCTATTTACATCACTCACGTTCGCATAAAGCATAACAACATAGGAATGAAGTAAATAACCATAGCATTAAATCCATCACATAACATAATTAGAGTTATGTCCAAATACTAGATAACCAGATATCAACATAAAACACACTGTCATCTCAAAATGGCATCATCATGGAATATGATTAATTGAACAACATAGTAGTCTAATATCTATGATACTGGAATCAAAGAGTAACATTTGACCCTCAGGTCATCTCAAATGTAAAACATCACATAAGAACAGATCAAAATAAAACAAGGTAAATGTCCGCAGCACATAACCAAATAATCTGACAAGAAAAATCCATTCTAATTACTTAAGCATTTAATAATGATTGATTACTCTGCATTAAAAAGGCATTTAAAACACATAAGCAAACACAGTCATAAACATGACTAACCACTTCTATAGGAACCTAGTCCAATGTAGCATGGTAAAAGAACATAGTGCAATCTCTGCACACATCTCAGGGTACTCACAGAACAACCTCATGATACCACATTGATCCTGGTAACCACTGGCACAAACCTTAGTGAACCAAAAGTCATATTATAATCTCAAAGATCAGTCAAAAGCATAATCAAAGCAACTGATACAGAAACATAAATCCAAACACCTCAACGGTGTAGACCACTCAGGGTCACAATCATGATCCATCACAACAAAAGATCAGCAAGGGTGCATCCATCAGGACGACTTACAAAAGTCAAATGGGAGAGGCACTACATCATCCCCCCCAAAGACTAGGCTTACTCTTGGAAGCCTGCAATCCATGAATAGAACCCAAAACACACAAGAACCAAAATCAAAAGCGAGCAATAGGAATGACTCAACAACTCTGTACAAGTCAAACCCAAATCACTCCAACATTCTCAAACCATCACGTTAACCCCCAAATAGGTTAACCATGAGAGAATGGGTGTCACATAGACACAAGGTCCTCCAACAAGGAACCTTCTATGCGCTAGGAAAAACCATCTAGCCATAAAATCAACAATACAAGGTAAGGAACAAGCCTCTCTACCTCGTCAACAGGTGCCCAACTACAACATGCACCAACCACAAGACCACAAAACCAGGTCAAAACACTAAGCACTTCCAACAAAAGTTGGAATCATGGGGAATAACCATCCCAAACTTCCCAAGAATATTATCATGTCACACATGATCATTCTGGAATCCACGTAAACTCACCCTTAGAACAAAGAGGGTGAAAGTTTACCAACAAAAGAACACACTTCAAAAGACTGCTCACCACCAAGCATAGGAGCACAACACCTCACCAAGGCACAAAAGCTCAACTATCACTAGGAACTAGGGTAACATAACCCAACCAGACAAGATGTCACCTTCTCACAACGTTCAAAGACTTTCATCAGTGGACACAATCATCAAATGTCTGCATACCAACTCACGAGATGGTAATATGTGTCCAACGATACCATGTCCCTCTAGCACCATGCTAGGAAAACTACACCCAATCTACAGCTAAACTCAATCTCTAGCCTCAAGTCAACAGTTAAAGAGAAAACTTGCTTGAGACAATCCACATGAAGATATAAGCTTAGGGAGAAGGATACTACAGAGTATTAGGTCTGAGAGGGAGTCTCTCTCAACCTCTACACTAACCAGTCCATGATGCATTAGGAAACTCACAATTTCACCAACCATCAACATACTCACAAGAGAACACTAACTGAGCTAGTGGCATAACCACACTAGCCTACTCTCTCAAGAGAGAAAGAATATGGAGATGTGCCAAGGTCAACATCCAGAAAGGAGAATGTAGACTCATCAAAGAACTGAGTCACTCCCAAATGATAAGGCAACATCATCCACAACAAGAAATGCTCACAAACCACACTACACCTCACAAGGGCAGTTCAGTGCAATAGGAAACACAAAAACCCAAGCACGAACCCTAATAGGTACCTAGTAGATTATGAAGACAAGATCACTCTTCTGTTATGAATAACATGAGGAGTTAAACTTCTCCAATAGCCATAAATATGATATGTCATGATTGCATTGGCCTCTACTCGAAAAGGTACTCAACACATCGATCAACAACTCCAAAAGCCAAAGCCTCACAGCCGGACTCGGATTGAATCCATTTGAAAAGCGTCGAAAAGATATAGACAAGGACTACAATAAGAAGAAGCTAAGAGAGACCAAGACCTACGATCTGAGCCACCACTCAAATCAAAACAACAAAGACAAAACCAATAGCCTTGGTCACCAAGACAAGCAACAGACAAAATGTCCAAATCCACACAAGAGCACACATGCCCAAAACAACATAAGGCATGGAATGAAAGGTAAATCACACATTGAAACCATCATTACTTTTCTTTCATAAATTCATTAATTAAGCATAACATAAGCACTAATGCATAATGAACTGAAAGATTTTCAAGCAAGGGTCCAAGAGTCACTATAGAACAAGTACATACCTTTCAATTTCTTTCAAAAATAACATTAAGTTTAATCACCATTTAAACCATTCAGTTACAATAAAAAATTTAGAGCTAACAAAGACACACTAGCATGTTCTCCATGATATTATCCCTTGAACGTACTACCAGAGGTTCGAGATGAACATGATAGAGTCACAACACACAACTGGGCAGCAGTAAAACACATCTAGAATAGTCATCATGAAACATAATCAAAGAGCCCATATGGGACAATTGTCAATTCCAACAGTAAGTACCAAAAAGAGCTCACTCAACAATAAGTCAAATGTGACAACTCTCACAAAGAGAGCGATAGATAAAATTTGATGACTACTCCAAGAGAGGAAAATACTGAAAACCAATGCTAACCCAACAACATGAGGAAAGTAGCTCCAGTCAAATAAAAGAAGGCATCAAAAAAATCACATTACAAGTGATGACTGAGTACAGTCACACAAGAGGGATAAATCACCACACAGTGCTAAGGAATACATCAAATAGTATACCATTAGTAATCTCATGCATATGCAAAAAACAAAAGTTTCCATGCAATGCAACATTTGGATATCCATCAAATTAATACAGTTCTACATAAGCTTAAGAAACAATCAGATTGGGGAATTAAGTCATTAACCCAAATCTATAATGCAAAACTACAACTTTGCAATGATTCACAATAAACACTCATTTTCAATGAAAGGAACCATTTTATTCTTATAATCAACAAAATAAAGAATCACAAATAAGATTCCTTCATTTACTTACAATTAGGAGAAAATAGGGAAACAATGCACCTAACTCCACAAGGAGAAACAAAGAGAGGCTCTCAAAGCCAACACATGGAAACCAATCAGTGGCTCCATCCAAAAAGGATGACACAAGCAACCAACCAAACAAGGCACATCGATCCCACCTACAAGGCTAGGAAGACTCACTTCCTTCTCCACACACTGCTCTAGTTGCATCTACTGGACAAGCAAGTCCATCATGAGTAGATACCAAAGCAACAAAGACCACGAGTTCTCACCAAGACACTCGCACTACACCAATGCAGCAATAACTACAAGGGCAACATAACATAGAGATCCCAATGTTTGAACATGGGCTCTGATAATATCTCATTTTATTAAATTAAATATCTCAACAAAATCTCTCTTCAGTTCAAAAATGGAAATATATATTTCACTATTTATAAAAAATGACTTAAATCCGTTAACTCCTATTTCTACTCAAATTGAATCAGTTAACTACTGATTTTACTAAAATTAAATCTGTTAACTCCCTTTAATTTGAAAATCTCCCTTTATGACTGAACTTCACCTTTAATCCTGACCGTTCATTGAAATCGATCTCAACCGTTGATGAATTCCATAAAAGCCTATTTAAGAGACCCTCATCTCTTCATTTTGAAATGTTGAATGAGTATTTGCATCAAATTGTTGCTGGAATTCATACACACATTTGCTCATATTCATATACACAAAGATCAAGTTTGACCAAAAGTTGACCAGATTTAACCATGGTTGATTTGAGTTGACTAGTTTCGAAAAGAACTTTGAAATAATTAAAAGAAATTATTTAATTAAATGTAGTACTTACTTCTAATTAATTAAAAAAAGTTATTTAATTAAATGAGAAGCCATTCCTAATTAATTAAATGAATTTATTTAATTAAATAAGAAAATTGTCTCTAATTAATTAAAGATTATTTAATTAAATAGAAAAAGTAATTATGAGAGCATATCTCATTTCATTAAATTAAATATCTCAACAAAATCTCTCTTCAGTTCAAAAAGGAAAATTTTCAGTTCACTATTGATCAAAAATGAGTTAAATCAGTCGACTCCTTTTTCTACTCAAATTGAATTAGTTAACTCCTTATTTTACTCAAATTAAATCTATTAACTCCCTTTAATTTGAAAATCTCCCTTTATTACTGAACTTCACCTTTAATCCTGACCGTTGATTGAAATCGATCTCAACCGTTGATGAATTCCACGAAAGTCTATTTAAGAGACCCTCATCTCTTCATTTTGAAATGTTGAATGAGTATTTGCATCGAATTGTTGCTGGAATTCATACTCACATTTGCTCATATTCATATACACAAAGATCAAGTTTGACCAAAAGTTGACCAGATTTAACCACAATTGACTTGAGTTGACTAGTTTCGAAAAGAATTTTGAAATAATTAAACGAAATTATTTAATTAAATGGAGTACTTACTTCTAATTAATTAAACAAAGTTATTTAATTAAATGAGAAGCCATTCCTAATTAATTAAATGAAGCTATTTAAGTAAACAAGAAATGTGTCTCTAATTAATTAAACATTATTTAATTAAATAGAAAAAATAATTATGAGAGCATATCTCATTTTAGTAAATTAAATATCTCAACAAAATCTCTCTTCAGTTCAAAAAGGGAAATTTTCAGTTCACTATTGACCAAAAATGAGTTAAATCAGTTAACTCCTTTTTCTACTCAAATTGAATCAGTTAACTCCTTATTTTACTCAAATTAAATCTATTAACTCCCTTTAATTTGGAAATCTCCCTTTATGACTAAACTTCACCTTTAATCCTGACTGTTGATTGAAATCGATCTCAACCCTTGATGAATTCCAGGAAAGTTTATTTGAGACCCTCATCTCTTCATTTTGAAAGGTTGAATGAGAATTTGCATCGAATTGTTGCTGGAATTCATACTCACATTTGCTCATATTCACAAATGCAAAGATCAAGTTTGACCAAAAGTTGACCAGATTTAACCACAGTTGACTTGAGTTGACTAGTTTCGAAAAGAATTTTGAAATAATTAAATGAAATTATTTAATTAAATGGAGTACTTACTTCTAATTAATTCAACAAAGTTATTTAATTAAATGAGAATTCATTCCTAATTAATTAAATGAAGTTATTTAATTAAATAAGAAAAGTGCCTCTAATTAATTAAAGATTATTTAATTAAATGGAAAAAGTAATTATGAGAGCATATCTCATTTTATTAAATTAAATATCTCAACAAAATTTCTCTTCAGTTCAATAAGGGAAATTTTCAGTTCACTATTGATAAAAAATGAGTTAAATCAGTTAACTCCTTTTTCTACTCAAATTGAATCAGTTAACTCCTTATTTTACTCAAATTAAATCTGTTAACTCCCTTTAATTTGGAAATCTCTCTTTATGACTGAACTTCACCTTTAATCCTGACCTATGATTGAAATCGATCTCAAACGTTGATGAATTCCAGGAAAGTCTACTTAAGAGACCCTCATCTCTTCATTTTGAAAGGTTGAATGAGAATTTGCATCGAATTGTTGCTAGAATTCATACTCACATTTGCTCATATTCACATATGCAAAGATCAATTTTGACCAAAAGTTGACCAGATTTAACTATAGTTGACTTGAGTTGACTAGTTTCGAAAAGAATTTTGAAATAATTAAACGAAATTATTTAATTAAATGGAGTACTTACTTCTAATTAATTAAACAAAGTTATTTAATTAAATGAGAAGCCATTTCTAATTAATTAAATGAAGCTATTTAAGTAAACAAGAAATGTGTCTCTAATTAATTAAACATTATTTAATTAAATAGAAATATTAATTATGAGAGCATATCTCATTTAATTAAATTAAATATCTCAACAAAATCTCTCTTCAGTTCAAAAAGGGAAATTTTCAGTTCACTATTGACCAAAAATGAGTTAAATCAGTTAACTCCTTTTTCTACTCAAATTGAATCAGTTAACTCCTTATTTTACTCAAATTAAATCTATTAACTCCCTTTAATTTGGAAATCTCCCTTTATGACTAAACTTCACCTTTAATCCTGACTGTTGATTGAAATCGATCTCAACCCTTTATGAATTCTAGGAAAGTTTATTTAAGAGACCCTCATCTCTTCATTTTGAAAGGTTGAATGAGAATTTGCATTGAATTGTTTCTAGAATTCATACTCACATTTGCTCATATTCACAAACGCAAAGATCAAGTTCGACCAAAAGTTGACCAGATTTAACCACAGTTGACTTGAGTTGACTAGTTTCAAAAAAAAAATTAAAATAATTAAACAAAATTATTTAATTAAATGGAGTACTTACTTCTAATTAATTTAAGGAAGTTATTTAATTAAATGAGAAGCCATTCCTAATTAATTAAATGAAGTTATTTAATTAAATAAGAAATGTGCCTCTAATTAATTAAATATTATTTAATTAAATAGAAAAGGTAATTATGAGAGCATATCTCATTTTAGTCAATTAAATATCTCAACAAAATCTCTCTTCAGTTCAAAAATAGAAATTTCTAGTTCACTATTGATAAAAAATGAGTTAAACCAGTTAACTCCTTTTTCTACTCAAATAGAATCAGTTAACTCCTTATTTTACACAAATCAAATCTGTTAACTCCCTTTAATTTGAAAATCTCCCGTTATGACTGAACTTCACCTTTAATCCTGACCGTTGATTGAAATCGATCTCAACTGTTGATGAATTCACAAAAAGTCTATTTAAGAGACCTTCGTCTCTTCATTTTGAAAGGTTGAATGAGAATGTGCATCGAATTGTTGCTGGAATTCATACTTACATTTGCTCATATTCACATATGCAAAGATCAAGTTTCACCAAAAGTTGACTAGATTTAACCACAGTTGACTTGAGTTGACTAGTTTCAATTTTTTTTTTTGAAATAATTAAACGAAACTATTTAATTAAATGTAGTACTTACTTCTAATTAATTAAACAAAGTTATTTAATTAAATGAAAAGCCATTCCTAATTAATTAAATGAAGTTATTTAATTAAATAAGAAAAGTGTCTCTAATTAATTAAAGATTATTTAATTAAATAAATAAAGGAACTATGAGAGCATATCTCATTTTATTAAATTAAATATTTCAACAAAATCTCTCTTCCATTGAAAAAGGGAAATTTCCAGTTCACTATTGATAAAAAATGAGTTAATTCGGTTAACTCCTATTTCTACTCAAATTGAATCAGTTAACTCTTTATTTTACTCAAATTAAATCTGTTAACTCCTTTTAATATGAAAATCTCCCTTTATGACTGAACTTCACCTTTAATCCTGACCGTTGATTGAAATCGTACTCAACCATTGATGAATTCCAGGAAAGTCTATTTAACAGACCCTCATCTCTTCATTTTGAAAGGTTGAATGAGAATTTGCATCGAATTGTTGCTAGAATTCATACTCACATTTGCTTATATTGACATACGCAGAGATCAAATTTGACCAAAAGTTGACCATATTTAACCACGGTTCACTTGAGTTGACTAGTTTTGAAAAGAATTTTGAAACAATTAAACGAAATTATTTAATTAAATGAAGTACTTATTTCTAATTAATTAAACAAAGTTATTGCATTAAATGAGAAGCCATTCCTAATTAATTAAATGAAGTTATTTAATTAAATAAGAAAAGTGTGTCTAATATATTAAAGATTATTTAATTAAATAGAAAAAGTAATTATGAGATCATATCTCATTTTATTAATTTAAATATCTCAACAAAATCTCTCTTCAGTTCACAAAGGAAAATTTCCCGTTCACTATTGATAAAAAATGAGTTAAATCAGTTAACTCCTTTTTCTACTCAAATTGAATCAGTTAACTCCTTATTTTACTCAAATTAATTCTGTTAACTCCCTTTCATTTGGAAATCTCCCTTTATGACTGAACTTCACCTTAAATCCTGACCGTTGATTGAAATCGATATCAACCGTTGATGAATTCATAGAAAGTCTATTTAAGAGACCCTCATCTCTTCATTTTGAAAGGTTGAATGAGAATTTGCATCGAATTTTTGTTGGAATTCATACTCACATTTGCTCATATTCACATATGCAAAGATCAAGTTTCACCAAAAGTTGACCAGATTTAACCACAGTTGACTTGAGTTGACTAGTTTCAAAAAAAAAAATTGAAATAATTAAACGAAACTATTTAATTAAATGTAGTACATACTTCTAATTAATTAAACAAAGTTATTTAATTAAATGAAAAATCATTCCTAATTAATTAAATGAAGTTATTTAATTAAATAAGAAAAGTGTCTCTAATTAATTAAAGATTATTTAATTAAATAAATAAAGTAACTATGAGAGCATATCTCATTTTATTAAATTAAATATTTCAACAAAATCTCTCTTCCATTGAAAAAGGGGAATTTCCAGTTCACTATTGATAAAAAATGAGTTAAATCGGTTAACTCCTATTTCTACTCAAATTGAATTAGTTAACTCTTTATTTTATTCAAATTAAATCTGTTAACTCCTTTTAATATGAAAATCTCCCTTTATGACTGAACTTCACCTTTAATCCTGACCGTTGATTGAAATCGATCTCAACCGTTGATGAATTCCAGAAAAGTCTATTTAACAAACCCTCATCTCTTCATTTTGAAAAGTTGAATGAGAATTTGCATCGAATTGTTGCTAGAATTGATACTCACATTTGCTTATATGGACATACGCAGAGATCAAATTTGACCAAAAGTTGACCATATTTAACCACGATTCACTTGAGTTGACTAGTTTCGAAAAGAATTTTGAAATAATTAAACGAAATTATTTAATTAAATGGAGTACTTACTTCTAATTAATTAAACAAAGTTATTGAATTAAATGAGAAGCCATTCCTAATTAATTAAATGAAGTTATTTAATTAAATAAGAAAAGTGTCTCTAATTAATTAAAGATTATTTAATTAAATAGAAAAAGTAATTATGAGAGCATATCTCATTTTATTAAATTAAATATCTCAACAAAATCTCTCTTCAGTTCAAAAAAGGAAATTTCCAGTTCGCTATTAATAAAAAATGAGTTAAATCAGTTAACTCCTTTTTCTACTCAAATTGAATCAGTTAACTCCTTTTTCTACTCAAATTGAATCAGTTAACTCCTTATTTTGCTAAAATTAAATCCGTTAACTACCTTTAATTTAGAAATCTCCCTTTATGACCGAACTTCACCTTTAATCCTAACCGTTGATGAATTTCAGGAAAGTCTATTTAAGAGACCCTCATCTCTTCATTTTGAAAGGTTGAATGAGAATTTGCATCGAATTGTTGTTGGAATTCATACTCACATTTGCTCATATTCACATATAGAATGATCAAGTTTGACCAAAAGTTGATCAGCTTTAACCACGGTTCACTTGAGTTGACTAGTTTCAAATTTTTTTTTGAAATAATTAAACGAAATTATGTAATTAAATGAAGTACTTACTTCTAATTGATTAAACAATGTTATTTAATTAAATGAGAAGGCATTCCTAATTAATTAAAAGAAGTTATTTAATTAACAAAGAAAAGTGTCTCTAATTAATTAAGGATTATTTAATTAAATAGAAAAAGTAATTATGAGAGCATGTCTCATTTTATTAAATTAAATATCTCAACATAATCTCTCTTCAGTTCAAAAAAGAAAATTTCCAGTTCACTATTGATCAAAAATTAGTTAACTTCTTTTTCTACTCAAATTGAATCAATTAACTCCCTATTTTACTCAAATTAAATTTTTTATCTCCCTTTAATTTGGATATCTCCCTTTATGACTGAACCTCACATTTAATTCTGACCGTTGATTGAAATCGATCTCAACCATTGATGAATTTCAAGAAAGTCTATTTAAGAGACCCTCATCTTTTCATTTTGAAAGGTTGAATGACAATTTGCATCAAATTTTTGCTGAAATTCATACTCACATTTGCTCATATTCACATAGGCAAGGATCAAGTTTGACCAAAAGTTGACCAGATTTAACCACGGTTGAGTTGAGTTGACTAATTTTGATTTTTTTTTTGAAATAATTAAACAAAATTATTTAGTTAAATGGAGTACTTACTTCTAATTAATTAAACAAAGTTATTTAATTAAATGAGAAGCCATTCCTAATTAATTAAATGAAGTTATTTAATTAAATAAGAAAAGTGTCTCTAATTAATTAAAGATTATTTAATTAAATAGAAAAAATAATTATGAGAGCATATCTCATTTTATTAAATTAAATATCTCAACAAAATCTCTCTTCAGTTCAAAAAGAGAAATTTCCAATTCACTATTGATAAAAAATGAGTTAAATCAATTAACTCCTTTTTCTACTCAAATTGAATCAGTTAACTCCTTATTTTACTCAAATTAAATCTGTTAACTCCCTTTAATTTGGAAATTTCTCTTTATGACTGAACTTCAAATTTAATCCTGACCGTTGACTTAAATCGATCTCAACCGTTGATGAATTTCAGGAAAGTCTATTTAAGAGACCCTCATCTCTTCATTTTGAAAGGTTGAATGAGAATTTGCATCGAATTGTTGCTGAAATTCATACTCATATTTGCTCATATTCACATACGCAAAGATCAAGTTTGACCAAAAGTTGACCAAATTTAACCACGGTTGACTTGAGTTGACTAGTTTCAAAAAAAATTTTGAAATAATTAAACAAAATTATTTAATTAAATAAGAAGCCATTCCTAATTAATTAAATGAAGTTATTTAATTAAATAAGAAAAGTGTCTCAAATTAATTAAAGATTATTTAATTAAATACAATAAGTAATTATGAGAGTATATCTCATTTAATTAAATTAAATATCTCAACAAAATGTCTCTTTAGTTCAAAAAAAAAAATTTCCTGTTGACTATTGATCAAAAATGAGTTTAATCAGTTAACTCTTTTTTCTACTCAAATTGAATCAGTTAACTCCTTATTTTAGTCAAATAAATTCTGTTAACTCCCTTTAATTTGGAAATTTCCCTTTATGACTGAACTTCACCTTTAATTAGAAGTAAGTACTCCATTTAATTTAATAATTTCATTTAATTATTTCAAAATTCTTTTCGAAACTAGTCAACTCAAGTCAATCGTGGTAAATCTAGTCAATTTTCGGTCAAACTTGATCTTTGAGTATGTGAATATGAGCAAATTTGAGTATGAGTTCAAGCAACATTTCGATGCAAATTCTCATTCAACCTTTCAAAATGAAGAGATGAGGGTCTCTTAAATAGACTTTCCTGAAATTCATCAACGGTTGAGATCAATTTGAATCAACGGTCAGGATTAAAGATGAAGTTTAGTCATAAAGAAAGATTTCCAAATTAAAGAGAGTTAACAAATTTAATTTGTGTAAAATAAGGAGTTAACTGATTCAATTTGAGTAGAAAAAGGAGTTAACTGATTTAACTCATTTTTTATCAATAGTGAATTGAAAATTTTCCTTTTTGAACTAAGAAGAGATTTTGTTGAGATATTTAATTTAATAAAATGAGATATGCTCTCATTATTACTTTTTCTATTGAATGAAATAATCTTTAATTAATTAGGAATGGCTTCTCATTTAATTAAATAACTTTGTTTAATTAATTAGAAGTAAGTACTCCATTTAATTAAATAATTTTATTTAATTATCTCAAAATTCTTTTCGAAACTAGTCAACTCAAGTCAACCATTGTTAAATTTGGTCAACTTTTGGTCAAACTTGATCTTTGCGTATGTGAATATGAGCGATAATTCGATGCAAATTCTCATTCAACCTTTCAAAATGAAGAGACGAGGGTCTCTTAAATAGACTTTCCTGGAATTCATCAACGGTTGAGATCGATTTCAATCAACGGTCAGGATTAAAAGTGAAGTTTAGTCATAAAGGGAGATTTTCAAATTAATGGGAGTTAACAGATTTAATTTCAGTAAAATAAGGAGTTAACTGATTCAATTTGAGTAGAAAAAAGAGTTAACTGATTTAACTCATTTTTAATCAATAGTGAATTGGAAATTTCCCGTTTTGAACTGAATAGAGATTTTTTTGATATATTTAATTTAATAAAATAAGATATGCTCTCATAATTAATTTTTCTATTTAATTAAATAATCTTTAATTAATTAGAGAAACTTTTCTTATTTAATTAAATAGATTCATTTAATTAATTAGGAATGGCTTCTCATTTAATTAAATAACTTTGTTTAAATAATTAGAAGTAAGTACTCCATTTAATTAAATAATTTTATTTAATTATTTTAAAAAAAAATTCAAAACTAGTCAACCCAAGTCAACTGTGGTTGAATTTGGTCAACTTTTGGTCAAACTTGATCTTTGCCTATGTGAATATAAGCAAATGTGAGTATGAATTCCATGAACAATTCGATGCAAATTCTCATTTAACCTTTCAAAAGGAAGAGATGAGGGTCTCTTAAATAGACTTTCTTGGAATTCATCAACGGTTGAGATCGATTTCAATCAACGGTCAAGATTAAAGTTGAAGTTCAGTCATAAAGAAAGATTTCCAAATTAAAGGGAGTTAATAGATTTAATTTGAGTAAAATAAGGAGTTAACCGATTCAATTTGAGTAGAAAAAGGAGTTAACTGATTTAACTCATTTTTGATCAATAGTGAACCGAAATTTTTTCTTTTTGAACTGAAGAGAGATTTTGTTGAGATATTTAATTTAATAAAATGAGATATGTTCTCATAATTACTTTTTCTATTTAAATAAATAATATTTAATTAATTATAGACACTTTTCTTATTTAATTAAATAACTTCATTTAATTGATTAGGAATGGCTTCTCATTTAATTAAATAACTTTGTTCAATTAATTAGAAGTAAGTACTCCATTTAATTAAATAATTTCGTTTAAATTATTTCAAAATTCTTTTCGAAACTAGTCAACTCAAGTCAATCGTGGTTAAATCTGATCAACTTTGGTCAAATTTGATCTTTGTGTATGTGAATATGAGCAAATGTGAGTATGAATTCTAGCAACAATTTGATGCAAATTCTCATTGAACTTTTCAAAATGAACAGATTAGGGTGTCTTAAATAGACTTTCTTGAAATTCATCAACGGTTGAGATTGATTTGAATCAACGGTTAGGATTAAAGGTGAAGTTCAGTCATAAAGGGAGATTTCCAAATTAAAGGGAGTTAACAGATTTAATTTGAGTTAACTCCTTATTTTACTCAAATTAAATCCATTAACTCCCTTTAATTTAAAAATTTGCCTTTATGACTATAATTAACTTTTATTCCTGACCGTAGATTAAAATCGATCTCAACCATTGATGAATTTCAGGAAAGTCTATTTAAGAGACCCTCATATCTTCACTTTGAAAGGTTGAATGAGAAGTTGCATCAAATTGTTGCTGGAATTCATGCTCACATTAGCTCATATTCACATACCCAAAGATC
This sequence comes from Cupressus sempervirens, assembly GCA_028749045.1. Classification (NCBI taxonomy): domain Eukaryota; kingdom Viridiplantae; phylum Streptophyta; class Pinopsida; order Cupressales; family Cupressaceae; genus Cupressus; species Cupressus sempervirens. The sequence goes on from CM053793.1 coordinate 383,818,337, forward strand.
AAGTTTGACCAAAAGTTGACCAGATTTAACCACAGTTGACTTGAGTTGACTAGTTTCAAAAAGAATTTTGAAATAATTAAACGAAATTATTTAATTAAATGGAGTACTTACTTCTAATTAATTAAACAAAGTTATTTAATTAAATGAGAAGCCCTTCCTAATTAATTAAAGATTATTTAATTAAATAGAAAAAGTAATTACGAGAGCATATCTCATTTTATTAAATTAAATATCTCAACAAAATCTCTCTTCAGTTAAACAATGGAAATTTCTAGTTCACTATTGATAAAGAATGAGTTAAATCAGTTAACTCTTTTTTCTACTCAAATTGAATTAGTTAACTCTTTATTTTACTCAAATTAAATCCGCTAACTCCCTTTAATTTGGAAATCTCCCTTTATGACTGAACTTCACCTTTAATCCTAACCGTTGATTGAAATCAATCTCAACCGTTGATGAATTTCAAGAAAGTCTATTTAAGACACCCTAATCTGTTCATTTTGAAAGGTTCAATGAGAATTTCCATCAAATTGTTGCTAGAATTCATACTCACATTTGCTCATATTCACATACACAAAGATCAAATTTGACCAAAGTTGATCAGATTTAACCACGATTGACTTGAGTTGACTAGTTTCGAAAAGAATTTTGGAATAATTTAAACAAAATTATTTAATTAAATGGAGTACTTACTTCTAATTAATTGAACAAAGTTATTTAATTAAATGAGAAGACATTCCTAATCAATTAAATGAAGTTATTTAATTAAATAAGAAAAGTGTCTCTAATTTATTAAAGATTATTTAATTAAATAGAAAAAGTAATTATGAGAGCATATATCATTTTATTAAATTAAATATCTAAAAAAAATCTCTCTTCAGTTCAAAAAGGGAAATTTCCAATTCACTATTGATAAAAAATGAGTTAAATCAGTTAACTCCTTTTTCTACTCAAATTGAATCAGTTAACTCCTTATTTTACTCAAATTAAATTCGTTAACTCCCTTTAATTTGGAAATCTCCCTTTATCACTCAACTTCACCTTTAATTTTGACCGTTGATTGAAATCGATCTCAACCGTTGTTGAGTTCCAAAAGAGTCTATTTAAGAGACCCTCATCTCTTCATTTTGAAAAGTTGAATGAGAATTTGCATCGAATTGTTGGTGGAATTCAGACTCAAATTTGCTCATATTCACATACGCAAAGATCAAGTTTGACCAAAAGTTGACCAAATTTAACCACAGTTGACTTGAGTTGACTAGTTTCAAAAAAAAATTTGAAATAATTAAATGAAATTAGTTAATTAATTGGAGTTCTTCTAATTAATTAAACAAAGTTTTTTAATTAAATGAGAAGCCATTCCTAACTAATTAAATGAAGTTATTTAATTAAATAAGAAAAGTGTCTCTAATATATTAAAGATTATTAAATTAAATAGAAAAAGTAACTATGAGAGCATATCTCATTTTATTAATTTAAATATCTCAACAAAATGTTTCTTCAGGTCAAAAAGGAAAATTTCCCATTCACTATTGATAAAAAATGAGTTAAATCAGTTAACTCCTTTTTGTACTCAAATTGAATCAGTTAACTACTTATTTTACTCAAATTAATTCTGTTAACTCCCTTTCATTTGGAAATCTCCATTTATGACTGAACTTCACCTTTAATCCTAACCGTTGATTGAAATCGATATAAACCGTTGATGAATGACAAGAAAGTCTATTTAAGAGACCCTCATCTCTTCATTTTGAAAGGTTGAATGAGAATTAGAATCAAATTTTTGCTGGAATTCATACTCACATTTGCTCATATTCACATATGCAAAGATCAAGTTTCACCAAAACTTGATGTTTGCGTATGTGAAAATGAGGAAATGTGAGTATGAATTCTAGCAACAACTCGATGCAAATTCTCATTCAACCTTTCAAAATGAAGAGATCAGGGTCTCTTAAATAGACTTTCTTAGAATTCATCAACGGTTGAGATCAATTTCAATTACCGATCAGAATTAAAAGTGAAGTTCAGTCATCAAGGGAGATTTCCAAATTAAAGGGAGTTAACAGATTTAATTTGAGTTAACTCCTTATTTTACTCAAATTAAATCCATTAACTCCCTTTAATTTAAAAATCTGCCTTTATGACTATAATTAACTTTTATTCCTGACCGTAGATTGAAATCGATCTCAACCGTTGATGAATTTCAGGAAAGTCTATTTAAGAGACCCTCATATCTTCACTTTGAAAGGTTGAATGAGAAGTTGCATCAAATTGTTGCTGGAATTCATGCTCACATTAGCTCATATTCACATACCCAAAGATCAAGTTTGACCAAAAGTTGACCAGATTTAACCACAGTTGACTTGAGTTGACTAGTTTCAAAAAGAATTTTGAAATAATTAAACGAAATTATTTAATTAAATGGAGTACTTACTTCTAATTAATTAAACAAAGTTATTTAATTAAATGAGAAGCCCTTCCTAATTAATTAAAGATTATTTAATTAAATAGAAAAAGTAATTACGAGAGCATATCTCATTTTATTAAATTAAATATCTCAACAAAATCTCTCTTCAGTTAAACAATGGAAATTTCTAGTTCACTATTGATAAAAAATGAGTTAAATCAGTTAACTCTTTTTTCTACTCAAATTGAATTTGTTAACTCCTTATTTTACTCAAATTAAATCCGCTAACTCCCTTTAATTTGGAAATCTCCCTTTATGACTGAACTTCACCTTTAATCCTAACCGTTGATTGAAATCAATCTCAACCGTTGATGAATTTCAAGAAAGTCTATTTAAGACACCCTAATCTGTTCATTTTGAAAGGGTCAATGAGAATTTGCATCAAATTGTTGCTAGAATTCATACTCACATTTGCTCATATTCACATACACAAAGATCAAATTTGACCAAAGTTGATCAGATTTAACCACGATTGACTTGAGTTGACTAGTTTCGAAAAGAATTTTGGAATAATTTAAACAAAATTATTTAATTAAATGGAGTACTTACTTCTAATTAATTGAACAAAGTTATTTAATTAAATGAGAAGACATTCCTAATCAATTAAATGAAGTTATTTAATTAAATAAGAAAAGTGTCTCTAATTTATTAAAGATTATTTAATTAAATAGAAAAAGTAATTATGAGAGCATATATCATTTTATTAAATTAAATATCTAAAAAAAATCTCTCTTCAGTTCAAAAAGGGAAATTTTCAATTCACTATTGATAAAAAATGAGTTAAATCAGTTAACTCCTTTTTCTACTCAAATTGAATCAGTTAACTCCTTATTTTACTCAAATTAAATTCGTTAACTCCCTTTAATTTGGAAATCTCCCTTTATCACTCAACTTCACCTTTAATTTTGACCGTTGATTGAAATCGATCTCAACCGTTGTTGAGTTCCAAAAGAGTCTATTTAAGAGACCCTCATCTCTTCATTTTGAAAAGTTGAATGAGAATTTGCATCGAATTGTTGGTGGAATTCAGACTCAAATTTGCTCATATTCACATACGCAAAGATCAAGTTTGACCAAAAGTTGACCAAATTTAACCACGGTTGACTTGAGTTGACTAGTTTCAAAAAAAAATTTGAAATAATTAAATGAAATTAGTTAATTAATTGGAGTTCTTCTAATTAATTAAACAAAGTTTTTTAATTAAATGAGAAGCCATTCCTAACTAATTAAATGAAGTTATTTAATTAAATAAGAAAAGTGTCTCTAATATATTAAAGATTATTAAATTAAATAGAAAAAGTAACTATGAGAGCATATCTCATTTTATTAATTTAAATATCTCAACAAAATGTTTCTTCAGGTCAAAAAGGAAAATTTCCCATTCACTATTGATCAAAAATGAGTTAAATCAGTTAACTCCTTTTTGTACTCAAATTGAATTAGTTAACTACTTATTTTACTCAAATTAATTCTGTTAACTCCCTTTCATTTGGAAATCTCCATTTATGACTGAACTTCACCTTTAATCCTAACCATTGATTGAAATCGATATCAACCGTTGATGAATGACAAGAAAGTCTATTTAAGAGACCCTCATCTCTTCATTTTGAAAGGTTGAATGAGAATTAGAATCAAATTTTTGCTGGAATTCATACTCACATTTGCTCATATTCACATATGCAAAGATCAAGTTTCACCAAAACTTGATGTTTGCGTATGTGAAAATGAGGAAATGTGAGTATGAATTCTAGCAACAACTCGATGCAAATTCTCATTCAACCTTTCAAAATGAAGAGATCAGGGTCTCTTAAATAGACTTTCCTAGAATTCATCAACGGTTGAGATCAATTTCAATTACCGATCAGAATTAAAAGTGAAGTTCAGTCATCAAGGGAGATTTCCAAATTAAAGGGAGTTAACAGATTTAATTTGAGTAAAAGAAGGAGTTAACTGATTCAATTTGAGTAGAAAAAGGAGTTAACTGATTTGATTCATTTTTAATCAATAGTGAATTAGAAGTTTCGCTTTTTAAACTGAAGAGAGATTTTGTTGAGATATTTAAACTAATAAAATGAGATATGCCCTCATAATTACTTTTTCTATTTAATTAAATAATCTTTAATTAATTAGAGACACTATTCTTATTTAATAAAATAACTTCATTTAATTAATTAGGAATGGCTTCTCATTTAATTAAATAACTTTGTTTAATTAATTTGAAGTAAGTACTCCATTTAATTAGATAATTTCATTTAATTATTTCAAAATTCTTTTCGAAACTAGTCAATTCAAGTCAACCATGGTTAAATCTGATCAACTTTTTGTCAAATTTGATCTTTACGTATGTGAATATGAGCAAATGTGAGTATGAATTCCAGCAATAATTCGATGCAAATTCTCATTCAACCTTTCAAAATGAAGAGACGAGGGTCTCTTAAATAGACTTTCTTGGAATTCATCAAGGGTTGAGATCGATTTCAATTAGCGGTCAGGATTAAAGGTGAAGTTCAGTCATAAAGGGAGATTTCCAAATTAAAGGGAGGTAACAGATTTAATTTGAGTAAAATAAGGAGTTAACTGATTCAATTTGAGTAGAAAAAGGAGTTAACTCATTTAACTCATTTTTTATGAATAGTGAACTGAAAATTTCTCTTTTTGAACTGAAGAGAGATTTTGTTGAGATATTTAATTTAATAAAATGAGTTATGCTCTCATAATTACTTTTTCTATTTAATTAAATAATCTTTAATTAATTAGAGACACTTTTCTTATTTAATTAAATAAATTCATTTAATTAATTAGGAATGGCTTCTCATTTAATTAAATAACTTTGTTTAATTAATTAGAAGTAAGTACTCCTTTTAATTAAATAATTTCGTTTAATTATTTTAAAATTTATTTCTAAACTAGTCAACTCAAGTCAACCTTGGTTAAATCTGGTCAACTTTTCATCAAACTTGATTTTTGCATATGTGAATATGAGAAAATGTGAGTATGAATTTCAGCAACAATTCGGTGCAAATTCTTAATCAACTTTTCAAAATGAAGAGATGAGGGTCTCTTAAATAGACTTTCCTAGAATTCATCACCGGTTGAGATCGACTTGAATCAGCGGTCAGGATTAAAGGTGAAGTTCAGTCATAAAGGGAGATTTCCAAATTAAAGGGAGTTAACAGATTTAATTTAAGTAAAATAAGGAGTTAACTGATTCAATTTGAGTAGAAAAAGGAGTTAACTGATTTAACTCGTTTTTTATCAATAGTGAACTAGAAATTTCCCTTTTTGAAATGAAGAGAGATTTTGTTGAGATATTTAACTTAATAAAATGAGAAATGCCCTCCTAATTACTTTTTCTATTTAATTAAATAATCTTTATTTACTTGGGGACAATTTTTGAATTTAATTAAATAACTTCATTTAATTAATTAGGAATGGCTTCTCATTTAATTAAATAACTTTGTTTAATTAATTAGAAATAAGTACTCCATTTAATTAAATAATTTTGTTTAATTATTCCAAAATTCTTTTCAAAACTAGTCAACTCAAGTCAACCGTGGTTAAATCTGATCAACTTTTGGTCAAACTTGATCTTTGCGTATGTGAATATGAGCAAATGTGAGTATGAATTTCAGCAACAATTGGATGCAAATTGTCATTCAACCTTTCAAAATGAAGAGATGAGGGTCTCTTAAATAGACTTTCCTGGAATTCATGAATGGTTGAAATCGATTTCAATCAGTGGTCAGGATTAAAGGTGAAGTTCATTCATAAAGGGAGATTTCCAAATTAAAGAAAGGTAACAGATTTAATTTGAGTAAAATAAAGAGTTAACTGATTCAATTTGAGTAGAAAAAGGAGTTAACTGATTTAACTCATTTATTATGAATAGTGAACTAAAAATTTCCCTTTTTGAACTGAAGAGAGATTTTGTTGAGATATTTAATTTAATAAAATGATATATGCTCTTATAATTACTTTTTCTATTTAATTAAATAATCTTTAATTAATTAGAGACACTTTTCTTATTTAATTAAATAAATTCATTTAATTAATTAGGAATGGCTTCTCATTTAATTAAATAACTTTGTTTAATTAATTAGAAGTAAGTACTCCATTTAATTAAATAATTTCATTTAATTATTTCAAAATTCATTTCTAAACTAGTCAACTCAAGTCAACCGTGGTTAAATCTTGTCAACTTTTGATCAAACTTGATTTTTGCGTATGTGAATATGAGCAAATGTGAGTATGAATTCCAGCAACAATTCGATGCAAATTCTCAATCAACTTTTCAAAATGAAGAGATGAGGGTCTCTTAAATAGACTTTCCTAGAATTCATCAATGGTTGAGATCGATTTCAATTAGCGGTCAGGATTAAAAGTGAAGTTCAGTCATAAAGGGAGATTTCCAAATTAAAGGGAGTTAACAGATTTAATTTGAGTAAAATAATGAGTTAACTGATTCAATTTGAGTAGAAAAAGGAGTTAACTGATTTAACTCAATTTTAGTCAATAGTGAACTAAAAATTTCCCTTTTTGAACAGAAGAGAGATTTTGTTGAGATATTTAATTTAATAAAATGAGATATGACCTTATAATTACTTTTTCTATTTACTTAAATAATCTTTAATTAATTAGAGACACTTTTCTTATTTAATTAAATAACTTCATTTAATTAATTAGGAATGGCTTCTCATTTAATGAAATAACTATGTTTAATTAATTAGAAGTAAGTACTCCATTTAATTAAATAATTTCGTTTAATTATTTCAAAATTCTTTTCGAAACTAGTCAACTCAAGTCAACTGTGGTTAAATTTGGTCAACTTTTGGTCAAACTTGATCTTTTTGTATGTGAATATGAGCAAATGTGAGTATGAATTCCAGCAACAATTTGATGCAAATTCTCATTCAACCTTTCAAAATAAAGAGATGAGGGTCTCTCAAATAGACTTTCTTGAAAATCATCAACGGTTGAGATCGATTTCAATTAGCGGTCAGGATTAAAGGTGAAGTTTAGTCATAAAGGGAGATTTCCAAATTAAAGGGGGTTAACAGATTTAATTTTAGTAAAATAAGGAGTTAACTGATTCAATTTGAGTAGAAAAAGGAGTTAACTGATTTAACTCATTTTTGATCAATAGTGAACTGAAAATTTTCCTTTTTGAACTGAAGAGAGATTTTGTTGAGATATTTAATTTAATAAAATGAGATATGCTCTCATAATTAATTTTTTTATTTAATTAAGTAATCTTTAATTGATTAGAGACACTTTTCTTATTTAATTAAATAACTTTATTTAATTAATTAGGAATCGCTTCTCATTTAATTAAATAACTTTGTTTAATTAATTAGAAGTAAGTACTCCATTTAATTAAATAATTTTATTTAAGTATTTCAAAATTATTTTCAAAACTAGTCAAGTCAAGTCAACCGTGGTTAAATCTGGTCAACTTTTGGTCAAACTTGATCTTTCCGTATGTGAATATGAGCAAATGTGAGTATGAATTTCAGCAACAATTCGATGCAAATTATCATTCAACTTTTCAAAATGAAGAGATGAGGGTCTCTTAAATAGACTTTACTAGAATTCATCAACGGTTGAGATCGATTTCAACAACGGTCAGGATTAAAGGTGAAGTTCAGTCATAAAGGGAGATTTCCAAATTAAAAGAAGTTAACAGATTTAAGTTGAGTAAAATAAGGAATTAACTGATTCAATTTGAGTAGAAAAAAGAGTTAACTGATTTAACTCATTTTTTATCAACAGTGAACTGAAAATTTTCCTTTTTGAACTGAAGAGAGATTTTGTTGAGATATTTAATTTAATAAAATTAGATATGCTTTCATAATTACTTTTTCTATTTAATTAAGTAATCTTTAATTAATTAGAGACACTTTTGTTATTTAATTAAATAATTTCATTTAATTAATTAGGAATGGCTTCTCATTTAATTAAATACTTTTGTTTAATTAATTAGAAAAAAGTACTCTATTTAATTAAATAGTTTCATTTAATTATTTCAAAATTCTTTTCGAAACTAGTCAACTGAAGTCAATCGTGGTTATATCTGGTCAACTTTTGGTCAAACTTGATCTCTGCGTATGTGAATATGAGCAAATGTGAGTACAAATTCCAACAATAACTCGATGCGAATTCTCATTCAACCTTTCAATATGAAGAGATGAGGGTCTCTTAAATAGACTTTCCTGGAATTCATCAATGGTTGAGATCGATTTCAATGAACGGGATTAAATGTGAAGTTCTGTCATAAAAGGAGATTTCCAAATTAAAGGGAGTTAACAGATTTAATTGAGTAAAAGAAGGAGTTAACTTATTCAATTTGACTATAAAAAGTAGTTAACTGATTTAACTCATTTTTAATGAATAGTGAACTAGAAATTTCCCTTTCTGAACTGAAGAGAGATTTTGTTGAGATATTTAATTTAATAAAATGAGATATGCTCTCATAATTACTTTTTCTATTTAATTAAATAATCTTTAATTAATTAGAGACAGTTTTCTTATTTAATTAATTAGGAATGGCATCTCATTTAATTAAATAACTTTGTTTAATTAATTAGAAGTAACTACTCCATTTAATTAAATAATTTCATTTAATTATTTCAAAATTCTTTTCGAAACTAGTCAACTCAAGTCAACCGTGGTTAAATCTGATCAACTTTTGATCAAACTTGATCTTTGCATATGTGAATATGAGCAAATGTGAGTATGAATTGCAGCAACAATTCAATGCAAATTCTTATTCAACCTTTCAAATTGAAGAGATGAGGGCCTCTTAAATAGACTTTCTTGGAATTCATCAATGGTTGAGATCGATTTCAATCAACGGTCAAAATTAAAGGTGAAGTTCAGTCATAAAGGGAGATCTTAAAATTAAAGGGAGTTAACAGATTTAATTTAAGTAAAATAAGGAGTTAACTGATTCAATTTGAGTAGAAAAAAGAGTTAACTCATTTAACTCATTTTTGATCAATAGTGAAGTTGAAATTTTCCTTTTTGAACTGAAGAGAGATTTTGTTGAGATATTTAATTTAATAAAATGAGATATGCTCTGATAATTACTTTTTCTATTTAATTAAATAATCTTTAATTAATCAGAGACACTTTTCTTATTTAATTAAATAACTTCATTTAATTAATTACGAATGGCTTCTCATTTAATTAAATAACTTTGTTTAATTAATTAGAAGTAAATACTCCATTTAATTAAATAATTTTATTTAATTATTTCAAAAAAAATTTCAAAACTAGTCAACTCAAGTCAACCGTGGTTAAATCTGATCAAGTTTTGGTCAAACTTGATCTTTGCGTATGTAAATATGAGCAAATGTGAGTATGAATTCCAGCAACAATTTGATGCAAATTCTCATTCAACCTTTCAAAATGAAGAGATGAGGGTCTCTTAAATAGACTTTCCTGGAATTCATCAAGGGTTGAGATCGATTTCAATCAGCGGTCAGGATTAAAGGTGAAGTTCAGTCATAAAGGGAGATTTCCAAATTAAAGGGAGGTAACAAATTTAATTTAAGTAAAATAAGGAGTTAACTGATTCAATTTGAGTAGAGAAAGGAGTTAACTAATTTAACTCATTTTTTATGAATAGTGAACTGAAAATTTCTCTTTTTGAACAGAAGAGAGATTTTGTTGAGATATTTAATTTAATAAAATGAGATATGCTCTCATAATTACTTTTTCTATTTGATTAAATAATTTTTAATTAATTAGAGACACTTTTCTTATTTAATTAAATAAATTCATTTAATTAATTAGAAATGGCTTCTCATTTAATTAAATAACTTTGTTTAATTAATTAGAAGTAAGTACTGCATTTAATTAAATAATTTCATTTAATTATTTCAAAATTCATTTTTAAACTAGTCAAGTCAAGTCAACCGTGGTTAAATCTGGTTAACTTTTGATCAAACTTGATTTTTGCGTATGTGAATATGAGCAAATGTGAGTATGAATTCTAGCAAAAATTTGATGCAAATTCTCAATCAACTTTTCAAAATGAAGAGATGAGGGTCTCTTAAATAGACTTTCCTAGAATTCATCAACGGTTGAGATCGATTTCAATCAACGGTCAGGATTAAAGGTGAAGTTCAGTCATTAAGGGACATTTTCAAATTGACCGTAGTTAACAGATTTAATTTGAGTAAAATAAGGAGTTAACTGATTCAATTTGAGTAGAAAAAGGAGTTAACTGATTTAACTCATTTTTGATCAATAGTGAATTAAAAATTTTCTTGTTTGAACTGAACAGAGATTTTGTTGAGATATTTAATTTAACAAAATGAGATATACTCTCATAATTACTTTTTCTATTTAATTAAATAATCTTTAATTAATTAGAGACACTTTTCTTATTTAACTAAATAACTTCATTTAATTAATTAAGAATGGCTTCTCATTTAATTAAATAACTTTGTTTAATTTATTAGAAGTAAGTACTTTATTTAATTAAATAATTTCATTTAATTATTTCAAAAAAAAATTTGAAAATAGTCAACTCAAGTCAACCATTGTTAAATCTGATCAACTTTTGGTCAAACTTGATCTTTGCGTATGTGAATATGAGCAAATGTGAGTATGAATTCTAGCAACAATTCGATGCAAATTCATCTTCAACCTTTCAAAATGAAGAGATGAGGGTCTCTTAAATAGACTTTCCTACGATTCATCAATGGTTGAGATCGATTTCAATCAACGGTTAGGATTAAAGGTGAAGTTCAGTCATAAAGGGAGATTTCCAAAGTAAAGGGAGTTCACAGATTTAATTTGAGTAAAATAAGGAGTTAACTGATTCAATTTGAGTAGAAAAAGTAGTTAACTGATTTAACTCATTTTTTATCAATAGTGAACTGAAAATTTCCCTTTTGGAACTGAAGAGAGATTTTGTTGAAATATTTAATTTAATAAAATGAGATATGCTCTCATAATTACTTTTTCTATTTAATTAAATAATCTTTAATTAATTAGAGGCACTTTTCTTATTTAATTAAATAACTTTATTTAGTTAATTAGGAATGGTTTCTCATTTAATTAAATAACTTTGTTTAATTAATTAGAAGTAAGTACTCCATTTAATTAAATAATTTCGTTTAATTATTTCAAAATTTTTTTTGAAACTAGTCAACTCAAATCAACCATGGTTAAATCTAGTCAACTTTTAGTCAAACTTGATCTTTGTGTATGTGAATATAAGCAAATGTGAGTATGAATTCCAGCAACAATTCGATGCAAATTATCATTCAACCTTTCAAAATGAAGAGATGAGGGTCTCTTAAATAGACTTTCCTGGAATTCATCAACGGTTGAGATCTATTTCAATCAACGGTCAGGATTAAAAGTGAAGCTCAGTCATAAAAGGAGATTTTCAAATTAAAGGGAGTTAACAGATTTAATTTGAGCCTCTCCTAGTGCCTAACAAACTATTAATAAATAATGGTGTAGATAGTTATCAATGAGTTCGATTAGATTTGATCTAGGGGAGATTATTTAATGATTAAAGTTTTGTAAAGATATTAATTTTTGGATTTGAAGTATAATTGATTTCTAATCAATTGATATTCATTGAGTTGATATTATAACTATTATATTAATAATTAAGTTGTCCGATAGAGTTTTATTTGTAGTGATTCATGATAATAAGAATTTTTCAAAAGAATGTTGGTATTCTTTGAGAGATGACGAATGTGGTCATTATTTTAATGTTAAAGGGAGTTAACAGATTTTGTAGTGCCTGCCCCAAGGTTGCATTTTTGCTTTCATTGTCAAGCTCTTTTGGGGCTAGTTTCATGTTGATGGTTAGCAAAATTGTTTTGAGACTAGTAGATATTTTGCTATGGATTCAATTTATTATGTGATGACATCACTTAGACTTTATATTTCATTTATGCATGATGACTATTTTCAGTAATTTCAGTTATATTGATGGTTATTAGCTAGATGGTTTTTATTATCATATGTGTTTCTTATGGATACTTACCCCATACTTGCATGTGTATGGTGTGCATGTTTGCTTTGCATGTTTGCTTTTGTATGACGTGTTTGATGTGGTTAAGGAAGGGAGTCATAGTCACCTGCTAGTCGGGATCTACATGATGCACCACTTCCTACCGTTGTCTGTTTAGTTAGTATATATTGTGCTTGTACATGCATAGTTTTTATGCAGGTTGCAGGTACCGGATATCGACTTCCCTGAATTGCCAAGATGAGCATACCCTATCACATTATCTCAATGATAAGAGAGGAGAGATAATTCTCAAGTCCAAATACTAACCTTTTAAGCCATTTGTTTTAATTGAAAAATTAGAACAAGTATCTGAGTTGAGTACCCTCCGAATTCGTCAGATGACGTAATTCATGATATTAACCCTTGATTTGATTTTGTATGTATTTTGGCTATGATGAGTTTTCATATTTTTATCTTGTGATTCTTTGATGTATTTTCTATTAATTAAGCCTAATTAAAAGATTTAATTAATGGTTTAATTAAATAAAAATTAATATGGTATTTTAATATTTATTTTATTGAATTAATTAAGAAATTAATTAAATAAAATAATTAAATTTGAAGTTAAAAGTTTAAAATTGGAATGTGACAATATTTATTTTAATAATAATATGTTTAGAGTTCATTTTCAAATAAATGACTAAATAATAATATTATTAAAACTAATAAATATTTTAGCAATTAAGTTTTGAAAATAAAATTTAAAAGTGAAAAATACATTTAAAATTATTAAAAGATTCTAAATCTCATGTGATTAAAATATAAATATATTAAGACTTAAAAAGTGGAATTATTAAAGTTAGTGCATGAGATTTAATAAATAAATAAATAAAATTGAGAAGAGTAAAGTAAATATTAAATTAATAATTGTGCAATATTTTAATGTTTGATCACATAGGAGTTGGCAAATTCTTAAGAGTTGTCATGTAGACAACACAGGAGTTTGCACTATAAGAATGCATAAGTTGTCTACACTTGGGAGTTAGCATTTTATTTGAGCACATGGTGTCTACAACCTTAAGACTTATCTAGAAGGTTGGAGAAGACTCATGCTTGGTTGTCATGCTTATCTTTTAGTTATTTCTAGAGACACTCTAGATGCATCTTAGAGGCCTTTAAATAGAGGCTCTCCTAGTGTTTTTGGACAAGCTTAATGGAAGCTACAAGCTACAAGCTTCAAGCTAAAAATGGAAGCTTCAAGCTTACATGCTCTTATTCTTCTTCATGCTCAGATTCTTCTTCATGCTCATATGCTCCTTCATGCTCATATGTTTCTACATGCTCATATATTTTTACATGTTCATATGCTTCTATATGCTTCCATGTTTCTTCTAGCACTTTTAGTCACTTGAAGGATTCGATTGACTTGGATCTTGGAGGAATTTTGAATGATGGAGAAGGAAAGAATTTTCTATGGACTTCTGAGGCATGGTAGATTAGCATCAGTGTCTAGGTGCATTTGTGATATTCACATATTCTCTTTGCACTATTCTTCTTCTTGTCTTCATCGTGTCTGTTATATGTGTCTGAATACTCTTCGTGGTTGAATCTACAATTTGAATTGGAATCTAGATATTTTATTTGTTTGCAAAGAAAACAATAGAAAAACCCTAGATCCAATTTAGGAAAGAAATTAGATCTAAAATGTGTTTGGGTTCGATTTAGAATCAAATTGATTAATAGATTTGAAAAAATTCTTAATTCATCAAGAATTGTCATGTCGCTGCCCTTTGGATAGACCCGAACTCAGTCATTCCTAACTTTTTATCATGATCAAATTTATTCGATCATTTCGGTCAGAATTGGCGCAACTTGACCCTCTCCAACATATTTTAATTTCAACCCAATCCAACAGTTCATTAGGGAGATATGACCTTTGTACTGTGACTGTTTTATTCAAGGACGGATATTTTTTTATTTCCCATAACTAAGAGTTCTTTATGCTTAAACTTCACAAAAATGATATATCAAAGCATAGAATGAATTAAAGATATTATTGCAATCTTCCCTTAGCAGAATCTTATTAATATGCATTAGTTTTATATGATTTATTATCTAATTTAATTAAATCAAATTTAATTAAGATTAGTTAATAGTAGAAGAAGTGTAATTAATTATTAATAAATATATTTTTAAATGAGAGAAAATTAATAGAGAAAAGATATTAATATAGTTTATGTAGTGAACTTTTAAATATTAATCATTTAATATATATTAAATACTATTTAATATATATTAAATAATTAAGAGGTGGTAATTTATAAAGGTGTTTAAATGATGATTATGAAGAGACTCAAATTTTAATGATATTGGATTTGGATTTAAATAAGGAGTCATAGTTACCTTATAACCTTGTTATAATATAGAAATGGTTTGAATTATTAATATGAATAATGGTACACCTTAATTGTGCTAAGAATTAGTTAAATATTAACCAATGAAGTTTGTAAGGCTTCTTAGTAATAATTTTTGATGAGTTTATTATTTATTAATGTTTGTTGGGTCTAACAAACTATTAATAAATAATGGTTTAAATAATTATCAATAAATTCGATTAGAATTAATCTTGTGGAGATTATTTAATGATTAAAGTTTTGTAAAGATATTAGTTTTTGGATTTGAAGTATAATTGATTTGTAATCAATTGATATTTATTGAGTTGATATTATAACTATGATATTAATAATTAAGTTATGTAATAAATTTTTAATTGATATGCTAATATCGATTCTTTTAGTGAAGTTGTTAAGTAATTACATCGAAGTTGACAAGTCGTACTCTCATGACTTGAATAATGACCTTAGATATTTTAATAGTGAGGCTTAGTAATATTTAATTGAGAACTATTAGAATATTAAAAGGTCATGGATTGTGTACCTATGTTAATTAATTGAGATAAATAAAGTTATATTCTTCTTATTCAAAGATTGATAATTGGTTCTCTTATAATTTAACGAATAATGATCCTTTGATTATTTCAAAAAATTGTAGTAACATTAGAGAAGAGTTAATCAATTAGAATATGGATCATAGTTAAATAAACAAAAAAAATTTAATTAAGGATCAATGATGATCAGTTTAATGAGTAAATATTTATTCTTAAGTTATTCTTAAAATGTAATTCTTAAGAATGTAAGGATAATGCTATCGGGGTACAAATGGGTAGACTTGTAGGTCAAATGATAAAACTTAAGACACTTGATGTATACTTGCAAATGGAAAACTGAAACTCCACACATTATTCAGCTATGTGATTTTAGCAAATCCAAAATATATGTTTGCATTGTGTATTCTATATGCTTCTTGTTTTGGATTTTGGGTTGACTAATGTTGACCAGTTATGGGACGTCTACCAGAGGCTCAAGGGTTATGATTGTGATGTCATGAGGATGTCTTAATTCTAATCATTATAAACCCAACCATGATTATGTGATGGTATGCTCTATGATATGATTGTATTACAGATTGTTATTGCTCATTAGTCTTCTTGAGTGAAACTGAGTTATGTGTATCTGAAACACTTGACTTAATCATTTTTGAGTCATCGATCAGTTGTCCTTAAATTATTTTTCAGTTGCCATGATGGGACTGAAATGTTGATTTATTTCTTGATGATGTCATATTGTGACATGTTTTGACTCAACAATTTTGGAGTCTTTGATTAGTATGATTTTGAGATATTTTTGGCTGCTTCTTAAGAACCAATGGATATTGTGATTCATATTGGAGATTATATTTATAAGGTTTATTTTGTGGAACTTTTATATGGTCTTGGATGGGAGAACCATCTTATTATCAGGTTGCCTATTAAGGAACCGAGTTTAATCTGTATGAGTGTTGTGGTATGGGACAGAACTGTGGATTTATGTGCTTAGGAGAGGTGGTCTAGGTACATGACTTTGGGAGTGGCTTGCATAGGAGTCCGGGGCCCAAAGTGGTCAGTACCAGGGTAACCTAATGCAAGTTATGTAATAAGTGATAATCTAGTAATTAAAATTTATGAGAGGAAAACACACTAAAAAAATAAGTTAGAGATATTTAAACCACCCATGCCTTGAGTGCTTGTATAGACTAAGGATGGGAGAAGTGCCTCATCTTCTTGAGAGGGCTTCTTGGTTTCCACATGTGCCACATTGAGGGTTCGAAGTTCAGAGTAACCAGTCCAAGGTAACTCAACGCTTGAGAGTCTGGAGTCTAATGAGAGACCAGTCCAGGGTAACTCAAGCAACCATGTGATGACACTCCCTAGTATGTAGCCTGAGTCTCCTCTGTAGATTTTGTGTACCTCTGGTGGTGTACTTATGGTTGTGCCTTTGGGATTAGATGTCGGTTTTGTGATTACAACCTTTGATTTAGTATACTTTTAGGATTCCTAAATTTATAGAGATTTATGCCATGTATTTTGGATAGCCTGTTTGGGACTTGAGATTATCTCCTCAGCACGGTGGGAGTGGACCATTTAGGTACCACGCGGTCGGGTGGTAGTGTTTTTCCACTCTTATCATTTGAGATCCTTCTGAGACACTGTGATTGATGCTTTCTTGATTGGTATTTATCTTCATTCTATTCTTGGATCATTATGATAGATGATATACCTTATGATGGATGTATTTACTAGTATGTTTCTTATATTGATGATTTGCATATGTTAGCTGATGGTATCCTATGCTTTACTTTGCATGTTAGTAAGATGTTTTAAGAGTGACATTCCCACTATGATAATACCGATGATCTCTTTAGTGCTTTGGAATGTTATGCACGAAGGGATGTTTAGGATCCACGATGGTCTAATGATGCTATTAACGGTTGAGAGGAACCATGCACTTAGTTATTTATGTTTGTGATATATGGTTATCTTTTATGATGGATGTTTATATCTTTTGTGATGATGTATCATGTATGATATGTGGTTTCATTTACTTTAATTGCATCATGGATTAATAATGGATGATGATGTACTTTATTTACATGGATGTTTATTCTTTTAAACCTTTCATACCTTGTATCATGTATAGTGGATGATTGAGCTAAACTAAAATGTAGTTACAAAAAGGACATTTGTATATGGTTTAAGAATGTTGGATGTATAATTGTTATTTCATAAGAATGTGATATTAGATGAATGGATGATTTAGATGTAATTCAAAGTTAAGGGATCTTTAAAGAATGTAATCTATTATGTTATGTTTACTTTCATTTGAATTGTTGCCATTGCTTCCGCTACCATGTGGATGGTTTATCTTTCATGTTTTAAAAAAAAATGTTCGACAAACTTTACGTTAATTCTTTGGATCCCTTGGCAAGGTATTAATGAGTTAACAGATTTAATTTGAGTAAAATAAAGAGTTAACTCATTCAACATGAGTACAAAAGGAGTTAACTGATTTAACACATTTTTTATCAATAGTGAATTGGAAATTTCTCTTTTTGAATTGAAGAGAGATTTTGTTGAGATATTTAATTTAATAAAATGAGATATGCTCTCATAATTACTTTTTCTATTTAATTAAGTAATTTTTAATTAATTAGAGACACTTTTCTTATTTAATTAAATAACTTCATTTAATTAATTAGGAATGGCTTCTCATTTAATTAAATAACTTTGTTTAATTAATTAGAAGTAAGTACTCCATTTAATTAAATAATTTCATTTAATTAGTTCAAAATTCTTTTAGAAACTAGTCAACATGAGTCAACCGTGGTTAAATCTGGTCAACTGTTGGTCAAACTTGATCTTTGCATATGTGAATATGAGCAAATGTGAGTATGAATTCCAGCAACAATTCGATTCAAATTCTCATTCAACCTTTCAAAATGAAGAGATAAGGATCTCTTAAATAGACTTTCTTGGAATTCATCAACGGTTGAGATCGATTTCAATCAACGGTCAGGATTAAAGGTGAAGTTCAGTCATAAAGAGAGATTTTAAAATTAAAAGAAGTTAAGAGATTTAATTTGAGTAAAATAAGGAGTTAACTGATTGAATTTGAGTAGAAAAAAGAATTAACTGATTTAACACATTTTTGATCAATAGTGAACTGAAAATTTCCCTTTTTGAACTGAAGAGAGATTTTTTTGAGATATTTAATTTAATAAAATGAGATATGCTCTCATAATTACATTTTCTATTTAATTAAATAATCTTTAATTAATTAGAGACACTTTTCTTATTTAATTAATTAACTTCATTTAATTAATTAGGAATGGCTTCTCATTTAATTAAATAAATTTGTTTAATTAATTAGAAGTACGTACTCTATTTAATTAAATAATTTTGTTTAATTATTTAAAAATTCTTTCCGAAACTAGTCAACCGTGGTTAAATCTGAACAACTTTTGGTCAAACTTGATCTTTGTGTATGTGAATATGAGAAAATGTGAGTATGAATTCCAGCAACAATTTGATGTAAATTTTCATTCAACCTTTCAAAATGAAGAGATGAGGGTCTCTTAAATAGACTTTCATCGAATTCATCAACGGTTGAGATCAATTTCAATCAGCAGTCAGGATTAAAGGCGAAGTTCAGCCATAAAGGGAGATTTCCAAATTAATGGGAGTTAACAGATTTAATTTGAGTAAAATAAAGAGTTAACTGATTCAATTTGAGTAGAAAAAAGAGTTAACTGATTTTACTCATTTTTTATCAATAGTGAACTCAATTTTTCCTTTTTGAACTGAACAGAGATTTTGTTGAGATATTTAATATAATAAAATGAGATATGCTCTCATAATTACTTTTTCTATTTAATTAAGTAATCTTTAATTAATTAGAGACACTTTTTTTATTTAATTAAATAACTTTATTTAATTAATTAGGAATGGCTTCTCATTTAATTAAATAACTTTGTTTAATTAATTAGAAGTAAGTACTCCATTTAATTAAATAATTTCGTATAATTATTTCAAATTTTTTTTGAAACTAGTCAACTCAAGTCAATTGTGGTTAGATCTGGTCAACATTTGGTCAAACTTGATCTTTGCGTATGTGAATATGAGCAAATGTGAGTATGAATTCCAGTAACAATTCGATGCAAATTCTCATTCAACCTTTCAAAATGAAGAGATGAGGGTTTCTTAAATAGACTTTCTTGGAATTCATCAACATTTGAGATCGATTTCAATCAACGGTCAGGATTAAAGGTGAAGTTCAGTCATAAAGGGAGATTTTCAAATTAAATGGAGTTAACATATTTAATTTGAGTAAAATAAGGAGTCAACTGATTCAATTTGAGTAGAAAAAGGAGTTAACTAATTTAACTCATTTTTCATCAATAGTGAACTGAAAATTTCCCTTTTCAAATTGAAGAGAGATTTTGTTGAGATATTTAATTTAATAAAATGAGATATGCTCTCATAATTACTTTTTCTATTTAATTAAGTAAACTTTAATTAATTAGAGACACTTTTCTTATTTAATTAAATAACTTCATTTAATTAATTAGGAATGGTTTCTCATTTAATTAAATAACTTTGTTTAATTAATTTGAATTAAGTACTCGATTTAATTAAATAATTTCATTTAATTATTTTAAAATTCTTTTCGAAACTAGTCAACTCAAGTCAACCGTGGTTAAATCTGATCAACTTTTGGTTAAACTTGATCTTTGTGTATGTGAATATGAGCAAATGTGAGTATGAATTCCAGCAACAACTCGATGCAAATTCTCATTCAACCTTTCAAAATGAAGAGATGAGGGTCTCTTTAATAGACTTTCCTAGAATTCATCAATGGTTGAGATCAATTTCAATCAACGATCAGGATTATAGTTGAAGTTCAGTCATAAAAGAAGATTTCCAAATTAAAGAGAGTTAACAGATTTGATTTGAGTAAAATAAGGAGTTAACTGATTCAATTTGAGTTGAAAAAGGAGTTAACTGATTTAACTCATTTTTTATGAATAGTGAACTGAAAATTTTCCTTTTTGAATTGAAGAGAGATTTTGTTGAGATATTTAATTTAATAAAATGAGATATGCTCTCATAATTACTTTTTCTATTTAAATAAGTAATCTTTAATTAATTAGATACACTTTTCTTATTTAATTAAATAACTTCATTTAATTAATTAGGAATGGCTTCTCATTTAATTAAATAACTTTGTTTAATTAATTACAAGTACTCCATTTAATTAAATAATTTTGCTTAATTATTTTAAAATTCTTTTCAAAATTAGTCAACTTAAGTCAACTGTGGTTAAATCTGGTCAATTTTTGGTCAAACTTGATCTTTGTGAATGTAAAAATGAGCAAATGTGAGTATGAATTCCAGCAACAATTCGATGCAAATTTTTCTTTTCGAACTGAAGAGAGATTTTTTTGAGATATTTCATTTAAAATGAGATATGCTCTCATAATTACTTTTTCTATTTAATTAAATAATCTTTAATTTTTAGAGACACTTTTCTTATTTATTTAAATAACTTCATTTAATTAATTAAGAATGGCTTCTCATTTAATTAAATAACTTTGTTTAATTAATTAGAAGTAAGAACTTCATTTAAGTAAATAATTTCGTTTAATTATTTCAAAATTCTTTTCGAAACTAGTCAACTCAAGTCAACTGTGGTTAAATCTGGTCAATTTTTCGTCAAACTTGATCTTTGCGTATGTGAATATGAGCAAATGTGAGTATGAATTTCAGTAACAACTCGATGCAAATTCTCATTCAACCTTTCAAAATGAAGAGATGAGGGTCTCTTAAAAAAACTTTTCTGGAATTCATAACGGTTGAGATCGATTTCAATCAATGGTCAGGATTAAAGGTGAAGTTCAGTCATAAAGGGAGATTTCTCAATTAAAGGGAGTTAACATATTTAATTTGAGTAAAATAAGGAGTTAACTGATTCAATTTGAGTAGAAAAAGGAGTTAACTGATTTAACTCATTTTTTATCAATAGTGAACTGAAAATTTGCCTTTTTGAACAGAAGAGAGATTTTGTTGAGATATTTAATTTAATAAAATGAGATATCCTCTCATAATTACTTTTTCTATTTAATTAAGTAATCTTTAATTAATTAGAGACACTTTTCTTATTTAATTAAATAACTTCATTTAATTAATTAGGGATGGCTTCTCATCTAATTAAATAACTTTGTTTAATTAATTAGAAGTAAGTACTCCATTTAATTAAATAATTTCATTTAATTATTTAAAAATTCTTTCCAAAACTAGTCAACTCAAGTCAACCGTAGTTAAATCTGGTCAACTTTTGGTCAAACTTGATCTTTGCGTATGTGAATATGAGCAAATGTGAGTATGAATTTCAGCAACAACTCGATGCAAATTTTCATTCAACCTTTGAAAATGAAGAGATGAGGGTCTCTTAAATAGACTTTCCTGGAATTCATCAACGGTTGAGATCGATTTCAATCAACGGTCAGGGTTAAAGCTGAAGTTTAGTCATAAAGGGAGATTTCCAAATTAAAGGCAGTTAACAGATTTAATTTGAGTAAAATGAGGAGTTAACTGATTCAATTTGAGTAGAAAAAGGAGTTAACTGATTTAACTCATATTTGATCAATAGTGAATTGGAAATTTTCCTTTTTGAACTGAAGAGAGATTTTGTTGAGATATTTAATTTAATAAAATGAGATATGCTCTCATAATTACTTTTTATATTTAATTAAATAATCTATAATTAATTAGAGACACTTTTCTTATTTAATTAAATAACTTGATTTAATTAATTAGGAATGGCTTCTCATTTAATTAAATAAATTTGTTTAATTAATTAGAAGTAAGTGCTCCATTTAATTAAATAATTTTGTTTAATTATTTCAAAAAAAAATTTGAAACTAGTCAACTCAAGTCAACCGTGGTTAAATCTGGTCAACTTTTGGTCAAACTTGATCTTTGCGTATGTGAATGTTAGCAAATGTGAGTATGAATTCCAGCAACAAGTCGATGCAAATTCTCATTCAACCTTTCAAAATGAAGAGATGAGGGTCTCTTAAATAGACTTTTCTTGAATTCATCAACGGTTGAGATCGATTTCAATGAACGGTCAGGATTAAAGGTGAAGTTCTATCATAAAGAAAAATTTCCAAATTAAAGGGAGTTAAGAGATTTAATTTGAGTAAAACAAAGAGTTAGCTGATTCAATTTGTGTAGAAAAAGGAGTTAACTGATTTAACTCATTTTTGATCAATAGTGAACTGGAAATTGCCTTTTTTGAATTGAAGAGAGATTTTGTTGAGATATTTAATTTAATAAAATGAGATATGCTCTCATAATTACTTTTTCTATTTAATTAAATAATCTTTAATTAATTAGGGACACTTTTCTTATTTAATTAAATAACTTCATTTAATTAATTACGAGTAGCTTCTCATTTAATTAAATAACTTTGTTTAATTAATTAGAAGTAAGTACTCCATTTAATTAAATAATTTTGTTTAATTATTTTAAAATTCTTTTCGAAACTAGTCAACTCAAGTCAACCGTGGTTAAATCTGGTCAACTTTTAGTCAAACTTGATCTAATGCCCCGCCAAGGGATCCAAAGAATTTCACTAAATTTACCAAAAAAAAATTTTGTAAACATGAGAGATAAACCATTCACAACACTTGCGGAAGCAATAGAAACAATTCGAATAAAAGTACACATAACATAGATACATAACAGATTACATTATTTAAAGATCTCTTAACGTTGTATCACTTCTAAATTAACTATTCATCTAACATCACATCTTTAGCAATGTTACATCCAATGTTCTTAAACAATATTCAAGTTTCATTTTAGTAATTACATTTTAGATTGCTCAATCATCCACTGTACATGTTACAAGGTATGGAAAAGCTTGAAAGAATAAACAACCATGTAAATAAATAACATCATCATCCAACATTAATCCATGATGCAATTAAAGTAAATGAAACCACATATCATACATGATACATCATCGCAAAAGATATAAACATCCATCGCAAAATATAACCATATATCACAAACATAAATAACTAAGTGCACGGTTCCTCCCAACCGTAAATAGCATCATTAGACCATCGTGGATCCTAGCCATCCCTCCATGCATAACATTCCAAAGCACCAAAGAGATCATCGGTATTATCATAGTAGAAATGTCACTCCTAAAACATCCTACTAACATGCAAAGTAAAGCATAGGATATCATCATCTAACATATGCAAATCATCAATCTAAGAAACATACCAACAAATACATCCATCATAAGATATATCATCAATCATAATGATCGAAGAACAGAATGAAGATAAATACCAACCAAGAAAGCATCAGCCACGGTGTCTCAGACGGATCTCAAATGATAAGAGTGATAAAACACTACCACCCGACCGCGTGGAACCTAAGTGGTTGACTCCCACCGTGCTGAGGAGATAATTTCAAGTTTCAAACAGACTATCAAAACCACAAAGCACAAATCTCTAATAGTCCAGGAATCCTAAAAGTATACTAACTCAAAAGTTTCATCACACAAAACTGATATCTAATTCTCAGAGGCACACAATGACATGTAGGAAACCTACTCTGCAAGCAGGAAAGTGTCATCGCATTTATCATGTACAAGTTACCCTGGCAGTTAGCTAAACTCCATGGGTGCATACTGATCTCATGCGGCCACTAGTATCCTCTCATACTGACCAGGCATACTACAGAATGCACGGTCGCAACCATGCGTTCTCACTACTCCCATCCTAACCTATACAAGCACTCAAGGCATGGGCGAGAACCAAAACAATTATCTTTTTAGGTTCATTTAATCCCCATTTAGTGTGTAAATGTTATCACTTATTAACCAAACTTAAAATGAGTTACCCTGGCAGCCACTTAGGGCCCCGACCCCCATTGCAAGCCACTTCTCGACACTACAAGTAGATTACCTACCCTAATGCTCATGGAATCATAATTCACCACAGTCCTATACAAGCGACTGTAAAGAAATCCAAAAGATAATCCATAAAAAGAATCATCAAATATTCACAATATAAGCATCAAATATCCATAATAAGAATCATCAAATCTCCAAGATAAGAATCGTCAAATCTCCATGAGCATCTGAAAAAGCATCCATAGAAAATCATGACCACAACAATTCTCTATTGGCAATTGAAGGCATCACTGATAATCATAAGTATCCATTGGTTCTCAAACAAGCAACCAAGAATATCTCAAAATCATACTGATCGAAGACTCCAAAATGGTTGAGTCAAACATGTCACAACATGACATCATCAAGAAATAAATCAACATTTTAGTCCCATCATGGTGACTAAAAAATAATCCAAGGATAACTGATCAATGACTCAAAAATGATTAGCTCAAGTGTCTCATACACATACATCTCAACTTCACACATGAAGACTGATGAACAATAACAATCAGTAAATACAAACATTTCATAGAGCATACGATCACATAACCATGGTTGGGCTTATAAAGATCGAGACCAAATAAAATCAACATGTCATCATATGTCATACCCCCGAGCCTCTGGTAACAACCTAAGATTGGTCAACACTAGTCAACCCAAAACCCAAATAAAGAAGCATATAGAATACACAATGCAAACACATGTTTTAGTTTAGCTAAAATCTCATAGTTGAATCAAGTGTAGAGGTTTCCAGTTTTCTATTTGCAAGTATACTTCAAGTGTCTAAGTTTCATCATTTGACCTACAAGTCAACCCAATTGTTCCCCGATAGCATTATCCTTCCATTATTAAGAATTGCATTCTAAGAATAACTTAAGGATAAATATTTACTCATTAAATCATTTGCTTTATTTGCTAAGATCCATAGTACTAATTGGATAACATAATCAAAGGATCATTATTCATTCATAAAAGAACCAATTATCAATTTTCGAATAAAAAGATTATAACTTCATTAAAATGATCAATTAACATAGGTACACCATCCATGACCTATTACATTCTAATAGTTTTCAATTAGAAACTTAATTAAGTATTACTAAAATTTTAATTTTTTTAATTTAATCGTTATCATCGTTGACAACCATATAATATCTAAGGTCATAATTCAAGTCATAAGACTTATCAACTTCAATATAGATAATCTACAATCTCGTTAAAAGAATTATATCAAATAAATTCCTATTACATAACTTAATTATTAATTAAATCTAATTAACTCTCATTAATTGATTTAATTAATAATTGCATAACCATAGCAACGTTCCAATTAATATCAGTTGACTAATAACTAATTAGAATTATGTAAGATAAAAGTCAACTATAATTCAATACTCAAATGATCATATTAATAATTCAATAAAAATTATTGAAAACTTTAATAATAATTTCGTATGACCACATTCGTCATCTTTCAAAGAATACGAACATTTCCTTGACAAATTCGTATTATCATTAATCTTTTCAAATAAGACTCTATCGCACAACTTAATTATTAATATCATAATTATAATATCAACTCAATGAATATCAAAACTCAAAATTTATACTTCATAATATTCTCACAAAACTTTAATCAATAAATAATCTAACCGAATTTAATGAAAACCATCATTTATTAATAGTTTGTTAGACCCAACAAATATTAATAAATAATAAACTCATCAAAACTATTATTATGACTTCATTAGTTAATATTTGACTAACCCTTAACTCCATTAAGGTATATCAATGGGTTATTTAATAATACATAACGGATTAATAATAACATAACAATTCTACTTATAGTAATGTTATAACAATGACTCCATGTCAATTAACCATTATCATTACAATCTCTTCATTTTAAAAAATCCTCATTAAACAACTATTATTAACATAATATAAAATTACCATTTCCTAAATTATTAAAAGTCAACCATTTTCTAGTCCCTTAATATTAATAATTCAATATTTCTTTCTAATTAATAATTGACAAATCGACATTTCATATACAACAATTATCAACATGGACATTTATAAAGTATCAAATACTAAAATCAATTAATGGATATATATATTAATATCCAATAAATAATTTTAATAACAATTTGATTCATAATCTAAATTATTATTAATAATAACTCATCAATAATTTATAAATTAAAACTGAATAATAACATATATCATTATCATATATATATATATATAAAATAACCTACAATCAACACTTTAAAATATTAAAACTTTATAATAATAAAATATACCACCAATTAAATCATTATTTCGAGCGATGTGAAATCGTGCAGGCTTTATAAGCTGTGCAGCTGGTCTATCATCGCAGGTACTCTATGTCAGCGTAGGTACACTGCGGATGGTGCAGATGATGTCAGAGACAAGTGGAGGGTGGTAGGTACCTGCGAGGTACCCTGAGCATTCATGCGACTTAAATCATTGTACAAGGATTATGCCACCAACTACAATAAATGAAGGTCATGCGGTCTGTGAAATTGGCGTAGCGTGGCTTATTTTAAACCTGCCCCCACATTGCAGTAGATACAGTCATGCGTGGGGTTGATAACCGCCGCCATGGAAAGATGGTGAGTGGGAGGTGGGGTGAGGTAAAACTTGCCCCTCCCAAATTTATCTAATTCTTATTTTATATAACGTCTCATCAATGCACGATTTGAATTAATAGATTTCCTCCAATGCGATTATATACATATATGTATATATGTATATATGTATATTTGTATATGTATATATATATATGTATATATGTGTATATATATATATACGCAATTTATCAATCAGCTTAACAACATTTAAATATATATATGTATATATATAAATATATATATATGTATATGTATATATATATATGTATATATATATATATATATGTATATGTATATATATATATATGTATATGTATATATATATATATGTATATGTATATATATATATATGTATATGTATATATATATATATATATATGTATATATATATATATATGTATATACATGCTTGTGTGCAGATTTGTAACATAAAAGTATATCTATATATAGAAAGGCTTTTCTATACAAGAATCTTTTCTTTTAAATAATTGTTTTCTAAACATATTTATTAATCCATCCAATAGGTTTAATTATAAATTTGAAATCATCTTTCTCAATTTGATTCTAATTCGAACCCAAACCCGTTTAGATCTAATTTATCTTTAATTGGATCTAGGGTTTTCTAATGTTTTCTTCTCAACCAAATAAAATATCTAGATTCTAATTTAATTGTAGATTCATTCACAAGAGTATTTAGACACATATAACAGACATGATGAAGACAGGAAGAGAAATAGTGCAAAGAGAATATGCAAATATCACAAGTGCACCTAGACACTGATGCTAATCTGCCATGCCTTAGAAGTCCATAGAAAATCCCTTCCTTCTCCATCATTCGCAATTCCTCTAATATCCAAGCCAATCGAATCCTCCAAGTGACTAGAAGTGCTAGAAGGTGCATAGAAGTAAGTAGAAAATATATGAGCATATGAATCTTCTCCAATGCATGTAAGCTTTGAAGCTTCCATTTTAAGCTTGTAGCTTGTAGCTTCCATTCAGCTTGTCCCCAAACATATTAGGAGAGCCTCTATTTAAAGGCCTCTAAGATGCATCTAGAGTGTCTCTAGAAACAATTAGAAGATACGCATGACAACCAAGCATGGGTCTTCTCCAACCTTCTACATAAGTCTTAAGGTTGTAGACACCATGTGCTCAAATAAAAATGATAACTCCTAAGTGTAGACAACTAGTGCATTCTTAGAGTGCAAACTCTAGTGTTGTCTACATGACAACTCCCGAAAATTTGCCAACTCCTATGTGAGAAAATATTTAAATAATGCACATTAATTAATATAATATTTAATTTACTCTTTCCAATTTAATTTATTTATTTATTAAATCTCATGCACTAACTTTAATAATTCCACTTTTCAATCTTAATATATTTATATTTTAATCATATGAGATTTAGAATCTTTTAATAATTTAAAATATATTTTCCACTTTTTAAATTTCATTTCCCAAAACTTAATTGCTAAAATATTTATTAGCTTTAATAATATTATTATTTAGTCATTTATTTGAAAATGAACTCCAATATATTATTATTAAAATAAATATTGTCACATTCCAACTTTTAAAGTTTAATTATTTTATTTTCAAATTTAATTATTTTATTTAATTAATTTTCTAATTAATTAAATAAAATAAATATTAAAACACACTATTAATTTTCTATTTAATTAAACCATTAATTAAATCTTTTAATTAGGCTTAATTAATAGAAAATACATCAAAGACTCACAAAGGTAAAAATATGAAAACCCATCATAGCCAAAATACATACAAAATCAAATCAAAGGTTTAAATCACGAATTACGTCATCCAACATATTTGGAAGGTACTTAGCTTAGATACTTTTCCTAATTTTCCAATTAGAACAAATGGCTTAAAGGGTTGGGATTTGGACTTGATAATTTATCTGCCCTCTCTTACCATTGAGATAATGTGATAGGGTATGCTCATCCTGGCAAATTTAGGGAAGTCGATATCCGGTACCTGCAACTTGCATAAAAACCATGCATGTACAAGCACAATATATTCTAAACTAAACAGACAATGGCAAGAAGTGGTGCATTGTGTAGATCCCGACTAGCAGGTGACTACGACTCCCTTAACCACATCAGACATGCCATACGCAAAGCAAACATACACACCATACACATGCAAGTATGGGGTAAGTATGCATAAGAAAACACATATGATAATAAATCATCTTACTAATCATCATTAATAACTGAAAGCAATGTAATAATCATCATCAATAATTGCGAACACTAAAAATAATCATCATACATACATGAAACGTAGAGTCTAAGTAATCTCATCATATAATAAATTGAATCCATAGCACAATATCTGATAATCTCAAAAGAATGCTACTAACCATCAACATAAAACTACCTCTCAAAGAGTTCAACAATGTTCGTAAAATGCGAACTAGGGGCAGGCGCTACACTTGATCTTTGCGTATGTGAATATGAGCAAATGTGAGTATGAATTCCAGCAACAATTCGATGCAAATTCTTATTCAACCTTTCAAAATGAAGAGATGAGGGTCTCTTAAATAGACTTTCCTGGAATTCATCAACGGTTGAGATCGATTTCAATCAGTGGTCAGGATTAAAGGTGAAGTTCAGTCATAAAGGGAGATTTCCAAATTAAAGGGAGTTAACAGATTTAATTTGAGTAAAATAAGGAGTTAACTAATTCAATTTGAGTAGAAAAAGTAGTTAACTGATTTAACTCATTTTTTATCAATAGTGAACTGGAAATTTCCCTTTTTGAATTGAAGAAAGATTTTGTTGAGATATTTAATTTAATAAAATGAGATATGCTCTCATAATTACTTTTTCTACTTAATTAAGTAATCTTTAATTAATTAGAGACACTTTTCTTATTTAATTAAATAACTTCATTTAATTAATTAGGAATGGCTTCTCATTTAATTAAATAACTTTGTTTAATTAATTAGAAGTAAGTACTCCATTTAATTAAATAATTTTGTTTAATTATTTCAAAAAAAATTTCGAAACTAGTCAACCGTAGTTAAATTTGGTCAACTTTTGGTCAAACTTGATCTTTGCGTATGTGAATATGAACAAATGTGAGTATGAATTCCAGCAACAATTCGATGCAAATTCTCATTCAACCTTTCAAAATGAAGAGATGAGGGTCTCTTAAGTAGACTTTCTTGGAATTCATCAATGGTTGAGATCAATTTCAATCAACGGTCAGGTTTAAAGGTGAAGTTCAGTCATAAAGGGAGATTTCCAAATTAAAGGGAGTTAACAGATTTAATTTTAGTAAAATAAGGAGTTAACTGATTCAATTTGAGTAGAAAAAAGAGTTAACTCATTTAACTCATTTTTTATCAATAGTGAACTTGAAATTTCCTTTTTTGAACTGAAGAGAGATTTTGTTGAGATATTTAATTTAATAAAGTGAGATATGCTCTCATAATTACTTTTTATATTTAATTAAGTAATCTTTAATTAATTAGAGACGCTTTTCTTATTTAATTAAATAACTTCATTTAATTAATTAGGAATGGCTTCTTATTTAATTAAATAACTTTGTTTAATTAATTAGAAGTAAGTACTCCATTTAATTATTTTAAAATTCTTTTCGAAACTAGTCAACTCAAGTCAACCGTGGTTAAATCTGGTCAACTTTTGGTCAAACTTGATCTTTGCATATGTGAATATGAGAAAATGTAAGTATGAATTCAAGCAACAATTTGATGCAAATTCTCATTCAACCTTTCAAAATGAAGAGATGAGGGTCTCTTAAATAGACTTTCATGGAATTCATCAACGGTTGAGATTGATTTCAATCAACGGTCAGGATTAAAGGTGCAGTTCAGTCATAAACGTTGATTTCCAAATTAAAGGGACTTAATAGATTTAATTTGAGTAAAATAACGAGTTAACTGATTCAATTTGAGTAGAAAAAGGAGTTAACTGATTTAACTCATTTTTTATCAATAGTGAACTGGAAATTTTCCTTTTTGAACTGAAGAGAGATTTTGTTGAGATATTTAATTTAATAAAATGAGATATACTCTCATAATTACTTTTTCTATTTAATTAAATAATCTTTAATTAATTAGAGACACTTTTCTTATTTATTTAGATAACTTTATTTAATTAATTAGGAATGACTTCTCATTTAATTAAATAACTTTGTTTAATTGATTAGAAGTAAGTACTCCATTTAATTAAATAATTTCGTTTAATTATTTCAAAAAAAAATTCGAAACTAGTCAACTCAAGTCAACCATGGTTAAATCTGGTCAACTTTTGGTCAAACTTGATCTTTGCGTATGTGAATATGAGCAAATGTGAGTATGAATTCCAGCAACAATTCGATACAAATTCTCATTCAACCTTTCAAAATGAAGAGATGAGGGTCTCTTAAATATACTTTCTTGGAATTCATAACAGTTGAGATTGATTTCAATCAACGGTCAGGATTAAAGGTGAAGTTCAGTCATAAAGGGAGATTTCCAAATTAAAGAGAGTTAACAGATTTAATTTGAGTAAAATAAGGAGTTAACTGATTCAATTTGAGTAGAAAAAGGAGTTAACTGATTCAATTTGAGTAGAAAAAGGAGTTAACTGATTTAACTCAGTTTTTATCAATAGTGAACTAGAAATTTTCCTTTTTAAACTGAAGAGAGATTTTGTTGAGATATTTAATTTAATAAAATGAGATATGCTCTCATAATTACTTTTTCTATTTAATTAAGTAATCTTTAATTAATTAGAGACACTTTTCTTATTTAATTAAATAACTTTATTTAATTAATTAGGAATGGCTTCTCATTTAATTAAATAACTTTGTTTAATTAATTAGAAGTAAGTACTCCATTTAATTAAATAATTTCGTGTAATTATTTCAAAAAAAAAATTGAAACTAGTCAACTCATGTAGTGCCTATCCTCGTTCGCATCTTTTCTAGACATTGTTATTATCAGACTTTGGTAGACTAGTTTTATGTTGATGGATTAGTGGTATTGTTTTGACACTATCAGACATTATGTTATGGATTCAGTGGTTATATGATGAGATCATTTAGATTTTACATTTCATGCATACATGATGATCATTATATTGTTTTTAGTTATTATTGATGATTAGATGGATGGTTTATTATCTTATGTGTTTTATTATGGTTACTTACCCCATACTTGCATGTGTATGGTCTTCGTGTTTTCTTATTGTATGGTGTTTCTAATGTGGTTAAGGAAGGGAGTTGTAGTCACCTGCTTAGTCGGGATATACACGATGCACCACTTCCTGCCATTGTCTATTTAGCTTAGCATTATATATATTGTATGTACATGCATGATTTTTCTGCAGGTTGCAGGTACTGGGTATCGACTTTCCTGAATTGCCAAGATGAGCGTACCCTATTATACTATCTCAATGATAAGAGAAGGGAGATAAATTCTCAAGTCCAAATCCTAAACCTTTGAGCCAATTGTCCTAGTGAGGTAGGACAAGTATCTGGATATTTTACCCATCGAATGTGTTGGATGACATAATTCGTGATTTTTAACCCTTTAGACTGATTTTGAGTGATTTTCTCTATGATGGGTTTTCATATTTTATCTTGGAGGTTTATGGTGAATTTTCTATTAATTAAGTCTTAATAAATGGATTTAATTAATAAATTAATTATTTGAGAAGATTAATATAAAATATCATGTTATTTGATATTTTGATTATAATTAATTAAATGTGAGTTATTGAAAAAAAAAATGAATTAAATAAAAGAAAATTAGAAATTAAAAAATAATAATAATAAAGTAATAAATAAATAATTATAATAATAGTTATAAAAGTTAAAATGAAAGTTATAAATATTTAAATAAAAATTATATAAAAAGTGAATTGGAGTTATAAGCTTGCATTGGAGTTAGCGCACTTGTCTATTGCTTGTAGTGCCTCTCCCATTTGACTTTTGTAAGTCGTCCTGATGGATGCAACCTTGATGATCTTTTGTTGTGATGGATCATGATTGTGACCCTGAGTGGTCTACACCGTTGAGGTGTTTGGGTTTATGTTTCTGTATCAGTTTCTTTGTTTATGCTTTTGACTGATATTTGAGATTATGATGTGATTTTTGGTTCACTGAGGTTTGTGCCAGTGGTTACTAGGATCGATGTGGTATCATGAGGTTGTTCCATGATTACCCTGAGATGTGTGCTGAGATTGCACTGTGTACTTTTTACCATGCTACACTGGACTAGGTTCCTGGAGCAGTGGTTAGTCATGATTATGACTATGGTTGTTTTTGCATTTTAAATGCCTTTTTAATGTAGAGAAAACAATCATTATTAAATGCGTAAGTAATTAGAATGGATTGTTCTTGTTGAATTGTTTGGTTATGTGCTGCGGACATTTACCTTGTTACATTTCTGATTAGAGAGATATTTGCTACTCATGTTATGTTTTACATTTGAGATGACCTGAGGGTCAAATGTTACTCTTTGATTCCAGTATCATAGATATTAGACTACTATGTTGTTTAGTTAATCATATTGCATGATGATGCCATTTTGAGATGACAGTGTGTTTTATGATGATATCTGGTTATCTGGTATTTGGACATACCTCTGATTATGTTATGTGATGGATTTAATGCTATGGTTAATTACTTCATTCCTACGTTGTTATGCTTTATGCGAACGTGAGTGATGTAAGTAGATTATTTTAATATAATTAATTAAATGGTTAAATTAGGTGATTTAACGCATTATTGCTTTGGCTATGTTATTATATGCAATTGCACTTGATCGTGTTGTTTAGTGTGCAGGATTATATCCCTGGTAATGGCACATGGAGTTAGTGATTCAGCCTTTCATATTTTACCAATATCGTCCTTGTATGGTCGACGTATCCTTTATTAAAATGTTTAATTTAAACCTTTCGGTGATTATTAAATTTGAACTCATTGCATTATGTTATTAGACTAGTAAGCGTGTTTGTGCATTTAGAGGTTCGCATTGTCGCGAAAGTTGTTTAAGGAGATTTATGTGTTTTTGGGTTTTCAAGCTTTTTAATTGATTTATTTTAATTTCTGGCAGCTTTGCCATAGATGAATTCCTATTTATAGGAATAGCCTGTTTTCGTTTAGGTTGATTCGGAGTTTAACTAGATTGGCTGGTTAAATGCCCTAATCGATTATTCACCCAAAAAGTGAATAAATATCCAAAGAGGAATTTAATTCCTCACTTCTCACTTTTGAATTGGAAAGTTGGAGAGTAAAACCGAAAATCCTCTTCATGAGGATTTACTGTTTTGTTCGTTGTGGGAGCTACGGGCATGGGATCGTCGCGAGGTTGAGCTCGTTGGATCTAGCTCGGGGAAACCTTAGATTGTCGCAATTTTCAGCTACTTCTGCGAGATATTTATTTTATGGTTCAGATTCTCATTTTGCCCTTTTGGCTGTGAGATAGGGCTTTCCTGTTTTATTGTTTCTGCTTCTGATTCTAGTAGCCATTTGTTTGGAGGCTGAGAACTAGTGTTCCCCTCCGTTTTTGTATGCTAGTTCTACCCGGTTGGGCGGGTATGAACATTTCCCTATTTTTTGGGATGAGGGTTTGGGATTTTGCATCGTTATGCTGGCCGTTTTTGCATACGGTGTCCGATTTCATTTATTTTTGGATTTTTGGGGTTTTTGAACCCAAAGGCCAAATGGGTTTTAATTTTGAAGTTTTCCAAAATTTTGGAGTTTTTACCTCGTTTTGCGTGTCGCCCTATTTTCTCAAATTTTCTTGGCACAATGTGGGTCGTGGACCTTGATGATCCGTTTGGATATTAGTCAGACCACTTTTGCACTTTTATGTTACATTGGGATGCGTGTTGCATCCGTACTCCCGACGTTGTGTTCGGTTGAGTGATTTTATACTTGTTATGATTTTTGTTGGACCTTTGCTTTTGTTTCGTGAACGCTAAGATTCGTGTAGAATCTATACTCTCATATTGAGGCCAGTTGAGTGAGTTCATGATGTTTGGTCTTGTTACATTATTGGGATTCATGTACAATCCATACTCTTAGATTGAGGCCGGTTGAGTGATTTCATGATGTATGATTTTATTGGCTTTGGGATTCGTGTAGAATCTTTCCTTCCTATGTTGCTTTCAGTTGGGTGTTTTCTTTGCATTGTGTTCTCATTCCTATCCTTGTGTTATGATCTTCGTAATGGTGGTGCGCCACACACGAGTACGTCCGCATACATTTGTTCGGTGACTTGCGAGGCTCGATCTTCCATGGATTTGCGAAAAGTTATGATCATTGGGGCTGGGATGGGAGTATGCATGCCCACGGGCACTTGTCGTAGGATGAGCATGGGTAGGGTAGGGTAGCATATGGAGGGGGCTTCTATCTTGTAACCTGGTGACTTCTTCCCGGTTGGCAGAGGAAGTTTTATATAAGTGATAATTAAATTAAAACTTTGGGTGGTAATAAATACAAGATAATTAAAATGTGTGGGTTGTGTGCCTTCCATCGTGAAGAGTTGTTGCCCTAGGTTGTGCGCCTTCTGTTGAGAAGAGTAGCTGTCTTGGGTTGTGCGCCTTTCGTCGTGAAGAGTAGCTGCCCTAGGTTGTGCGCCTTCTATTGAGAAGAGTAGCTGCCTATACTAGCTTGGGCTTGTCGATGCCAAGTGACTCTCCATGATGTTAGTCCCTACATAGTAGCCTATTGAGTGTTTGACCAGGACCTGTACTCCTTGCATTGTCTTAGGTTCTTGGTTCAGCCATCATATTGTCTGGTGTGAGTGTTAACCATGGATGTTGTGATTTTTGTGTGTTTGTGGTTGGATCTTTATCTCCATCAGCACGACAGGTGTGGACCTATGGGTGCCACGTGGTTAGGAGGCGTAGGTACCTTCACCACTGCTAGGGATCAGTGTACAGAGATAATCTTTTTTGTAGTGCGACCGTTGTTGGATGTCTTCACTTGGTACTTCAGGTTCTGGAGTATGCTTCTTTGTGATTTATGCTTTCATTCGGATGCTTGTATATCATGTTTAGATGATGTTAGTTTATTTGGAACATTTCCTTATTATGATGTTTAGCATATGATTAGATGTTATGAATTGTTGTATTAGCATATATGTTGCTTATTGTTGTTTAGCATGTGATAGATGATGTTATCTACTGTAAGATTATCTTATGCGTTATCACTAGCATGTTAGATTTTCTTATGCTATTATTGTGCATGTTTTAGTAGTGACGTCCCTATTACGATAGTACTGACGATTTGGTCGGTGGCTTCGGATGTTATGCACGGGGGATGGCTAGGATCCACGATGGTCTTATGATGCTATTGACGGTTGGGAGAAATCGTGATTTAATATCATAATAAAAAAATATTTTGGCTTGATTTGAATCCTTGTTTCCAAGGATCTCCGGGTGGGGCATTACATTTCTCAAGTGTCAACAAAACGGGGGTTAGTGCATCAATTAAGTACATGGTGTCTACAACACTATGGCTTATCTTGAAGGTTGGAAAAGACCCATGCTTAGTTGGTGACACCTTCCAGCAGTTTCTAGAAGCATTCTGGATGTTTCCTGAAAGCCCTTTATATTCAGGCATTCATAGAGGCATAGACATAGCGTTTGGAGTGCAATTGGAGCATTAGAGGACTCAAGAATTCTAAAGAAGGGAGAAGCTTGCTCTGCGGATTTTTTAAAGAAGAGCGATTTGGCATCAGAATCCAGGTAGATTCTTGTGATTTTACTTATGCTATTTTCGCATCATGCATTCCCTGTTTTCTTCGTGTCTTCCATATGTTTTCTGAGAAGTTTCATATTTATATGCATTCTCAATGTGGGTAGATTAATTTAATTGGAGAACTTTATATGAATTCTATATTGCAAATATCTTATTCTTAATTGTAGATATAATCTTTGTAGAAAACATACATGGTTATATATTCAGATCTGCATACATATACATATATATAAATGTATATTTATATATATGCATATGTATACATTTATTAAGAATCTATTATAAAACTTGAATATATATATATATATATATACATACATATATATATATATATATATATATTTATATAAATATATATATATACATTGATATATATATACATATATACCTATGTATATATAATGCACCGAATTGAGCAATTAATAAAATCGCAGTGGAAATTTATCAATTCGCATTGTGATTTATATCATAGGGAATAAAGTTTATATATAATATGCCATGGGCACATTTTGTACCCCGCGTCGATGGAAGGCAGAGGCCTGCCGTCGCAGGTCTGCAACGACAGGGGTACTACATACCCGCTGTCGGCGGAGTGCCTGCAACTGCAGCTACTGCGTATTGCAGCATGAGTTTGGAGGTGGTTTTTAATTGATGTTAATATGCAAAAAAAAAATAACAATAACGTTTATGTTAAAATGTTTACATACAATTCGATTCTAAAATGGTGTAAATCAAAATTGTTAATTCGATTTAATAAAAACGTTATATATATATATATATATATATATATATATATTTGATTAATGGCTTATATTGATGGTTTATTTTCATAAGGTGACTCTTCAATAATTTTCAACTATTTAATAATTTAAATGTTTTAAATTATTAAATAAGGAAATTGATAGTTGGGTGGGGAATGTATCAAACAAATGTTATTAATTGGAAAATGGATTTTTAGTTCTAATAAGGAAAACTTTTATTCAAAACAATATATGTGTTCTTCCATTCATTCTTCAGATTTGGAAACATAAACTGAGATCTCTACATTTAAACTCAAGTTGGAAAACCAAAACATGTGTCTACATTGTGTATTATTTATGCTATTATTTTTGAGTTTTGGGTTGACTAGTGTTGACCAGTATAGGACGTCTACCAAAGGCTTGGGGGTTATGTGATTGTAGTGACATGGTGATGTTTTAATTTTGATTTTTATAAACCCAACCATGGTTATGCGATGGAATGTTCTATTTATTGGTTGTGATTACTAATTCTTATAGTTGAGATTCTTATGTATGAGACACTTGACTTAACCATTATTTTGGTCATCAATCAGTTATTCTTGGTTATTTTCTAGTCGCCATGATGGGACTGTTATGTGGATTTATTTTGATGATGTCATGATGTAACATGTTTGACTCAACCATTTTTGGAATCTTCGATCAATATGATTGATATATATATTTTGGTTATTGAGAACCATTGGATATTTGATTATCAGTGATACTTCAGTTGCCAATAGAGAGCTGTTGTGTTCATGATTTTTTATGGATGTTGCTCATGGAGATTTGATACTTTTATGCATATTTGATGATTTTGTTATGGATTATCTTTTGTGATTTTGAGATTTATGAGTCCATGAGCATTAGGGTAGGATATCTGCATGTAGTGATAACATTCACACCTAATACTAACTAAATGAACCTAAAAAGATAAGTGTTTTGTTCTTGCCCATGCCTTGAGCGCTTGTATAGGCTAGGATGGGAGTAGTGAGATGCATGGTTGCGACCTTGCATTCTGTAGTATGCTTCATCAATATGAGAGGATACTAGTGGCTGCATGAAATCAGTATGGACCCATGGAGTTTAGCTAACTGCCAGGGTAACTTGTAAATGATAATTGTGATGACACTTTCCTGCTTGCATAGTAGGTTCCTACATGTCATTGTGTGCCTCTGGGGATTAGATGTCAGATTTTGTGTTTGGAACCTTTGAGGTAGTATACTTTTAGGATTCCTGGACTTATAGAGATATGTGCTATGTGATTTTGATAGCCTGCTTGGGACTTGAGATTATCTCCTTAGCACGGTGGGAGTGGACCACTTAGGTACCACGCGGTCGGGTGGTAGTGTATTTTCCACTCTTATCATTTTGAAATTTATTGAGACATCGTGGCTGATGCATCCTTCATGATGGTGGATATGTATCCTTTTTCATTGATGATTAGCATATGTTAAATGATGTTATCTTATGCTTTTATTTGCATGTTAGATTACTTTCTACATATGATGTTGTATTTATTAAGAGTGACATTCCTACTATGTAATACCAATGATCTCTTCGGTAGTTTGGAATGTTACGCACAGAGGGATGGCTAGGATCCACGATGGTCTAATGATGCTATTGACGGTTGAGAAGAACCGTGCACTTAGTTTATTATGTTGATCTATATGATGGATGTATATGTTTCTATGATGATGTATCATGTGTATCATGTGACTATCTCTACTTTGATGTATCATGGATTAGAATAGGATGATGTACCTTATTCTATGTATGAATATTCTTTTGAGCTTGTCATACCCTATGACATGTATAGTGGATGATTGAGTATATGAAATGTAATGTATAAACATTGGACTTATCATTATTATATCATGTGGATGTTGTACTACATGGATTCATGTATGTAATTCAACGTTAAGGGATCTTAAAGAATGTAATCTGTTATTTATGTTATGTTTACTTTCAGATGGACATTACTATTGCTTTCGTTATTGTGCATAAGTTATATGTGATATTTACTTCTATGGAAAAAAAAATACTACTAAACTTAGTGAAATTCTAGGTTAATTCTTTGGATCCGTTGGCGGGGCATTACAACTCAAGTCAACCGTGGTTAAATCTAACCAACTTTTGGTCAAACTTGATATTTGCGTATGTGAATATGAGCAAATGCGAGTATAAATTCTAGCAACAATTCGATGCAAATTCTCATTCAACCTTTCAAAATAAAGAGCTGAGGGTCTCTTAAATAGACTTTCCTGGAATTCATCAATGGTTGAGATCAATTTCAATTAACAGTCAGGATTAAAGGTGAAGTTCAGTCATAAAGGGAGCTTTCCAAATTAAAGGGAGTTAACAGATTTAATTTGAGTAAAATAAGAAGTTAACTGATTCAATTTGAGTAGAAAAAGGAGTTAACTGGTTTAACTCATTTTTTATCAATAGTGAACTGGAAATTTCCCTTTTTGAACTGAAGAGAGATTTTTTTGAGATATTTAATTTAATAAAATGAGATATGCTCTCATAATTACTTTTTCTATTTAATTAAGTAGTCTTTACTTAATTAGAGACACTTTTCTCATTTAATTAATTAGGAATGGCTTCTCATTTAATTAAATAACTTTGTTTAATTAATTAGAAGTAAGTACTCCATTTAATTAAATAATTTACTTTAATTATTTCAAAATTCTTTTCGAACCTAGTCAACTCAACTCAACCGTGGTTAAATCTGCTCAATTTTTTGTCAAACTTGATCTTTGTGTATGTGAATATGAGAAAATGTGAGTATGAATTCCAGCAACAATTCGATGCAAATTCTCATTCAACCTTTCGAAATAAAGAGATGAGGGTCTCTTAAATAGACATTCCTAAAATTCATCAACGGTTGAGATCGATTTCAATCAATGGTCAGGATTAAAGGTGAAGTTCAGTCATAAAGGCATATTTTCCAATTAAAGGGAGTTAACAGATTTAATTTGAGTAAAATAAAGAGTTAACTGATTCAATTTGAGTAGAAAAAAGAGTTAACTCATTTAACTCATTTTTAATCAATAGTGAACTGAAAATTTCTTTTTTTCAACTAAAGAGAGATTTTGTTTAGATATTTAATTTAATAAAATGAGATATGCTCTCATAATTACTTTTTCTATTTAATTAAGTAATCTTTAATTAATTAGAGACACTTTTTTTATTTAATTAAATAACTTCATTTAATAAATTAGGAATGGCTTCTCATTTAATTAAATAACTTTGTTTAATTAATTAGAAGTAAGTACTCCATTTAATTAAATAATTTTATTTAATTATTTCAAAATTCTTTTTGAAACTAGTCAACTCAAGTCAACTGTGGTTAAATCTAGTCAAGTTTTGGTCAAACTTGATCTTTGCATATGTGAATATGAGCAAATGTGAGTATGAATTCCAGCAACAACTCGATGCAAATTCTCATTCAACCTTTCAAAATGAAGAGATGAGGGTCTGTTAAATAGGCTTTCCTGGAATTCATCAACGGTTGAGATCGATTTCAATCAACGGTCAGGATTAAAGGTGAAGTTCAGTCATAAAGAGAGATTTCCAAATTAAAGGGAGTTAACAGATTTAATTTGAGTAAAATAAGAAGTTAACTGATTCAATTTGAGTAGAAAAAGGAGTTAACTGATTTAACTCATTTTTGATCAGAAGTGAACTAAAAATTTTCCTTTTTGAACTGAAGAGAGATTTTGTTGAGATATTTAATTTCATAAAATAAGACATGCTCTCATAATTACTTTTCCTATTTAATTAAGTAATCTTTAATTAATTAGAGACACTTTTCTTATTTAATTAATTAGGAATGGTTTCTCATTTAATTAAATAACTTTGAGTAATTAATTAGAAGTAAGTACTCCATTTAATTAAATAATTTTGTTTAATTATTTCAAAATGCTTTTCGAATCTAGTCAAGTCAAGTCAACCATAGTTAAATCTGGTCAACTTTTGGTCAAACTTGATCTTTGCGTATGTGAATATGAGCAAATGTCCGTATGAATTCCAGCAACAATTCGATGCAAATTCTCATTCAACCTTTCAAAATGAAGAGATGAGGGACTCTTAAATAGACTTTCTTGGAATTCATCAACGGTTCAGATCGATTTCAATCAACGGTCAGGATTAAAGGTGAAGTTCAGTCATAAAGGAAGATTTTCAAATTAAAGGGAGTTAACATATTTAACTTGAGTAAAATAAGGAGTTAACTCATTCAATTTGAGTAGAAAAAGGAGTTAACTGATTTAACTTATTTTTGATCAATAGTGAACTGGAAATTTCACTTTTTGAACTGAAGAGAGATTTTGTTGAGATATTTAATTTAATAAAATGAGATACACTCTCATAATTACTTTTTCTATTTAATTAAGTAATCTTTAATTAATTAGAGACACTTTTCTTATTTAATTAAATAACCTCATTTGATTAATTAAGAATGACTTCTCATTTAATTAAATAACTTTGTTTAATTAATTAGAAGTAAGTACTCCATTTAATTAAATAATTTCATTTAATTATTTCAAAATTCTTTTCGAAACTAGTCAACTCAAGTCAACCGTTGTTAAATTTGGTCAACTTTTGGTCAAACTTGATCTTTGCGTATGTGAATATGAGAAAATGTGAGTATGAATTCTAGCAACAATCCGAAGCAAATTCTCATTCAACCTTTCAAAATGAAGAGATGAGGGTCTTTTAAATAGACTTTCTTGGAATTCATCAACGGTTAAGATCGATTTCAATCAACGGTCAGGATTAAAGGTGAAGTTCAGTCATAAAGGAAGATTTCCAAATTAAAAGGAGTTAACATATTTAACTTGAGTAAAATAAGGAGTTAACTCATTCAATTTGAGTAGAAAAAGGAGTTAACTGATTTAACTTATTTTGGATCAATAGTGAACTGGAAATTTCACTTTTTGAACTGAAGAGAGATTTTGTTGAGATATTTAATTTAATAAAATGATATACGCTCTCATAATTACTTTTTCTATTTAATTAAGTAATTTTTAATTAATTAGAGACACTTTTCTTATTTAATTAAATAACTTCATTTAATTAATTAGGAATGGCTTCTCATTTAATTAAATAAATTTGTTTAATTAATTAGAAGTAAGTACTCCATTTAATTAAATAATTTCGTTTAATTATTTTAAAATTCTTTTCGAAACTAGTCAACTCAAATAACCTGTGGTTAAATTTGGTCAACTTTTGGTCAAACTTGATCTTTGCATATGTGAATATGAGCAAATGTGAGTATGAATTCCAGCAACAATTCGATGCAAATTCCCATTCAACCTTTTAAATTGAAGAGATGAGGGTCTCTTAAATAGACATTCCTAGAATTCATTAACGGTTGAGATCGATTTCAATCAACATTCAGGATTAAATGTGAATTTCGTCGTAAAGGAAAATTTTCAAATGAAAGGGAGTTAACAGATTTAATTTGAGTAAAATAAAGAGTTAACTGATTCGATTTGAGTAGAAAAAGGAATTAACTGATTTAATTCATTTTTGATCAATAGTGAACTGAAAATTTCCCTTTTTGAATTGAAGAGAGATTTTGTTGAGATATTTAATTTAATAAAATTAGATATGCTCTCATAATTACCTTTTCTATTTAATTAAGTAATCTTTAATTAATTAGAGACACTTTTCTTATTTAATTAAATAACTTCATTTAATTAATTAGGAATGGCTTCTCATTTAATTAAATAACTTTGTTTAATTAATTAGAAATAAGTACTCCATATAATTAAATAATTTCGTTTAATTATTTCAAAATTCTTTTCGAAACTAGTCAGCTCAAGTCAACCGTGATTAAATTTGGTCAAGTTTTGGTCAAACTTGA
The DNA here is from genome assembly GCA_028749045.1 of Cupressus sempervirens. Taxonomy (NCBI): domain Eukaryota; kingdom Viridiplantae; phylum Streptophyta; class Pinopsida; order Cupressales; family Cupressaceae; genus Cupressus; species Cupressus sempervirens. The sequence continues at coordinate 383,861,750 of CM053793.1, forward strand.
TATTTTCGTATGTGAATATGAACAAATGTGAGCATCAATTCCAGCAACAATTCGATGCAAATTCTCATTCAACCTTTCAAAATGAAGAGATGAGGGTCTCTTAAATAGACTTTCTTGTAATTCATCAACGGTTGAGATCGATTTAAATCAACGGTCAGTATTAAAGGTGAAGTTCAGTCATAAAGGGAGATTTCTAAATTAAAAAGAGTTAACAGATTTAATTTCAGTAAAATAAAGAGTTAACTGATTCAATTTGAGTAGAAAAAAGAGTTCACTGATCTAACTCATTTTTGATCAATAGTGAACTGAAAATTTTTCTTTTTGAATTGAACAGAGATTTTGTTGAGATATTTAATTTAATAAAATGAAATATCCTCTCATAATTACTTTTTCTATTTAATTAAATAATCTTTAGTTAATTAGAGACAATTTTCTTATTTAATTAAATAACTTCATTTAATTAATTAGGAATGGCTTCTCATTTATTTAAATAACATTGTTTAATTAATTAGAAGTAAGTACTCCATTTAATTAAATAATTTTGTTTAATTATTTCAAAATTATTTTAGAAACTAGTCAACTGAAGTCAACCGTGGTTAAATCTGGTCAACTTTTGGTCAAACGTGATCTTTGCGTATGTGAATATGAGCAAATGTGAGTATGAAATCCAGCAACAACTAGATGCAAATTCTCTTTCAACCTTTCAAAATGAAGGGATGAGGGTCTCTTAAATAGACTTTCCTTGAATTCATCAAAGGTTGAGATCGATTTCAATCAACGGTCAGGATTAAAGGTGAAGTTCAGTCATCAAGGGAGATTTTCAAATTAAAGGGAGTTACCAAATTTAATTTGAGTAAAATAAGGAGTTAACCGATTCAATTTGAGTAGAAAAAGGAGTTAACTCATTTAACTCATTTTTTATCAATAGTGAAATGAAAATTTCCCTTTTTGAACTAAAGAGAGATTTTGTTGAGATATTTAATTTAAAAAAATGAGATATGCTCTCATAATTACTTTTTCTATTTAATTAAATAATCTTTAATTAATTAGAGACTCTTTTCTTATTTAATTAAATAACCTCATTTAATTAATTAGGAATGGCTTCTCATTTAATTAAATAACTTTGTTTAATTCATTAGAAGTAAGTACTCCATTTAATTAAATAATTTTGTTTAATTATTTAAAAATTCTTTTCCAAACTAGTCAATCGTGGTTAAATCTGGTCAACTTTTGGTCAAACTTGATCTTTGTGTATGTGGATAAGAGCAAATGTGAGTATGAATTCCAGCAACAATTCGATGCAACTTCTCAGTCAAGCTTTTAAAATGAACAGATGAGGGTCTCTTAAATAGACTTTTCTGGGATTCATCAACGGTTGAGATCGATTTCAATCAATGGTCAGAATTAAAGGTGAAGTTTAGTCATAAAGGGAGATTTCCAAATTAAAGGGACTTAACAGATTTAATTTGAGTAAAATAAAGAGTTAACTGATTCAATTTGAGTAGAAAATGGAGTTAACTGATTTAACTCATTTTCGATCAATAGTGAACTGGAAATTTCCCTTTTTGAACTAAAGAGAGATTTTTTCGAGATATTTAATTTAATAAAATGAGATATGCCCTCATAATTATTATTTTTATTTAATTAAATAATCTTTAATTAATTAGAGATACTTTTCTTATTTAATTAATTATGAATGGCTTCTCATTTAATTAAATAAATTTTGTTTAATTATTTCAAAATTCTTTTCAAATATAGTCAACTTAAGTCAATCGTGGTTAAATTTGGTCAACTTTTGGTCAAACTTGATCTCTGCGTATGTGAATATGAGGAAATGTGAGTATGAATTCTAACAACAATTCAATGCAAATTCTCATTCAACCTTTCAAAATGAAGAGATGAGGATCTCTTAAATAGACTTTCTTGGAATTCATGAACAGTTGAGATCGATTTCAATCAACGGTCAGGATTAAAGGTGAAGTTCAATCATAAACAGAGATTTTCAAATTAAAGTGAGTTAACAGATTTAATTTGAGTAAAATAAGGAGTTAACTAATTCAATTTGAGTAGAAAAAGGAGTTGACTGATTTAACTCATTTTTTATCAATAGTGAACTGAAAATTTCACTTTTTGAACTGAAGAGAGATTTTGTTGAGATATTTAATTTAATAAAATGAGATATGCTCTCATAATTACTTTTTTTATTTAATTAAATAATCTTGAATTAATTCGAGACACTTTTCTTATTTAATTAAATAACTTTAGTTAATTAATTAGGAATGGCTTCTCATTTAATTAAATAACTTTGTTGAATTAATTAGAAGTGAGTACTCCATTTAATTAAATAATTTCATTTGATTATTTAAAAAAAAATTTGAAACTAGTCAACTCAAGTCAACCGTGGTTAAATCTGGTCAACTTTTGGTCAAACCTAATCTCTATGTATGTGAATATGAGCAACTGTGAGTATGAATTCCAGCAACAATTTGATGCAAATTCTTATTCAACCTTTCAAAATGAAGAGATGAGGGTCTCTTAAATAGACTTTCCTGAAATTCATCAACGGTTGAGATTGATTTCAATCAATGGTCAGGATTAAAGGTGAAGTTCAGTCATAGAGGGAGATTTTCAAATTAAAGGGAGTTAACAGATTTAATTTGAGTAAAATAAGGAGTTAACTGATTCAATTTGAGTAGAAAAACGTGTTAACTGATTTAAATCATTTTTTATCAATAGTGAACTGAAAATTTCTCTTTTTGAACTGAAGAGAGATTTTGTTGAGATATTTAGTTTAATAAAATGAGATATGCTCTTATAATTACTTTTTTCTATTTAATTAAATAATCTTTATTTAATTAGAGACACTTTTCTTATTTATTTAAATAACTTCATTTAATTAGTCAGGAATGGCTTCTCATTTAATTAAAAAATTTTGTTTAATTAATTAGAAGTAAGTACTTCATTTAATTAAATAATTTCATTTAATTATTTTAAATTATTTTTTGAAACTAGTCACCTCAAGTCAACCGTGGTTAAATCTGGTCAGCTTTTGGTCAAACTTGATCTTTGTGTATGTGAATATGAGCAAATGTGAGTATGAATTTTAGCAACAACTCGATGGAAAATCTAATTCAACCTTTCAAAATGAAAAGATGAGGGTCTCTTAAATAGAATTTCTTTGAATTCATCAACGGGGTAGATCGATTTCAATCAATGATCAGGATTAAAGGTGAAGTTCAGTCATAAAGGGAGATTTCCAAATTAAAGGTAGTTAACAGATTTAATTTAAGTAAAATTAAGAGTTAATTGATTCAATTTGAGTAGAAAAAGGAGTTAACTAATTTAACTCATTTTTTATCAATAGTGAACTGCAAATTTCTCTTTTTGAACTGAAGAGAGATTTTGTTGAGATATTTAATTTAATAAAATGAGATATGCTCTCATAATTACTTTTTCTATTTATTTCAATAATCTTTAATTAATTAGAGACACTTTTCTTATTTAATTAAATAACTTCATTTAAATAATTAGAAATGGCTTCTCATTTAATTAAATAACTTTTGTTTAATTAATTAGAAGTAAGTACTCCATTTAATTAAATAATTTTGTTTAATTATTTCAAAAAAAATTTCAAAACTAGTCAACTCAAGTCAACCATGGTTAAATTTGGTCAACTTTTGGTCAAGCTTGATCTTTGCGAATCTGAATATGAGCAAATGTGAGTATGAATTCGAGCAACAACTCGATGCAAGTTCTCATTCAACCTTTCAAAATGAATAGATGATGGTCTCTTAATTACACTTTTCTAGAATTCATCAACGGTTGAGATCGATTTTAATCAACGGTCAGAATTAAAGGTGAAGTTTAGTCATAAAGGGAGATTTCGAAATTAAAGGGAGTTAACAGATTTAATTTGAGTAAAATAAGGAGTTAAGTGATTCAATTTGAGCAGAAAAAGGAGGTAACTGATTTAACTCATTTTTGATCAATAGTGAATTAGAAATTTTCCTTTTTGGACTGAAGAGATATTTTGTTGAGATATTTAATATAATAAAATGAGATATGCTCTCATAATTACTTTTTCTATTTAATTACATAATCTCTAATTAATTAGAGACACTTTTCTTATTTAATTAAATAACTTCATTTAATTAATTAGGAATGGCTTCTCATTTAATTAAATAACTTTGTTTAATTAATTAGAAGTAAGTACTCCATTTAATTAAATAATTTCGTTTAATTATTTCAAAATTCTTTTCGAAACTAGTCAACTCAAGTCAACCGTAATTAAATTAGGTCAAGTTTTGGTCAAACATGATCTTAGTGTATGTGAATATGAGCAAATGTGAGTATGAATTCCAGCAACAATTCGATGCAAGTTCTCATTCAAGCTTTGAAAATTAAGAGATGAGGGTCTATTAAATAGACTTTCCTAGAATTCATCAACGGTTGAGATAGATTTTAATCAACGGTCAAGATTAAAGGTGAAGTTCAGTCATAAAGGGAGATTTGCAAATTAAAGGGAGTTAACATATTTAATTTGAGTAAAATAAGGAGTTAACTAATTCAAATTGAGCAGAAAAAAGAGTTAATTGATTTAACTCATTTTTTATCAATAGTGAACTAAAAATTTCCCTTTGTGAATTGAAGCGAGATTTTTTTGAGATATTTAATTTAATAAAATGAGTTATGCTCTCATAATTACTTTTTCTATTTAATTAAATAATCTTTAATTAATTAGAGACACTTTTATTATTTAATTAAACAACTTTATTTAATTAATTAGGAATGGCTTGTCACTTAATTAAATAACTTTGTTTCATTAATTAGAAGTAAGTACTCCATTCAATTAAATAATTTCGTTTAATTATTTCAAAAAAATTTTTGAAACTAATTAACTCTAGTCAACCGTGGTTAAATCTGGTCAACTTTTGGTAAAACTTGATTTTTTGCGTATGTGAATATGAGCAAATGTGAGTATGAATTCTAGCAACAATTCCATGCAAATTCTCATTCAATTTTTGAAAATGAAGAGATGAGGGTCTCTTAAATAGACTTTCTTGGAATTCTTCAATGGTATAGATCGATTTCAATCAATGGTCAGGATTAAAGGTGAAGTTCATTCATAAAGTGAGATTTCCAAATTAAAGGGAGTTAACAGATTTTATTTGAGTAAAATAAAGAGTTAACTGATTCAATTTGAGTAGAAAAATGAGATAACTGATTTAACTCATTTTTTATCAATAGTGAACTGAAAATTTTCCTTTTTGAACTGAAGAGAGATTTTGTTGAGATATTTTATTGAATAAAATGAGATATGCTCTCATAATTACTTTTTCTATTTAATTAAATAATCTTTAATTAATTAGAGACACTTTTCTTATTTAATTAAATAACTTCATTTAATTAATTACGAATGGGTTCTCATTTAATTAAATAACTTTGTTTAATTAAGTAGAAGTAAGTACTCCATTTAATTAAATAATTTCATTTACCTATTTGAAATTTTTTTCGAAACTAGTCAACTCAAGTCAACCGTGATTAAATTTGGTCAATTTTTGATCAAACTTGATCTTTGTGTATGTGAATATGAGCAAATGTGAGTATGAATTCCAACAACAATTCAATACAAATTCTCATTCCAGCTTTCAAAATGAAGAGATGAGGGTCTCTTAAATAGACTTTCCTGGAATTCATCAACGGTTGAGATTGATTTCAATCAACGGTCAAGATTAAAGGCGAAGTTCAGTCATAAAAGAAGATTTTCAAATTAAAAGGAGTTAACATATTTAATTTGAGTAAAATAAGGAGTTAACTGATTCAAATTAAGTAGAAAAAGGAGTTAATTGACTTAACTCATTTTTTATCAATAGTGAATTGGAAATTTCCCTTTTTCAACTGAAGAGAGATTGTTTTGAGATATTTAATTTAATAAATTGAAATATGCTCTCATAATTACTTTTTCTATTTAATTAAATAATCTTTAATTAATTAGAGACACGTTTCTTATTTAATTAAATAACTTCATTTAATTAATTAGGAATGGCTTCTCATTTAATTAAATAAATTTGTTTAATTAATTAGAAGCAAGTACTCCATTTAATTAAATAATTTTTTTTAATTATTTCAAAATTCTTTTCAAAACTAGTCAACTCAAGTCAACCGTGGTTAAATCTGATCAACTTTTGGTCAAACTTAATCTTTGCGTACGTGAATATGACCAAATGTGAGTATGAATTCCAAGAACAACTCGATGCAAATTCTCATTCAACCTTTCAAAATGAAGAGATGAGGGTCTCTCAAATAGACTTTCCTGAAATTCATCAACTGTTGAGATCGATTTCAATCAACGGTCAGGATTAAAGGTGAAGTTCAGTCATAAAGGGAGATTTTCAAATTAAATGGAGTTAACATATTTAATTTGAGTAAAATAAGGAGTTAACTGATTCAATTTGAGTAGAAAAAGGAGTTAATTGATTTAACTCATTTTTGATCAATAGTGAACTGGAAATTTCCCTTTTTGAACTGAAGAGAAATTTTTTGGAGATATTTAATTTAATAAAATGAGATATGCTCTCATAATTACTTTTTTTATTTAATTAAATAATCTTTAATTAATTAAAGACACTTTTCTTATTTAATTAAATAACTTCATTTAATTAATTACGAATGGCTTCTCATTTAGTTAAATAACTTTTTTTAATTAATTAGAAGTAAGTACTCCATTTAATTAAATAATTTCATTTAATTATTTCAAAATTCTTTTCAAATATAGTCAACTCAAGTCAATTGTGGTTAAATCTGGTCAACTTTTGGTCAAACTTGATCTCTGCGTATGTGAATATGAGCAAATGTGAGTATGAATTCCAGCAACAATTCGATGCAAATTCTCATTCAACCTTTCAAAATGAAGAGATGAGGGTCTCTTAAATAGACTTTCTTGGAATTCATCAACGGTTGAGATCGATTTCAATCAACGGTCAGGATTAAAGGTGAAGCTCAGTCATAAAGGGAGATTTCCAAATTAAAGAGAGTTAACAAATTTAATTTGAGTAAAATAAGGAGTTAACTGATTCAATTTGAGTAGAAAAAGGAGTTGACTGATTTAACTCATTTTTTATCAAAAGTGAACTGGAAATTTCCCTTTTTGAACTGAAGAGAGATTTTTTTGAGATATTTAATTTAATAAAATGAGATATGCTCTCATAATTACTTTTTTTATTTAATTAAATAATCTTTAATTAATTAAAGACACTTTTCTTATTTAATTAAATAACTTCATTTAATTAATTACAAATGGCTTCTCATTTAGTTAAATAACTTTTTTTAATTAATTAGAAGTAAGTACTCCATTTAATTAAATAATTTCATTTAATTATTTCAAAATTCTTTTCAAATATAGTCAACTCAAGTCAACCGTGGTTAAATCTGGTCAACTTTTGGGCAAACTTGATCTCTGCTTATGTGAATATGAGCAAATGTGAGTATGAATTCCAGTAACAATTTGATGCAAATTCTTATTCAACCTTTCAAAATGAAGAGATGAGGGTCTCTTAAATAGACTTTCTTGGAATTCATCAACGGTTGAGATTGATTTAAATCAATGGTTAGGATTAAAGGTGAAGTTCAGTCATAAAAGGAGATTTCCAAATTAAAGGGAGTTAACAGATTTAATTTGAGTAAAATAAGGATTTAACTGATTCAATTTGAGTAGAAAAAGGTGTTAACTGATTTAACTCATTTTTTATCAATAGTGAACTGGAAATTTCCCTTTTTGAACTGAGAAGAGATTTTGTTGAGATATTTAATTTAATAAAATCATATATGCTCTCATAATTACTTTTTCTATTTAATTAAATAATCTTTAATTAATTAGAGACACTTTTCTTATTTAATTAAATAACTTCATTTAATTAGTTAGGAATGGCTTCTCATTTAATTAAATAGCTTTGTTTAATTAATTAGAAGTAAGTACTCCATTTAATTAAATAATTTATTTTAATTATTTTAAAATTCTTTTCGAAACTAGTCAACTCAAGTCAACTGTAGTTAAATCTGGTCAAGTTTTTGGCAAACTTGATCTTTGCGTATGTGAATATGAGAAAATGTGAGTATGAATTCCAACAACAATTTGATTCAAATTCTCATTCAACCTTTCAAAATGAAGAGATGAGGGTCTCTTAAATAGATTTTATTGGAATTCATCAACGATTGAGATCGATTTCAATCAACGGTCAGGATTAAAGGTGAAGTTCAGTTATAAAGGAAGATTTCCAAATTAAAGGGAGTTAACAGATTTAATTTGAGTAAAATAATGAGTTAACTGATTCAATTTGAGTAGAAAAAGGACTTAACTGATTTAACTCATTTTTGATCAATAGTGAACTAGAAATTTTCCTTTTTGAACTGAAGAGATGTAATGCCCCGCCAAGGGTTCCAAAGAATTAACCTAGAATTTCACTAAGTTCAGTAGCATTTTTTTTTTTGAAAATAAATACCATATATATAACTCATGCACAGAAATGGAAGCAATAGCATTGTCCATCATAACATACATAACAGATTACATTCTTTAAGATCCCTTAACGTTGAATTACATACATGAATCCATCTAGTACAACATCCACATGAAATAATAATGATAAGTCCAATGTTTATACATTTCATTTCAAATACTCAATCATCCACTGTTCATGTCACAAGGTATGACAACCTCAAAAAATATACATACATAGAATAAGGTACATCATCCTATTCTAATGCATGATACATCAAAGTAGAGATAATCACATGATACAAAAACATATACATCCATCATAAAGATCAAACATAATAAACTAAGTGCACGGTTCCTCCCAACCGTCAATAGCATCATTAGACCATCGTGGATCCTAGCCATCCCTCTATGCATAACATTCCAAATCACCAAAGAAATCATTGGTATTACATAGTAGGAATGTCACTTCTAATATATACAACATCATATATAGAAAGTAATCTAACATGCAAATAAAAGCATAAGATAACATCATCTAACATATGCTAATCATCAATGAAAAAGGATACATATCCACCATCATGAAGGATGCATCAGCCACGATGTCTCAATGAATCTCAAAATGATAAGAGTGGAAAATACACTACCACCCAACCGCGTGGTACCTAAGTGGTCCACTCCCACCATGCTAAGGAGATAATCTCAAGTCCCAAACAGGCTATCAAAATCACATAACACATATCTCTATAAGTCTAGGAATCCTAAAAGTACACTAACTCAAAGTTCCAAACACAAAATCTGACACTAATCCTAGAGGCACACAATGACATGTAGGAACCTACTATGCAAGCGAGAAAGTGTCATCGCAATTATCATGTATAAGTTACCGTAGCAATTAGCTAAACTCCATGGGTCCATACTGATTTCATGCGGCCAATAGTATCATCTCATACTGATGAGGCATACTACAGAATGCAAAGTCGCAACCATGCGTCTCACTACTCCCATCCTAGCCTGTACAAGCACTCAAGGCATGGGTGAGAACAAAACACTTATCTTTTTAGGTTCATTCAGTTAGTATTAGATGTGAATGTTATCACTTATTAATCCAACTTACAATGAGTTACCCTAGCAGCCTCTTAGGGCCCCGACCCCCATTGCAAGCCACTTCCCGTCACTACATGTAGTTATCCTATCCTAATGCTCATGGACTCATAAATCTCAAAATAACAAAAGACTAACTCGAGTCAACTGTGGTTAAATTTGGTCAACTTTTGGTCAAACTTTATCTTTGCGTATGTGAATATGGGCAAATGTGAGTATGAATTCCAGCAACAATTCGATGCAAATTCTCATTCAACCTTTCAAAATGAAGAGATCAGGGTCTCTTAAATAGGCTTTCTTGAAATTCATCAACGGTTGAGATCGATTTTAATCAACGGTCATGATTAGAGGTGAAGTTTAGTCATAAAGGGAGATTTCCAAATTAAAAGGAGTTAACAGATTTAATTTGAGTAAAATAAGAAGTTAATTGATTCAATTTGAGTAGAAAAAGGAGTTAACTGATTTAACTCATTTTTGATCAATAGTGAACTAAAAATTTCCCTTTTTGAACTAAAGAGAGATTTTGTTGAGATATTTAATTTAATAAAATGAGATATGCTCTCATAATTACTTTTTCTATTTTATTAAATAATCTTTAATTAATTAGAGACACTTTTCTTATTTAATTAAATAACTACATTTAATTAATTAGGAATGACTTCTCGTTTAATTAAATAACTTTGTTTAATTAATTAGAAGTAAGTACTCTATTTAAATAAATAATTTCGTTTAATTATTTCAAAAAAAATTTCGAAACTAGTCAACTCAAGTCAATCGTGGTTATATCTGGTCAACTTTTGGTCAAACTTGATCTTTGTGTATGTGAATATGAGCAAATGTGAGTATGACTTCCAGCAACAATTCGATGCAAATTCTAATTCAACCTTTCAAAATGAAGAGATGAGGGTCTCTTAAATAGACTTTCATGGAATTTATCAACGGTTGAGATCGATTTCAATCAACAGTCAAGATTAAAGGTGAAGTTCAGTCATAAAGGGAGATTTGCAAATTAAAGGGAATTAATAGATTTAATTTGAGTAAAATAAAGAGTTAACTAATTCAATTTGATTAGAAAAAGGAGTTAACTGATTTAACTCATTTTTGATCAATAGTGAATTTTAAATTTCTCTTTTTGAACTGAATTTGATGTAATTTCCACCCAGCGAGCCCAAGAGAGTGCTCTGATACCAGATGTGAAGAACCTCCTTATAGCAATATCGTGAGAATGCTCGAAATAACAGAATACAAAGTGATAGCAGAACTCAGAATGAATCTACTGATCGCAGGCCACTTCGAGGGGGTAACCTCCTTTGAGCAAGCTCAATACAATAAATTCGTCCGTGCCCATCAAGGGCCTCAACCTATTCTTATATACTGGGTACGATCTAGAAAAGTAATACTACCTATGCATGTGGGATAATAAAATATACTCACGGGACGACTTACAAAGCATATGCGTCCAACAACACTACTCTAAGCAGCAAGGATCAGATTCTTCGTACCTTACAGGATAATCTTCACATGGCCCGTAATCGGATGAAACAGCAAGCAGATCAACACCGTTCTGAGCGCTCATTTCAAGTTGGGGATATGGTTTTTCTTCGTCTACAGCCATACAAACAATCCTCCCTAAAGCTAAAAGGGCGTCATAAGCTGGCCCCAAAATTTTATGGGCCTTATAAGGTTTTGCAGAAGATTGGTTCAGTTGCTTATAAACTGGAACTTCCTCCTTCTTCCCGCATTCATCCAGTCTTTCATGTTTCTTGTCTAAAGAAAGTTCTGGGTACCACTGTCAGAGCACAAACTACTCTCCCTGAAATGGATACGGAAGGATCCATTATCTTGGAGCCGGTGGTAATCATTGACCAGCGCACTCGCCAGCTTCGCTCTCGCTCCATCTCTGAGGTCTTGATTCAGTGGCATGGCATGCAACCAGAGGATGCTACCTGGGAACCCCTTCTTCAGATTCAACAACAATTTCCACACCTTAAGCTTTGAGGACAAAGCTTTTTTCTAAGGGAGAGGGGATGTTAGGAACCTGCGTGTTCCTTCTGTTTATTTTGTTAGAGTAGTGTTGTTGGACGCATATGCTTTGTAAGTCGTCCCGTGAGTATATTTTATTATCCCACATGCATAGGTAGTATTACTTTTCTAGATCGTACCCAGTATATAAGAATAGGTTGAGGCCCTTGATGGGAACGGACGAATTTATTGTATTGAGCTTGCTCAAAGGAGGTTACCCCCTCGAAGTGGCCTGCGATCAATAGATTCATTCTGAGTTCTGCTATCACTTTGTATTCTGTTATTTCGAGCATTCTCACGATATTGCTATAAGGAGGTTCTTCACAATATTTTGTTGAGATATTTAATTTAATAAAATGAGATATGCTCTCATAATTACTTTTTCTATTTAATTAAATAATCTTTCATTAATTAGAGACACTTTTCTTGTTTAATTAAATAACTTCATTTAATTAATTAGGAATGGCTTCTCATTTAATTAAATAGATTTGTTTAATTAATTAGAAGTAAGTACTCCATTTAATTAAATAATTTCATTTAATTATTTTAAAATTCTTTTCAAAACTAGTCAACTCAAGTCAACTGTGGTTAAATCTAGTCAACTTTTGGTCAAACTTGATCTTTGCGTATGTGAATATGAGCAAATGTGAGTATGAATTCCAGCAACAATTCGATGCAAATTCTCATTCAACCTTTCAAAATGAAGAGATGAGGGTCTTTTAAATAGGCTTTCCTGAAATTCATCAATGGTTGAGATCAATTTCAATCAACGGTCAGGATTAAAGGTGAAGTTCAGTCATAAAGGGAGATTTCCAAATTAAAGGGAGTTAACATATTTAATTTGAGTAAAATAACGAGTTAATTGATTCAATTTGAGTAGAAAAAGGAGTTAACTGATTTAACTCATTTTTTATCAATGGTGAACTGGAAATTTCGCTTTTTGAATTGAAGAGAGATTTTGTTAAGATATTTAATTTTGTTTCATTATTTCAAAATTCTTTTCTAAACTAGTCAACTCAAGTTAACCGTGGTTAAATCTGGTCAACTTTTGGTCAAATTTGATCTTTGCGTATGTGAATATGAGCAAATGTAAATATGAATTTCAGCAACAATTCGATGCAAATTCTCATTCAACCTTTCAAAATGAAGAGATGAGGGTCTCTTAAATAGACTTTTCTGTAATTCATCAACGGTTGGGATCGATTTAAATCAACGGTCATGATTAACGGTGAAGTTTAGTCATAAAGAGAGATTTCCAAATTAAAAAGAGTTAACAGATTTAATTTCAGTAAAATAAGGACTTAACTGATTCAATTTGAGTAGAAAAAGAAGTTAACTGATTTAACTCATTTTTTATCAATAATGAACAAGAAATTTCCCTTTTTGAACTGAAGAGAGATTTTGTGGAGATATTTAATTTAATAAAATGAGATATATCCTCATAATTACTTTTTCTATTTAATTAAATAATCTTTAATTAATTCGAGATAATTTTCTAATTTAATTAAATAACTTCATTTAATTAATTAGGAATGGCTTCTCATTTAATTAAATAACTTTATTTAATTAATTAGAAGTAAGTACTGCATTTAATTAAATAATTACGTTTAATTATTTGAAAATTCTTTTCGAAACTAGTCAACTCAAGTCAACTGTGGTTAAATCTGGTCAACTTTTGGTCAAACTTGATCTTTGCGTATATGAATATGAGCAAATGTGAGTATGAATTCCAGCAACAATTCGAATAAAATAAGATTTTCAAATTAAAGAGAGTTAATAGATTTAATTTGAGTAAAATAAGAAGTTAACTGATAAAATTTGAGTAGAAAAAAGAGTTAACTGATTTAACTCATTTTTTATCAATAGTAAACTGGAAATTTCCCTTTTTGAACTGAAGAGAGATTTTGTTGACATATTTAATTTAATAAAATGAGATATGCTCTCATAATTACTTTTTCTATTTAATTAAATAATTTTTAATTAATTAGAGACACGTTTCTTATTTAATTAAATAACTTCATTTAATTAATTAGGAATGGCTTCTCATTCAATTAAATAACTTTGTTTAATTAATTACAAGTAAGTACTCTAATTAATTAAATAGTTTTGTTTAATTATTTCAAAATTCTATTCAAAACTAGTCAACTCAAGTCAACCGTAGTTAAATTTGGTCAACTTTTGATCGAACTTGATCTTTGAGTATATGAATATGAGCAAATGTTAGTATGAATTCCAGCAACAATTCGATACAAATTCTCATTCAACCTTTCAAAATGAAGAGATGAGGGTCTCTTAAATAAACTTTTTTGAAATTCATCAACGGTTGACAACGATTTCAATCAACAGTCAGGATTAAAGGTGAATTTCAGTCATAAATGGAGATTTCCAAATTAAAGAGAGTTAACAGATTTAATTTGAGTAAAATAAGGAGTTAACTGATTCTATTTGAGTAGAAAAAGGAGTTAACTGATTTAACTCATTTTTTATCAATAGTGAACTGAAAATTTATTTTTTTGAACTGAAGAGAGATTTTGTTGAGATATTTAATTTAATAAAATGAGATATGCTCTCATAATTACTTCTTCTATTTAATTAAATAATCTTTAATTAATTAGAGACAGTTTTCTTATTTAATTAAATAATTTCATTTAATTAATTAGGAATGGCTTCTCATTTAATTAAATAACTTTGTTTAATTAATTAGAAGTAAGTAATCCACTTAATTAAATAATTTTGTTTAATTATTTAAAAATTCTTTTCGAAACTAGTCAACTCAAGTCAACCATGGTTAAATTTGGTCAACTTTTGGTCAAATTTGATCTTTGCGTATGTGAATATGAGCAAATGTGAGTGTGAATTCCAGTAACAATTCGATGCAAATTCTCATTCAACCTTTCGAAATGAAGAGATGAGGGTCTCTTAAATAGACTTTCCTGGAATTCATCAACGGTTGAGATCGATTTCAATCAACGGCCAAGATTAAAGGTGAAGTTCAATAATAAAGATAGATTTCCAAATTAAAGGGTGTTAACAGATTTAATTTGAGTAAAATAAAGAGTTAACTAATTCAATTTGAGTAGAAAAAGGAGTTAACTGATTTAACTCATTTTCTATCAATAGTGAACTAGAAATTTTGCTTTTTGAACTGAAGATAGATTTTGTTGAGATATTTAATTTAATAAAATGAGACATGCTCTCATAATTACTTTTTCTGTTTAATTAAATAATTTTTAATTAATTAGAGACACTTCTCTTATTTAATTAAATAACTTCATTTAATTAATTAGGAATGACTTCTTATTTAATTAAATATCTTTGTTTAATTAGTTAGAAGTAAGTACTCCATTTAATTAAATAATTTCATTTAATTATTTCAAAATTCTTTTTGAAAGTAGTTAACTCAAGTCAACCGTGGTTAAATCTGGTCAACTTTTGGTCAAACTTGATCTTTGCGTATGTGAAGATGAGCAAATGTGAGTATGAATTCCGGCAACAATTTGATGCAAATTCTCATTCAACTTTTTAAAATGAAGAGATGAGGGTCTCTTAAATAGACTTTCCTAAAATTCATCAACAGTTGAGATCGATTTCAATCAACGGTCAGGATTAAAGGTGAAGTTCAGTCATAAAGGGAGATTTCCAAATTAAAAGGAGTTAACAGATTTAATTTCAGTAAAATAAAGAGTTAACTAATTCAATTTGAGTAGAAAAAGCAGTTGATTGATTTAACTCATTTTTGATCAATAGTTAACTAGAAATTTCTCTTTTTGAACTAAAGAGAGATTTTGCTGAGATATTTAATTTAATAAAATGAGATATGCTCTCATAATTACTTTTTCTATTTAATTAAATAATCTTTAATTGATTAGAGACACTTTTCTTATTTAATTAAATAACTTCATTTAATTAATTAGGAATGGCTTCTCATTTAATAAAATAACTTTGTTTAATTAATTAGAAGTAAGTACTGAATTTAATTAAATAATTTTGTTTAATTATTTTAAAATTCTTTTCGAAACTAGTCAACTCAAGTTAACCGTGGTTAAATCTGGTCAAATTTTGGTCAAACTTGATCTTTGCGTATGTGAATATGAGCAAATGTGAGTATGAATTTCAGCAACAATTCGATGCAAATTCTTATTCAACCTTTCAAAATGAAGAGATGATGGTCTCTTAAATAGACTTTCCTTGAATTCATCAACGGTTTAGATCGATTTCAATCAACGGTCAGCATTAAAGGTGAAGTTCACTCATAAAGGGAGATTTCCAAATTAAAGGGTGTTAACAGATTTAATTTGAGTAAAATAAAGAGTTAACTGATTCAATTTGAGTATAAAAAGGAGTTAATTGATTTAACTCATTTTTTACCAATAGTGAACTGAAAATTTCCCTTTTTGAACTGAAGAGAGATTTTGTTGAGATATTTAATTTAATAAAATGAGATATGCTCTCATAATTACCTTTTCTATTTAATTAAATAATCTTTAATTAATTAGAGACACTTTTCTTATTTAATTAAATAAGTTCATTTAATTAATTAGGAATGGCTTCTCATTTAATTAAATAACTTTGTTTAATTAGTTTGGAGTAATACTCCATTTAATTAAATAATTTCTTTTAATTATTTCAAAATTCTTTTTGAAACTAGTCAACTCAAGTCAACCGTGGTTAAATCTGGTCAACTTTTGGTCAAACTTGATCTTTACATATGTGAATATGAGCAAATGTGAGTATGAATTCCAACAACAATTCGATTAAAATTCTCATTCAACTTTTAAAAATGAAGAGATGAGGGTCTCTTAAATAGACTTTCCTGGAATTCATCAACAGTTAGGATTAAAGGTGAAGTTCAGTCATAAAAGGAGATTTTCAAATTAAAGGGAGTTAACAGATTTAATTTGAGTAAAATAAGGGGTTAACTGATTCAATTTGAGTAGAAAAAAGAGTTAACTCATTTAACTCATTTTTTATCAATAGTGAACTGGAAATTTTCCTTTTTGAACTGAAGAGAGATTTTGTTGAGATATTTAATTTAATAAAATGAGATATGCTCTCATAATTACTTTTTCTATTTAATTAAATAATCTTTAATTAATTAGAGACACATTTCTTATTTAATTAAATAACTACATTTAATTAATTAGGAATGGCTTCTCATTTAATTAAATAACTTTGTTTAATCAATTAGACGTAAGTACTCCATTTAATTAAATAATTTCGTTTAATTATTTCAAAATTGTAATGCCGCACCGAGGGATACAAAGAATTTTACTAAGTTTGCCAAACAATTTATTTTTTAAACATCAAAGCTAAAACCATTCATAACATTTACGGATGTAATAGCAACAATTCAAATGAAAATAAACATAACATGTATATATAACAGGATAGATTTTTTAAAGATCCCTTAACGTTGTATCACATCTAATTAATTATTCATCTAACATCCCATCCTTATGAAATAACAATGATACATCCAATGTACTTAAACAATATAGAAGTATCCTTTTTGTAATTATATTTTAGTTTAGCTCAATCATCCACTGTACATATCACAGGGTATGAAAAGTTTAAAAGAATAAACATCCAAGTGAATAAATTACATCATTATCATCTAATATTAATCCATGATGCAATAACATAAATGAAATCACATATCATACATGATACATCATCACAAAAGATATAAACATCCATCACAAAAGATAACCATATATCACAAATATAAATAACTAAGTGCATGGTTCCTCCCAACCGTAAATAGCATCATTAGACCATCGTGGATCCTAGCCATCCCTCTGTGCATTACATTCCAAAGCACCGAAGAGATCATCGATATTAACATAGTAGGAATGTCACTCCTAAAACATCCTACTAACATGCAAAGTAAAGCATAGGATACCATCATATAACATATGCAAATCATCAATATAGGAAACATACCTACCAATACATCCATCATAAGGTATATCATCTATCATAATGCTCCAAGAACATAATGAAGATAAATACCAACTAAGAATGCTCCAGCCACGGTGTCTCCGACGGATCTCAAATGATAAGAGTGAAAATACACTACCACTCGATCGCGTGGAACCTAAGTGGTCCACTCCCACCGTGCTGAGGAGATAATCTCAAGTCCCAAACAGGATATCACTCCACAAAGCATAAAAGATTCAAGAATCATAAAAATATACTAACTCAAAGGTTCCAACACACACAAAATCGACATCTAGTTCCTAGAGGCACACAATGACATGTAGGAAACATACTCTACAAGCAAGAAAATGTCATTGCAATTATCACGTACAAGTTACCCTGGTAGTTAGCTAAATTCCACAGGTCCATACTAATCTCATGCGGCCACTAGTATCCTCTCATACTGATGAGGCATACTATGGAATGCACGGTCGCAACTATGCATTCTCACTACTCCCATCCTAGCCTGTACAAGCACTCAAGGCATGGGCGAGAACATTAACAATTATCTTTTTAGGTTCATTTAATTCCCATTTAGTGTGTAAATGTTATCACTTATTAACCAAACTTACAATGAGTTACCCTGGTAGCCACTTAAGGCCTCGACCCCCATTGCAAGCCACTTCCCGACACTACAAGTAGATTACCTACCCTAAGCTCATGGAATCATAAATCTCAAAATCATAAAAGATAATCCATAATAAAATCATCAAATATGCATAAAAACATCAAATATCCATAATAAGAATCATCAAATCTCCAAGATAAGAATCATCAAATCTCTAAGATAAGAATCATCAAATCTCCATGAGCATCTGAAAAAGCATCCATAGAAAATCATGACCACAACAGTTCTCTATTGGCAACTGAAGGCATCACTGATAATCATAAGTATCAATTGGTTCTCAATAACCAAAATATATCTCAAGATAAATGGTTCTCAACAAGCAACCTAGAATATCTCAAAATCATACTGATC
Organism: Cupressus sempervirens; assembly: GCA_028749045.1. Lineage (NCBI taxonomy): Eukaryota > Viridiplantae > Streptophyta > Pinopsida > Cupressales > Cupressaceae > Cupressus > Cupressus sempervirens. The sequence goes on from CM053793.1 coordinate 383,880,331, forward strand.
GAAGAATCCAAAATGGTTGAGTCAAACATGTCACAACATGATATCATCAAGAAATAAATTCACATTTCAGTCTCATCATGGCGACTAAAAAATAATCCAAGGATAACTGATCAATGACTCAAAAATGATTAGCTCAAGCATCTCAGATATATATACATCTCAGCTTCACACATGAAGGCTGAAGAACAAATACAAACATTTCATAGAGCATATGATCACATTACCATGGTTGGGCTTATAAAGATCGAGACCAATAAGATCAACATGCCATCATATCTCATAACCCCCAAGCCTCTGGTAACATCCTAGGACTGGTCAACACTACTCAACCCAAAATCCAAAATAAGAAGCATATAGAATACACGATGCAAACACATGTTTTAGTTTTGCTATCTTACATAGTTGAATCAAGTGTAGAGGTTTCCAATTTTCTGTTTGCAAGTATATTTTCAAGTGCCTTAAGTTTCATCATTTGACTTACAAGTCAACCCATTTTCTCCGATAACATTATCCTTCCATTATTAAGAATTACATTCTAAGAATAACTTAAAGATAAATATTCACTAAACTGATCATCATTGACATTTAATTAAATTGTTTTATATTTAACTATGATCCATATTTTAATTGATTAACCTTTCAACTTTTCTAAGATCATTATTCGTTTAGGTTATAAGAAAATCAGTTACTAGCCTTCAAATAAGAAGATTATAACTTCATTAAAATGATCAATTAACATAGGTACACTATCCATGACCTATTACATTCTAATAGTTTTAATTAAAAACCTAATTAAGTATTACTAAAGTTTGATTCTTTTAATTTAATTGTTATGATCATTGACAACCATATAATATCTAAATTCATTATTCAAGTCATCAGATTAAGACCTAACAACTTGATATCAATACTTTTAAAATCTCATTAAAAGAATTATATCAATTAAATCTCTATTACATAACTTAATTATTAATTAAATCTAATTAACTCTCATTAATTGATTTAATTAATAATTGTATAACCATAGCAACGTTCTAATTAACATCAGTTGACTAATAACTAACTAGAATTCTATAAGTTAAAAGTCAACTATAATTCAATACTCAAATGATCATATTAATAATTCAATAATAATAATCTTGTTAATAATTAATAACAAGCTATATTGGAAATCTTATTAATAATTCTATACTAACCAAATTCATCACTCTTCAACAAAGTTTCCATTTATATTTTAATAATAACAAGTTATAATAAATCTCCAATACCAAGTATTATTATCTCAAATAAATTTTTCCTATGTACGTTGATTCAATTAATTAATACTCCTCCAAATTATTAACTAATTCAATTTGATTAATATCTTTTACAGTACTTCAATCATTAACTAATATCTTTTAGAGTAACTCTATTCGTATTAGTTGATAACTATTTAAACTATTTATACTATTATTTATTAATAGTTTGTTAGACCCAACAAATATTAATAAATAATAAAATTATCACAACTGGGTATGTGCAAGATCATGGTGTACCAAACTATGGCCTTAAGTGGCAGTGAAAAATCAGCAAATCAGGTTTATGTCAACTTAACACATAATTTTGAAGTGGTTATGGACTTTATATCAAAAAGTTGTAAGAAAATAATTTGTAGAAAATTGAATATAGTTTCTAAACTACTGGGCCTTATCAAGAGAAAAAAATAATTGATTGGTCAAAAGTTTGAATTTTAATGCAGTACTAAAAAATTTCAGGGCGAAAATAAAAAGTAGGTGTATGTCTGACCACCTTAATCAAAATCAAATCATAATATTTTTTTAATATAATTATAGATATGAAAACTAGACTCATGTGCGGATGTGACACATATTTTTTGATATTTTTATTCCAAATAAATAATTAAATATGAATTTTCTACCAAAACTTTTTCGGATTAAAAAAAGTCCCGTGTCTGACCACCCTAACTAATAGAAAATTTGATCAAATTTTTTTTTTTTTTTTTCTTATACTAGGCGAAGTATAGAATGTGACGCAACTTTTAGATTTAAAAAATGTTATACCATTTGAAAGTTATAGCTATTTTTCATTCAGTATGTCAATCAGCACTTTACAATAATCTTCATTGATAATTAACTAATAAATACTTATCGAACTCAGAATTTGACAGAAATTATATTGATGGAATCTAGAGAGCGATATTAAAAAGCCCATTTCGTTTCATTCAATTTCGATCAAAATAACATTGTCAGATGGCTACCCGAAGTCTAAGTATCACTAAAACTCTCTATAAACAAATCGGATATCAGATTTGACATCGGATATCCGATATGGCTCGGTAGTCAAATTCCAAAAATCTTCAAATTTTGGAGGGAAATTCGATTTAAACGTTTTAGTTTTTTATTTTTAAATTATTTCACTTATATTAATATGTAAAGGCATATTTTAATATATTATATATATATATATATAATAACGTAATGTAAACATACAAGATATAATCTAGTAATATATAATAATATCTTATGTTAATCTTATTACAATCTATAAATATAATATATATTATTATTATTTTTACTAAATATAATAACGTAATTTATATATATATAAAATACGTATTATATATTATTATATTAATATGTATGTTATTAATATATACAATAACGTAATATTTTCATTAAATGTAATATGTATTATATATTATTATATTAATATCTATAATAATATAATATTTATATAACAACATAATATTTTTATTAAATATAATATATATTATAAATATTATTATATTAATATGTATGTTATTAATATATTTATATAATAACGTAATATTTTCATTAAATATAATATTGTAATATGTATATGTATATATATATATATATATTATTATATTGATATGTATATTATTAACATATATGTATATTATTAATATGTATATTATTAATAAATAAGAGTTAAAGGGGGTCATAGGGTGACCTATAACCCTCTTTGACCCATTAAACGACGATATGTCTCTAGGGGTCCTAGGACCCCTAGGGACATATGTCCTCCTTTAATGGGTCAAAGGGGGTCCCTTTGACCCATTAAATGATGACATATGTCTCTAGGACCCCCAGGGACATAGTCGAATCGTTCATATTGGTCAAAGGGGGTCATAGGGTGACCTATGACCCCCTTTGACCCATTAAATGACGACATATGTCTCTAGGGGTCCTAGGACCCCTAGAGACATATTTGAATGGGTATTATGAGTCAAAGGGAGTCATAGGGTGACCTATGACCCTCTTTGACCCATAAAACGATGACATATGTCCCTAGGGGTCCTAGGACCCCTAGGGATATAGTCGAATCGTTCATGTGGGTCAAAAGGGGTCATAGGGTGACCTATGACCCCCTTTGACCCAATAAATTACGACATATGTCCCTAGGTGTCCTAGGACCCTCAGGGACATAGTCGAATCATTCATATGGGTCAAAGGGTGTCAAAGGGTGAAGTATGACCCCCTTTGACCCATTAAACGACAACATATGTCCCTAGGGGTCCTAGGACCTCTAGGGACATATTCGAATGGGTAATATGGGTCAAAGGGGGTCATAGGGTGACCTATGACCCTCTTTGACCCATTAAACGACGACATATGTCCCTAGGGGTCCTAGGACCGCTAGGGACATATTCTAGTCGTTCATATGGGTCAAAGGGGGTCATAGGGTGACTTATGACCCTCTTTGACCCATTAAATGAAGATATATGTCTCTAGGGGTCCTAAGACCCCTAGGGACATATTCGAATGGGTAATATGGGTCAAAGGGGGTCATAGGGTGACCTATGACCCTCTCTGACTCATTAAACGACGACATATTTCTCTAGGGGTCCTTGGACCCCTAGGGACATATTCGAATTGTTCATATGGGTCAAAAGTGGTCATAGGGTGACCTATGACCCCTTTGACCTATTAAACGACGACATATGTCCCTAGGGGTCCTAGGACCCCTAGGGACGTATTCGAATGGGTAATATGGGTCAAATGAGGTCATAGGGTAACCTATGACTCTCTTTAACCCATTAAATGATGACATATGTCCCTAGGGGTCCTCAGACCCTTAAGGGCATATTCGAATCATTCATATGGGTCAAAGAGAGTCATAGGGTGACCTATGACCCTCTTTGACTCATTAAACGACGACATATGTCCCGAGGGGTCCTCAGACCCCTAGGGACATATTCGAATCGTTCATATGGGTCAAAGGGGGTCATAGGGTGACCTATGACACTTTTTGACCCATTAAACAACGACATATGTCCCTAGGGGTCCTAGGACCCCTAGGGACATATTCTAATTATACATATGGGTCAAAGGGGGTCATAGGGTGACATATGACCCTCTTGACCCATTAAACGACGATATATGTCTCTAGGGGTCCTAGGACCCCTAGGGACATATTCAAATGGGTAATATGGGTCAAAGGGGGTCATAGGGTGACCTATGACCCTTTTTGACCCATTAAACGATGTCATATGTCCCTAAGGGTCCTTGGACCCCAAGAGACATATTCGAATGGGTAATATGGGTCAAAGTGGGTCATAGGGTGACCTATGACCCTCTTTGACCCATTAAACAACGACATATGTCCCTAGGGGTCCTAGGACCCTAGGGACATATTCAAATTGTTCATATGGGTCAAAGGGGGTCATAGGGTGACCTATGACCTCCTTTGACCCATTAAATGACGACATATGTCACTAGGGGTCCTAGGACCCCTAGGGACATATTCGAATGGGTAATATGGGTCAAATGGGGTCATAGGGTAACTTATGACCCTCTTTGACCCATTAAACGATGACATATGTCTCTAGAGGTCCTAGGACCCCTAGGGACATATTCGAAGCGTTCATATGGGTCAAAGGGGGTCATAGGGTGACCTATGACCCTCTTGACCCATTAAACGACAATGTATGTCTCTAGGGATCGTAAGACCCCTAGGGACATATTCAAATGGGTAATATGTGTCAAAGGGGGTCATACGGTGACCTATGACCCTCTTTGACCCATTAAATGACGACATATGTCCCTAGGGGTCCTTGGAGCCCAGGGGACATATTCGAATGGGTAATATGGGTCAAAGGGGGTCATAGGGTGACCTATGACCCTCTTTGACCCATTAAACGATGACATATGTCCCTAGGGGTCCTAGGACCCTAGGGACATATTCGAATCATTCATATGGGTCAAAGGGGGTCATAGGGTGACTTATGACCCCCTTTGACTCATTAAACGATGACATGTGTCCTCAGGGGTCCTAGGACCTTTAGGGACATATTTGAATCATTCGTATGAGTCAAAGGGGGTCGTAGGGTGACCTATGACCCCCTTTGACCCGTTAAATGACGACATATGTCCGTAGAGGTCTTAGGACCCCTAGGGACATATTCGAATGGGTAATATGGGTCAAATGGGGTCATAGGGTAACCTATGACCCTCTTTGATCCATTAAATGATGACATATGTCTCTAGGGGTCCTAGGACCCCTAGGGACATATTCGAATCGTTCATATGGGTCAAAGGGGGTCATAGGGTGACCTATGACACTCTTGACCCATTAAACGACGATATATGTCTCTAGGGGTCCTAGGACCCCTAGGGAGATATTCGAATGGGTAATATGAGTCAAAGGGGGTCATAGGGTGACCTATGACCCTCTTTGACCCATTAAACAATGACATATGTCCCTAGGGGTCCTAGGACCCTAGAGACATATTTCAATCGTTCATATGGGTCAAAGGGGGTCATAGGGTGACCTATGACCCCCTTTGACCCATTAAACGACAAGATATGTCCCTAGGAGTCCTAGGACCCCTAGGGACATATTTGAATCGTTCATATGAGTCAAATGGGGTCATAGGGTGACCTATGACCCCCTTTGATGCATTAAATGATGACATATGTCCTTAGGGGTCTTAGGACTCCTAGGGACATATTTGAATGGGTAATATGGGTCAAATGGGGTCATAGAGTAACTTATGACCCTCTTTGACCCTTTAAATGACGACATATGTCTCTAAGGGTCCTAGGACCCCTAGGGACATATTCGAATAGTACATATGGGTCAAAGAGGGTCATAGGGTGACCTATGACCCTCTTTGACCCATTAAACGATGATATATGTCTCTAGGGGTCCTAGGACCCCTAAGGACATATTCGAATGGGTAATATGGGTCAAAGGGGGTCATAGGGTGACCTATGACCCTCTCTGACCCATTAAACGATGAGATATGTCGCTAGGGGTCCTAGGACCCCTAGGGAGATATTCAAATGGGTAATATGGGTCAAAGGGGGTCATAGGGTGACCTATGACCCCCTTTGACCCATTAAACGATGACATATGTCTCTAGGGGTCCTAGGACCCCTGGGGACATATTCAAATGGGTATTATGGGTCAAAGGGGGTCATAGGTTGACCTATGACCCTCTTTGACCCATTAAACGACGATATATGTCCCTAGAGGTCCTTGGACCCCAAGGGACATATTTGAATGGGTAATATGGGTCAAATGGGGTCATAGGGTGACCTATGACCCTCTTTGACCCATTAAATGATGACTTATGTCCCTAGGGGTCCTAGGACCCTAGGGACATATTCCAATCGTTCATATGGGTCAAAGGGGGTCTAGGGTGACCTATGACCCCCTTTGACCCATTAAATGACAACATATGTCAGACATATTTGAATCATTCATATGAGTCAAAGGGGGTCATAAGGTGACCTATGACCCCCTTTGATGCATTAAATGATGACATATGTTCCCCTAGGGACATATTCGAATGGGTAATATGGGTCAAATGGGGTCATAGGGTGACCTATGACCCTCTCTGACCCATTAAATGATGAGATATGTCGCTAGGGGTCCTAGGACCCATAGGGACATATTCGAATGGGTAATATGGGTCAAAGGGGGTCATAGGTTTGACCCATTAAACGACGACATATGTCTCTAGGGGTCCTAGGACCCCTAGGAACATATTCGAATGGGTATTATGGGTCAAAGGTGGTCATAGGGTGACCTATGACCCTCTTTGACCTATTAAATGATGACATATGTCCCTAGGGGTCCTTGGACCCCAAGGGACATATTCGAATAGGTAATATGGGTCAAAAGGGGTCATAGGGTGACCTATGACCCTCTTTGACGCAGTAAATGATGACATATGTCCCTAGGGGTCCTAGGACTCCTAGGGACATATTTGAATCGTTCATATGAGTCAAAGGGGGTCATAGGGTGACCTATGATGCCCTTTGATCTATTAAATGACGACGTATGTCCCTAGGGGTCCTAGGTCCCCTAGGGACATAGTCGAGTCGTTCATATGGGTCAAAGGGGGTCATAGGGTGACCTATGACCCCCTTTGACCCATTAAATGATGACCCTCTTTATATTATATATTATTATATTAATATGTATAATAATATAATGTATATATAACAACGTAATATTTTTATTAAATATAATATATATTATAAATATTATTATATTAATATATATGTTATTAATATATCTATATAATAACGTAATATTTTAATATATATAACGTAATATTTTAAGATATACTATTTATACTATTTTAGGATAATAATTATAATATAAATAAACACTAAATATTAATATTATTATATGTATAGTAATAATAATAATACTATTATAGCTATAATAATAATATATATTAATACTATATATTGTAGCTTAATATAAATAAACACTATATATTTACACTATTATATCTATATTAATAATATTAATACTATTATAGGTATAATAATAATATTGATACTATAGGTATATTAATACTATTTTATATTAATATTATTGATATTTTATACTAATACTAATATACTATTAACTTAGTTATAAATTAAAGTCGTTTGTCTCCAAATATTTTCATAATATTAATATTATTGTGGCAAAGGAGGGAAACCTTAGCAAGTTTTCCCCCCAAAAGTCCTTTTCCTATATCGGATATCCAATCCTGGATCGGATATTCGATCTATTATTGGATATTCGATTATACTGGCATCAATTTCAAATATTTGACTGTCCCTATAGACCCGACAACATTACTTTTTTACCTCTTTTTTCAAGGGATTTGTAAAAAGTCGTGTTTTGGGGCCCAACCAATCAAAAAAAATTTGAAAATATAACCTTAGGTGTTCGAATTTGTCATCTGAATGGGGAGCAGCAGTCGTCGAAAGAATAAACGTAAAAGGAAGATATCCAATGAAGACATTGCAGCATATAGGGAAAAGGACAAAATGAAACACCGAAAAAAAAGACAAGGTATGCTAAATATCAATCAAGTTGATGACGAATTAATAGAAGGTGAAATCATAGAGTCAGATAATGAAAATGTATAGTTGGGGAATGAAAATGTACCTATTGAAAATGATAATGCGGAAATTGAAAATGTAGAGATTGGAAATTTTGAAGAAGAAATGCCACCAAGTCATAATCCAAATTGCATAATTGACCATGTCGAAGATGACAATGCATAGGAACTTAATGCACAAGAACCTTACATATCTCCTAATTATAATCGACATGAAGGTTCTAAAACACCAAAATGGATAATTGAAATTGATGAAACGATTATGACTAGTTTGGAAGGAAAAAAAATCAGAAAGAACCATTCGGTTATGGGCTTCAAGACTATATCAAATTTTTTTTGGCAACAAGACAATGGTAGAGCAATGTCAGCTTTTCATGCACTTATTAAAGATGCAAAAGATGAGACCTATGCTTTCCAAATTGAAAATTCGTGTCAATAAAAAGTTGGAAAGAAATGCCATTATTATGAAGAATCTTTTCAGTGCTCTCAATAGCGTTGGGAAAAATAGCAGAGAGAAGGATAATAGAGCTGCTCGAAGGGTTATTACAACCTCTTTGGTAAGTTATCATTTGAGAAAGGGCAGATATATGAGACAAACTTGTATTGATTTGAATCTAAATCATACTACTTTGAGAAGAGCACTTAGTCGACGAGAGAAAATTGATGATCCTCTTCAAAATGAAGCATGGGCATTTGGTGGGAGACTTCCACATTTTTATAAGAAGCTATCCGACGATGTGAAGGAAGAAATTATACAATTTTGGCACTCTAACTCACGAGTATCACCCAATGCTAAAGATGTCTTAAAGTTGAGAATTGGTATCAGAGACCGCACGCCACATCCTAAACACTATTTGGAGGTAAGTCAAACTATGTTGTTCAAACAATTTAGAGAGAGTCATCCAAGTGTTCATATATCACAAAGGGCTTTTGAATCTTTGAAGCCAATTTATTGTGTGCCACTCAAAATTCGAAATACATGTTGTTGCAAATATCATGTTGAGTTTTCTATGCACAATGAACTATTATGCTCCATCCGTTCTACTTTGCATAGTAAAGAAATGTTGGAGAATTGTGGGGCTAGTGGGCTTCTAAAATCATCAAGAGACTTGTTAGATCAACTCTTATGTCGTAGAGTTGATGGTTGTTCCTTTTATAAAAATGCTTGCTTAAATGAGAAGTGTTCAGAATGTGGTGGCTTATCCAAGTTTGACACATGTTTCCATGAGGGGTGTGAACAAGATCTTGGAAAGACAATAGTGAAAAAAAGGGTCTATGAAATGGTGAAATACACATTGAAGAGTAGGAGTGAGAGCTCTAGATGTGAATTGGTTGGAAAAGATATCAATGTGGCTAATTTTATTTCAGATTTCAAGGTAAATCTTTTTTACAAGTATGCAAGACATAGTCATAGGTCTCAGTGGTTGGATCAACAATTTAGAACGTGTAAGGAGACTTTTCCCATTGGCACTATTATATCAGTTGTTGATTTTGCTGAAAACTACACATTGCAACCTTAAAATGAGACACAATCTCAGTATTACAACTCTATTCAGATTGCAATTTTTGTTCACATAACATATAGACATGCCCCTAATAGTGCGGAAGATAATCGAAAGATTATTAGAGAGTATCATTTTTATATGAGTGATGATAGATCTCACTCTCACGAGTTTGTGCAACATTGTTTCGAGAATTTTTTTATTTCTTACACGAGCATGCAATTGCTATGGATAGACATATCATTTGGTCAGATAACTGTACAGGTCAATTCAAGAATGCTCACATGTTTTATTGGTTGTGTAGGATGCACGTAGAGAGAGGGGTGCCTCATATTTGGAGTTTTTTTTAGTCCGGCCATGGAAAAGGGGAACATGATGGAGCAGGGGCATGTGTGAAGAGAGCTCTAGTTAAGGAGCAACTGAAGATTTCAACAACAGAGCTTCTTGATGCTCGTAGCATTTTTGATTGGTGTAGTTTAGCATTATCACAAGGGGGGACTCTTAATTCAGTGGTACGCAGGTTCTTTTTGTTGGTTGAGGAAGGGTCCATAGGTGATAGATCAGATTGTGCTACAGTGACAGACTCATCAAAAATGCATTCATTTCGGAGCTCTAATTCTAGTACATGGACCATTTGGACATGACAACTAGCTTGTTTTTGTCGTACTTGTTTTCAGTGTGATTGGGATCACTGTGAGTCAAGTGAGTGGGTGGACACATGGGCTCCACATTATCTTACTCCATTGTCTATCATACCCTCTATCAAAAATGATGACATGGAAAGTTCACTTGAGCATAATCATCTATCAGATCTACTTCAGCCAGGACGTGTCTTTGCATTGGTTGCACCACAGGGGAATGATGAGAAATCTGATTATTGGTTAGCACGTTGTGTAAGAGGAAAACAAAAACTTGCACAACCGATCACAGATGATGATGGATTCACGTATCCTACTGTTTCAGTGGTTGTTGCTGGAACATGGCTGCGGACATACATGCTTAGAAGGAACATAATTCCTGCATTCGAAGACTATCAGAAGCACAAAGTAATTCTCATATATTCGCATCTTATTATAGCAACAAATGTAAAGTTATTGAAGCATTAAGGAAGACCAAAAGTAAAAGAACTTTTTACTATTGCTAATGCTGATCATGAAGCCTTGCTGGAGACCCTAAAACAGAGAGAGGACCCTATTGGAATACTTGACTAGGTATATATACTTCTTATGTTATTTTCTTCATAATGATTTAATGAATTGATTATTATCCTATTTAATGACTTAATGAATTGATGATTTAATACAATAAGTTACTAGTAAAATTTAGGGCATGACACATGATCCACGATAAATTGAACAATACTAGATACTAAATTAATATGTATATCATTGTGCACGTAAATGATAAAAATATATATCAAAATACATGTATCCATAGACAAAATTTTACACAAATATATATCAAAGATCATGTATCCATAGACAAAGTACTCAAATATATATATATATATATCAAAATACATAGATCCATATACAAAATGTGGTTGATCCTGCCATCAGAATGTGTATAATATCAATGTTTCTATATACAATGTGGCATATGCCATCTCAAAATGTCTCATGATGCATCCTACAAAAACTATACTATCCTAGGGTGCGGGTGGATGATCAAAATGAAGCCTCTTCGCTGCACTAGGTGGATCAGATGCCTCCTACATAAACAAAAAAGGAAAACCCAAATTTAGACTACTAAATTTATATGATTCTACATATCTAACATTGAATTACTCAAATGCATAATGATCTTTTCCGTATTGGAGATTAATACTATCAAAATTTCATAATAAATACCTCTCTCGTCGACCTCCTGCGCCGGTCAGGAGTCCTCTCGTATGCCCTTGGCAATGCTGGTACCTCTGTGATTGTGGGTTGTATATGTTCAAATACCTTTGTCAGATGAATCTACAATTTAAACTATAACATTATAATTCATAGCATGCTAAATTTATAACATATTTAATCATGAATTCAAACTACAACTTACTATTGTAGGCTCCTCCTCAGGAGTGAGTGGTCGCGTCATCAAATCTACATAACTGTCCCGTCGAACCTCATGTGCACTAGGAGTCTCCTATGAGATACAAAATAGTAGTTGTTAATATCACAGAAATTAATTTTGAATTTATTTATGAAGATAAGTGATGCAAGAGCATACCATGCTCATCAGGGGAACATTGAAGATCCAAGGCATTACAGAGGTCATGGAACATCTCTTGAAGTCAATTGGGCAATCCTTGCACCAATTATGGCTCATGGAAGCATACAAAGTTATAATGTTGGACTCATATGTGGAAGAAAGTTGTAATTGGGCATGAGATAGGATTTTAGGATTTCATATGGTAGATGTGTCATTTGATAGGTTCATGTAGGTTGTCATGATCATATCTTGTCATTAGACAAGTCAAAACGTTCTAGAATTGAGTTTTGTGGTTTGAACAAGCAGGCCTTGGTTTTTAAGCCATTTTAAGGAGGCTTTTGAAGTTTGGGTGTTTAAGAGTGTGACCAAGACCTATAATCTTGAAAATCTTTAGTGTGTTGGTCCCTTTGTTGAAGCCTTGGTGTGTCTAATTCCTCCTTGTGTGTCCCAGAGTTGAAAGGTACATAAGTGGTGTCCAGAGATTTCTTGGTGAGGAAAGAAAGATAATCAGTGAGTTGGCCCTTGGGAAGGAAGAAAACTTGTTGTGAAAATGCCTCCTAAAAATCAAATGGCTAGAGAACTTGAAGAATTGAGAGAAGAGTTGGCAAAAGAGAAAAGAGAGAGGAGAGAACTTGAAGCATCTAGAGTGAGGGAAGAAAGACAAATGAGAAGAGAGAGGCTGAAGCTTATTGCAAGGATAGAATCCTTAGAAAAGGAAAGGGAAGAACCTAGAGGAGAAGAGGTTAGAGGAAGAAATCATGGAGAGAACCATGAAGAAGAAGAGGTTGGTAATGCAAGGCAAGAGCATGAGACAACAGATGATCCTGAAGAAAGGAGATTTATGAGAATCATTAAGGCAGTACAAGGTAATGGTGGGAAGAACCATATTGATTTTCCAATATACCAGGGTAAAATGGATAGTGAAGAAGTGCTAGGGTGGATAGAGGCCCTTGAGAACTACTTTGATCTTGAAGACATAGAGGCAGATAAGAAGGTAAAAGTAGCAACAACAAGACTGAGAGGAACATCACTCACTTGGTGGACTAGTGTTCAGAATGAGAGAGAGGAAAGGTGGTGCAGGGCACCTAACCTATGTGGCAGGGGGGAACAAGTATCTCTGTTGCCGGACACCTTGCCACTCCATGAAAGCGAGGATTCAAGTAGATTAGGAAGTTGGAATAAAGGTTTGGTCCATATTTTACAAGTTGGTCTATGTTTTGTAATAAAGGCACATGTAAGGCCCACAAGCATTTTGGTGTGGTTATAAACCAAGTGACTCCATCGGACCAAAAGGCCTTAGAATAGGGTATTTAGAGTCTAAACAGTATTAGCAAAAAGTGGTTGTTTGTTTGTTTTATGGTTGGTAACGCCTATATGGTTGTTCCAACGGTCATGTAGACCTTTATATATGTCATATGTGATCTCAGTTGAAAGGGGGAGATCGGAGTGTATGGTGGTTTGGAGAAAAAATAATAAAAACTTCAATTTTCTGGAAATTTACTTAGTTGCATTTAATAAATTCATATGACCAATTTGGATCAATGGAATAGTTTAGAAAGTTAGGGAATGCATAAAAACTATAGTTTGAAATTTGAATTTCAAATTCAAACGGTCATATTAGTTTTGGAGGGAAAGTAGTAATTTGGTATTTGTTTGATTAAATAAACCTTTGTAACCAACTTGGTCAGTTGGACAGGTGCATATAAGCCTATTTAAGTTGTAATGAACATATGCAAGACATGAATCATTATTGGTACAGAAAAAATCATAGAAATTGTATAGAACAACAATCATACTTTCCTCTACATCAATTAAAAAAATAAAAAATAAATGATACTTATACATACAATGGGGCTCTTTGTGTGAATGAAAATCTCTAATGATCTAGGACGCCGAATCTGTATAGGCTCATCGCCAGTAGCCACACCTTATATACAATAAATAATGTAATTAAATGAGATTACCACAAACATTTTACAAGAATGCATCAATATTTAATCAATTAGAAAACATCTAATTACCTTTCCTTTGTCAATGCATGTTGGCTCACCCCCCGCACTTTGTCCCCTCGGGGCAGGTGGTATCTGCAAGATAAAAGAAAGATTAGCAACCATATATGCTATAATATCAAATAGAAAAAAGAAATGCGAACACAACATAATGTACCGTAGATGTCTCAAGGCCAAATGAAATGGCCGAGAGTATAGCATCATCTATCTGTCTGAGCTCCTCCTTGATCATCAACTAAACATGAATGAAGATCACATACATGTAAAAGTCAGTATTGCTTAAAAATTAAAATTACTCTATTATAAAAATTAACTTTAAATCACATATGTCATAACAAAAAAATGTATACACGTACCGACACCGAAGGAGTCCATGCCTCTACATTCCCCTCCTCTCTCGCATCAGGGTCTGTAGCCTCTGAACGTGCGTCTGGTGTATCCTCGTCTAATACAAAATGATACTCAGGAAGATCACCTATGGGACCCAAGCAAATATTCTTGCATGTAATGCAAGTGTGAGGCACACAAACGTGTGATGAGCTAGCCGATGATGAACTAGCACCAACATCATCAACACGAGGAGGCAAGTCTGACCTAGCCTGAGATATCATTAGGCTACTCAGCCTATGAATGGCTCTGATGGTCTGAGAGCTAGCCTCTGCCATAATATCTGGATGCTGCACTCGAGGAGGGGGGGAGATATCAGGGGAGGGGGACAAAAGTGCCAAGTTTCTTCCGCTGGGAAGAGGGTCTATCCTGAGGAGCTCCTAGTCCTAAGCCCATGTTGGGCTTCATGCTCCAATAGTTCACTTTAAGTTTCAACACAAATTCTGCATATAATTTTTTAAAGAAATAAAATGGTATGTCTAAATTGCCATGTGGAGAGATATCAAAGACCATCCACCAACGGTCCCAAAAATTTGCACGTATGGCATCATTTGTGCACCATTTAATTCATAGTTTAGTTTTTTTTGGGTCAACTGGTATACCCATTTTTGGGTTAGCAAAAAGGCTTGCCAAATCATCTTTGGTTATGTTGAGGGCTGCGACCTCATCATAATCCAAACCATCATCAAACATCTGGTGCATTTCATCATGCCAACGAAGAGCGACATTTTGTTGGTTTGTAAGAGTTTCAATGTTATCCAGTATGGTGTTTAACGTGGATAACATAGGAGCCAATGCAAGTACATTATTGTATGTTCTATGCAAACCTCTCAACTCAGTGAGATTTTCATTTATCAAATCCTCGATTTGAGGAGGGTTTTGAGGACGTAGAGGATCATTTGGTGGACGGTTTTGTGGGGATACTAGATCGTTTGGTGGTGGGTTGCGAGGAATATTATTCCCTGCCTCAGTGTCATCATTTTGATCAGCCATTCCTATTGAATTGCAAAACATAATATATATTAAAAAAAAATCTAAATTTTAACCATTTTTGTCAAAAAAACCCTAGATTCAACTAAAACAAACAAAATCTTGTTAAAATCTATTAAATTTAGGTTAAAAATGAGTCAGAGGGGGGGGGGGAACATACCTGATATCTGATATCCGATTTGCTATCTGATATCCTATCTGACTGGCCCAAATTCACGTGAAAATAAGGGTCGCGGGTCTATGATTTTGTGTTTAATCCATGCACAGGTATCGGATATATATCCGATATCCGATATTATAATATATATAATATAACATAAATATTACATTTTATATATTTTTATATTATATTTTATATTTATTATATTAATTTACTATATATTATAATATAAAATATTATTATTATACTATATTATTATAATTTATAATATGTTATACTTTTTTATTATATATTATATTATAAGATATTACTTTTTATTATTATATTATATTATATATATATATTATATTACATTACTATATATTATAATATATGAAATATTATATTATATTATTATAATATAATATGTTATTATAATATAATATTATACGATTATAATATAATAATAATATTATTATTATATTATAGTATAATAATTATTATAATAATAATATTATTATATTATAGTATAATAATAATTATAATAATATTATTATATTATAGTATAATAATTATTATAATAATATTATTATATTATAGTATAATAATTATTATAATAATATTATTATTATAATATAATAGTATGATATATTATTTAATATTATTATTATTATTTTATATCAATAATAATAATATTAAATAATATATCATACTATTATATGATTTTAATTATTAGTCGGATATTGGATTTAAAATCGGATATCCAATATGATATCAGATATCCGATAAGGCTCAGCTTAACCTTCCAAGTTTGGTTCCTGGATAGGTAAAAAAAAGTCAGAGCAGATTTTGAAGTGCTTTTAGGCGTCTTCAAACTCTTTTTTTTTCACATCGCCACTTTTTGGCACACCATGATCCTGCACATACCCAACTATAAATAATCAATCTAGAGAACATAAACTTCATTAGCTAACTCTTAATACCATTAAGGTATTCAAACGTATTAACCAATAACATAATAATTCAGTCTTAATCAAATATCATTCAGAGTTTCTAAATTTAAATCAACATAATATAAATTATCATCTTACAATTATTTAATCAATATTGAAATAAATCATTAGACTCCATTTTCTAATTGTTCTAATAATATTTTGTCTATATAAAGATCCCTATCACAAATCAATAAGACTCATTGTAGATTTTAACATGAATAATCTCCAAATTCTTAACATTATTATCTTCATTAAACAACTCTAAAATTGTTTAATATATATTAAATAGTATTCAATATACATTATAAAAAGTCCACTATATAAACCATATTAAAATCTTTTTTTTTTAATGTTCTTTCATTTAAAAATCTATTTACTTAGGTTGACTAATAATTAATTACACTTGTTCTACTATTAACTAATCTTAATTAAATTTGATTTAATTAGATTAGATAATAAACCATATAAAACTAATACATTTTAATAAGATTCTAATAAAGAAAGATTTCAATAATATCTTTAATTCATTCCATGCTTTGATATATTATTTTGTGAAGTTTAAGCATAAAGAATTCTTGGTTATAGAAAATGGAGAAATATCTGTTTTTGAATAAAATAGTCCCAGTACGACGGCCATATCTCTTTAATGAATCGTTGGATCGGACTAAAATTGAAATATGTTGGAGAGGGCCAAGTTGCACCATTTCTGACTAGAGCAATCGAATAAATTCAATCTCGATAAAAAGTTATGAATGACTGAGTTCGGGTCTATCCAAGGGGCAGTGATAGGACAATTTGTGATGAATTAAGAATCTCCTCTTAAAATAATTGTTCTCTAAATTTATCCATATATTCATCTAATAGGTTTGTCCATTCGCATCTGAAAATATAATTTGATAGAAAGATTACATCTAATCGTTTGAATTTTCAACTTAGAATTTCTATTTTAATTTCAAATCTTGTCTTTCTAATTTCACAATATAAATTCGAACCCAAACCCGATTAAGATCTAATTATTTCTCCTTAATTGGATCTAAAATTTTTATATTGTTTTCTTCTCATCCAAATAAAATATCTAGATTCCAATTTCAAATACAAAGAGTATTCAGACACATAAAACAGATATGATGAAGACAAGAAGAGAAAGAGTGCAAAGGGAATATGAGAATATCACGAGTGCACTTAGACACTGATGCTAATTTTCCATGCCTCAGAAGTCCATAGAAAATCCCTTCCTTCTCCATCATTTGCAATTCTTCCAAGAATCCAAGCCGATTGAATCCTCCAAGTGATTAGAAGTGCTAGAAGGAGCATAGAAACAAGTAGAAAATATATGAGCATACGAATCTTCTCCTATGCATGTAAGCTTTGAAGCTTCTATTTTTATTTTTTAGCTTGTAGCTCATGGCTTCTCTTAAGCTTGTAGCTTCCATTAAACTTTTCATTTAAGCTTCTATGAATGCCTAAATATCAAGAGCTCTCAAGAAACTTTTGGATTCCTTATTGAAACCGCTGAAAAGTGTCACCAACTAAGCATGAGTCTTTTACAATTCTTTTTGATGAGTCATAGAATTATAGATACTTTGTGCTTAATTGATGCACTAACCCCTGTGTTGTTGATACATGTTAATTCCCATGCAAGCTTATAACTCCAATTTACTTTACTCTTTCTAATTTTATTTATTTATTTATTAAGTCTCGTGCACTAACTTTAATATCTCCACTTTTCAATCTTAATATATTTATATTTTAATCATATGAGATTTAAAATCTTTTAATAATTTAAAATATATTTTTCACTTTTAAATTTTACTTTTCAAAACTTTATTGCTAAAATATTTATTAGCTTTAATAATAATATTATTTAGTCATTTATTTAAAAATGAGCTCAAAATATATTATTATTAAAATAAATATTGTCACATTCCAAATTTAATATTATAACTTTTATCTTCCAATTTAATTATTTTATTTTTAAATTTAATTATTTTATTAAATTAATTTTCCAATTAATTAAATAAAATAAAATATTAAAATACCATATTAATTTTTTATTAAATTAAACCATTAATTAAATCTTTTAATTAGGCTTAATTAATAGAAAATACTTTAAAGACTCATAAAGGTAAAAATACGAAAAATCCATCATAGAACAAATCATACAAAATAAATCTAAAGGGTTAAAAATCACGAAATATGTCATCCGACACATTCGGTGGGTATTCAACTCAGATACTTGTCCTAATTTTTCAATTAGGACAAATGGCTCAAAGGGTTGGGATTTTGACTTGAGAATTTATCTCCCCTCTCTTATCATTGAGATAATGTGATAAGGTACGCTCATCTTGGCAATTCAAGGAAGTCGATACCCGGTACCTGCAACCGGCATAAAAATCATGCATGTACAAACACAATATATACTAAACTAAACAAACAATGGTAGGAAGTGGTGCATCGTGTAGATCCTGACTAGCAGGTGACTATGACTTCTTTCCTTAACCACATCAGACACGCCATACAAAAATAAACACGCAAGGCAAACACACACACCATACACATGCAAGTATGGGGTAAGTATTCATAAGAAAGCACATATGATAATAAATCATCTTACTAATCACCATACATACATGAAATGTAGAGTCTAAGTAATCTCATCACATAATAAACTAAATCCGTAGCACAATATCTGATAATCTCAAAAGAATGCTGCTAACCAACATAAAACTAGTTCTAAAAGAGTTCAGCAACGATAACAAAATGTGAACCAGGGCAGGCACTACATCCACCCCCCCTGAGATTAGGCTTACTCCTGGAAGCCTACAAGAATGAAAAGCTAAGATACTCACTATGCGGGTCCCATTGAACCCTTTTTCTTCCTACAGGGGAAACATGATTCCACTGAGGATATTACAACACCCTTAGAGCAATATGATTATGGTTTAATGCTAAACCGAAAACCATATCGATCCAACATCATTTCTTAAACATCTACTAAAATAGATTCTTTAATGCATTCTAAACAAGAACAACTTAATGCTTGCAAAGATAAACAAAGGTATACTACCTTGAAACTTAGATAAAAGATACATGTTTTGCAACTAGAATAAGTTTTAAATTTTTAGTTTTGCGTTCGTTTAACTTTTCAGTAAAATTTTTAGTTTTGAAAGCTAAGTGTTGAAATATAAAGAAAATATGTAAGTAACAGTTTTAAGTTATGTTTCAGTTCACCTAGTTTCAAGTTTTCAGTTTGAAAAAGATACACGTGATAGTTTTAAGTTTTTATTTTATTCAACTAGTTAATAACTAGTAGCATTCCAATATACCCAGAGCTCCCAATGTTGAAACTCGGGCTCTGATACCAAATGTAATGCCCCGCCAAGGGATCCAAAGAATTTTACTAAGTTTGTCAAACAATTTTTTTTTTAAACATGAAAGATAAAACCATTCATAACATTTGTGAAAGTAATAGCAACAATTCAAATAAAAATAAACATAACATATATACATAACAGGCTACATTCTTTAAAGATCCCTTAATGTTGTATCACATCTAATTAACTATTCATCTAACATCTCATCCTTATGAAATAACAATGATACATCTAATGTACTTAAACAATATGCAAGTGTCCTTTTTGTAATTATATTTTAGTTTACCTCAATCATCCACTGTACATATCACAGGATATGAAAAGCTTAAAAGAATAAACATCCAAGTAAATAAAGTACATCATCATCATCTAATATTAATCCATGATGCAATAACATAAATGAAACCACATATCATACATGATACATCATCACAAAAGATATAAGCATCCATCACAAAAAATAACCATATATCACAAACATAAATAACTAAGTGCACGGTTCCTCTCAACCGTAAATAGCATCATTAGACCATTGTGGATCCTAGCCATCCCTCCGTGCATAACATTCCAAAGCACCAAATAGATCATCGGTATTAACATAGTAGGAATGTCACTCCTAAAACATCCTACTAACATGCAAAGTAAAGCATAAGATACCATCATCTAACATATGCAAATCATCAATATAGGAAACATACCAGCAAATGCATCCATCATAAGGTTTATCATCTATCATAATGCTCCAAGAACATAATGAAGATAAATACCAACCAAGAATGCTCCAGCCATGGTGTCTCTGACAGATCTCAAATGATAAGAGTGAAAATACACTACCACCCGACCACGTGGAACCTAAGTGGTCCACTTCCACCGTGCTGAGGAGATAATCTCAAGTCCCAAACAGGTTATCAATCCACAAAGCATAAAAAGTTCAAGAATCCTAAAAGTATACTAAGACAAAGGTTCCAACACACACAAAATCGACATCTAATTCCTAGAGGCACACAATGACATGTAGAAAACCTACTCTGCAAGCGAGAAAGTGTCATTGCAATTATCACGTACAAATTACCCTGGCAGTTAGCTAAACTCCACAGGTCCATACTGATCTCATGGGGCCACTAGTATCCTCTCATACTGACGAGGCATACTACGGAATGCACGGTCGCAACCATGCATTCTCACTACTCCCATCCTAGCCTATACAAGCACTCAAGACATGAGCGAGAACATCAAAAATTATATTTTTTGGTTCATTTAATCCTCATTTAGTGTGTAAATGTTATCACTTATTAACCAAACTTGCAATGAGTTACCCTGCCAGCCACTTAAGGCCCCGACCCCCATTGCAAGCCACTTCTCGACACTACAAGTAGATTACCCACCCTAAGCTTATGGAATCATAAATCTCAAAATCATAAAAGATAATCCATAATAAAATTATCAAAAATGCATAAAATTATCAAATATCTATAATAAGAATCATCAAATCTCCAAGATAAGAATCATCAAATCTCTATGAGCATCTGAAAAAGCATCCATAGAAAATCATGACCACAACAGTTCTCTATTGGTAACTGAAGGCATCACTGATAATCATAAGTATCAATTGGTTCTCAATAACCAAAATATATCTCAAGATAAATGGTTCTCAACAAGCAACCAAGAATATCTCAAAATCATACTGATCGAAGACTCCAAAATGATTGAGTCAAACATGTCACAATATGACATCATCAAAAAATAAATTCACATTTCAGTCCCATCATGGCGACTAGAAAATAATCCAAGGATAACTGATCGATGACTCAAAAATGATTAGCTCAAGCATCTCAGATATATATACATCTCAGCTTCACACATGAAGGATGAAGAACAAATACAAACATTTCATAGAGCATACGATCACATTACCATGGTTGGGCTTATAAAGATTGAGACCAATAAGATCAACATGCCATCATATCTCATAACCCACGATCTTCTGGTAACATCCTAGAACTGGTCAACACTAGTCAAACCAAAACTCAAAATAAGAAGCATATAGAATACACGATGCAAACACATATTTTGGTTTTGCTATCTTACATAGTTGAATCAAGTGTAGAGGTTTTCAATTTTCTATTTGCAAGTATATTTTCAATTGTCTTAAGTTTCATCATTTGACTTACAAGTCAACCCATTTTTTTCGATAGCATTATCCTTCCATTATTAAGAATTACATTCTAAGAATAACTTAAGGATAAATATTCACTAAACTGATCATCATTGACATTTAATTAAATTGTTCTATATTTAACTATGATCCATATTCTAATTGATTAACCTTTCAACTTTTTTAAGATCATTATTCATTTAGGTTATAAGAAAATCAGTTACTAGCCTTCAAATAAGAAGATTATAACTTCATTAAAATGATCAATTAACATAGGTACACCATCCATGACCTATTACATTCTAATAGTTTCAATTAAAAACCTAATTAAGTATTACTAAAGTTTGATTTTTTTAATTTAATCGTTATCATCATTGACAACCATATAATATCTAAAGTCATTATTCAAGTCATTAGATTAAGACCTAACAACTTGATATCAATACTTTTAAAATCTCATTAAAAGAATTATATCAAATAAATATCTATTACATAACTTAATTATTAATTGAATCTAATTAACTCTCATTAATTGATTTAATTAATAATTGTATAACCATAGCAACGTTCTAATTAATATCAGTTGACTAATAACTAACTAGAATTCTTAAGTTAAAAGTCAACTATAATTCAATACTCAAATGATCATATTAATAATTTAATAATAATAATCTTGTTAATAATTAATAACAAGCTATATTGGAAATCTTATTAATAATTCTATACTAACCAAATTCATCACTTTTCAACAAAGTTCTCATTTATATTTTAATAATAACAAGTTATAATAAATCCCCAATACCAAGTATTATTATCTCAAATAAGTTTTTCCTATGTACGTTGATTCAATTAATTAATACTCCTCCAAATTATTAACCAATTCAATTTGATTAGTATCTTTTACAGTACTTCAATCATTAACTAATCTCTTTTAGAGTAACTCTATTCGTATTAGTTGATAACTATTTAAACTATTTATACTATTATTTATTAATAATTTGTTAGACTCAAAAAAATTAATAAATAATAAACTTATCACAACTATAAATAATCAATCTAGAGAACTTTACATAAACTTCATTAGTTAACTCTTAATACCAAATTAAGGTATTCAAACGTATTAACCAATAACATAATAATTTAGTCTTAATCCAATATCATTCAGAGTTTCTAAATTTAAATCAACATAATATAAATTATCATCTTACAATTATTTAATCAATATTGAAATAAACCATTAGACTCTATTTTTAAATTGTTCTATTAATATTTTGTCTATATAAAGATCCCTATCACAGACCAATAAGACTCATTGTAGATTTTAACATGAATAATCTCTAAATTTTTAACATTATCATCTTCATTAAACAACTCTAAAATTGTTTAATATATATATTAAATAGTATTCAATATACATTATAAAAAGTCTACTATATAAACCATATTAAAATCTCTTTTCTTTTAATGTTCTCATTTAAAAATCTATTTACTTAGATTGACTAATAATTAATTACACTTCTTCTACTATTAACTAATCTTAATTAAATTTGATTTAATTAGATTAGATAATAAACCATATAAAACTAATGCATTTTAATAAGATTCTAATAAAGAAAGATTTCAATAATATCTTTCATTCATTCCATGCTTTGGTATATTATTTTGTGAAGTTTAAGCATAAACAATTTTTGGTTATGAAAAATAGAAAAATATCTGTTTTTGAATAAAACAGTTGTAGTATGATGGCCATATCTCTCTAATGAACCGTTGGATCGGGTTGAAATTGAAATATGTTGGAGAGGGCCAAGTTGCACCATTTCTAACCGAAGCGATCGAATAAATTTCATTTCAATAAAAAGTTATGAATGACTGAGTTCGGGTCTATCCAAAGGGCAGCGACAAGATAATTTGTGATGAATTAAGAATTTCCTCTTAAAATAATTGTTTTTTAAATTTACCCATTCATTCATCTAATAGGTTTGTCCATTCGCATCTAAAAATATAATTTGATAGAAAGATTACATCTAATCATTTGAATTTTCAACTTAGAATTTCTATTTTAATTTCAAATCTTTTCTTTCTAATTTCACAATATAAATTCGAACCCAAACTCAATTAAGATCTAATTATTTCTCCTTAATTGGATTTAGAATTTTTCAATTGTTTTTTTCTCATCCAAATAAAGTATCTAAATTCTAATTTCAAATACAGAGAGTATTCAGACACATAAAACAGATATGATGAAGACAAGAAGAGAAAGAGTGCAAAGGGAATATAAAAATATCACGAGTGCACCTGGACACTGATGCTAATTTGCCATGCTTCAGAAGTCCATAGAAAATCCCTTCCTTCTCTATCATTCACAATTCTTCCAAGAATCCAAGCCAATCGAATCCTCCAAATGATTAGAAGTGTTAGGAGCATAGAAGCAAGTAGAAAATATATGAGCATACTAATCTTCTTTCATGCATGTAAACTTTGAAGATTCTATTTTTATTTTTTAGCTTGTAGCTCATGACTTCCCTTAAGCTTGTAGCTTCCATTAAGCTTTTCATTTAAGCTTTTATGAATGCCTGAATATCAAGAGCTCTCAAAAAACCTTTGGATTGCTTCTTGAAATCGCTAAAAAGTGTCACCAACTAAGCATGAGTCTTTTTCAATTCTTTTTTATGAGTCATAGAATTGTAAATACCTTGTGTTTAATTGATGCACTAACCTCCGTGTTGTTAACACATGTTAATTCCCATGCAAGCTTGTAACTCCAATTTACTTTACTCTTTCTAATTTATTTTATTTATTTATTAAGTCTCATGCACTAACTTTAATATCTCCACTTTTCAATCTTAATATATTTATATTTTAATCATATGAGATTTAGAATCTTTTAATAATTTAAAATATATTTTTCACTTTTAAATTTCATTTTCCAAAACTTTATTGCTAAAATATTTATTAGCTTTAATAATAATATTATTTAGTCATTTATTTAAAAATGAGCTCCAAATATATTATTATTAAATTAAATATTGTCACATTTCAAATTTAATATTATAACTTTTATC
Source organism: Cupressus sempervirens (assembly GCA_028749045.1). NCBI lineage: Eukaryota > Viridiplantae > Streptophyta > Pinopsida > Cupressales > Cupressaceae > Cupressus > Cupressus sempervirens. Next base: position 383,905,514 of record CM053793.1, read on the forward strand.
TTCCAATTTAATTATTTTATTTTTAATTTAATTATTTTATTTAATTAATTTTTCAATTAATTAAATAAAATAAATATTAAAATATCATATTAATTTTCTATTAAATTAAATCATTAATTAAATCTTTTAATTAGGCTTAATTAATAAAAAATACTCCAAAGACTCATAAAGGTAAAAATACGGAAAACTCATCATAGAACAAATCATACAAAATAAATCTAAAGGGTTAAAAATCACAAAATATGTCATTTGACACATTCGACGGGTATTCAACTCAGATACTTGTCCTAATATTTCAATTAGGACAAATGGCTCAAAGGGTTGAGATTTGGACTTAAGAATATATCTCCCCTCTATTATCATTGAGATAATGTGATAGGGTACGCTCATCCTAGCAATTCAGGAAAGTTGATACTCGGTTCCAGCAACTTGCATAAAAATCATGCATGTACAAACACAATATATACTAAACTAAACAGACAATGGTAGGAAGCGGTGCATCGTGTAGATCCCGACTAGTAGGTGACTACGACTCTCTTCCTTAACCACATCAGACACGCCATACAAAAGAAAACACGCAAGGCAAACACGCACACCATACACATGCAAGTATGGGGTAAGTATCCATAAGAAAGAACATATGATAATAAATCATCTTACTAATCACCATACATACATGAAATGTAGAGCTAAGTAATCTCATCACATAATAAACTGAATCTATAGCACAATATCTGATAATCTCAAAAGAATGCTGCTAACCAACAACATAAAACTAATTCTAAAAGAGTTCAGCAATGATAAAAAAATGTGAACCAGGGCAAGCACTACAAAAATTCTTTTCGAAACTAGTCAACTCAAGTCAACCATAGTTAAATTTGATCAACTTTTGGTCAAACTTGACCTTTGCGTATGTGAATATGAGAAAATGTGAGTATGAATTCCAACAAACATTTGACGCAAATTCTCATTCAACCTTTCAAAATAAAGAGATGAGGGTCTCTTAAATGGACTTTCTTGAAATTCATCAACGGTTGCGATCGATTTCAATCAACGGTCAGGATTAAATGTGAAGTTCAGTCATAAAGGGAGATTTTCAAATTAAAGGGAGTTAACAGATTTAATTTGAGTAAAATAAGGAGTTAATTGATTCAATTTGAGTAGAAAAAGGAGTTAACTGATTTAACTCATTTTTTATCAATAGTCAACTGAAAATTTCTCTTTTTGAACTGAAGAGAGATTTTGCTGAGATATTTAATTTAATAAAGTGAGATATGCTCTCATAATTACTTTTTCTATTTAATTAAATAATCTTTAATTAATTAGAGACACTTTTCTTATTTAACTAAATAACTTCATTTAATTAATTAGAAATGACTTCTCATTTAATTAAATAACTTTGTTTAATTAATTAGAAGTAAGTACTCCATTTAATTAAATAATTTCGTTTAATTATTTCAAAATTCTTTTCGAAACTAGTCAACTCAAGTCAACCATGGTTAAATATGGTCAACTTTTAGTCAAAATTGATCTTTGCGTATGTGAATATGAGAAAATGTGAGTATGAATTCCAGCAACAATTCGATGCAAATTCTCATTCAACCTTTCAAAATGAAGAGATCAGGGTCTCTTAAATAGACTTTCCTGGAATTCATCAACGGTTGAGATCGATTTCAATCAACGGTCTGGATTAAAGGTGAAGTTCAGTCATAAACGGAGATTTTCAAATTACAAAGAGTTAACAAATTTAATTTGAGTAAAATAAGGAGTTAACTGACTCAATTTGAGTAGAAAAAGGAGTTAACTGATTTAACTCATTTTTTATCAATAGTGAACCAGAAATTTCTCTTTTTCAACTAAAGAGAGATTTTGTTGAGACATTTAATTTAATAAAATGAGATATGCTCTCATAATTACTTTTTCTATTTAATTAAATAATCTTTAATTAATTAGAGGCACTTTTCTTATTTAATTAAATAACTTCATTTAATTAATTAGAAATGACTTCTCATTTAATTAAATAACTTTGTTTAATTAATTAGAAGTAAGTAGTCCATTTAATTAAATAATTTCGTTTAATTATTTCAAAATTCTTGTCGAAACTAGTTAACTCAAGTCAAATGTGGTTAAATCTGGTCAACTTTTTGTCAAACTTGATCTTTGCGTATGTGAATATGAGCAAATGTGAGTATCAATTCAAGCAACAATTCGATGTAAATTCTCATTCAACCTTTCAAAACAAAGAGATGAGGGTCTCTTAAATAGACTTTCTTGGAATTCATCAACGGTTGAGATCGATTTCAATCAATGGTCAGGATTAAAGGTGAAGTTCAGTCAGAAAGGAAGATTTTCAAATTATAGGAAGTTAATAGATTTAATTTGAGTAAAATAAGAAATTAACGGACTCAATTTGAGTAGAAAAAAGAGTTAACTGATTTATCTCATTTTTTATCAATACTGAATTGAAAATTTCCCTTTTTGAACTGAAGAGAGATTTTGTTGAGATATTTCATTTAATAAAATGAGATATGCTCTCATAATTACTTTTTCTATTTAATTAAATAATCTTTAATTAATTATAGAAACTTTTCTTATATAATTAAATTACTTTATTTAATTAATTAGGAATGGCTTCTCATTTAATAAAATAACTTTGTTTCATTAGTTAGAAGTAAGTACACCATTTAGTTAAATAATTTCGATTAATTATTTCAAAATTCTTTTCGAAACTAGTCAAGTCAAGTCAACTGTGGTTAAATCTGGTCAACTTTTGGTCAAACTTGATCTTTGTGTATGTGAATATGAGCAAATGTGAGTATAAATTCATGCAACAATTCGATGCAAATTCTGATTGAACCTTTCAAAATGAAGATATGAGGGTCTCTTAAATAGACTTTTTTGGAATTCATCAACGGTTGAGATCGATTTCAATCAACGGTCAGGATTAAAGGTGAAGTTTAGTCATAAAGGGATATTTCCAAATTAAAGGGAGTTAACAGATTTAATTTGAGTAAAATAAAGAGTTAATTGATTCAATTTGAGTAGAAAAAGGAGTTAACTGATTTAACTCATTTTTGATCAATAGTGAACTGGAAATTTTCCTTTTTGAACTGAAGAGAGATTTTGTTGAGATATTTAATTTAATAAAATGAGATATGCTCTCATAATTACCTTTTCTAGTTAATTAAATAATCTTTAATTAATTAGAGACACTTTTCTTATTTAATTAAATAACTTCATTTAATTAGTTAGGAATGGCTTCTCATTTAATTAAATAACTTTGTTTAATTAGTCCGAAGTAAGTACTCCATTTAATTAAATAATTTCATGTACTTATTTCAATTTTTTTTTGAAATCAGTCAACTCAAGTCAACTATGGTTAAATCTGGTCAGCTTTTGGTCAAACTTAATCTTTGCGTATGTGAATATGAGCAAATGTGAGTATGAATTCTAGCAACAATTCGATGCAAATTCTCATTCAACCTTTCAAAATGAAGAGATGAGGGTCTCTTAAATAGACTTTCTTGTAATTTATCAATGGTTGAGATCGATTTCAATCAACGGTCAGGATTAAAAGAGAAGTTCAGTCATAAAGGGAGATTTCCAAATGAAAGAGAGTTAACAGATTTAATTTGAATAAAATAAGGAGTTAACTGATTTAATTTGAATAGAAAAAAGAGTTAACTGATTTAACTCATTTTTTATCAATAGTGAACTAAAAATTTCTCTTCTTGAACTGTAGAGAGATTTTGCTGAGATATTTAATTTAATAAAATGAGATATGCTCTCATAATTGCTTTATTTATTTATTTAAATAATCTTTAATTAATTAGAGACACTTTTCTTATTTAATTAAATAACTTCATTTAATTAATTAGGAATGACTTCTCATTTAATTATATAACTTTTCTGAATTAATTAGAAGTAAGTACTCCATTTAATTAAACAATTTCGTTTAATTATTTTAAAATTCTTTTCGAAACTAGTCAACTCAAGTCAACCGTGGTTAAATATGGTCAACTTTTGGTCAAACTTGATCTTTACATATGTGAATATGAGCAAATGTGAGTATGAATTTCAACAACAATTCGATGCAAATTCTCATTCAACCTTTCTAAATGAAAAGATGAGGGTGTCTTAAATAGACTTTCTTGGAATTCATCAACGGTTGAGATCAATTTCAATCAACGGTCAGGATTAAAGGTGAAGTTTAGTCATAAAGGGATATTTCCGAATTATGGGAGTTAACAGATTTAATTTGAGTAAAATAAGGAGTTAACTGATTCAATTTGAGTAGAAAAAGGAGTTAACTGATTTAACTTATTTTTGATCAATAGTGAATTGAAAATTTCCCTTTTTGAACTGAAGAGAGATTTTGTAAATAAAATGAGATATGCTCTCATTTTTTCTTTTTCTATTTAATTAAATAATCTTTAATTAATTAGAGACGCTTTTCTTATTTAATTAAATAACTTCATTTAATTAATTAGGAATGGCTTCTCATTTAATTAAATAACATTGTTTAATTAATTAGAAGTAAGTATTGTATTTAATTAAATAATTTCGTTTAATTATTTCAAAATTCTTTTCGAAACTAGTCAACTGAAGTTAAACGTGGTTAAATTTGGTCAACTTTTGGTCAAACTTGATCTCTGCGTATGTTAATATGAGCAAATGTGAGTATGAATTTCAGCAACAATTCGATGCAAATTCTTATTCAACCTTTCAAAATGAAGAGATGAGGGTCTCTTAAATAGACTTTCCTAGAATTCATCAACGATTGAGATCAATTTCAGTCAATGGTCAGGACTAAAGGTAAAGTTCAGTCATAAAGGGAGATTTCCAAATTAAAAGGAGTTAACAGATTTAATTTGAGAAAAATAAGGAATTAACTAATTCAATTTGAGTAGAAAAAGGAGTTAAATGATTTAACTTATTTTTTGATCAATAGTGAACTGAAAATTTTCCTTTTTGAACTGAAGAGAGATTTTGTTGAGATATTTAATTTAATAAAATGAGATATGCTCTCATAATTACTTTTTCTATTTAATTAAATAATCTTTAATTAATTAGAGGTACTTTTCTTATTTAATTAAATAACTTCATTTAATTAGTTTGTCATGCTCAATAACGCCAACAAGTTATGTCTTAATATTTAAAAGTGATAATAGGATTAAACGTAATAAACAAATTTTCAAATAAATTCACTTAACTTTCTCGCGCACATGTATAAATATAAAATTTGAACCCAACTCAAAAGAATTTTTTTTTAACATATTTTAAAATTAAAATTTCATAGCTAAGTATATATCAACATCTTATGTGATTAATCTAATTTAAACGAGTGTGATTACCAATCATAAAAATGTGCAGTAAGGCAACACCATCATATCTGATTTTTTTTAAAAATTACATAAGCAAAACTGAAAACAAAGCTATAAGACTCAATGCAAGCATATTTACTCAAACACCATTTTATTGGCAAACCTGATTCAAAGGTTCAACCGAGAAAGAACCAGGAAGAAAACCCGGCGTCGTTGCCACTACAACAAGATTTTGAGATACAAATTACATAGGATTTCAATCCTGAGTTACAACACTTAAATTACATTTCCTTCATGACCCTCATCAAAGGTTTCATATTAAATTTTGCAACACATTTCTATGAACTGTGGAGGAAACAGAATCTGATTGGGTGACAACCAAGCATAACCAAGATACAATCAAACATACATATTCATACATGGTTTACACAATAGGATTCACAATGAATCAAAACTAGGGAAAGGTGGATTCTTCCAACTAGGAGAAGTCAAGCACAACACCAAACAGATGCCCAATCGGGGCTATATACCAAGAACTTTCGTTCTTCCATTTCAACATGCTATAATCATACCATAATCATACAAGGTTTGTGCTGATAGGTAGGGGCCCATAACACCCTACCCTTTCTCCCTCTTCTCATCTTGAGAAGAGACTCTACACTGGGAGTCTGACTAAATAGACATTTCTCAAAATTGGTCACTTCTGCCCTCTCCAAGGGTGAGTAATACCAAAACACCCATACAAAAAATATCTCAAAATTTCAAACATAAACATGAAAAGAAATCATCCAAAAACAACCTGGTTTTCAAAGCTTCCCAACATACCCACAAACATACAAACATTGAAACAACAACAAGGTAGCATAAGCATGAAGCAAGAATGAAATCTGAACAAGGGAGATGAGAATTCCAACCTGCATAAAGAGGTAATGGCAATGAACAAGTTTGAGTAAAGCTTCCCTTTCCTTGCTTCAATCTTCAAGACTCTTTCTCTAAATGTAGAGATTGGATAACAACCTCCACTAGACCAAGAAGGGCCTCTAAATAAGCTTCAAGCTCAACCACCAAAGGGATCAATAACTTTACCCACTCACCTACAAATCTAAAAGCTCCTAACTCAACCCACACTATGGTTAAACCTTAAGTGGAGGTGGGGAAAAGAAGCTCATGGTAGCCATAGTCAATTTTCACACAAAGGCAAAAAGAGACTTTTTGAGTGGCCTCAAAAGTCAACAAAAGGGGCTTAGGGGTTGGAAAAGACCCCCAGCCCATACCCATACCCATTGGGTATAATATTTCAAGTTTTAAAGCCTTAGGAATGGGTTTAGAGCCAAACAAATGCTAGAAAAAATTATTAAGACCAACTAACAACTCAAGTAATGAAAATTAAGCACTAATCTAGATTAATGGTGACTAAACATGATTAAGAACCAAATTAGCAAAAGATACTAACTTAATATGACTTAGGTCCAAGGGTTACACAGCTAACCCTAACTAGCATGCTAAAGAGCACAAACATTTCACGAGTGTCAAGTGACACTAAAAGAAAATAGTTACGAATATTAGCATTTATTGATCATAGAAAGATACATACATACATCTCACAATTAAAATACTTGAATTACGAACAATAGGATTTCCAAAATTAACACATAGAGATCAGTTTTGTTCCTCCATCGATTTCCTCAGCTAAAATATCTACACACTCATTGCACAAATCAGTAGTCTCAAAAATCACATGTACATATGTATATATACGTATCAAAATTTCACATAATTTCAAACATACATTAATTAAGGTTTCTTTCATCCTACTTATATCTTTTAATCACAAAGATTCCAAAAATCAATGTGTTAATCTTACATTTTACTTAATTCATCTACATACATATACCTAAAACCTTAAATGACGAACATCAAATATCTAAAAATAACATCACACAGCATGAAATAATAAAATATTTTTAAGCATCAGATAATGTCTCGACATCTTGAATCATGAGTATCCAAATAATAGTAATGTATCACTATGCTACGATGGATCGGGGCGAACTCAGAACATAATGCTTCAATTAATTAACTATTTAATTCATTTCTACTCACATTTAATCATCAGTAATTACATAATCAATATGACATAAAACTTATTCATTAATTTACATTAAGTATGAGAATAATCATTGTTAGGCTTGCATATACCTAAACCTCATAACATCACCAACAACGAATATTGAACTATCTAAATGCATAAAATCCTAATCATTGAGGTAACACAATCAATAACATCATCATTAAGTGAGACACCTTGTACTATTGTTAGTGCAAATAAAATGTTTAAACAGTCGAGACAACATAGTCATTCTCTATTCTTTAAGTATTAAAGCATAGATGTATCTATTGTCCTCTATTTTCATAAGGACATCTAAAAACTTACAACATTACTCCATATCTATTCAAATCTCGTACAACAGAATTGACGGAGAAATTCATATTTAATAGGTACATGCGAGGAGGGACCTCACATAATTAGGAATGGCTTCTCATTTAATTAAATAACTTTGTTTAATTAATTAGAAGTAAGTACTCCATTTAATTAAATAATTTCATTTAATTATTTAAAAATTCTTTTCGAAACTAGTCAACTCAAGTCAACCGTGGTTAAATTTGATCAACTTTTGGTCAAACTTGATCTTTGCGTATGTGAATATGAGCAAATGTGAGTATGAATTCTAGCAACAATTTGATGCAAATTCTCATTCAACCTTTCAAAATGAAAAGATGAGGGTCTCTTAAATAGACTTTCCTTAAATTCATCAACGGTTGAGATCAATTTCAATCAACGGTCAAGATTAAAGGTGAAGTTCAGTCATAAAAGGAGATTTCCAAATTAAAGGGAGTTAACAGATTTAATTTGAGTAAAATAAGAAGTTAACTGATTCAATTTGAGCAGAAAAATGAGTTAATTGATTTAACTCATTTTTAATCAATAGTGAACTGGAAATTTTGCTTTCTGAACTAAAGAGAGATTTTGTTGAGATATTTAATTTAATAAAATGAGATACGCTCTCATAATTAATTTTTCTATTTAATTAAATAATCTTTAATTAATTAGAGACACTTTTCTTATTTAATTAAATAACTTCATTTAATTAATTAGGAATGACTTCTCATTTAATTAAATAACTTTGTTTAATTAAATAGAAGTAAGTACTCCATTTAATTAAATAATTTCGTTTAATTATTTCAAAAAAAATTTGAAACTAGTCAACTCAAGTCAACCGTGGTTAAATCTGATCAAATTTTGGTCAAACTTGATCTTTGCGTATGTGAATATGAACAAATGCGAGTATGAATTCCATCAACAATTCGATGCAAATTCTCATTCAACCTTTCAAAATGAAGAGATGAGGGTCTCTTAAATAGACTTTCCTTGAATTCATCAACGGTTGAGATCGATTTCAATCAACGGTCAGGATTAAAGGTGAAGTTAAGTCATAAAGGAAGATTTTCAAATTAAAGGGAGTTAACAAATTTAATTTGAGTAAAATAAAGAGTTAACTGATTCAATTTGAGTAGAAAAAGGAGTTAACTGATTTAACTCATTTTTAATCAATAGTGAACTGGAAATTTTCCTTTTTGAAATGAAGAGAGATCTTGTTGAGATATTTAATTTAATAAAATGAGATATGCTCTCATAATTACTTTTTCTATTTAATTAAATAATCTTTAATTAATTAGAGACACATTTCTTATTTAATTAAATAACTTCATTTAATTAATTAGGAATGACTTCTCATTTAATTAAATAACTTTGTTTAATTAATTAGAAGTACTTCATTTAATTAAATAATTTCATTTAATTATTTCAAAATTCTTTTCGAAACTAGTCAACTCAAGTCAATCGTGGTTAAATCTGGTCAACTTTTGGTCAAACTTGATCTTTGTGTATGTAAATATGAGCATATGTGAATATGAATTCTAGCAACAATTCGATGCAAATTCTCATTCAACCTTCCAAAATGAAGAGATGAGGGTCTCTTAAATAGACTTTCCTGGAATTCATCAACGGTTAAGATCGATTTTAATCAACGGTCAGGATTAAAGGTGAAGTTCAGTCATAAAGGAAGATTTTCAAATTAAAGGGAGTTAACAGATTTAATTTGAGTAAAATAATGAGTTAACCGATTCAATTTGAGGAGAAAAAGGAGTTAACCAATTTCACTCATTTTTGATCAATAGTGAATTGGAAATTCCCCTTTTTGAAATGAAGAGATATTTTGTTGAGATATTTAATTTAATAAAATGAGATATGCTCTCATAATTACTTTTTCTATTTAATTAAATAATCTTTAATTAATTAGAGACACTTTTCTTATTTAATTAAATAACTTCATTTAATTAATTAGGAATGGCTTCTCATTTAATTAAATAAATTTGTTTAATTAATTAGAAGTACTCCATTTAATTAAATAATTTCGTTTAATTATTTCAAAATTCTTTTCGAAACTAGTCAACTCAAGTCAACCGTGGTTAAATCTGGTCAACTTTTTGTCAAACTTGATCTTTGCTTATGTGAATATGAGCAAATGTGAGTATGAATTCCAGCAACAATTCGATGCAAATTCTCATTCAACCTTTCAAATTGAAGAAATGAGGGTCTGTTAAATAGACTTTTCTGGAATTCATCAATGGTTGAGATCGATTTCAATCAACGGTCAGCATTAAAGGTGAAGTTCAGTCATAAAGGGAGATTTCAAAATTAAAGGGAGTTAACAGATTTAATTTGAGTAAAATAAGGAGTTAACTGATTCAATTTGAGTAGAAAAAGGAGTTAACTGATTTAACTCATTTTTTATTAATAGTGAACTAGAAATTTTTCTTTTCAAACTAAAGAGAGATTTTGTTGAGATATTTAATTTAATAAAATGAGATATGCTCTCATAATTACTTTTTCTATTTAATTAAATAATCTTTAATTAATTAGAGGCACTTTTCTTATTTAATTAAATAACTTCATTTAATTAAATAGGAATGGCTTCCCATTTAATTAAATAACATTGTTTGATTAATTAGAAGTAAGTACTCCATTTAATTATATAATTTCGTTTAATTATTTCAAAATTCTTTTCGAAACTAGTCAACTCAAGTTAACCGTGGTTAAATCTGGTCAACTTTTTGTCAAACTTGATCTTTACATATGTGAATATGAGAAAATGTGAGTATGAATTTCAGCAACAATTCGATGCAAATTCTCATTCAACCTTTCAAAATGAAAAGATGAGGGTCTCTTAAATAGACTTTTTTGAAATTCATCAACGGTTGAGATCGATTTCTATCAACGGTCAGGATTAAAGGTGAAGTTTAGTCATAAAGGGATATTTCCAAATGAAAGAGAGTTAACAGATTTAATTTGAGTAAAATAAGGAGTTAACTGATTCAATTTGATTAGAAAAAAGAGTTAACTGATTTAACTCATTTTTGAACAATAGTGAACTGAAAATTTTCCTTTTTGAATTGAAAAGATATTTTGTTGAGATATTTAATTTAATAAAATGAGTTATGCTCTCATAATTACTTTTTCTATTTAATTAAATAATCTTTAATTAATTAGAGATACTTTTCTTATTTAATTAAATAACGTCATTTAATTGATTAGGAATGGCTTCTCATTTAATTAAATAACTTTGTTTAATTAATTAGAAGTAAGTACTCCATTTAATTAAATAATTTCGTTTAATTATTTCAAAATTTTTTTTGAAACTAATCAACTCAAGTCAACCATGGTTAAATATGGTCAACTTTTGTTCAAACTTGATCTTAGCGTATGTGAATATGAGCAAATGTGAGTATGAATTCCAGCAACAATTTGATGCAAATTCTCATTCAACCTTTCAAAATGAAGAGACGAGGGTCTCTTAAATAGACTTTTCTAAAATTCATCAACGGTTGAGATCGATTTCAATCAACGGTCAGGATTAAAAGTGAAGTTCAGTCATAAAGGGAGATTTCCAAATTAAATTGAGTTAACAGATTTAATTTGAGTAAAATAAAGAGTTAACTGATTCAATTTGAGTAGAAAAAGGAGTTAACTGATTTAACTTATTTTTTATCAATAGTGAACTGAAAATTTCCATTTTTGAACTGAAGAGAGATTTTGTTGAGATATTTAATTTAATATAATGAGATATGCTCTCATAATTACTTTTTCTATTTAATTAAATAATCTTTAATTAATTAGACATACTTTTCTTATTTAATTAAATAACTTCATTTAATTAATTAGGAATGGCTTCTCATTTAATTAAATAACTTTGTTTAATTAATTAGAAGTAAGTACTCCATTTAATTAAATAATTTCATTTAATTATTTCAAATTTTTTTTCGAAACTAGTCAACTCAAGTCAACTGTGGTTAAATCTGATCAACTTTTGGTCAAACTTGATCTTTGCATATGTGAATATGAACAAATGTGAGTACAAATTCCAGCAACAATTCGATGCAAATTCTCATTCAACCTTTCAAAATGAAGAGATGAGGGTCTCTTAAATAGACTTTCTTGGAATTCATCAACGGTTGAGATCGATTTCAATCAACGGTCAGGATTAAAGTTGAGGTTCAGTCATAAAGGGAGATTTCCAAATTAAAAGGAGTTAACATATTTAATTTGAGTAAAATAAGGAGTTAACTTATTCAAATTCAGTAGAGAAAGGAGTTAACTAATTTAACTCATTTTCTATCAATAGTGAACTGGAAATTTCCCTTTTTGAACTGAAGAAAGATTTTGTTGAGATATTTAATTTAGTAAAATGAGATATGCTCTCATAATTACTTTTTCTATTTAATTAAATAATCTTTAATTAATTAGAGACATTTTTCTTATTTAATTAAATAACTTCATTTTATTAATTAGGAATGACTTCTTGTTTAATTAAATAAATTTGGTTTAACTAATTAGAAGTAAGTACTCCATTTAATTAAATAATTTTGTTTAATTATTTCAAAATTCTTTTCAAAACTAGTCAACTCAAGTCAACCGTGGTTAAATCTGGTCAACTTTTGGTCAAACTTAATCTTTGCGTATGTGAATATAAGCAAATGTGAGTATGAATTCCAATAACAATTCGATGCAAATTCTAATTCAAGCTTTCAAAATGAAGAGATGAGGGTCTCTTAAATAGACTTTCATAGAATTCATCAATGGTTGTGATCGATTTCAATTAATGGTCAGAATTAAAGGTGAAGTTCAGTCATAAAGGGAGATTTCCAAATTAAAGGGAGTTAACAGATTTAATTTGAGTAAAATAAGAAGTTAACTGATTCAATTTGAGTAGAAAAAGGAGTTAACTGATTTAACTCATTTTTTATCAATAGTGAATTGGAAATTTCCCTTTTTGAACTGAAGAGAGATTTTGTTGAGATATTTAATTTAATAAAATGAGATATGCTCTCATAATTACTTTTTCTATTTAATTAAATAATCTTTAATTAATTAGAGACACTTTTCTTATTTAATTAAATAACTTCATTTAATTAATTAGGAATGGCTTCTCATTGAATTAAATAACTTTGTTTAATTAATTACAAGTAAGTACTCCATTTAATTAAATAATTTTGTTTAATTATTTCAAAATTCTTTTCGAAACTAGTCAACTCAAGTCAATTGTGGTTAAATTTGGTCAACTTTTGGTCAAACTTGATCTTTGCGTATGTGAATATGAGCAAATGTGAATATGAATTCTAGCAACAATTCGATGCAAATTCTCATTCAACCTTTCAAAATGAAGAGATGAGGGTGTCTTAAATAGACTTTCATTAAATTCATCAATGGTTGTGATCGATTTCAATTAATGGTCAGAATTAAAGGTGAAGTTCAGTCATAAAGGGAGATTTTCAAATTAAAGGGAGTTAGCAGATTTAATTTGATTAAAATAAGGAGTTAACTGATTCAATTTGTGTAGAAAAAGGAGTTAACCGATTTAACTCATTTTTGATCAATAGTGAACTAAAAATTTTCTTTTTTGAACTGAAGAGAGATTTTGTTGAGATATTTAATTTAATAAAATGAGATATACTCTCATAATTACTTTTTCTATTTAATTAAATAATCTTTAATTAATTAGAGACACTGTTCTTATTTAATTAAACAACTTCATTTAATTAATTAGGAATGGCTTCTCAATTAATTAAATAACTTTGTTTAATTAATTAGAAGTAAGTACTCCATTTAATTAAATAATTTCATTTAATTATATCGAATTTTTTTTCTAAACTAGTCGACTCAAGTCATCCGTGGTTAAATCTGGTCAACTTTTGGTCAAACTTGATCTTTGCGTATGTGAATATGAGAAAATGTGAGTATGAATTCCATCAACAATTCGATGCAAATTCTCATTCAACCTTTCAAAATGAAGAGATGAGGGTCTCTTAAATAGACTTTCTTGGGATTCATCAATGGTTGAGATCGATTTCAATCAACGGTTAGGATTAAAGGTGAAGTTCAGTCATAAAGGGAGATTTCCAAAGTAAAGGTAGTTCACAGAGTTAATTTGAGTAAAATAAGGAGTTAACTAATTCAATTTGAGTAGAAAAAGGAGTTAACTGATTTAACTTATTTTTTATCAATAGTGAACTGGAAATTTCTCTTTTTGAACTGAAGAGAGATTTTGTTGAGATATTTAGTTTAATAAAATAAGATATGCTCTCATAATTACTTTTTCTATTTAATTAGATAATCTTTAATTAATTAGAGACACTTTTCTTATTTAATTAAATAACTTCATTTAATTAATTAGGAATGGCTTCTCATTTAATTAAATAACTTTGTTTAATTAATTAGAAGTAAGTACTCCATTTAATTAAATAATTTCGTTTAATTATTTCAAAATTCTTTTCGAAACTAGTCAACTCAAGTCAACCATGGTTAACTCTGGTCAACTTTTGGTCAAACTTGATCTTTGCATATGTGAATATGAGCAAATGTGAGTATGAATTCTAGCAACAATTCGATGCAAATTCTGATTCAACCTTTCCAAATGAAGAGATGAGGGTCTCTTAAATAGACTTTCCTAGAATTCATCAATGGTTGAGATTGATTTCAATCAACGGTCAGAATTAAAGGTGAAGTTCAGTCATAAAGGGAGATTTCCAAATTAAAGGGAGTTAACAGATTTAATTTGAGTAAAATAAGAAGTTAACTGATTCAATTTGAGTAGAAAAAGGAGTTAACTGATTTAACTCATTTTTTATCATTAATGAATTGGAAATTTTCCTTTTTGAACTGAAGAGAGATTTTGTTGAGATATTTAATTTAATAAAATGAGATATGCTCTCATAATTACTTTTTCTATTTAATTAAATAATCTTTAATTAATTAGACACTTTTCTTATTTAATTAAATAACTTCATTTAATTAATTAGGAATGGTTTCTCATTTAATTAAATAACTTTTTTTAATTAATTAGAAGTAAGTACTCCATTTAATTAAATAATTTCGTTTAATTATTTCAAAATTCTTTTTGAAACTAGTCAACTCAAGTCAACCATGGTTAAATTTGGTCAACTTTTGGTCAAACTTGATCTTTGAGTATGTGAATATGAGCAAATGTGACTATGAATTCTAGCAACAATTCGATGCAAATGGAGTGCCTACCCTCGTCCACATCATTTTTTGACATTTTTATTATGATTAGACTATGATAGACTAGTCTTCTATTGATGGATTAGTGGTATTGTTTTGACACTATCAGACATTATGTTATGGATTTAGTTGTTATAGGATGAGATCATTTATATTTTACATTTCATGCATACATGATTATCATTATACTATTTTCAGTTATTATTGCTGATTAGATGGATGGTTTATTATCTTATGTGTTTTATTATAGATACTTACCCCATACTTGCATGTTTATGGTGTTTGTGTTTTCTTATTGTATGGCGTGTCTGATGTGGTTAAGGAAGGGAGTCGTAGTCACCTGCTTAGTCGGGATCTACACGATGCACCACTTCCTGCCATTGTCTGTTTAGCTTAGCATTATATATATTGTATGTACATGCATAGTTTTTTTGCAAGTTGCAAGTACCGGGTATCGACTTCTCTGAATTGCCAGGATGAGCGTACCCTATTATACTATCTCAATGATAAGAGAAGGGTGATAAATTTTCAAGTCCAAATCCCAAACTTTTAAGCCAATTGTCCTAGTGAGGTAGGACAAGTATCTGGATATTTTACCCGCTGAATGTGTCGGATGACATAATTCGTGATTTTTAACCATTTAGACTGATTTTGAGGTATTTTCTCTATGATGGGTTTTCATATTTTATCTTGGAAGTCTATGGTGAATTTTTTATTAATTAAGTCTTAATAAATAGATTTAATTAATAAATTAATTATTTGAGAAAATTAGAAATTAAAATTAATAATAATAATAAAATAATAATAAAGTAATAAATAAATAATAATAATAAAAGTTATAAAAGTTAAAATGAAAGTTATAAATATTTAAATAGAAATTATATAAAAAGTGAATTGGAGTTATAAGCTTGCATGGGAGTTAGCGCACTTCTCTATTTCTCAAGTGTGAACAACACGGGGGTTAGTGCATCAATTAAGCACATGGTTTCGACAACCCTATGGCTTATCTTGAAGGTTGGAAAAGACCCATGCTTAGTTGGTGACACCTTCCAGCTATTTCTAGAAGCATTCTAGATGTTTTTTGAAAGCTCTTTATATTCAGGCATTCATAGAAGCTTAGACATGGCATTGGGAGAGCAATTGGAGCATTGGAGGACTCGAGAATTTTGAAAAAGGGAGGAGCTTGCTCTACGGATTTTCAGAGGAAGAGCGATTTAGCATCAGAATCTGGGTAGATTCTCGTGATTTTATTTATGCTATTTTCGCATCATGCATTTCCTGTCTTCTTCATATCTTCCATATGTCTTTTGAGAAGTTTCATATTTATATGCATTCTCAATATGGGTAGATTAAATTTATTGAAAAATCTTATATGCATTCTGTAATGCAAATATTTTATTCTTAATTGTAGATATAATCTTTGTGGAAAAAAAAGAGAGATATACATGGTTATATGTTCAGATCTGCATACATATACATATACATACATACATACATACATACATACATACATACGTATATATATATATATATATATATGCATATGTATACATTTATTATGAATCAATTATAAAATTTGAATTTATATATATACATACATATATATGTATACTGATACATATATATATATATACCTATGTATATAATGCACCGAATTGAGCGATTGATAAAATTGCAGTGGAAAATTTATTAAATTGCATTGTGATTCATATCGCATGAAACAAGTATATATATTATATGTCATGGGCACGATTCGTACTTACACATCAGCCACGACGTCTCAATGAATCTCAAAATGATAAGAGTGAAAAATACACTACCACCCGATCGCGTGGTACCTAAGTGATCCACTCCCACCGTGCTAAGGAGATAATCTCATGTCCCAAACAGGCTATCAAAATCACATAGCACATATCTCTATAAGTCTAGGAATCTTAAAAGTATACTAACTCAAAGGTTCCAAACACAAAATCTGACATCTAATCCCAGAGGCACACAATGACATGTAGGAACCTACTATGCAAGCAGGAAAGTGTCATCGCAATTATCACATAGAAGTTATCCTGGCAATTAGCTAAACTCCATGGGTCCATACTGATTTCATGTGGCCACTAGTATCCTCTCATACTGACGAGGCATACTATGGAATGCAAGGTCGCAACCATGCATCTCACTACTCCCATCCTAGTCTGTACAAGCACTCAAGGCATGAGCGAGAACAAAACACTTATTTTTTTAGGTTCATTCAGTTAGTATTAGGTGTGAATGTTATCGCTTATTAATCCAACTTACAATGAGTTACCCTGGCAGCCTTTTAGGGCCTCGGCCCCCATTGCAAGCCACTTCCCATCACTACATGCAGATATCCCACCCTAGTGATCATTAAATCATAAATCTCAAAATCACAAAAGATAATCCATAAAATCATCAAATATGCATAAAAGCATCAAATCTCCATGAGCTAACATCCATAGAAAATCATGAACACAACAACTCTCTATTGGCAACTGAAGTATCACTGATAATCAAATATCCAATGGTTCTCAATAACCAAAAAATATATATATATCAATCATACTGATCAAAGACTTCAAAAATGGTTGAGTCAAACATGTCACAACATGACATCATCAAAAATAAATCCACATTTCAATCCCATCATGGCGACTAGAAAATAAACCAACGATAACTGATCGATGACCAAAAATAATGGTTCAGTCAAGTGTCTCATACATAAGAATCTCAACTATAACAATCAGTAATCACAACCAATACATAGAGCATTCCATCACATAACCATGGTTGGGTTTATAAAAATTGAGATTAAAACATCACCATGTCTCCACAATCACATAACCCCCAAGCCTCTAGTAGATGTCCTATACTGGTCAACACTAGTCAACCTAAAACAAAAAACAATAGCATAAAGAATACACAATGCAAACACATGTTTTGGTTTTACAACTTGAGTTTAAATGTAGAGATCTCAGTTTAAGTTTCCAAATCTGAAGAATGAATGGAGGAACACATATATTGTTTTTGGATAAATAAAAGTTTTTCTTATTAGAACTAAAAATCCATTTTCCAATTAATAACATTTGTTTGATACATCCCCCACCCAACTATCAATTCCTTATTTAATAATTTAAAATATTTAAATTATTAAATAGTTGAAAGTTATTAAAGAGTCACCTTATGAAAATAAACCTTCAATATAAATCATTTATCAAATAAAAATAACTTAAATTTATAAATAACATATTTACATATTACATATATACATACATACATACATACATACATACATACATACATATATATATATATATATATATATACATATATATATATATACATATGTAAATATATTAATATGTTTTCATAAAATCAATTGTTTATAAACGTCTTAACATAAACATTTTTTCCTTGCGTCACATTAACATTAATAACCCCCAAAACACTTGCTGTGGTATGCAGTACCTACAGTCACAAGCATTGCACTGACAACGGGTACGTAGTACCCCTGTCGCCGTAGACTTGCGACAGCAGGTCTCTGCCTTCCGCCGGTGCGGGGTACGAATCGTGCCCACGGCATATAATATATATACTTGTTTCATGCAATATAAATCGCAATGCGATTTAATAAATTTTTCACTGTGATTTTATCAATCGCTCAATTCGGTGCATTATATACATAGGTATATATATATGTATCAGTATATATATATATATATATGTATGTATGTATGTATGTATGTATTATGTATGTATGTATGTATGTATGTATAAATTAAAATTTTATAATTGATTCATAATAAATGTATACATATGCATATATGTATATGTATATGTATATGTATATGTATGCAGATTTGAACATATAACCATGTATGTCTCTTTTTTTTTTCCACAAAGATTATATCTACAATTAAGAATAAAATATTTGCATTATAGAATGCATATAAGATTCTCCAATAAAATTAATCTACCCATATTGAGAATGCATATAAATATGAAACTTCTTAGAAGACATATGGAAGACATGAAGAAGATAGGGAATGCATGATGCGAAAATAGCATAAATAAAATCATGAGAATCTACCTAAATTCTGATGCTAAATCGCTCTTCTTCAAAAAATTCGCAGAGCAAGCTCCTCCCTTCTTTAGAATTCTTGAGTCCTCTAATGCTCCAATTGCTCTCCCAACACCATGTCTAAGCTTCTATGAATGTCTGAATATAAAGAGCTTTCAGGAAACATCTAGAATGCTTCTAGAAATAGCTGGAAGGTGTCACCAACCAAGCATGGGTCTTTTCCAACCTTCAAGATAAGCCATAGGGTTGTAGACACCATGTGCTTAGTTGATGCACTAACCCTCGTGTTGTTGACACTTGAGAAATAGAGAAGTGCGCTAACTCCCATGCAAGCTTATAACTCCAATTCACTTTTTATATAATTTCTATTTAAATATTTATAACTTTCATTTTAACTTTTATAACTTTTATTATTATTATTTATTTATTACTTTATTATTATTTTATTATTAATAATTTTAATTTCTAATTTTTTTTTATTTAATTCATTTTTCCTCAATAATTCACATTTAATTAATTACAATCAAAATATCAAATAACATGATATTTTATATTAATTTTCTCAAATAATTAATTTATTAATTAAATCTATTTATTAAGACTTAATTAATAAAAAATTCACCATAAACTTCCAAGATAAAATATGAAAACCCATCATAGAGAAAATCACTCAAAATTAGTCTAAAGGGTTAAAAATTATGAATTATGTCATCCAACACATTCGGCGGGTAAAATATCCAGATACTTGTCATACACTAGGACAATTGGCTTAAAGGTTTGGGATTTGGACTTGAGAATTTATCTCCCTTCTCTTATCATTGAGATAGTATAATAGGGTACGCTCATCTTGGCAATTCTGGGAAGTCGATAGCTGGTACCTGCAACCTGCAGAAAAACTATTCATGTACATACAATATGTATAATGCTAAGCTAAACAGATAATGGCAAGAAGTGGTGTATCATGTAGATCTCAACTAAGCAGGTGACTACGACTCTCTTCCTTAACCACATCAGACACACCATACAATTAGAAAACACGCACACCATACACATGCAAGTATAGGGTAAGTATCCATAATAAAACACATAAGATAATAAACCATCCATCTAATCATCAATAATAACTGAAAATAGTATAATGATCATTATGTATGCATGAAATGTAAATCTAAATGATCTCATCATATAACCACTGAATCCATAACATAATGTCTGATAGTGTCAAAACAATACCACTAATCCATCAACATAAGACTAGTCTATCATAGTCTGATAATAATAACAATGTCAAAAAAAGATGTGGACGAGGATAGGCACTACATTTGCATCGAATTGTTGCTGGAATTCATACTCACATTTGCTCATATTCACATACGCAAAGATCAAGTTTGACCAAAACTTGACCAAATTTAACCATGGTTGACTTGAGTTGACTAGTTTCGAAAAAAAAATTAAAATAATTAAACGAAATTATTTAATTAAATGGAGTACTTACTTCTAATTAATTAAATAAAGTTATTTAATTAAATGAGAAGCCATTCCTAACTAATTAAATGAAGTTATTTAATTAAATAAGAAAATTGTCTCTAATTAATTAAAGATTATTTAATTAAATAGAAAAAGTAATTATGAGAGGATATCTCATTTAATTAAATTAAATATCTCAACAAAATCTCTCTTCAGTTCAAAAAGGGAAATTTTCAGTTCACTATTGATAAAAAATGAGTTAAATCAGTTAACTCCTTTTTCTACTCAAATTGAATCAGTTAACTCCTTATTTTACTCAAATTAAATCTGTTAACTCCCTTTAATTTGAAAATCTCCCTTTATGACTGAACTTCACCTTTAATCCTGATCGTTGATTGAAATCGATCTCAACCGGTGATGAATTTTAGGAAAGTCTATTTAAGAGACACTCATCTCTTCATTTTGAAAGGTTGAATGAGAATTTGCATCGAATTGTTGCTGAAATTCATACTCACATTTTCTCATATTCACATACGCAAAGATCTAGTTTGACCAAAAGTTGACCTGATTTAACCATAGTTGACTTGATTTGACTAGTTTCGAAAAGAATTTTGAAATAATTAAACAAAATTATTTAATTAAATGGAGTACTTAGTTCTAATTAATTAAACAAAGTAATTTAATTAAATGAGAAGCCATTCCTAATTAATTAAATGAAGTTATTTAATTAAATAAGAAAAGTGTCTCTAATTAATTAAAGATTATTTAATTAAATAGAAAAACTAATTATGAGAGCATATCTCATTTTATTAAATTAAATATCTCAACAAAATCTCTCTTCACTTCGAAAAGGGAAATTTCCAGTTCAGTATTCATCAAAAATGAGTTAAATGAGTTAACTCCTTTTTCTACTCAAATTGAATCAATTAACTCCGCATTTTACTCAAATTAAATCTGTTAACTCCCTTTAATTTGGAAATCTCCCTTTATGACTGAACTTCACCTTTAATCCTGACCGTTGATTGAAATCGATCTCAACCGTTGATGAATTCTAGGAAAGTCTATTTAAGAGACCCTCATCTTTTCATTTTGAAAGGTTGAATGAGAATTTGCATTGAATTGTTGCTGGAATTCATACTCACATTTGCTCATATTCACATACACAAAGATCAAGTTTGACCAAAAGTTGACCAGATTTAGCCACGGTTGACTTGAGTTGACTAGTTTCGAAAAGAATTTTAAAATAATTAAACGAAATTATTTAATTAAATGGAGTACTTACTTATAATTGATTAGACAAAGTTATTTAATTAAATGAGAAGCCATTCCTAATTAATTAAATGAAGTTATTTAATTAAATAAGAAATGTGTCTCTAATTAATGAAAGATTATTTAATCAAATAGAAAAAGTAATTACTAGAGCATATCTCATTTTATTAAATTAAATATCTCAACAAAATCTCTTTTCAGTTCAAAAAGAGAAATTTTCAGTTCACTATTGATCAAAAGTGAGGTCCCTCCTCGCACATATTTATTAAATATGCTTTTTCTCTATTAAATTTGTTGAAGGAGATTTGAATAGGTGTGAAGTAATTCTTATGTTGTGAATGTCCTAATGAAAATTGAGAACAACAGATACATCCATGCTTTAATACTTAAAGATTAGAGAACGACTATGTTGTCTCGACTGTTTAAAACATTAATTTGCACTAACAATAATGCAAGGTGTTCAGTTAATGATGATGTTATTGATTTTGTTACCTCAATGATTAGGATTCTATACATTTAGATAGTTCAATATTCACTATTGGTGATGTTATGATGTTTAGGTATATGCATGCCTAACAAGGATTATTCTCGTATTTAATCTGAATTAATGAATAAGTTATATGTCATATTGATGATGCAATTTCTAATTATTAAATGTGAGTAGAAATGAATTAAATAGTTAAATAACTGAAGCATTATGATCTGAGTTCACTCTGATCCATCGTAGCATAGTGATACATTACTATTATTTAGATAGTCACAACTCGAGATGTTAAGACATTATCTGATGCTTGAACATATTTTATTATCTCATGTTGTGTGATGTTACTTTTAGATATTTGATATTCATCATTTATGGTTTTATGTATATGTATGTTGATGAATTAAGTAAAATGTAGGATTAACACATTGATTTTGGAATCTTTATGATTAAGGATATAAGTAGGATGAAAGAAACCCTGATTGATGTATGTTTCAATTTATGTGAATTTTTGATACGTATATATGTGCATGTGATGTTCAGGACTACTAATGTGTGCAATGAGTATGCAGATAATTTTAGCCGAGAAAACCGATGGAGGAACAGAACTGATCCCTATGTGTTAAATTTTGAAAACCTTGTTGTTCGTAATTCAAGTATTGTACTATGAGATGTATGTATTTTATTTCTGTGTTCAGTGAATGTTAATGTTCGTAACTATGTTCTTTTAGTGTCGCTTGACACTCGTAAATTGTTTATGTTCTTCAATATGTTAATTAGGGTTAGTTGTGTAACCTTTGGACCCAAGTTGGTTTAAGTTAGTATCAGTTTGCTAATTGGTTCTTAATCGAGGTTAGTCATCCTTAATTTGGATTAGTGCTTAATCTACATTTTAGAGTTATTAATTGGTGCTAATTATTTTTTTTCCTAGCCTTTGTTTGGTTCTAAACCTATTTCTAAGGCTTCAAAAGATGAAATAATTATACCCAAGGGGTACGGGTATGGGTTGGGGGTCTTTTCTAACCCCTAAGCCCCTTTTGTTGACTTTGGAGATCATTCAAAAAGTCTCATTTTACCTTTGTGCAAAAATTGCAAGTGGTTAACTTGAGTTGCTTTACCTCACCTCCACTTAGTGTTTAACCATAGTGTGGGTTGAGTTAGGAGCTTCTAGAATTGTAGGTGGGTGGGTGAAGTTATTACCTTTCTTGGTGGTTGAGTTTAGATCTTTTTGGAGGCCCTTGTTGGAGTGGTGGAAATTATTACCCAATCTCTACATTTTAGGGAGGAGTCTTGAAGATTGAAGCAAGGAAGGGGAAACTCTACTCAAACTTGTTCATTGCCATTACCTTTTGTGAAGGTAGAAAATTTCTCATCTCCCTTGTTTAGTTTCTATGTTTGTTTCATTCTTATGCTACCTTGTTGTTGTTTCAATGTTTGTATGTTTGTGGATATGTTGGAAAGATTTGAAAATCATGTTATTTTTTTTGGATGATTTTTTTTCATGTTTATGTTTAAAATTTTGAGATTTTCTTGCATGGATGTTTTGGTATTACTCACCCTTGGATAAGGCAGAAGTGACCAATTTTGGGAAAGGTCTGTTTAGTCAGACTCCAACCAGTGTAGAGTCTCTTCTTAGGATGAGAAGAGGGAGAAAGGGTAGGGTGTTATGGGCCCCTATTTGTCAGCACAAACCTTGTATGATTATGGTATGTTGAAATGGAAGAATGAAAGTTCTTGGTTTATAGCCCCGATTGGGCATCTGTTTGGTGTTGTGCTTGACTTCTCCTGGTTGGAAGAATCCACCTTTCCCTAGTGTTGATTCATTGTGTATCATATAGTGATAACCTTGTGTGAATATGCATGGTTGAATTGTTCTTGGTCATGCTTGTTGTCACCCGATAAGAATTTTATTCCATGCATGGTTCTAGAAATGTGTTGCAGAAAATGATGTGGATCCCTTGATAAGGGACTTTAAGAAATTTATTTGATTGTTGTAAATTTTGAGATTGGAATCCTATGTAATTTTTATTTCAAAACCTTGTTGTAATGGCTATGACACCGAGTTTTCTTCCTGGTTCTTTCCCGGCCGAGCCTTTGAATCAAGTTTGCCAATAAAGTGGTGTTTGAGTAAATATGCTTGCATTGAGTCCTATAGCTTGTTTTTAGTTTTGCATATGTAATTTATGAAAGAAAATCAGATGTGATGGTGTTGCCTTACTGCACATTTTTATGATTGGTAATCACATTCATTAAAATTAGATTAATCAGATAACATGTTGATATATATACTTAACTGTGCAATTTTAAGTTTAAAATATATTAAAGAAATTTGCATTTGAGTTGTGTTTAAATTTTATAGTTATACATGTGCCTGAGGAAGTTAAGTGAATTTATTTGAAAACTTGTTTATTACATTTAATTTAATTATTTAAAAAAAAAATTGTGTGTTCTTGCCCCATATGTTGGGCATGACATCAAAAATGAGTTAAATCAGTTAACTCCTTTTTCTACTCAAATTGAATCCGTTAACTCCTTATTTTACTCAAATTAAATCTGTTAACTCTCTTTAATTTGAAAATCTCCCTTAATGACTGAACTGCACCTTTAATCCTGACCGTTGATTGAAATCGATCTCAACCGTTGATGAATTCCAAGAAAGTCTATTTAAGAGACCCTCATCTCTTCATTTTGAAAGGTTGAATGAGAATTTGCATCGAATTGTTGTTGAAATTCATACTCACATTTGATCATATTCACATACGCAAATATCAAGTTTGACCAAAAGTTCACCAGATTTAACCACGATTGACTTGAGTTGACTAGTTTTGAAAATTTTTTGAAATAATTAAACGAAATTATTTAATTAAATGTAGTACTTACTTCTAATTAATTAAACAAAGTTATTTAATTAAATGAGAAGCCATTCTTAATTAATTAGATGAAGTTATTTAATTAAATAAGAAAAGTGTATCTAATTAATTAAAGATTATTTAATTAAATAGAAAAAGTAATTATGAGAGCATATCTCATTTTATTAAATTAAATATCTCAACAAAATCTCTCTTCAGTTCAAAAAGAGAAATTTCCAGTTCACTATTGATAAAAAATGAGTTAAATCAATTAACTCCTTTTTCTACTCAAATTGAATTAGTTAACTCCTTATTTTACTCAAATTAAATCTGTTAACTTCCTTTAATTTGGAAATCTCCCTTTATGACTAAACTTCACCTTTAATCCTGACCGTTGATTGAAATCGATCTCCACCATTGATGAATTCCAAGAAATTCTATTTAACAGACCCTCATCTCTTCATTTTGAAAGGTTGAATGAGAATTTGCATCGAATTGTTGCTGGAATTCATACTCACATTTGCTCACATTCATATACGCAAAGATAAAGTTTGACCAAAAGTTGACTAGATTTAACTACGGTTGACTTGAGTTGACTAGTTTCGAAAAGAATTTTGAAATAATTACATGAAATTATTTAATTAAATGGAGTACTTACTTCTAATTCATTAAAAAAATTTATTTAATTAAATGAGAAGCCATTCCTAATTAATTAAACAAAATTATTTAATTAAATAAGAAAAGTGTCTCTAATTAATTAAAGATTATTTAATTAAATAGAAAAAGTAATTATAAGAGCATATCTCATTTTATTAAATTGAATATCTCAACAAAATCTCTCTTTAGTTCAAAAAGGGAAATTTCTAGTTCACTATTGATAAAAAATGAGTTAAATTAGTTAAATCCTTTTTCTACTCAAATTGAATCAGTTAACTCTTTATTTTACTCAAATTAAATCTATTAACTCCCTTTAATTTGGAAATCTCCCTTTATGACTGAACTTCACCTTTAATCCTGACCGTTGATTGAAATCGATCTCAACCGTTGATGAATTCCATAAAATTCTATTTAAGATACCCTCATCTCTTCATTTTGAAAGGTTGAATGAGAATTTGCATCGAATTGTTGCTGGAATTCATACTCACATTTGCTCATATTCACATACGCAAAGATCAAGTTTGACCAAAAGTTGACCAAATTTAACCACAGTTGACTTGAGTTGACTAGTTTCAAATTTTTTTTTGAAATTATTAAATTAAATGGAGCACTTACTTCTAATTAATTAAACCAAGTTATTTAATTAAATGAGAAGCCATTCCTAATTAATTAAATAAAGTTATTTAATTAAATAAGAAAAGTGTCTCTAATTAATTCAAGATTATTTAATTAAATAGAAAAAGTAATTACTAGAGCATATCTCATTTTATTAAATTAAATATCTCAACAAAATCTCTCTTCAGTTCAAAAAGGGAAATTTCCAGTTCACTATTGATCAAAAATGACATAAATCAGTTAACTCCTTTTTTGACTCAAATTGAATCAGCTAACTCCTTATTTTACTCAAATTAAATCTGTTAACTCCCTTTAATTTGAAAATCTCCCTTTATGACTGAAATGCACCTTTAATCCTGACCGTTGATTGAAATCGATCTCAACCGTTGATGAATTCCAAGAAAGTCTATTTAAGAGACCCTCATCTCTTCATTTTGAAAGGTTGAATGAGAATTTGCATCGAATTAATGCTAGAATTCATACTCACATTTTCTCATATTCACATACGCAAATATCAAGTTTGACAAAAAGTTGACCAGATTTAACTACGGTTGACTTGAGTTGACTAGTTTCGAAAAGAAATTTGAAATAATTAAATAAAATTATTTAATTAAATGGAGTACTTACTTCTAATTAATTAAACAAAGTTATTTAATTAAATGAGAAGCCATTCCTAATTAATTAAATGAAGTTATTTAATTAAATAAAAAAAGTGTCTCTAATTAATTAAAGATTACTTAATTAAACAAAAAAAGTAATTATGAGAGCATATCTCATTTTATTAAATTAAATAACTCAAAAAAATCTCTCTTCAGTTCAAAAAGGAAAATTTTCAGTTCACTATTGATAAAAAATGAGTTAAATCAGTTAACTCCTTTTTCTACTCAAACTGAATCAGTTAACTCCTTATTTTACTTAAATTAAATCGGTTAACTCCCTTTAATTTGGAAATCTCCCTTTATGACTGAACTTCACCTTTAATCCTGACCATTGATTGAAATCGATCTCTGTTGTTGATG
Organism: Cupressus sempervirens; assembly: GCA_028749045.1. Classification (NCBI taxonomy): domain Eukaryota; kingdom Viridiplantae; phylum Streptophyta; class Pinopsida; order Cupressales; family Cupressaceae; genus Cupressus; species Cupressus sempervirens. The sequence goes on from CM053793.1 coordinate 383,932,925, forward strand.
AATTCCAAGAATGTCTATTTAAGAGACCTTCATCTCTTCATTTTGAAAGGTTGAATGAGAATTTGCATAGAATTGTGGCTGGAATTCATTGTCACATTTGCTCATATTCACATACGCAAAAATCAAGTTTGACAAAAAGTTGACCAAATTTAACCACGGTTGACTTGAGTTGACTAGTTTCGAAAAAAATTTGAAATATTTAAATGAAATTATTTAATTAAATGGAACACTTACTTCTAATTAATTAAACAAAGTTATTTAATTAAATGAGAAGTCATTCCTAATTAATTAAATGAAGTTATTTAATTAAATAAGAAAAGTGTCTCTAATTAATTTAAAATTACTTAATTAAATAGAAAAAGTAATTATCAGAGCATATATCATTTTATTAAACTAAATATCTTAACAAAATCTCTCTTCAGTTCAAAAAGGTAAATTTCTAATTCACTATTGATAAAAAATGAGTTAAATCAGTTAACTCCTTTTTCTACTCAAATTGAATTAGTTAACTCCTTATTTTACTCAAATTAAATGTGTTAACTCTTTTTAATTTGAAAATCACCCTTTATGACTGAACTTCACTTTTAATCCTGACCGTTGATTGAAATCGATCTCAACTGTTGATGAATTTTAGGAAAGTCTATTTAAGAGACCCTCATCTCTTCATTTTGAAAAGTTGAATGAGAATTTGCATCGAATTGTTGCTAGAATTCATACTCACATTTGCTCATATTCACATACGCAAAGATCAAGTTTGACCAAAAGTTGACCAGATTTAAACACGATTGACTTGAGTTGACTAGTTTTGAAAAAAATTTTGAAATAATTAAACGAAATTATTTAATTAAATGGAGTACTTACTTCTAATTAATTAAACAAAGTTATTTAATTAAATGAGAAACCATTCCTAATTAATTAAATGAAGTTATTTAATTAAATAAAAAAAGTGTATCTAATTAATTAAAGATTACTTAATTAAATAGAAAAATTAATTATGAGAGCATATCTCATTTTATGAAATTAAGTATCTCAAAAAAATCTCTCTTCAGTTCAAAAAGGGAAATTTTGAGATCACTATTGATAAAAAATGATTTAAATCAGTTAACTCCTTTTTCAACTCAAATTGAATCAGTTAACTCCTTATTTTACTCAAATTAAATCTGTTAACTCTCTTTAATTTGAAAATCTTCCTTTATGACTGAACTTCACCTTTAATCCTGACTGTTGATTGAAATCGATCTCAACCGTTGATGAATTCCAGGAAAGTCTATTTAAGAGACCCTCATCTCTTCATTTTGAAAGGTTGAATGAGAATTTGCATCGAATTGTTGCTAGAATTCATACTCGTAGTTGCTCATATTCACATATGCAAAGATCAAGTTTGACCAAAAGTTGACTAGATTTAACCACGATTGACATGAGTTGACTAGTTTCGAAAAGAATTTTGAAATAATTAAATGAAATTATTTAATTAAATGGAGTACTTACTTCTAATTAATTAAACAAAATTATTTAATTAAATGAGAAGTCATTCCTAAGTAATTAAATGTAGTTATTTAATTAAATAAGAAAAGTGTTTCTAATTAATTAAAGATTACTTAATTAAATAGAAAAAGTAAAGATTACTTATTTAATAAAATGAGATATGTTCTCATAATTAATTTTTCTATTTAATTAAGTAATCTTTAAATAATTAGAGGCACTTTTCTTATTTAATTAAATAACTTCATTTAATTAATTAGGAATGACTTCTCATTTAATTAAATAATTTTGTTTAATTAATTAAAAGTAAGTAATCTATTTAATTAAATAATTTTGTTTAATTATTTCAAAAAAAAATTTGAAACTAGTCAACTCAAGTCAACCGTAGTTATATCTGGTCAACTTTTGGTCAAACTTGATCTTTGCGTATGTGAATATGAGCAAATGTGAGTATGAATTTTAGCAACAATTCGATGCGAATTCTCATTCAACCTGTCAAAATGAAGATATGAGGGTGTCTTAAATAGACTTTTTGTAGTGCCTGCCCCTAGTTCACATTTTGTTATCGTTGCTGAACTCTTTTAGAACTAGTTTTATGTTATTGGTTAGCAGCATTCTTTTGAGATTATTAGATATTGTGCTATGGATTCAGTTTATTATGTGATGAGATTACTTAGACTCTACATTTCATGTATGTATGATGATTATTTTTAGTGTTCACAATTATTGATGATGATTATTACATTACTTTCAATTATTAATGATGATTAGTAAGATGATTTATTATCATATGTGCTTTCTTATGGATACTTACCCCATACTTTCATGTGTATGGTGTGCGTGTTTGCCTTGCGTGTTTACTTTTATATGGCATGTCTGATGTGGTTAAGGAAGGGAGTCATAGTCACCTACTAGTCGAGATCTACAAGATGCACCACTTTCTACCATTGTCTGGTTAGTTTAGTATATATATTGTGTTTGTACATGCATAATTTTTATGCAAGTTGCAGGTACCGGGTATCGACTTTCCTGAATTGCTAGGATGAGCGTACGCTATCACATTATCTCAATGATAAGAGAGGGGAGATAAATTCTCAAGTCCAAATCTCAACCCTTTAAGCCATTTGTTCTAATTAAAAAATTAGGACAAGTATCTAAGTTGAGTACCCTCCAAATGTGTCAGATGATGTAATTCGTGATATAAACCCCTTGGTTTGATTTGTATGTATTTTGGCTATGATAGATTTTTCGTATTTTTACCTTTGTGAGTCTTTGGAGTATTTTCTATTAATTAAGCCTAATCAAAAAATTTAATTAATAGTTTAATTAAATAAAAAATTAATATGATATTTTAATATTTATTTTATTTAATTAATTAAAAAATTAATAAAATAAAATAATTAAATTGGAAGATAAAAGTTATAATATTAAATTTGGAATGTGACAATGTTTATAATATATTTGGAGCTCATTTTTAAATAAATGACTAAATAATAATATTATTAAAGCTAATAAATATTTTAGCAATAAAGTTTTAGAAAATAAAATTTAAAAGTGAAAAATATATTTTAAATTATTAAAAGATTCTAAATCTCATATGGTTAAAAAATAAATATATTAAGATTGAAAAGTGGAGATATTAAAGTTAGTGCATGAGCCTTAATAAATAATAAATTAAATTAGAAAGAGTAAGTAAATTAGAGTTATAAGCTTGCATGAGAATTAACATGTGTCAACAACATAGGAGTTAGTGCATCAATTAAGCACAAGGTGTCTACAATTCTATGACTCATCAAAAAGAATTGGAAAAGACTCATGCTTAGTTGGTGACACTTTTCAGCGGTTTCAAAAAGCAATCGAAAGGTTTTTTGAGAGCTCTTGATATTCAAGCATTCATAAAAGCTTAAATGAAAAGCTTAATGGAAGCTACAAGCTATAAGCTTAAAATGGAAGTTTCAAAGCTTACATGCATGAGAGAAGATTCATATACTCATATATTTTCTACTTGCTTCTATACTCCTTTCTAGCATTTTTTAATCACTTGGAGGATTTGATCGGCTTGGATTCTTGGAAGAATTGCGAATAATGGAGAAAGAAGAGATTTTCTATAGACTTCTGAGACATGGCAAATTAGCATCAGTGTCCAGGTGCACTCGTGATATTCTCATATTCCCTTTGCACTCTTTCTCTTCCTATCTTCATCATATCTGTTTTATGTGTCTGAATACTCTCTGTATTTGAAATTGGAATCTAGATATTTTATTTGGATGAAAAGAAAACAATAGAAAAATCCTAGTTCTTAATGAGAAAGAAATTAGATTTTAATCAGATTTGGGTTCGAATTTATATTAAATTAGAAAGACAAGATTTGGAATTAAAATATAAATTTTATGGTGAAAATTCGAATGATTAGATGTAATCTTTCTATCAATTATATTTTTAGATGTGTATGAACAAACTCTTTTATGGTTAAATTAAGAGAAAAAATATTTTAAGAGGAAATTCTTAATTCATCACAAATTGTCCTGTCGCTGCCCCTTAGATAGACCCGAACTCAGTCACTCATAACTTTTTATCGTGATTAAATTTATTCGATCACTCCGGTTAGAATTGGCACAACTTGGCCCTCTCCAGCATATTTAAATTTTAGCCTGATCCAAAGGTTCATTAAGAAAATATGGCCATCATACTGAGACTATTTTATTCGAAGATAGATATTTCTCCATTTCCCATAACCAAAAATTCTTTATGCTTAAACTTCAAAAAATAATATATCAAAGCATGAAATGAATTAAAAATATTATTGAAATCTTTCTTTATTAGAATCTTATTAAAATGCATTAGTTTTATATGGTTTATTATCTAATCTAATTAAATCAGATTTAATTAAGATTAGTTAATAGTAGAAGAAGTGTAATTAATTATTAGTCAATCTAAGTAAATAGTTTTTTAAATAAGAGAAAATTAAAAGAAAGGAGATTTTAATATGGTTTATATAGTGGACTTTTTATAATGTATATTGAATACTATTTAATATATATTAAACAATTTTAGAGTTGTTTAATAAAGATGATAATGTTAAGAATTTGAAGATTATTCATGTTAAAATCTACAATGAGTCTTATTGGTTTGTGATAGAGATCTTTATATAGACAAATATTATTAGAACAATTAGAAAATGGAGTCTAATGGTTGATTTTAATATTGATTAAATAATTGTAAGATGATAATTTAGAAACTCTGAATGATATTGGATTAAGACTGAATTATTATGTTATCGGTTAATACATTTGAATACCTTAATAGAGTTAAGAGTTAGCCAAATATTAACTAATGAGTTTGTGAAAAGATTCTATAGATCGAGTATGTATAGTTTGAGGAGTTTATTATTTATTAATGTTTGTAAGGACTAGCAAACTATTAATAAATAATGGTTTAAATAGATATCAACAAATTTGATTAGAGTTAATTTAGTGGAGATTATTTATTGATTGAAGTTTGGTAAAAGATAATAAATTTTTGGAGTTGGATTATAATTTATTTTTAATCAATTGATATTCATTGAGTTGATATTATAACTATGATATTAATAATTAAGTTGTGCGATAGAGTCTTATTTGAAAAGATTGATGATAATACGAATTTGTCAAGGGAATGTTGGTATTCTTTGAAAGAAGACGAATGATGTCATTATAGATTTATTCTCAATATAGCTTGCTAATAAATATTGACAAGTTATTATTATTGAATTATTAATATGAACATTTGAGTATTGAATTATAGTTGACTTTTAACTTACAGAAGTCTAGTTAGTTATTAGTCAACTGATGTTAATTAGAACGTTGCTATGGTTATACAATTATTAATTAAATCAATTAATGATAGTTAATTAGATTTAATTAATAATTAAGTTATGTAATAGAGATTTAATTGATATAATTCTTTTAATGAGATTTTTAAAGTATTGATATCAAGTTGATAGGTCTTAATCTGATGACTTGAATAATGACCTTAGATATTTAATGGTGAAGACTTAGTAATATTTAATTAAGAATTATTAGAATAATAAAAGGTCAAGGATTGTGAATCGATGTTAATTGATCATTTTAATAAGTTATAATCTTCTGGTTCAAAGATTGATAATTGGCTCTCTTATAATTTATGACGAATAATGATCTTAGAAAAGTTGAAAGGTTAATCAATTAGAATATGGATCATAGATAAATTAAGAAAAATTAATGATGATCAATTTAGTGAATAGTTATCCTTAAGTTATTTTTAGAATGTAATTCTTAATAATGGTAGGGTAATGCCATCGGGGAACAATTGGGTTGATATGTAGGTCAAATGATGAAACTTGGACACTTGAAAATATACTTGCAAACAGGAAACTAAAACCCCTATACTTGAAAATGAAAAATGAAACTCCACACATTATTCAACTATGTGAATTTAGTAAACCAAAACATGTGTTTGCATCGTGTATTCTATATGCTTCTTGTTTTGGGGTTTGAGTTGACTAGTGTTGACCAATCTTAGGTTGTTACCAGAGGCTTGGGGGTTATGAGATGTGATGACATGTTGATCTTATTTGGTCTTGATCTTTATAAGCCCAACCATGGTTATATGATTGTATGCTCTATGAGATGTTTGTATTTGTTCTTCAGCTTTCATGTGTGAAGCTGAGATGTATATATATCTGAGATGCTTGAGCTAATCATTTTTGAGTCATCAATTCGTTATCCTTGGATTACTTTCTAGTTGCCATGAAGGGACTGAAATGTGGATTTATTTCTTGATGATGTCATGTTGTGACATGTTTGACTCAACCATTTTGGAATCTTCGATCAGTATGATTTTGAGATATTCTTGGTTGCTTGTTGAGAACTAATAGATATTGTGATTTATCTTGAGATATATTTTAGTTATTGAGAACCAATGAATACTTATGATTATCAGTGATGCCTTCAGTTACCAATAGAGAACTGTTGTGGTCATGATTTTCTATGGATGCTTTTTCAGATGCTCATGGAGATTTGGTGATTCTTATCATAGAGATTTGATGATTCTTATTATGGATATTTGATGCTTTTATGCATATTTGATGATTTTATTATGGATTATCTTTTATGATTTTGAGATTTATGATTCCATGAGCTTAGGGTAGGTAATCTACTTGTAGTGTCGAAAAGTGGCTTGCAATGGGGGTCGGGGCCCTAAGTGGCTACCAGGGTAACTCATTGTAAGTTTGGTTAATAAGTGATAACATTTACATACTAAATGGGGATTAAATGAACCTAAAAAGATAATTGTTTTGATGTTCTCGCCCATGCCTTGAGTGCTTGTACAGGCTAGGATGGGAGTAGTGAGAACGCATGGTTGCAACCATGCATTTCGTAGTATGCCTCGTCAGTATGAGAGGATACTAGTGGCCGCATGAGATCAGTATGGACCCGTGGAGTTTAGCTAACTACAAGGGTAACTTGTACGTGATAATTGCAATGACACTTTCTCGCTTGCAAAGTAGGTTTCCTACATGTCATTGTGTGCCTCTGAGAATTAGATGTCAATTTTGTGTGTGATGGAAACTTTTGAGTCAGTATACTTTTAGGATTCCTGAACTTATAAAGATTTATGCTTTGTGGATTGATAGCATGTTTGGAACTTGAGATTATCTCTTCAGCACGGTGGGAGTGGATGACTTAAATTTCACGCGGTTGAGTGGTAGTGTATTTTCACTCTTATCATTTGAGATCTGTCGGAGACACCGTGGTTGGAGCATTCTTGGTTGGTATTTATTTTCATTATGTTCTTGGAGCATTATGATAGATGATATACCTTATGATGGATGTATTTGCTGGTATGTTTCCTATATTGATGATTTGCATATGTTAGATGATGGTATCCTTGTTGGCATTATGATACATTTTTGTTATTAGTTACAACACTTATTGGATTTTGAATGCTTACCGAGCTCTCACCGGACATTCCTTTGTAAGCCAAGCTTTACCTAGTTCTCAGTGTTTACTGAGTGTTCAAGGTAAAGAAAGGAATCAGTTTTGACCAAGTGAAGATGTACTTAGTATTGACCGAGAACTTCGTGATAACCAAGCTCCTGAGGTTATCAAGGAAATTAATTTTACCGAGCTCAGACGGTTATCAAGGAAACTAACTATCACCGAGTCACAAGGTTCTATCGAGTGTTTCCTTTGATCACCGAGCTACAGTTCAGATAGAAGTGTTCACCGAGTGACATCTCTTCTACCGAGTCTCCAGTGGTTACTGAGTTCAGAACTACTCGAAGTGTTTAGTATGGATCGTGCCTTCACTTCTACCGAGTGCATGACGATGCCGAGTAACGCAGTGGACGTCGAGTATCAAAAGGACACCGAGTCAGTTTAGTAAACCCAAGTTTTTACCTTGGGCCGACTTTGTATAGAGATTTGCACTTATTGTTTTGGCTAACCTTGCATGTATTGTTTATTTGGATGGTATATATATGCAATGTATTGTATCATTCAAATGTAATGGTAATGAATAAAAATGTGAAAGTGTGAAAGAAATACATACGTGCGAAAGTATGTGTGCTGAGTTGTGAAGGTATTTAGCAAGGTCAAGTTTTGGAGCAAAAAATTTTTATCTATCACATCAAGGTGAATCAGAGCATAGCGGATCTTATCAGCAATCAGTTGTAATCAGATCCACTATTTCATTCTAACAGGTGAATCAGTTTTTGTAAATCCTTTAACAAGGTAGACTTAACAGTCTTTTGTAAATCTCCTAACAGAGTGCATACTTTATTGTATGTTTGTAAATCCTCTAACAAGGTGGATCTAGCAATCCTTTGTGCTCCTAACAGGGCAGATCACCAGAAGTGGTCATTGTAAGCCTTAATCAGCCAACTTCATACTGCAGTAACGAAGCTTTGTGGGTTTCATCCCCACCCCAGTTTTACTTTCTATTTGGAAGGTTTCTGGGTCACCAAATCTGTGTGTTCAAGTGTTGCAAATGATTTTGTTTCATGCTTACAGTAGGTTACTTGGATGAATGGTGAATATATCAGTATGCAGTTTTATTGTTTGAAATTTTAAAAGTTACTGATTCACCCCTCCCCTCTCAGTAACTTGTCATATCTTGAATATTTCCAACAATTGGTATCAGAGCAATAAGGTTCTCAAGATAAAAGTTTCACAGCTTGAGCAAAGATCAAGGACAATGGAGATATTCAGACTTGACAGATCTATTGAGAATGAAAAGCTAGATCTGAAAATGGCCATGGCTCAACTCAATGAAGCAAAAGAGCATCTTTCACAATCCTTGAAAAGAAGAAAAGAACTTGCAAGGCAAATGAATGACCATCAGTATGTTGAAGAAAAGATTGAAGATCTCTCACAATCAAGTAGTTCAGATGAAGCTGACAAAGCAATCAAAGAACTTTTAGAAAAGAATGGATCTCTGCAGGAAGAAGTAAGAAAGCTCAAAAGGGAACAAAAAATCTAGTCCATCAGGCTATGTGAAATCTTGGAGCAAAGGAACAAGGCAGCTGAAGACTTAGAGGTAAGGAATAATCAATCCTCTCAGCTTGAAAATCTTGTAACTCAATTATCTAATGCAAATGAAGAAATTATGAATCTAAGATCTGAGAATGAGAATTTGAGAAAAGACTTAATTACTGAAAGGCAAATCAATGCAAGCTTACAAAGTGATCTAATCTCTGAAAAACAAGTCAATGAGAGAATGGTAAAATCTCAAAAGGACATGGATCAATTGAATCTGCAAAATGAAGAAAACTTTCATAAACAAAATGGTAAAGCAGGCCTTGGATACAAGGAAGAAGGTGAATCCTCCAAACAGGGTACTCAAAAGAATCAAAGACCTACTTGCAGCCACTGTGGTAAGTTAGGTCATACATCTAACAGATGTTGGAGCAATGGAAAAGGCAAATTTAATGGAAAGTGCTACAATTGCAATCAGCATGGACACAAAGCCAATGAATGCAAAGAGAAACCGAAATTTGAAGGTAAATGTCACAAATGCCAAAAGCAAGGTCATAAGGCATCACAATGCAAATTCAAATCATTTAATCCAGCTAAACAACTTGTCAAAGCAATATTTGGTTGGGACTACAACACTTGGTGCAGATGTCATTATTGTGGAGAATATGATCATACTGGCATAAACTATGCAAGGCATCACCTAAGAAAAAGAGATACCACTGTAAGATGTTATACATGTACAGAACTTGGTCATATATCTAAAAACTGCATGAACATAAAGAAAGTCGAGGATGAGAAGAAAATCAAAGTAGATAATATTCGGAAGCAAATGAAGCAGCAATGGATTCCTGAGTCTACCGAGCCAGATAATTCAAGTGATGGAATGGTCACTCAAGAAGTGAGTGACTCTACCATTTCCAATTAAGACTCATCAGGATAAGACTAGGACTGTATCTACAAAGCAATATCCTAAGCAGTCCTAGAATGAAAATATGATCAAATCAGTATTTCAGATACATCAGGATCATGGTCGGTACATGACCTTACCGAGCTCAGTCGGGTGCAATAAGGCTTCTTTCACCAAGTTGCACTTACCGAGCATGGTTGGTTCTTCTCTTACCGAGTTAAGGTCGGTTTAACCTATTTTCTTTTGGTCACCGAGTTGCGAAGTTTAAGCCGAGCTAGTGGATGACAGTCTGTCGATCGCAGCTACCTCTGTACTGAACATTAATGGTGAATTTTTCATCAAAAGGGTAGATTTCGACCTCATTTTTCACCGCGAATTCAAGATTTACACAGAAAAAAAAGAGGCTTTCAAGCGAGTTCAAGCAATTTGAAGAGATTTTCCAGTGAAGTATTCTTACGAAACCTTTTCACTCACCGAGCAGCAATGGCATCCGCAAGCACCAGTAGCAGCAAGGCGAAGAAGGGTTCTGAAATGCTTGTGAAGGGAACGGAATGGAAAGCACCTACGTTCAAGCTTGTTCCTGCCATCGCTGAATCGCTCGATCCCAATGGAGCTCAATCATAGATTCCACCCAAGGTACTCCTCGTGAACGACATTCACACTCATTTTAAGTGTGCTATTCAAGAAATAGGGACATTGGACATGGATAATGCCCTAGTGAAGTTATGTGTAAATGGTTCTCTCAAAATCGAGCACAAGCATTTGGAAACTAAAGGTTTGACTCACATCGCGCATATGCCTATAAACTTCCAAACCAAATGGATTAGGTATATCTTGAGTCGAGTGCATAATGGTCAGTTGTGGTTGGAACAACCCGTTTTGATAACCAAGAAGATGATTCACAAAATCACGGGTCTCCCGATGCTCAGCAAAGCCAAAACCACCAAAACCCTAGGATGGGATGAGTTACAGAGGCAAACCCTAGCCGAGTGGGATGGTAGAGGTTTGAAGGTTAGCACTGTAACAGATCCGGAACTAAGATTTGGCATACATATTATTGCATATAAGTTATATAGTTCCAGCAGGTTAAATAGTGTACCGTGTGAAGCTGTGGATTTGGCCCTGAAAATTGTAAAGAAGAATCTTGAGTTTGATCTAGTAATGTTGAAGCAGTTAAACAAGAATATGGACAGTATAAGGACATCGAAGAATAACCCCTATAAATTCGGATCTCTGTTGATATGTTTACTATTTTATATACAAAAATTCTTTCCATCAAAGGGAACCGTAGAATGGAGAAAAGATGTCCCAATTTTGTATCAGATTAATGAGTTTATAGCAGAGATGGGAGAAAATTTTGATAGTATCATGGATAACTATTTTGAAGACTTTAAGGAGAGGATGAATAACCGATTCAGAATTCCTCCTAGGCTTGTTGAAGAATATAAAGATGACGTATGTTTTATGGTTGACTGTGACAAGGTGTACATACAGGCAGTTAGACCCCGAGTTGCATGGGTGAAACCTCTTCCATATGAGGTAAATATTGATGAAACAAGGGATATCATTGAAGCACTAGTAAATGAGCCAGTAGACCCAAGGCAATGGATTTTTGGTACTTATGATGAAGCAAAGGCCAGAATTGAACTGGAAATCAAAATTCCATAGGCCATCAGCAAAGGTAAGAGGAAAGTGGCCAAACTGAAAACTGCAATGGGTCCTCTTATGCTCACCGAGGGAAAAGGTGAAGATAAAGAAAGTGAAGAAGAAGAAGAAGGAGAAGAAGAATCAGAAGAAGAGCAACCGGCAAAGAAGAAAGGCAAGGTAATCATTACCAAGCCCAAGAAGTAGCCTACTACAGTATTTACTCGGAGGACAAGAAAAGGTAATCAGGAACCTGTATTGGTCAAGCCTGCACCTACATTCGAGCAAAGGCTCAAATCATTGGAAGAAGGAGCTGGCATCACAAATTTCAAGGCATTGAAATTTGAGACAAGGACTGATGCAGAGAAAATGCAGATTGAGGAACTGGTACTTAACAAAATGGAAAAATGGAAATACTCCCCGGACCAGATTGCTCCTCATATCTCTAAAGAACTACTGGAGAGAGTACAGTCAAGATGGGAGTTAGCCACCAAGATGGTAAAAGATATATATGAGCAATCCCTGAAGAATCTTCGGCCTAGTCTCACTGGAGCAGAGGTAAAATCTGAATTGAAAACCTATGAAGGTAAAATGATGATCAGATTCCACACTTATTTGATTTTGATCAAAGATATAGAGCATGTTGTAAATGATGCTACAAACATGTGGAAAACCATCTATCATCTACATAAGCCCAGTGTAGACCCAGTAGAAATAAAGGATGATGACAGCAGCAGCAGCAGTGATGAATCAGATAGCGCTCCATCCATCACAGTTACACCAGGAGAGTTGCATGCAATGATGGAAGAGAAAGAGGAAGAAGAGAAAGAGGAAGAAGCTAAAGAGGAAGATAAGGAGGATGATCCGGTAAAAATTGCAGCAGCAGTTATTGCATCCCTTCCTCACTCCCCAGCTAAACCTGTGACATCATCAAGGTTGGAGTCAGCTTCAGCAAGTTCATCTACACCAGATTTACCATCTACACCTGCCATATCTCAGCTCCAGGTATCATCAGTGGAAGTGACTACCACTTCATCTACCGAGCTGCATCCCTCTTCGTCTACCGAGCTGCACCCCTCTTCATCTACCGAGTTGGCCTCCTCGACTCCATCATCATCAGTTGGTATTGCTGTGAGTTCTCCAATTTTGACTACTCCAATTTGTTCTACAATTTTTTCGCCATCTACTTCAGTCACAGTGAGCTTAGATACTATATTACCGAGTGTATCACCATTTTTGGCCAGTACTCAAATTTTTGACCCTGTACATACTCCTATTAGCACTCAACCCTCAAGCATCCCAGTTTTTACTGCTAGTCCTTCTGTCTCTACTATTGTGTCTATTCCAAAGGTCAAACCAGTCATCTCAGAAGTCAAACAAAAGCAACCATTAAGACTTATGATCACTGGAAAGGAAATTCCTGAAGACATTGACTTAGACACAGAGATAGTAATTCCAAAGATTGACTTTGATAATGCTACCATTGAAGAAATGAGGTATGCTAGTCAACTTATTGAGAAAAAGGCTACTTAGATGTAGTTAAGATCGAAAAGGGATAAGGAATACAGGATAATTGAGGATGCCCAGAACATAATTACTGAGGCTATAGGTGTTGATGTTGATACTTCTCAACACATTTTAAATTCAATGAAGATGCCTCCGGACAAGAAAAGCTGATTGAGCGTGCAGCAAAGAAATTTGATAATAAGGTGTTGGGGCACATTGCCCAGAACATTGCAATAAATTAGGTTGCATTAACCTCAGTTTTGGCAGATATGAAAAATTCTTTTAATAATGTAACATCTCTTTTTGCTAAGCTTTGTGATGTTACCGAGTACACTAAGGGAATAAGAGAGAAACTAAATAAAATTGATGAGGATCTGAAGGTGAGCGCACAGAACTTGAAGCTTGACCCCAGTTCAAGCTCATCTCATCACCTCAAGATCAAATTTTTGTCAGAGAAGCAGGCAGAGCTTTTGAGAGAAGAGGCAAGAATCCGATCTACATTGATAGATATCCAAAACATGATCCTTCCCATCATGGATTTAATGCAGAAGCACATTGCACATTCAAAGACATTAATCCATGATAATAACTTCTCCATTGCAGACCATGTGATTGAACTTTCGGCTGAAGTTCAAGTAGCTCTTTCCACCTGCAAAATTTTGCAAGAGAATTGGGATAAGACTCTCCAGCTTATTCTTCAGGTACATTCAGAGTTCATCTCTCATTTTGGTGTTTCTATATAAGTATATATATTCTTTTATTCTTTGGCATTATTGTCAAAAAGGGGGAGATTATTGTTGGATATGTATACTATGGGTGAATAAGTTTTTTCAAAGAAATTGTACAAAGGAAGAGATATACAGCTCATGTAAATACTGTATGTACATTCTATGGGGGAGTTGTATATAACGAAGCTATGTATATTCAGAATCAGTCATCAGCATGTCAGATAAATTTTGTCTCATAAGTGTTTTTGTCACTAATGCCAAAGGGGGAGATTTTTGGCATTATGATACATTTTTTTCATTAGTTACAACACTTATTAGATTCTGAATGCTTACCGAGCTCTCACCGGACATTCCTTTGTAAGCCAAGCTTTACCTAGTTCTCAGTATTTACCGAGTGTTTGAGGTAAAGAAAGGAATTAGTTTTGACCGAGTGAAGATGTACTTAGTATTGACTGAGAACTTCGTGATAACCGAGCTCTTCAGGTTATCAAGGAAATTAATTTTACTGAGCTCAGATGGTTATCAAGGAAACTAACTATCACCGAGTCACAAGGTTCTATCGAGTGTTTCCTTTGATCACCGAGCTACAGTTCAGATAGAAGTGTTCACCGAGTGACATCTCTTCTACCGAGTCTCCAGTGGTTACCGAGTTCAGAACTACTCGAAGTGTTTAGTATGGACCGTGCCTTCACTTCTACGGAGTGCATGACGATGCCGAGTAACGTAGTGGACGCCGAGTATCAGAAGGACACCGAGTCAGTTCAGTAAACCCGAGTTTTTACCTTGGGCCGACTTTGTATAGAGATTTGCACTTGTTGTTTTGGCCGACCTTGCATGTATTGTTTATTTGGATGGTATATATATGCAATGTATTGTATCATTCAAATGTAATGGTAATGAATGAAAATGTGAAAGTGTGAAAGAAATACATACGTACAAAAGTATGTGTGCTGAGTTGTGAAGGTATTCAGCAAGGTCAAGTTTTGGAGCGGAAAAGTTTTATCTATCACATCAAGGTGAATCAGAGCATAGCGGATCTTATCAGCAATCAGTTGTAATCAGATCCACTGTTTCATTCTAACAAGTGAATCAGTTTTTGTAAATCCTTTAACAAGGTAGACTTAACAGTCTTTTGTAAATCTCCTAATAGAGTGCATACTTTATTGTATGTTTGTAAATCCTCTAACAAGGTGGATCTAGCAATCCTTTGTGCTCCTAACAGGGCAGATCACCAGAAGTGGTCATTGTAAGCCTTAACCGGCCAACTTCATACTGCAGTAACGAAGCTTTGTGGGTTTCATCCCCACCCCAGTTTTACTTTCTATTTGGAAGGTTTCTGGGTCACCAAATCTGTGTGTTCAAGTGTTGCAAATGATTTTGTTTCATGCTTACAGTAGGTTACTTGGATGAATGGTGAATATATCAGTATGCAGTTTTATTGTTTGAAATTTTAAAAGTTACTGATTCACCCCTCCCCTCTCAGTAACTTGTCATATCTTGAATATTTCCAACATCCTATGCTTTACTTTACATGTTAGTAGGATGTTTTAAGAGTGACATTCCTACTATGTTAATGCCGATGATCTCTTCAGTGCTTTTGAATGTTATGCATGGAAGGATGGCTAGGATCCACAATGGTCTAATGATACTATTTACGGTTGAGAGGAACCGTGCACTTAGTTATTTATGTTTGTGATATATGGTTATCTTTTGTGATAGATGTTTATATCTTTTGTGATGATGTATCATATATGATATGTGGTTTCATTTACGTTATTGCATCATGGATTAATATTAGATGATAATGATGTACTTTATTTACTTGGATGTTTATTATTTTAAGCTTTTCATACCCTATGATATGTATAGTGGATGATTGAGCTAAACTAAAATATAATTACAAAAGAACACTTGTATATTGTTTAAGTACATTGGATGTATCATTGTTATTTCATAAGAATGGGATGTTAGATGAATAGTTAATTAGATGTGGTACAACATTAATGGATCTTTAAAGAATGTAGCATGTTATGTATATATGTTATGTTTATTTTTATTTGAATTGTTGCTATTGCTTCTGTAAATGTTATGAATGATTTTATCTTTTATGTTTAAAAAAAAATTGTTTGGCAAACTTAGTAAAATTATTTGGATCCCTTGGCAGGGCATTACACTTTCCTATAATTCATCAAAATGGAGCTCTTATAATTAGATTTTCTATTTAATTAAGTAATCTTTAATTAATTAGAGATACTTTTCTTATTTAATTAAATAACTACATTTAATTACTTATGAATGGCTTCTCATTTAATTAAATAACTTTGTTTAATTAATTAGAAGTAAGTACTCCATTTAATTAAATAATTTTGTTTAATTATTTCAAATTTTTTTTTCGAAACTAGTGAACTCAAGTCAACCGTGGTTAAATCTGGTCAACGTTTGGTCAAACTTGATTTTTGTGTATGTGAATATGAGTAAACGTGAGTATGAATTCTAGTAACAATTCGATGCAAATTCTCATTCAACCTTTCAAAATGAAGAGATGAGGGTCTCTTAAATAGACTTTTCTAGAATTCATCAACGGTTGAGATCGGTTTCAATCAACGGTCAGTATTAAAGGTGAAGTTCAGTCATAAAGGAAGATTTCCAAATTAAAGGGAGTTAACAAATTTAATTTGAGTAAAATAAAGAGTTAATTGATTCAATTTGAGTAGAAAAAAGAGTTAACTGATTTAACTCATTTTTGATCAATAGTGAATTGGAAATTTCCCTTTTTGAACTGAAGAGAGATTTTGTTGAGATATTTAGTTTAATAAAATGATATATGCTCTAATAATTACTTTTTCTATTTAATTAAGTAATCTTTAATTAATAAGAGACACTTTTCTTATTTAATTAAATAACTTCATTTAATTAATTAGGAATGGCTTCTCATTTAATTAAATAACTCTGTTTAATTAATTAGGAATGGATTCTCATTTAATTGAATAACTTTGTTTTATTAATTAGAAGTAAGTACTCCATTTAATTAAATAATTTCGTTTGATTATTTAAAAATTCTTTTCGAAACTAGTCAACTCAAGTCAACCGTGGTTAAATCTGATCAACTTTTGGTCAAACTTGATCTTTGTGTATGTGAATATGAGAAAATGTGAGTATGAATTCTAGCAACAATTCGATGCAAATTCTCATTCAACCTTTTAAAATGAAGAGATGAGGGTTTCTTAAATAGACTTTCTTGGAATTCATCAACAGCTGAGACGGATTTCAATCAACGGTCAGGATTAAAGGTGAAGTTCAGTCATAAAGGGAGATTTTCAAATTAAAGGTAGTTAACAGATTTAATTTGAGTAAAATAAAGAGTTAACTAATTCAATTTGAGTAGAAAAAAGAGTTAACTGATTGAACTCATTTTTGATCAATAGTGAATTGAAAATTAGAGACACTTTTCTTATTTAATTAAATAACTTCATTTATTTAATTAAAGAATGTAGCCTGTTATGTATATATGTTATGTTTATTTTTATTTGAATTGTTGCTATTGCTTCTGTAAATGTTATGAATGGTTTTAATTTTTATGTTTAAAAAAAAAATTGTTTGGCAAACTTAGTAAAATTATTTGGATCCCTTGGCGGGGCATTACACTTTCCTATAATTCATCAAAATGGAGCTCTCATAATTACTTTTTCTATTTAATTAAGTAATCTTTAATTAATTAGAGACACTTTTCTTATTTAATTAAATAACTTCATTTAATTAATTAGGAATAGCTTCTCATTTAATTAAATAAATTTGTTTAATTAATTAGAAGTAAGTACTCTATTTAATTAAATAATTTTGTTTAATTATATAAATTTTTTTTTCAAAACTAGTCAACTCAAGTCAACCGTGGTTAAATTTGGTCAACTTTTGGTAAAACTTCATCTTTGCGTATGTGAGTATGAATTTCAGCAACAATTCGATACAAAATTTCATTCAACCTTTCAAAATATAGAGATGAGGGTCTCTTAAATAAAATTTCGTGGAATTCATCAATGGTTGAGATCGATTTCAATCAACGGTCAGGATTAAAGGTGAAGTTCAGTCATAAAGGGAGATTTCCAAATTAAAGGGAGTTAACAGATTTAATTTGAGTAAAATAAAGAGTTAACTGATTCAATTTAAATAGAAAAAGAAGTTAGCTGGTTTAACTCATTTTTTATCGATAGTGAGCTAAAAATTTCTCTTTTTGAACTGAAGAGAGATTTTGTTGAGATATTTAATTTAATAAAATGAGATATGCTCTCATAATTACTTTTTCTATTTAATTAAGTAATCTTTAATTAATTAGAGATACTTTTCTTATTTAATTAAATAACTTCATTTAATTAATTACAAATGGCTTCTCATTTAATTAAATAACTTTGTTTAATTAATTAGAAGTACTTACTCCATTTAATTAAATAATTTTATTTAATTATTTCAATTTTTTTCTTTGAAACTAGTCAACTCAAGTCAACCATGGTTAAATTTGATCAACTTTTGGTCAAACATGATCTTTGCGTATGTGAATATGAGCAAATGTGAGTATGAATTCTAGCAAAAATTCAATGCAAATTCTCATTCAACATTTCAAAATGAAGAGATGAGGGTCTCTTAAATAGACTTTGATGGAATTCATCAACGGTTGAGATCGATTTCAATCAACGGTCAGGATTAAAGGTGAAGTTCAATCATAAAGGGAGATTTCTAAATTAAAGAGAGTTAACAGGTTTAATTTGAGTAAAATAAAGAGTTAATTGATTCAATTTGAGTAGAAAAAGGAGTTAACTGATTTAACTCATTTTTTATCAATAGTGAACTGAAAATTTCCCCTTTTGAACTAAAGAGATATTTTGTTGAGATATTTTATTTAATAAACTGAGATATGCTCTCATAATTACTTTTTCTATTTAATTAAGTAATCTTTAATTAATTAGAGACACTTTTCTTATTTAATTAAATAACTTCATTTAATTAATTAGGAATGGCTTCTCATTTAATTAAATAACTTTGTTTAATTAATTAAAAGTAAGTACTCCATTTAATTAAATAATTTTGTTTAATTATTTCAAAAAAAAATTCGAAACTAGTCAACTCAACTCAACCGTGGTTAAATCTGGTAAACTTTTGGTCAAACTTGATCTTTGCATATGTGAATATGAGCAAATGTGAGTATGAATTTCAGCAACAATTCGATGCAAATTCTCATTCAATCTCTCAAAATGAAGAGATGAGGGTTTCTTAAATAGACTTTCTTGGAATTCATCAACGGTTGAGATCAATTTCAATCAACGGTCAGGATTAAAGGTGAAGTTCAGTCAGAAAGGGAGATTTTCAAATTAAAGGGAGTTAACAGATTTAATTTGAGTAAAATAAGGAGTTAACTGATTCAATTTGAGTAGAAAAAGGAGTTAACTGATTGAAGTCATTTTTTATCAATAGTGAATTGAAAATTTCTCGTTTTGAATTGAAGAGAGATTTTGTTGAAATTTTGAATTTAATAAAATGAGATATGCTCTCATAATTACTTTTTCTATTTAATTAAGTAATCTTTAATTAATTAGAAGCAATTTTCTTATTTAATTAAATAACTTCATTTAATTAATTAGGAATGGCTTCTCATTTAATTAAATAACTTTGTTTAATTAATTAGAATTAAGTACTCCATTTAATTAAATAAGTTTGTTTAAATATTTTAATTATTTTTTTGAAACTAGTCAACTCAAGTCAACCGTGGTTGAATCTGGTCAACTTTTGGTCAAACTTGATCTTTGCGTATGTGAATATGAGCAAATGTGGGTATGAATTTCAGCAACAATTCGATGCAAATTCTCATTCTTCCTTTCAAAATGAAGAGATGAGGGTCTCTTAAATAGGCTTTCCTGGAATTCATCAACGGTTGAGATCGATTTCAATCAACGGTTAGGATTAAGGGTGAAGTTCTGTCATAAAGGAAGATTTTCAAATTAAAGGGAGTTAACAGATTTAATTTGAGTAAAATAAGGAGTTAACTAATTCAATTTGAGTAGAAAAAAGAGTTAACTGATTTAACTAATTTTTTATCAATAGTGAACTGAAAATTTTCCTTTTTGAATTGAAGAAAGATTTTGTTGAGATATTTAATTTAATAAAATGAGATATGCTCTCATAATTACTTTTTCTCTTTAATTAAGTAATCTTTAATTAATTAGCGACACTTTTCTTATTTAATTAAATAACTTCATTTAATTAATTAGGAATGGCTTGTCATTTAATTAAATAACTTTGTTTAATTAATTTGAAGTAAGTACTCCATTTAATTAAATAATTTCGTTTAATTATTTAAAAATTCTTTTCAAAACTAGTGAACTCAAATCAACCGTGGTTAAATCTAGTCAACTTTTGGTCAAACTTGATATTTGCGTATGTGAATATGGGCAAATGTGAGTATGAATTCTAGCAAAAATTTGATGCAAATTCTCATTCAACCTTTCAAAATGAAGAGATGAGGGTCTCTTAAGTAGACTTTGTAGAATTCATCAACGGTTGAGATCGATTTCAATCAACGATCAAAATTAAATGTGAAGTTCAGTCATAAAGGGAGATTTTTAAATTAAAGGGAGCTAACAGATTTAATTTGAGTAAAATAAGGAGTTAACTGATTCAATTTGAGTAGAAAAAGGAGTTAACTGATTTAACTCATTTTTGATCAATAGTGAACTGAAAATTTCCCTTTTTGAACTAAAGAGAGATTTTGTTGAGATTTTTAATTTAATAAAGTGAGATATGCTCTCATAATTACTTTTTCTATTTAATTAAGTAAACTTTAATTAATTAGAGACACCTTTCTTATTTAATTAAATAACTTCATTTAATTAATTAGGAATGGTTTCTCATTCAATTAAATAACTTTGTTTAATTAATTAGAAGTAAGTAATCCATTTAATTAAATAATTTCATTTAATTATTTCAAATTTTTTTTCGAAACTAGTCAACTCAAGTCAACTCAAGTCAACTGTGGTTAAATCTGATCAACTTTTGGTCAAACTTGATCTTTGTGTATGTGAATATGAACAAATGTGAGTATGAATTCCAGCAACAATTCGATGCAATTTCTCATTCAACCTTTCAAACTGAAGAGATGAGGGTCTCTTAAATAGACTTTCTTGGAATTCATCAACGGTTGAGATTGATTTCAATCGATGATCAAGATTAAAGGTGAAGTTCAGTCATAAAAAGAGATTTCCAAATTAAAGAGTATTAACAGATTTAATGTAGTGTGTGCCCGTAGTTCACATTTTTGTTATCATTGTCAAGCTCTTTTTGGGCTAGTTTCATATTGATAGTTAGCAACATTGTTTTGAGACTATTAGATAGTGTGCTATGGATTCCATTGATATCTGATGAGATTATTTGGTACTTTATATTTCATGGTTGCATGATGATTATTACATTGCTTTCAATTATTGATGATGATTAGATTAGATGATTTATTATCATATGTGTTTCTTTATGGATACTTACCCCATACTTGCATGTGTATGGTGTGCGTGTTTTCTTTTGTATGGCGTGTCTGATGTGGTTAAGGAAAGGAGTTGTAGTCACCTACTAGTCAGGATCTACACGATGCACCACTTCCTACAATTTTTTGTTTAGTTAGTATATATTGTGCTTCTACATGCATAATTTTTATGCAGGTTGTAGGTACCGGGTATCGACTTTCCTGAATTGTCAAGATGAGCGTACCGTATCACATTATCTCAATGATAAGAGAGGGGAGATAAATTCTCAAGTCTAAATTCCAACCTTTTAAGCCATTTGTTCTAATTGAAAATTAAGACAAGTATCTGAGTTGATTACCCTCAAAATACGTCGAATGACGTAATTCGTGATATTAACCCTTGGTTTGATTTTGTATGTATTTTGGCTATGATGGGTTTTCATATTTTTACCTTGTGAGTCTATGAAGTATTTTCCATTAATTAAGCCTAATTAAAAGATTTAATTAATGGTTTAATTAAATGGAAATTTAATATGATATTTTAATATTTATTTTATTTAATTAATTAGAAAATTAATTAAATAAAGTAATTAAATTTGAAAATAAAAGCTAAAAGTTTAAATTTGGAATCTGATAATATTTATTTTAATAATAATATATTTGGAGTTCATTTTTAAATGAATGACTAAATAATATTATTATTAAAGCTAATAAATATTTTTGCAATTAAGTTTTGAAAATGAAATTTAAAAGTGGAAAATATATTTAAAATTTATTAAAAAATTCTAAATCTCATGTGATTAAAATATAAATATATTAAGATTGAAAAGTGGAATTATTAAAGTTACTGCAGGAGATTTAATAAATAAATAATTTAAATTGGAAAGAGTAAATTAAATATTATATTAAATACTGTGCATTATTTTAATATTTTCTCACATAGGAGTTGGCAAATTCTCGAGAGTTGTCATGTAGACAACACAGGAATTTGCACTCTAAGAATGCATAAGTTGTCTACACTTAGGAGTTAGCATTTTATTTGAGCACACGGTGTCTACAACCTTAAGACTCATCTAGAAGGTTGGAGGAGACCCATGCTTGGATGTCATGCTTATCTTCTAGTTGTTTCTAGAGACAGTCTAGATGCATCTTAGAGGCCTTTAAATAGAAGCTCTCCTAGTGTGTTTGGACAAGCTTAATGGAAGCTACAAGCTTCAAGCTAAAAAAATGGAAACTTCAAGTTTTAAAGCTTACATGCATTTGAGAAGCTCATATGCTTTTACATGCTCATATATTTCTTACATGCTTATATGCTTCTTCTAGCACTTCTAGTCACTTGGAGGATTCGATTGGCTTGGATCTTGGAGGAATTGCGAATGATGGAGAATGAAGGAATTTTCTATGAAATTCTGAGGCATAACAGATTAGCATCAATGTCCAGGTGCACTCGTAATATTCGCATATTCTCTTTGCACTATTTCTCTTTCTGTCTGCATCATGTCTGTTATTTGTCTTTGAATACTCTTTGTGGTTGAATCTACAATTTGAATTGGAATCTAGATATTGTATTTGGTTGCAAAGAAAATAATAGAAAAATCTTAGATTCAATTAAAGAAGAAATTAGATCTAAATGAGTTTGGATTCGAATTTATATTGTGAAATTAGATAGACAAGATTTGAAAATAGTTTCAAGATTTATGGCCAAATCTATTAGTGAAATTATTGGATAAATTTAGAGAACAATTACCTTTTAGGAGAAATTCTTAATTCATCACAAATTGTCCCGTCGTTGCCCCTTGGATAGACCCGAACTCAGTCATTCATAATTTTTTATCGTGATCGATTATTCGATCGCTCTGGTTAGAATTGGCGCAACTTGACCCTCTCCAACATATTTAAATTTCAGCCAGATCCAACGATTCATTAGAGAGATATGACCTTCGTACTGAGACAGTTTTATTCAAAGACAGATATTTTTCCATTTCCTATAATCAAGAGTTTTTTATGCTTAAACTTCACAAAAATGATATATCAAAGCATGGAATGAATTAAAGATGTTATTGGAATCTTTTCTTATTAGAATCTTATTAATATGCATTAGTTTTATATGGTTTATTGTCTAATCTAATTAAATCAAATTCAATTAAGATTAGTTAATAGTAGAAGAAGTGTAATTAATTATTAGTCAATATAAGTAAATAGATTTTTAAATGAGAGAAAATTAAAAGAAAAGAGATTTTAATATAATTTATATAGTGGACTTTTTATAATGTATATTAAATACTATTTAATATATATTAAATACTATTTAATATATATTAAATAATTTAGAGATGGTAATTTTATATTACGTTTTTAAATGAGGAGACTTTAATGATAATGGATTAAAATTTAATTGACATGGAGTCACTGTTATAACATTGTTATAATTTGAATTACTATGGTATTATTAATACGTTATATATTATTAACTAAATTATTGATATACCTTAATGGTATTAAAAGTTAGCTAATGAAGCTTATGCAAAGTTCTCTAGATCGATTAATAATAGTTTTGATGAGTTTATTATTTATTAATGTTTGTTGGGTCTAACAAACTATTAATAAATAATAGTATAAATAGTTTAAATAGTTATCAATTAATACGATCAGAGTTAATCTAGAGGAGATTAGTTAATGATTGAAGTACTATAAAAGATATTAATCAAATTGAATTGGTTAATAATTTGGAAGAGTATTAATTAATTGAATCAACATACATAAGGAAAACTTATTTGAGATAATAATACTTCGTATTGAGAATTTATTATAACTTGTTATTATTAAAATAAAAATGGGAACATTGTTGAAAGAATGACGAATGTGGTCATTATAGATTTATTAATAAGATTCTCAATATAGCTTGTTATTAAATATTAACAAGTTATTATTATTGAACTATGAATATGAATATTTGTGTACTAGATTATAGTTGACTTTTAACTTACAAAATTATAGTTAGTTATTAGTCAACTAATATTAATTAGAGTGTTGTCACAGATATGTAATTATTAATTAAATTAATTAGAGTTAATTAGATTAATTAGAAAGTTTTAATTGATATGCTAATATCTATTCCTCTAGCAAAGTTGTGAAGTATGTATATAAAAGTTGACAAGTCGTATTCTCATGACTTGAATAATGACTTTAGATATTATATGGTTGTCAACGATACTAACGAATAAATTAAAAGGCTCAAACTTTAGTAATATTTAATTGAGAACTAATAGAATGTTGGTAGGGCATGGGTTGTGTACCTATGTTAATTGATTGATTTAATTCATTATTTTATTAAATTTATAATTCTTCTTATTCAAAAATTGATAATTGGTACTCTTATAATATAACGAATAATGATCTTTTGATTATGTTGAAAAGTTGAAGTAACATTAAAGAAGAGTTAATCAATTAGAATATGGATCATAGTTAAATAAAGAAAAAATTTTAATTAAGGATCAATGATGATCAGTTTAATGAGTAAATATTTATCCTTAAGTTATTCTTAGAATGTAATTCTTAAGAATGTAAGGATAATGTTTTCAGGGAACAAATGGGTTGACTTGTAGGTCAAATAATGAAACTTAAGACACTTGAAGTATACTTGCAAATAGGAAACCTCTACACTTAACTCATCCATGTGATTTTAGTAAACCGAAACATGTGTTTGCATTGTGTTTTCTATATGTTTTTTGTTTTGAGTTTTGGGTTGACTAGTGTTGACCAGTTATATGACGTCTACCAAAGGCTCAGGGGTTATGATTGTGATGTCATGAGAATGTCTTAATTTTGATCCTTATAAACCCAACTATGGTTATGTGATGGTATGCTCTATGAGATGATTGAATTATTGATTGTTATTGTTTATCAGTCTTCATGTCTGAAGCTGAGATGTATGTGTATGAGAAAATTTAGCTAATCATTTTTGAGTCATCGATCAGTTATCCTTGGATTACTTTCCAGTCGCCATGATGAGACTGAAACATGGATTTGTTTCTTAATGATGTCATGTTGTGACATGTTTGACTCAACCATTTTGGAGTCTTTGATCAGTATTATTTTGAAATATTTTTGGTTGCTTGTTAATAACCAATGGATATTGTGATTCATGTTGGAGATTATATTTATGAGGTATATTTTGTGGTGCTTTTATGTGTTCTTGGATGGGAGAACCATCTTATTGTCAAGTTGCCTGTTAAGGAACCAAGTTTGATCTTTATGAGTGTTGTGGTATGGGACACAACTGTGGATTTATGTGCC
Organism: Cupressus sempervirens; assembly: GCA_028749045.1. Lineage (NCBI taxonomy): Eukaryota > Viridiplantae > Streptophyta > Pinopsida > Cupressales > Cupressaceae > Cupressus > Cupressus sempervirens. Next base: position 383,958,485 of record CM053793.1, read on the forward strand.
TAGGAGAGGTTGTCTAGGTACATGACTATGGGAGTGGCTTGCATAAGGGTCTGGGGCTCAAAGTGGTTAGTACCAGAGTAATCTAATGTAAGTTATGTAATAAGTGATAATCTAGTAATTAAAATTTATGGGGGGAAAACACACTAAAAAGATAAGTTAGAGATATTTAAACCACCCATGCCTTGAGTGCTTGTATAGGCTAAGGATGGAAGAAGTGCCTCGTCTTCTTGAGAGGGCTTCTAGGTTTCCACATGTGCCACGTTGAGGGTCCGAGGTTCAGAGTAACCAGTCCTGGGTAACTCAACACTTGAGGGTCCGAGGTCTAATGAGAGACCAGTCCAGGGTAACTCAAGCAGCCATGTGATGACACTCCCTAGTATGTAGCCTGAGTCTCCTCTATAGATTTTATGTACCTCTAGTGGTGTACTTATTGTTGTGCCTCTGGGATTAGATGTCGATTTTGTGATTGGAACCTTTGAGTTAGTATACTTTTAGGATTCCTAGACTTATAAAAATGTGTGTTATGTGATTTTGGATAGCCTGTTTGGGACTTGAGATTATCTCTTCAGCACGGTGGGAGTGGAGCACTTAGGTTCCACACGATCGAGTGGTAGTGTATTTTCCACTCTTATCATTTGAGATACGTCTGAGACACCGTGGCTGATGCTTTCTTGGTTGGTATTTATCTTCATTCTATTCCTGGATCATTATGATAGATAATATACCTTATGATGGATGTATTTACTGGTATGTTTCTTATATTGATGATTTGCATATGTTAGATGATGTTATCTTATGCTTTACTTTGTATGTTAGTAGGATATTTTAGGAGTGACATTCCTACTATGTTAATATCGATGATCTCTTCGGTGCTTTGGAATGTTATGCACGGAAGGATTGCTAGGATCCACAATGGTCTAATGATTTTATTAACGGTTGGGAGGAACCATGCACTTAATTATTTATGTTTGTGATATATGATTATATTTTGTGATGGATGTTTATATCTTTATGATGATGATGTATTATGTATAACATGTGGTTTTATTTACTTTAATTGTATCATGGATTAATATTGGATGTTGATGTACTTTATTTACACAGATGTTTATTCTTTAAAACTTTCCATACCTTGTATCATGTATAGTGGATGATTGAGCTAAACTAAAATGTAGTTACAAAAAGGACAACTGTATATGGTTTAAGAATGTTGGAAGTATCACTGTTATTTCATGAGGATGTAATGATAGATGAATAGTTAGTTTAGATGTAATTAAACGTTAAGGGATCTTTAAAGAATGTAATCTGTTATGTTATGTTTACTTTTAGTTGAATGTTACTATTGCTTCCGTAGATGTTATGAAAGGTTTTACATTCATGTTTAAAAAAAAAAAATGTTTGACAAACTTTAGGTTAATTCTTGTGGGTCCCTTGCAAGGGCATTACATTTAATTTGAGTAAAATTGTGAGGCCTCACCCGATCCGTCATAGTACCAATGAGATAATTGCATTACGGTGATTTTAATCCTATGTATTTATACACTTTTGAGACCTTAGGGTTATGTCATTTAGATATCTGCATTTTGATGATCTGCAATTACCACTGCATATTATGACTTAATCGATGCATTTAATGATTCTACTCATGTTTTAAGCTATTGAAATTTCTTTAATAGAAATTGAATGGTAGAAATGCTTGTAATGTAAGAATGTAATGTTTAAAGTGGAAATTAAAGTAAAAAGATAAATTTTGTTATGCATTGAGACCTAACCCGCATACCTAGGGATTCAATAGTTGTGGATTCAACATCTTGTCGCAATGATAAAAATAGACTATGAAGCTATTCAAATTATTAAATTGACCATGTTATGATAAGTAAAGTGTGATGTTATAGTATTTTGAGCATTTTAAATGGAAATTATTAGAAAAAGTAATTTAATTAAAAAGAATGAAGTATGGAACTCAAATGTTGAATGTGATATGTAAGTTTTGATATTTTAATATTTTGAAGGCTATATTTGAAATGATTAAGAAAGGAAAAGTTAATTTGAGATGATGAAATATATGCAAGTCTAATGTTGAATGAGATAGTGATTATTTCACTTATGTACTTATTGTTTACATGATTTTCATGGACTACTGATGCTTGAGTTTAGTGTGTAGGAATTTGACCATGGGTTTAAAGGGGAATTAAGGCTCAAACTACTAAAAACATGACATAGCCAAGGTTGAATCAGTGGAAAAGATTCAAACCTCATTGTAATGTGTTTTATTTCGTATATGTGAATTTATGTGTGTAATAGCTTAGTTCATGCATTATTGGAGTTAAGTCACTTTTAATGTAATGTGTTGTTTTGTGTGTGTCATTTGACACTTGTGTTGTCCATGTAGAGATGCCTTGTCATTCAAGGTTTGGCAAGAAGTAACATAACCTAAACCTAACCCCAATGTTGTACCCAAGTTAACCTCACATAGGAAAAAAATGCCACGATGAGTCTCAATCAAAGGAAATTCGAATTTGGACTTGGCTAGGGTTTTTAGGGGTCATTAGGTGGTCCCTAAGTGTCTTTTAGGTGAAAATAAGTACCCATATGATAGTACATCATGTCAAGGACCTATTTTTTATCATGTGAGTGCCTAGATAGCCTAGGGAGCCCCTTCCATTCTTCCATCAATTCGAATTTGGAGTTGTCATATCCATGTTCCCACTTAGTCAAAAATAGAAAAGTTGGAGGAGACAAGTTTGTAAGAAGTAGTGGCTTAGTGTTTTGGCTAAAATAAGTTAGTGAGAAGGCTTTATTAGAGGGTCTTGGCCAAACTAGTGGGGGTGTCTACCCACTCTCTAATTTTAGAGACTATTAGGTTTTGGAGGGAGATTAAGGGAGATCTACTACAACTATCCTTACCATAGCTTGGACCAAGGTTGGTGTCTCAAAACTTGTTTCTTTCTCATTTCTTGCTTTTAGCATGGTTAAACAAATTTGCAAGTGTGAGAGTTCATTAATAGAGTATGCATTTGCATTGTAAATCTTGTGATATGGATTTTTTGGTATTGTGTGAAAGTGTGGTGTTCTTGTTGCATTATGAGCATTGATTATGTATTGTGACAATGTGAGAATGTGTGATGTTCTTGTAAATTTCTCGGTTCACCTTCTTGGTTTTGTTTTTGTTGGAATGGAAAGTGAATGTGTTTTGTGCTTTTTGAGATCCTTTCTTGGTTTTGTTTTGTTGTTGTTCTTGTTTGAATGTGAGTGTTGATTGTGATTATGGGTGTGAAGGCTTCACTCACCCTTGGGAGGGCAGAGAAGCCTTGGGTGAAGGGCATAAGTTGGGCTTGACATTGCAGGTGAGAAAGAAAATTTTGTTTTTACCTCATGAAGAGGTTGTTATTATGGAGCATGGGCTCCTTCATGGCCATGAATCTTGTTGTTTGGAAGGAACAAGGAGGTTTGGTGGATGAGGAGAAGATGGTTGTTTTGAAGGCATTGAGAGGAAATGCAGTGGTAATATGTTGTTTATGTTGTATTGGCCTTGAGAGGCAAAATGTATTGGCAATATGATAATTATGAATATCTCCTCCTTGAAGAGCCCACCTTCACCCAACGTTTTATGATTCCAATGGTGAATCATTGTACAAGCCATGGGAGGGTGTTGATTATGTTTTGTGTTGTGTCTTCATGCAAAATTTTGTGATGTATGTCTGAAACCCGATTTGAGCCTTGTTCCCCTAGCGTGGGGGTGGTCTCTTTGGAGGCCTATGGCTGGGTGGAAAGCACCCATGGTCCTTGTTGTTTCTTTGTGATGCATTTGCAGATTTGTGCCCAAGGGAGCAATGGAGATGGCTTAGTATGATCACCTTGCAGATTGATGTTTGGATGCGAAAACTTGACATTTTGCTCCTCCCTTGTGAAGGAGGATTCACTAGCTTGTTCATGTTCTCAATGATCATGATGATCAGTGTTCATGTTACTCATTGTTCATGTCCTTCAATGATCATGTTTCGTATGAGTTTGAAAGGTCTCGTGTTGTCTCATTGTGATGAAAGGAGATTGTATCATTGTTACCTAATGCATATGTTGAGGAAATAATGAAAAATGTTGTATATGTATGTTCCTTGTCAAGATATGATCATGAGTTATGGAAGAGTAGAATACCTTGGCATCATTGTTCCATTGGATAATTGTAGAAGGAATATGTCAGTTGGTAATGTTGTTAAAAGAAAAGAAAGCTACTTCCTATTGTATTTAGTTGTGATTGTGAAATCAATTAGAAAATTTTATACTATTGTTCTTGTATGGAAATTTGTTGTTGTATGAAAAAATTTATTGTGAAGGAAGACATGTTGAAATCTGATGCACAAGTTTTTGCACATAACTTTTCTTGTTACTTAAAGTCAATCTTCTCCAAGACTTTATATAGGATAATCCTTGTAACATTATGCAAGGTAGATTTAGCAAAAGTCATTGTAAGTTTTGCAATTAGAGATTTGATGTAATTCTGGAGAAGTTAAGTAATGAGACATTCTTTCTTATTAGAAACATTTCATAGATTATTGTGAGGAAGTTTTTTTTTTTCCTGATACAGTTGTCTCAATTTGAAGCATAAGTGATGGGCTTGTAAAATCCTATGTTATCACAAGAAAGCATTATATTGTTAATGGAACATTGTATATGCATGGTAAATCGATTTATTTGTTTTCAAGTCCTACTAGGTCCTTAGATGAAGAAGAAATATCAAATTTGCAAATTAAGAAAAAATAGTAAGGAAGTCAAATCTGGTCATTTACAACTCACGGACATGGCCTCCTAAAATGAGAAAAGAGAAACAAGCATTAAACTTGGAGTAAAAGTCTTCCTATAACTACACCTTTTATTCTCTGGAATTTGTATGAAGATGAAAAGGAATGAGTTCTCCTAATACAGACCTATATTTTATTCAGGAAGAATATACTTAGAATCTTGCAAAAATCAATACATATGCTATAAGAGATAAGAGCCAAACAAAATAATAAAAATAAACCCCCAACCCATAAGAATTAGCAAGTAAAGTCTCATAAAAATCCCGTGACCATTGTGTCACTATTCCACAAGAAACAAAACAAAATAAAATATATACACATATTTAATAAGATTATGTCAAGTCAATATGATGGAAGGTCTAGGTAACTACTCATAGACCTAATAAGGAAACCCAAGAACATTCATTCTATTAAAGCAATAAGGACGGTAAGGAAATGAAGGTAAAACATAATAATAATAAAATAATAAGAAGGACTACCTAGGCGCTATAAATTAAAGAAGTACAAGTACTTAGTGTGATAGGGGCAGGGGTCCACGCACACATTCAACCTAGGCAATGACACCATAAAAAAAGAGTTTGATGAATGATTAAATGTCACCCTAACACAGTCAGAATGCCCTTGATCCCTAGGCGCCTTGGATAAAGGTTAACTAGGAATGGAAGCATAAGGCCAGCGCAAGATTAGAGGACATGGGTCCCATGACTGTCAAAGTTCCCAAGCATGTGTACTATCCCTTGTTTGGCATATGGTTATGTTGCTTAAAAATGCAATGCTCTCCTCTTAGGCGCCATCTTTTTGGGAAAAGGTAAAACTAGTATTGTGTGTTTAAATGTTTATGTAAATGTTCTTCCCCATCAAAAATCACCATCATGCCTTGGGAGAATCCCCATGTCATAACCACTTGTATTAACACCTCCCTAGAAGCAAGGATACCTCCTGATTGTCTTGTCTTACTTCAAACTTTTCAAATTGATGCTTTGAAAGAAGTCATGCAGATTTGACCACATTTAGGGTCCAGTGTTATTGGATGAATAAGCATGTCAAATGAGATTAGGGAGTAAAGAAGAAAGTGAGTTGTGTAGGATAGTAGTTAGGTAGGATAAATGTATAGGAGTATTAGGAAGAATGGTGGGAAGTTAGTAGGTAAATAGGATTGTTTCATTTTTATAAGTTTGATATTAGGTTATGTGGGAAATGTTTTTATTAATGTTAAGTTAATGATTGTAATGCTTTATTTTAGTTGGGTATGTAGAAATTTGGTAATGATAGGATTAATTGGACATATAGAAAAACATTAATATCTTTTTAATGAGATTTGAAATTATAAATAATTAAATATATTGAAAACGTAATCATAACTCCCTAAATGAGTATGGGTACACTTCAAGTATTAAGTTCGTAGAAGGAAGTTGATATACTTGTTAGTATGAAAAGAACATTAGACGCATGCATGCCTAGCTAGTTTTAGAATTAGATAATTAAGTAAATAAAATTAAAATGCTAGAATGAATAGAAAGTAACACATTATGGTAATTGGGAATATGAGTTATTGTCAAATACCTAGTCCAAGGACACCAATTTAGTTAACAAAGGATAAATATAAGAATTTTAGTAAATAGCTATACCTATATCCTATTAAAATGGATCAAAATCAAACATAGGTTGTAACAAGTAAGGTCACATATACACATATAGTAAGACAACCTGAGATAAGAGCATCTAGAACAAATAGAGACATATTTTCAATTCACAAACTATTATCTCAACTAAATGGATACAAAATTGATAAGGATTAGATGTGAAATCAAAAAGATAATATTTTCTAGTTATAACTTGGACTTCCAACGAAGGTTAGAAAACTAACCAAATTTCCCAAGAAACTTGAGGTACTATATGAAAGCAAATTCTTTGTCATAACTAAATTAATTATCTCCCATTCAATGATTGAATAAAGTAACATTATGATAATATCAAAGGATATAAGCCATTCCTGACATCCCATTGTTTGATACATTACTCATAACAGAGTATGGGTCTTCTTATGTGCTATCCTTAGTTCATCCTTCAAAAAAAAAAATTGGTTGTGTTTTATCTCATAAATTTTGGGCATGACAAAAATAAGGAGTCAACTGATTCAATTTGAGTAGAAAAAGGAGTTAACTGATTTAACTCATTTTTCATCAATAGTGAACTGAAAATTTTCCTTTTTTAACTGAAGAAAGATTTTGTTGAGATATTTAATTTAATAAAATGAGATATGCTCTCATAATTACTTTTTCTATTTAATTAAGTAATCTATAATTAATTAGAGACACTTTTCTTATTTAATTAAATAACTTCATTTAATTAATTAGGAATGGCTTCTCATTTAATTAAATAACTTTGTTTAATTAATTAGAATAAAGTAATCCATTTAATTAAATAATTTTATTTAATTATTTCAAAATTCTTTTCAAAACTAGTCAACTCAAGTCAACCGTGGTTAGATTTGGTCAACTTTTGGTCAAACTTGATCTTTGCATATATGAATATGAGCAAATGTGAGTATGAATTCTAACAACAATTCGATGAAAATTCTCATTCAACCATTCAAAATGAAGAAATGAGGGTCTCTTAAATAGACTTTCATAGAATTCATCAACGGTTGAGATGGATTTCAATCAACAGTCTGGATTAAAGGTGAAGTTCAGTCATAAAGGGAGATTTCCAAATAAAAGGGAGTTAATAGATTTAATTTGAGTAAAATAAAGACTTAATTGATTCAATTTGAGTAGAAAAAGGAGTTAACTGATTTAACTCATTTTTCATCAATAGTGAACTGTAAATTTTTCTTTTTGAACTGAAGAGAGATTTTGTTGAAATATTTAATTTAATAAAATGAGATATGCTCTCATAATTACTTTTTCTATTTAATTATGTAATCTTTAATTAATTAGAGACAATTTTCTTATTTAATTAAATAACTTCATTTAATTAATTAGGAATGGCTTCTCATTTAATTAAATAAATTTATTTAATTAATTAGAAGTAAGTACTAGATTTAATTAAATAATTTCATTTAATTATTTCAAAAAAAATTTCGAAACTAGTCAACTCAAGTCAACTGTGGTTCAATCTAGTCAACTTTCGGTCAAATTTGATCTTTGCGCATGTGAATATGAACAAATGTGAGTATGAATTCCAGCAACAATTCGATGCAAATTCTCATCCAACCTTTCAGAATGAAGAGATGAGGGTCTCTTAAATAGACTTTCCTGGAATTCATCAATGGTTGAGATCAATTTCAATCAACGGTCAGGATTAAAGGTGAAGTTCACTCATAAAGGGAGATTTCCAAATTAAATGGAGTTAACATATTTAATTTGAGTAAAATAAGGAGTTAACTGATTCAATTTGAGTAGAAAAAAGAGTTAACTCATTTAACTCATTTTTTATCAATAGTGAACTGAAAATTTCCCTTTTTGAATTGAAGAGAGATTTTGTTGAAATATTTAATTTAATAAAATGAGATATGCTCTCATAATTACTTTTTCTATTTAATTAAGTAATCTTTAATTAATTAGAGACACTTTTCTTATTTAATTAAATAATTTCATTTAATTAATTAAGAATGACTTATAATTTAATTTAATAACTTTGTTTAATTAATTAGAAGTAAGTACTCCATTTAATTAAATAATTTCATTTAATTATTTAAAAATTCTTTTCGAAACTAGTCGACTCAAGTCAATCGTGGTTAAATCTGGTCAACTTTTGGTCAAACTTGATCTTGGCGTATGTGAATATGAGAAAATGTGAGTATAAATTCCAACAACAATTCAATGCAAATTCTCATTCAACCTTTCAAAATGAAGAGATGAGGGTCTCTTAAATAGAGTTTACTGGAATTCATCAATGGTTGAGATCGATTTCAATCAGCAGTCAGGATTAAAGGTGAAGTTCAGTCATAAAGGGAGATTTCCAAATCAAAGGGAGCTAACAGATTTAATTTGAGTAAAATAAGGAGTTAACTGATTTAATTTGAGTAGAAAGAAGAGTTAACTCATTTAACTCATTTTTTATCAATAGTAAACTGGAAATTTTCCTTTTTGAACTGAAGAGAGATTTTGTTGAGATATTTAATTTAATAAAATTAGATATACTCTCATAATTACTTTTTCTATTTAATTAAGTAATCTTTAATCAATTAGAGACCCTTTTCTTATTTAATTAAATAACTTCATTTAATTAATTAGGAATGACTTCTCATTTAATTAAATAACTTTGTTTAATTAATTAAAAGTAAGTACTCCATTTAATCAAATAATTTCATTTAATTATTTCAATTTTTTTTTTGAAACTAGTCAGCTCAAGTCAATCATGGTTAAATCTGGTGAACTTTTGGTCAAATTTGATCTTTTCGTATGTGAATATGAGCAAATGTGAATATGAATTCCAGCAACAATTCGATGCAAATTCTCATTCAACCTTCTAAAATGAAGAGATGAGGGTCTCTTAAATAAACTTTCCTGGAATTCATCAATAGTTAAGATCGATTTCAATCAACGGTCAGGATTAAAGGTGAAGTTCAGTCATAAAGGGAGATTTTCAAATTCAAGGGAGTTAACAGATTTAATTTGAGTAAAATAAGGAGTTAACTGATTCAATTTGAGTAGAAAAAGGAGTTAACTGATTTCACTCACTTTTGATCAATAGTGAACTAGAAATTTCTCTTTTTGAACTGAAGAGAAATTTTGTTGAGATACTTAATTTAATAAAATGATATATGTTCTTATAATTACTTTTTTGTATTTAATTAAGTAATCTTTAATTAATTAGAGACACTTTTCTTATTTAATTAAATAACTTCATTTAATTAATTAGGAATGGCTTCTCATTTAATTAAATAACTTTGTTTAATTAATTAGAAGAAAGTAATCCATTTAATTAAATAATTTCGTTTAATTATTTCAAAAAAAATTTCGAAACTAGTCAACTCAAGTCAATCGTGGTTAGATCTGGTCAACTTTTGGTCAAACCTGATCTTTGCGTATATGAATATGAGAAAATGGGAGTATGAATTCCAGCAACAATTCGATGCAAATTCTCATTCAACCTTTCAAAATGAAGAGATGAGTGTCTCTTAAATAGACTTTCATAGAATTCATCAACGGTTGAGATGGATTTCAATCAACAGTCAGGATTAAAGGTGAAGTTCAGTCATAAAGGGAGATTTCCCAATTAAATGGAGTTAACAGATTTAATTTGAGTAAAATAAGGAGTTAACTGATTCAATTTGATTAGAAAAAGGAGTTAACTGATTTAACTCATTTTTCATCAATTGTGAACTGAATTTTTTTTTTTTTTGAACTGAAGAGAGATTTTGTTGAGATATTTAATTTAATAAAATGAGATATGCTCTCATAATTACTTTTTTTATTTAATTAAATAATCTTTAATTAATTAGAGACACTTTTTTTGTTTAATTAAATAACTTCATTTAATTAATTAGGAATGGCTTCTCATTTAATTAAACAACTTTGTTTAATTAATTAGAAGTAAGTACTCCTTTTAATTAAATAATTTTTTAAAATTATTTCAAAATTCTTTTCGAAACTAGTCAACTCAAGTCAACCGTAGTTAAATCTGGTCAACTTTTGATCAAACTTGATCTCTGTGTATGTGAATATGAGCAAATGTGACTATGAATTCTAGCAACAATTCGATGCAAATTCTCATTCAACCTTTCAAAATGAAAAGATTAGGGTCTCTTAAATAGAGTTTATTAGAATTCATCAACAGTTGAGATCGATTTCAATCAACGGTTAGGATTAAAGGTGAAGTTCAGTCATAAAGGGAGATTTTCAAATTAAAGGGAGTTAACAGATTTAATTTGAGTAAAATAAAGAGTTAACTGATTCAATTTGAGTAGAAAAAGGATTTAACTCATTTAACTCTTTTTTTATCAATAGTGGACTAGAAATTTCCCTTTTTGAATTGAAGAGAGATTTTGTTGAGATATTTAATTTAATAAAATGAGATATGCTCTCATAATTAGTTTTCCTATTTAATTAAATAATCTTTAATTAATTAGAGGCACTCTTCTTATTTAATTAATTAGGAATGGCTTCTCATTTAATTAAATAACTTTGTTTAATTAATTAGAAGTAAGTACTCCCTTTAATTAAATAATTTCGTTTAAGTATTTAAAAAAAAATTTGAAACTAGTCAACTCAAGTCAACCGTGGTTAAATTTGGTCAACTTTTGGTCAACCTTCATCTTTGCGTATGTGAATATGAGCAAACGTGAGTATGAATTCCAACAACAATTCGATGCAAATTCTCATTCAACCTTTCAAAATGAAGAGATGATGGTCTCTTAAATAGACTTTCCTGAAATTCATCAACGGTTGAGATCGATTTCAGTCAACGGTCAGGATTAAAGGTGAAGTTCAGTCATAAAGGGAGATTTCCAAATAAAAGGGAGTTAACAGATTTAATTTGAGTAAAATAAGGAGTTAACTGATTCAATTTGAGTAGAAAAAGGAGTTAACTAATTTAACTCATTTTTTATCAATAGTGAACTAGAAATTTCCCTTTTTGAATTGAAGAGAGATTTTGTTTAGATATATAATTTAATAAAATGAGATATGCTCTCATAATTACTTTTTCTATTTAATTAAATAATCTTTAATTAATTAGAGACACTTTTCTTATTTAATTAAATAACTTCATTTAATTAATTAGGAATGGCTTCTCATTTAATTAAATAACTTTGTTTAATTAATTAGAAGTAAGTACTCCATTTAATTAAATAATTTCTTTTAATTATTTCAAAATTCTTTTTGAAACTAGTCAGCTCAAGTCAACTGTGGTTAAATTTGGTCAAATTTTGGTCAAATTTGATCTCTGCGTATGTGAATACGAGAAAATGTGAGTATGAATTCCAGCAACAATTCGATGCAAATTCTCATTCAGCCTTTCAAAATGAAGAGATTAGGATCTCTTAAATAGACTTTATTTGAATTCATCAACGGTTGAGATCAATTTCAATCAACAGTTAGGATTAAAGGTGAAGTTCAGTCATAAAGGGATATTTCCAAATTAAAGAGAGTTAACAGATTTAATTTGAGTAAAATAAGGAATTAACTGATCAATTTGAGTAGAAAAAGGAGATAACTGATTTAACTCATTTTTGATCAATAGTGAACTGAAAATTTCCCTTTTTGAAATGAAGAGAGATTTTTTTGAGATATTTAATTTAATAAAATGAGATATGCTCTGATAATTACTTTTTTTATTTAATTAAATAATCTTTAATTAATTACAGACACTTTTTTTGTTTAATTAAATAACTTCGCTTAATTAATTAGGAATGGCTTCTCATTTAATTAAATAAGTTTGTTTAATTAATTAGAAGTAAGTACTCCATTTAATTAAATAATTTCGTTTAATTATTTCAAAATTTTTTTCTAAACTAGTCAACTTGAGTCAACTGTGGTTAAATTTGGTCAACTTTTGGTCAAACTTGATCTTTGCGTATGTGAATATGAGCAAATGTGAGTCTGAATTCCAGCAACAATTCGATACAAATTCTCATTCAACCTTTCAAAATGAAGAGATGAGGGTCTCTTAAATAGACTTTCCTTGAATTCATCAACGGTTGAGATCGATTTCAATCAACCGTCAGGATTAAAGGTGAGGTTCAATCATAATGGAAGATTTCAAAATTAAAGGGAGTTAACAGATTTAATTTGAGTAAAATAAGGAGTTAACTGATTCAATTTGAGTAGAAAAAGGAGTTAACTAATTCAACTCATTTTTTATCAATAGTGAATTGAAAATTTCTCTTTTAGAACTGAAGAGAGATTTTGTTGAGATATTTAATATAAAAAAATGAGATATGCTCTCATAATTAGTTTTTCTATTTAATTAAATAATCTTTAATTAATTAGAGGCACTTTTCTTATTTAATTAAATAACTTCATTTAATTAATTAGGAATGGCTTCTCATTTAATTAAACAACTTTGTTTAATTAATTAGAAGTAAGTACTCCATTTAATTAAATAATTTCATTTAATTATTTCAAAAAAAATTTCAAAACTAGTCAACACAAGTCAACCGTGGTTAAATCTAGTCAACTTTTGGTGAAACTTGATCTTTGCATATGTGAATATGAGCAAATGTGAGTATGAATTTCAGCAACAATTCAATGCAAATTCTCAATCAACCTTCCCAAATGAAGAGATGAGGGTCTCTTAAATAGACTTTCCTGGAATTCATCAACGGTTGAAATCGATTTCAATCAACGGTCAGGATTAAAGGTGAAGTTCAGTCATAAAGGGAGATTTCCAAATTAAAAGGAGTTAAAAGATTTAATTTGAGTAAAATAAGTAGTTAACTGATTCAATTTGAGTAAAAAAAGGAGTTAACTGATTTAACTCATTTTTTATCAACAGTGAACTAGAAATTTCCCTTTTGGAACTGAAGAGAGATTTTGTTGAGATATTTAATTTAAGAAAATGGGATATGCTCTCATATTTACTTTTTCTATTTAATTAAATAATCTTTAATTAATTATAGACACTTTTCTTATTTAATTAAATAACTTCATTTAATTATTTAGAAATGGCTTCTCATTTAATTAAATAATTTTGTTTAATTAATTAGAAGTAAGTACTCTATTTAATTAAATAATTTCATTTAATTATTTCAGAATTCTTTTCGAAACTAGTCAACTCAAGTCAACCGTGGTAAAATTTGGTCAACTTTTGGTCAAACTTGATCTTTGCGTATGTGAATATGAGCAAATGTGAGTATGAATTCCAACAACAATTCGATGCAAATTCTCAATCAACCTTTCCAAATGAAGAGATGAGGGTTTCTTAAATAGACTTTTCTAGAATTCATCAACGGTTGAGATTGATTTCAATCAACGGTTAGGATTAAAGGTAAAGTTCAGTCATAAAGGGAGATTTCCAAATTAAAGGGAGTTAACAGATTTATTTTGAGTAAAATAAGGAGTTAACTGATTCAATTTGAGTAAAAAAAAGAGTTAACTGATTTAACTCAATTTTTATCAATAGTGAACTAGAAATTTCCCTTTTTGAACTGAAGAGAGACTTTGTTGAGATATTTAATTTAATAAAATAGTATATGCTTTCATAATTAATTTTTCTATTTAATTAAATAATCTTTAATTAATTAGAGACACTTTTCTTATTTAATTAAATAACTTCATTTAATTAATTAGATATGGCTTCTCATTTAATTAAATAACTTAATTAAATGAACTTATTTAATTAAATAAGAAAAGTGTTTCTAAGTAATTAAAGATTATTTAATTAAATAGAAAAAGTAATTACGAGAGCATATCTCATTTTATTAAATTAAATATCTCAACAAAATCTCTCTTCAGTTCAAAAGGAGAAATTTCCAATTCACTATTGATAAAAAATGAGTTAAATCAGTTAACTCCTTTTTCTACTCAAATTGAATCAGTTAACTCCTTATTTTACTAAAATTAAATCTATTGACTCCCTTTAATTTGGAAATCTTACTTTATGACTGAACTTCAACTTTAATCCTGACCGTCGATTGAAATCGATCTCAACAACTTTAACCACGGGTTACTTGAGTTTTCTAGTTTCAAATTTTTTTTTGAAATAATTAAATGAAATTATTTAGTTAAATGGAGTACTTACTTCTAATTAATTAAACAAAGTTAATTAAATGAGAAGCCATTCCTAATTAATTAAATGAAGTTATTTAATTAAATAAGAAGAGTGTCTCTAATTAATTAAAGATTATTTAATTAAATAGAAAAAGTAATTACGAGAGCATATCTAATTTTATTAAATTAAATATCTCAACAAAATCTCTCTTCAGTCGAAAAAGAGAAATTTTCAGTTCACTATTGATCAAAAATGAGTTAAATCAGTTAATTGCTTTTTCTACTCAAATTGAATCAGTTAACTCATTATTTTACTCAAATTAAATCTGTTAACTCCCTTTAATTTGGAAATCTCCCTTTATAACTGAACTTCACCTTTAATCCTGACCGTTGACTGAAATCGATCTCAACCGTTGATGAATTCTAAAAAAGTTTATTTAAGAGACCCTCATCTCTTCATTTGAAAGGTTGAATGAGAATTTGCATCGAATTGTTGCTAGAATTCATACTCACATTTGCTCATATTCACATACGCAAAGATCAAGTTTGACCAAAAGTTGACTAGATTTAACCACGGTTGACTTCAGTTGACTAGTTTCGAGAAGAATTTTCAAATAATTAAATGAAATTATTTAATTAAACGGAGTACTTACTTCTAGTTAATTAACCAAAGTTATTTAATTAAATGAGAAGCCATTCCTAATTAATTAAGTGAAGTTATTTAATTAAATAAGAAAAGTGTCTCAAATTAATTAAACATTATTTAATTAAATAGAAAAAGGAATTACGAGAGCATATCTCATTTTATTAAATTAAATATCTCAACAAAATCTTTCTTCAGTTCAAAAAGGGAAATATCCAGTTCACTATTGATTAAAAATGAGTTAAATCAGTTAACTCCTTTTTCTACTCAAATTGAATCAGTTAACTCCTTATTTTACTCAAATTAAATCTGTTAAGTCCCTTTAATTTGAAAATCTCCCTTTATGGCTGAACTTCATCTTTAATCATGACCGTTGATGAATTCCACGAAAGTCTATTTAAGAGACCCTCATCTCTTCATTTTGTAAGGTTGAATGAGAATTTGCATCAAATTTTCGTTGGAATTCATAGTCACATTTGCTCATATTCACATACGCAAAGATCAAGTTTGAGAAAAATTTGACTAGATTTAACCACGGTTGACTTGAGTTGACTAGTTTCGAAAAGAATTTTGAAATAATTAAACAAAATTATTTAATTAAACGGAGTACTTACTTCTAGTTAATTAAACAAAGTTATTTAATTAAATAAGAAGCCATTCCTAATTAATTAAATGAAGTTATTTAATTAAATAAGAAAAGTGTCTCTAATTAATTAAAGATTATTTAATTAAATAGAAAAACTAATTACGAGAGCATATCTCATTTTATTAAATTAAATATCTCAACAAAATCTCTCTTCTGTTCAAAAAGGGAAATTTCCAGTTCACTATTGATCAAAAACGAGTTAAATCAGTTAACTCTTTTTTCTACTCAAATTCAATTTGTTAACTCCTTATTTTGCTCAAATTAAATCTGTTAACTCCCTATAATTTGGAAATCTTAATTTATGACTGAACTTCACCTTTAATCCTTACTGTTGATTGAAATCGATCTCAACTGTTGATAAATTCCAGAAAAATCTATTTAAGAGACCCTCATCTCTTCATTTTGAAAGATTGAATGAGAATTTGCATCGAATTGTCGCTGGAATTCATTCTCACATTTGTTCATATTCATATACGCAAAGTTCAAGTTTGAACAAAAGTTGACCAGATTTAACCAATGTTGACTTTAGTTCACTATTGATCAAAAATGAGTTAAATCAGTTAACTCCTTTTTCTACTGAAATTGAATCAGTTAACTGCTTATTTTCCTCAAATTAAATATATTAACTCCCTTTAATTTGGAAATCTCCCTTTATGACTGAACTTCACATTTAATCCTGAACGTTGATTGAAATCGATCTCAACCATTGATGAATTCTAGGAAAGTCTATTTAAGAGACACTCATCTCTTCATTATGAAAGGTTGAATGAGAATTTGCATCGAATTGTTGCTAGAATTCATACTCACATTTGCTCATATTCACATACGCAAAGATGGTGTTTGACCAAAAGTTGACCAAATTTAACCATAGTTGACATGAGTTGATTAGTTTTGAAAAGAATTTTGAAATTGTTAAACAAAATTATTTAATTAAATTGAGTACTTACTTTTAATTAATTAAACAAAGTTATTTAATTAAATGAGAAGTCATTCCTAATTAATTAAATGAAGTTATTTAATTAAATAAGAAAAGTGTCTCTAATTAATTAAAGATTACTTAATTAAATAGAAAAAGTAATTATGAGAGCATATACCATTTTATTAAATTAAATATATTAACAAAGTCTATCTTCAGTTCAAAAAGGGAAATTTTCAGTTCACTATTGATAAAAATTGAGTTAAATTAGTTAACTCCTTTTTTTACTCAAATTGAATCAGTTAACTCCTTATTTTACTCAAATTAAATCTGTTAACTTCCTTTAATTTGGAAATCTCCCTTTATAACTGAACTTCACCTTTAATCCTAACCGTTGATGAATTATAGGAAAGTCTATTTAAGAGACCCTCATCTCTTCATTTTGAAAGGTTGATTGAGAATTTGCATCGAATTGTTGTTGGAATTCATACTCACATTTGCTCATATTCACATACGCAAAGATCAAGTTTGACCAAAAGTTGACCAAATTTTACCACGGTTGACTTGAGTTGACTAGTTTCGAAAAGAATTCTAAAATAATTAAACGAAATTATTTAATTAGATGGAGTACTTACTTCTAATTAATTAAACAAAGTTATTTAATTAAATCACAACTCATTCTTAATTAATTAAATGAAGTTATTTAATTAAATAAGAAACGTGTCTCTAATTAATTAAAGATTATTCAATTAAATAGAAAAAGTAACTATGAGACCATATCTCAATTTATTAAATTAAATATCTGAACAAAATCTCTCTTCAGTTCAAAAAGGGAAATTTTCAGTTCACTATTGATCAAAAATGAGTTAAATCAGTTAACTCCATTTTCTACTCAAATTGAATCAGTTAACTGCTTATTTTACTCAAATTATTAATTAAAAGTTGACCAAAAGATCAAGTTTGACCAAAAGTTGACCAAATTTTACCACGGTTGACTTGAGTTGACTAGTTTCGAAAAGAATTCTGAAATAATTAAACAAAATTATTTAGTTAAATGAAGTACTTACTTCTAATTAATTAAAAAAAGTTATTTAATTAAATGAGAAGCCATTCCTAATTAATTAAATGAAGTTATTTAATTAAATAAGAAAAGTGTCTCTAATTAATTAAAAATTATTTAACTAAATAAAAAAAGTAATTATGAGAGCATATCTCATTTTATTAAATTAAATATCTCAACAAAATCTCTCTTCAGTTTTAAAAGAAAAATTTCCAGTTCATTACTGAAAAAAAATGAGTTAAATTAGTTATCTCTTTTTTCTACTCAAATTGAATCAGTTAACTCCTTATTTTATTCAAATTAAATCTGTTAACTCCCTTTAATTTGGAAATCTTCTTTTATGACTGAACCTCACCTTTAATCCTGACGGTTGATTGAAATCTATCTCAACTGTTGATGAATTTCAAGAAATTCTATTTAAGAAACCCTCATCTCTTCATTTTGAAAGGTTGAATGAGAATTTGCATCGAATTTTTGCTGAAATTCATAGTCACATTTGCTCATATTCACATACGAAAAGATCAAGTTTGAGAAAAAGTTGACCTGATTTAACCACGGTTGACTTGAGTTGACTAGTTTTGAATTTTTTTTTGAAATAATTAAAGGAAATTATTTAATTAAACTGAGTACTTACCTCTAATTAATTAAACAAATTTATTTAATTAAATGAGAAGCCATTCCTAATTAATTAAATGAAGTTATTTAATTAAATAAGAAAAGTGTCTCTAAGTAATTAAAGATTATTTAATTAAATAGAAAAAGTAATTACGAGAGGATATCTCATTTTATTAAATTAAATATCTCAACAAAATCTCTCTTCAGTTCAAAAAGAGAAATTTCCAGTTCACTATTGATCAAAAATGAGTTAAATCAGTTAACTACTTTTTCTACTCAAATTGAATCAGTTAACTTATTATTTTACTCAAATTAAATCTGTTAACTCCCTTTAATTTGGAAATCTCCCTTTATGACTGAACTTCACCTTTAATCCTGACCGTTGATTGAAATCGATCTCAACCGTTGATGAATTCAAGAAAAGTCTATTTAAGAGACCCTCATCTCTTCATTTGAAAGGTTGAATGAGAATTTGCATCGAATTGTTGCTAGAATTCATACTTACATTTGCTCATATTCACATACGCAAAGATCAAGTTTGACCAAAAGTTGACTAGATTTAACTACGATTGACTTCAGTTGACTAGTTTCAATTTTTTTTTTGAAATAATTAGACGAAATTATTTAATTAAACAGAGTACTTACTTCTAATTAATTAAGCAAAGTTATTAAATTAAATGAGAAGCCATTCTTAATTAATTAAGTGAAGTTATTTAATTAAATAAGAAAAGTGTCTCAAATTAATTAAAGATAATTTAATTAAATAGAAAAAGTAAGTACGAGAGCATATCTCATTTTATTAAATTAAATATCTCAACAAAATCTTTCTTCAGTTCAAAAAAGAAAATTTCCAGTTCACTATTGATCAAAAATGAGTTAAATGAGTTAACTCCTTTTTCTACTCAAATTGAATCAATTAACTCCTTATTTTACTCAAATTAAATCTGTTAACTCCATTTGATTTTGAAATCTTACTTTATGATTGAACTTCAACTTTAATCCTTACCATCGATGTAATTCGATCTCAACAACTTTAACCACGGTTGACTTGAGTTGACTAGTTTCGAAAAGAATTTTGAAATTATTAAACGAAATTATTTAATTAAACAGAGTACTTACTTCTAGTTAATTAAACATAGTTATTTAATTAAATGAGAAACCATTCCTAATTAATTAAATGAAGTTATTTAATTAAATAAGAAAAGTGTCTCTAATTAATTAAAGATTATTTAATTAAATAGAAAAAGTAATTACGAGAGCATATCTCATTTTATTAAATTAAATATCTCAACAAAATCTCTCTTTAGTTCAAAAAGAGAAATTTCTAGTTCACTATTGATCAAAAATGAGTTAAATAAGTTAACTCTTTTATCTACTCAAATTGAATCAGTTAACTCTTTATTTTACTCAAATTAAATCTGTTAACTTCCTATGATTTGGAAATCTTACTTTATGACTGAACTTCACCTTTAATCCTGACCGTTGATTGAAATCGATCTCAACCGTTGATGAATTCCAGAAAAATCTATTTAAGAGACCCTCATCTCTTTATTTTGAAAGGTTGAATGAGAATTTGCATCGAATTGTTGCTGCAATTCATACTCACATTTGCTCATATTCACATAAGCAAAGATCAAGTTTGACCAAAATTTGACCAGATTTAACCACGGTTGACTTGAGTTGACAAGTTACGAAAGGAATTTTGAAATAATTAAACAAAATTATTTAATTAAATGGAGTACTTACTTCTAATTAATTAAACAAATTTATTTAATTAAATGAGAAGCCATTCTTAATTAATTAAATGAAGTTATTGAATTAAATAAGAAAAGTGTCTCTAATTAATTAAAGATTATTTAATTAAATAGAAAAAGTAATTACGAGAGCATATCTCATTTTATTAAATTAAATATCTCAACAAAATCTCGCTTCAGTTCAATAAGGGAAATTTTCAGTTCACTATTGATTAAAAATGAGTTAAAGCAGTTAAATCCATTTTCTACTCAAATTGAATCAGTTAACTCCTTATTTTACTCAAATTAAATTTGTTAAATCCTTTTAATTTGGAAATCTCCATTTATGACGAAACTTCACCTTTAATTCTGACCGTTGATTGAAATCGATCTCAACCATTGATGAATTTCAGTAAAGTCTATTTAAGAGACCCTCATCTCTTCATTTTGAAAGGTTGAATGAGAATTTGCATCGAATTGTTGTTGGAATTCATACTCACATTTGCTCATATTCACATACACAAAGATCAAGTTTGAAAAAAAGTTGACCAGATTTAACCACGGTTGACTTGAGTTGACTAGTTTCGAAAAGAATTTTGAAATAATTAAACAAAATTATTTAATTAAATGGAGTACTTACTTCTATTTAATTAATCAAAGTTATTTAATTAAATGAGAAGCCATTCCTAATTAATTAAATGAAGTTATTTATTTAAATAAATTTTTTTTCTCTAATTAATTAAAGATTATTTAATTAAATAGAAAAAGTAATTACGAGAGCATATCTCATTTTATTAAATTAAATATCTTAGCAATATCTCTCTTCAGTTCAAAAAGGAAAATTTCCAGTTCACTATTGATCAAAAATGAGTTAAATGAGTTAACTCATTTTTCTACTCAAATTGAATCAGTTAACTCCTTATTTTACTCAAATTAAATCTGTTAACTCCTTTTAATTTGGAAATCTCTCTTTATGACTGAACTTCACCTTTAATCTTGATCGTTGATTGAAATTGATGTCAACCGTTGACGAATTCCAAGAAAGTCTATTTAAGAGACACTAATCTCTTTATTTTAAAAGGTTGAATGAGAATTTGCATCGAATTGTTGCTAGAATTCATACTCACATTCGCTCATATTCAGATATGCAAAGATCATGTTTGACCAATATTTGACCAGATTTAACCATAGTTGACTTGAGTTGACTAGTTTTGAAAATAAATTTGAAATAATTAAACAAAATTATTTATTTAAATGGAGTACTTACTTCTAATTAATTAAAAAAAGTTATTTAATTAAATGAGAAGCCATTCCTAATTAATTAAATGAAGTTATTTAATTAAATAAGAAAAGTTTCTATAATTAATTAAAGATTATTTAATTAAATAGAAAAAGTAATTACGAGAGCATATCTCATTTTATTAAATTAAATATATCAACAAAATCTCTCTTCAGTTCAAAAAGAGAAATTTTCAGTTCACTATTGATCCAAAATGAGTTAAATAAGTTATCTCCTTTTTTTACTCAAATTGAATTAGTTAACTCCTTATTTTACTCAAATTAAATCTGTTAACTACCTTTAATTTGGAAATCTCCCTTTATGACTGAACTTCACGTTTAATCCTAACCGTTTGTTGAAATCGATCTCAACCGTTGATGAATTCCATGAAAGTCTATTTAAGAGACCCTCATCTCTTCATTTTGAAAAGTTGAATGAGAATTTGCATCAAATTGTTGCTGGAATTCATACTCACATTTGCTCATATTCACATACGCAAAGATCAAGTTTGATGAAAAGTTGACCATATTTAACCACAATTGACTTGAGTTGACTAGTTTCAAAAAGAATTTTGAAATAATTAAACAAAATTATTTAATTAAACGGAGTACTTACTTCTAATTAATTAAACAAAGTTATTTAATTAAATGAGAAGCCATTCCTAATTAATTAAATGATGTTATTTAATTAAATAAGAAAAATGTCTCTAATTAATTAAAGATTATTTAATTAAATAGAAAAATTAATTATGAGAGCATATCTCATTTTATTAAATTAAATATCTCAACAAAATCTCTCTTCAGTTCAAAAAGGAAAATTTTTAGTTCACTATTGATCAAAAATGAGTTAAATCAGTTAACTCTTTTTTCTACTCAAATTGAATTTGTTAACTCCTTATTTTACCCAAATTAAATCTGTTAACTCCCTTTAATTTGAAAATCTCCCTTAATTAAATAGAAATAGTAATTATGAGAGCATATCTCATTTTATTAAATTAAATATCTCAACAAAAGCTCTCTTCAGTTCAAAAAGGGAAATTTCCAGTTCACTATTGATCAAAAATGTGTTAAATCAACTAACTCTTTTTCCTACTCAAATTAAATCAGTTAACTCCTTATTTTACTCAAATTAAATCTATTAACTCCCTTTAAGATGGAAATGTTCTTTTTATGACTGAACTTCACCTTTAATCCTGACCGTTGATTGAAATCGATCTCAACCATTGATGAATTCCAGGAAAGTCTATTTAGGAGACCCTCATCTCTTCATTTTGAAAGGTTGAATGAGAATTTGCATCTAATTTTTGCTGGAATTCATACTCACATTTGCTCATATTCACATATGCAAAGATCAAGTTTGACCAAAAGTTGACTAGATTTAACCACGGTTGACTTGAGTTGACTAGTTTTGAAAAGAATTTTGAAATAATTAAACGAAATTATTTAATTAAATGGAGTACTTAATTCTAATTAATTAAAACAATTTATTTAATTAAATGAGAAGTCATTCCTAATTAGTTTAATGAAGTTATTTAATTAAATAAGAAAAGTATCTCTAATTAATTAAAGATTATTTAATTAAATAGAAAATGTAATTATGAGAGCATATCTAATTTTATTATCTTAAATATCTCAACAAAATCTCTCTTCAGTTCAAAAAGAAAAATTTCCAGTTCACTATTGATCAAAAATGTGTTAAATAAGTTAACTCCATTTTCTATTGAAATTCAATCAGTTAACTCCTTATTTTACTCGAATTAAATCTGTTAACTCCCTTTAATTTGGAAATCTCCCTTTATGACTGAACTTCACCTTTAATCTTGACCGTTGATTGAAATCGATCTCAACCGTTGATGAATTCCAGGAAACTCTATTTAAGAGACCCTCATCTCTTCGTTTTGAAAGGTTGAATGAGAATTTGCATCTAATTGTTGCTAGAATTCATACTCACATTTGCTCATATTCACATACGCAAAGATCAAGTTTGACCAAAAGTTGACTAGATTTAACCATGGTTGACTTGAGTTGACTAGTTTCGAAAAAAAATTTGAAATAATTATCGAAATTATTTAATTAAATGGAGTACTTACTTCTAATTAATTAAACAAAGTTATTTAATTAAATAAGAAGCCATTCCTAATTAATTAAATGAAGTTATTTAATTAAATAAGAAAAGTGTCTCTAATTAATTAAATATTATTTAATTAAATAGAAAAAGTAATTATGAGAGCATATCTAATTTTATTAAATTAAATATCTTAACAAAATCTCTCTTCAGTTCAGAAAGGAAAATTTTCAGTTCACTATTGATAAAAAATGAGTTAAATCAGTTAACTCCTTTTTCTACTCAAATTGAATCAGTTAACTCCTTATTTTACTCAAATTAAATCTATTAACTCCCTTTAAGTTGAAAATCTCCCTTTTATGACTGAACTTCACCTGTAATCCAGACCGTCGATTGAAATTGATCTCAACCGTTGATGAATTTCAGGAAAGTCTATTTAAGAGGCCCTCATCTCTTCATTTTGAAAGGTTGAATGAGAATTTGCATCGAATTGATGCTGGAATTCATACTCGCATTATCTCATATTCACATACGCAAAGATTAAATTTTACTATAAGTTGAACAAATTTAACCACGGTTGACTTGAGTTGACTAGTTTCGAAAAGAATTTTGAAATAATTGAAAAAAATTATTTAATTAAATGGAGTACTTGCTTTTGATCAATTAAACAAAGTTGTTTAATTAAATGAGAAGCTATTCCTAATTAATTAAATGAAGTTATTTAATTAAATAAGAAAAGTGTCTCTAATTAATTAAAGATTATTTAATTAAATAAAAAAAGTAATTATGATAGCATATCTCATTTTATTAAATTAAATATCTCAACAAAATCTCTCTTCAGTTCAAAAAGGGAAATTTTCAGTTCACTATTGATAAAAAATGAGTTAAATGAGTTAACTCGTTTTTCTACTCAAATTCAATCAGTTAACTCCTTATTTTACTGAAATTAAATTTTTTGACACCCTTTAGTTTAGAAATCTCATTTTATGACTGAACTTCACCTTTAATCTTGACTGTTGATTGAGATTGATCTCGATCATTGATGAATTCTAGGAAAGTCTATTTAAGAGACCCTCATCTCTTCATTTTGGAAGGTTGAATGAGAATTTGCATTGAATTGTTGCTGGAATTCATACTCACATTTGCTCATATTCACATACGCAAAGATGAAATTTGACCAAAAGTTGACCAGATTTAACCACGGTTGACTTGAGTTGACTAGTTTCGAAATTTTTTTTGAAATAATTAAGTGAAATTATTTTATTAAATGGATTACTTGCTTCTAATTAATTAAATAAAGTTATTTAATTAAATGAGAAGCCATTCCTAATTAATTAGATTAAGTTATTTAATTAAATAAGAAGTGTCTCCAATTAATTAAAGATTATTTAATTAAATAGAACATGTAATTATGAGAGCATACCTCATTTTATTAAATTAAATATCTCGACAAAATCTCTCTTCAGTTCAAAAAGGGAAATTTCCAGTTCACTATTAATAAAAAATGAGTTAAATCAGTTAACTCCTTTTTCTACTCAAATTGAATCAGTTAACTCTTTAGTTTACTCAAATTAAATCTGTTAACTCTCTTTAATTTGGAAATCTACCTTTATCACTGAACTTCACCTTTAATCTTAACCGTTGATTGAAATCAATCTCAACCATTGATGAATTCTAGGAAAGTCTATTTAAGAGACCCTCATCTCTTCATTTTGAAAGGTTGAATGTGAATTTGCATCAAATTGTTGCTGGAATTCATTCTCACATTTGCGTATATTCACATACGCAAATATCAAGTTTGACCAAAACTTGACTAGATTTAACCATGGTTGACTTGAGTTCACTAGTTTCGAAAAGAATTTAAAATAATTAAATGAAATTATTTAATTAAATGGAGTACTTACATCTAATTAATTAACCAAAGTTATTGAATTAAATGAGAAGCCATTCCTAATTAATTAAATGAAGTTATTTAATTAAATAAGAAAAGTGTCTCTAATTAATTAAAAATTATTTAATTAAATAGAAAAAGTAATTATGAGAGCATATCTCATTTTATTAAATTAAATATGTCAACAAAATCTCTCTTCAGTTCAAAAAGGGAAATTTTTATTTCACTATTGATAAAAAATGAGTTAAATCAGTTAACTCCTTTTTCTACTCAAATTGAATCAGTTAACTCCTTATTTTACTAAAATTAAATCTATTAACTCCCTTTAATTTAGAAATCTCCTTTTATGACTGAACTTCACCTTTAATCCTGACCGTTGATTGAAATCGATCTCTACCGTTGATGAATTTTAAGAAAGTCTATTTAAGAGACCCTCATCTCTTCATTTTGAAAGGTTGAATGAGAATTTGCATCCAATTGTTGCTGGAATTCATACCCAGATTTGCTCATATTCACATACGCAAAGATCAAGTTTGACCAAAAGTTGACCAGATTTAACCACGGTTGATTTGAGTTGACTAGTTTCAAAAAGAATTTTGAAATAATTAAACGGAATTATTTAATTAAATGGAGTACTTACTTCTAATTAATTAAACAAAGTTATTTAATTAAATGACAAGCCATTCCTAATTAATTAAATAAAGTTATTTAATTAAGTAAGAAAAGTGTCTTTAATTAATTAAAGATTATTTAATTAAATAGAAATAGTAATTATGAGAGCATATCTCATTTTATTAAATTAAATATTTCAACAAAATCTCTCTTCAGTTCAAAAAGGGAAATTTCCAGTTCACTATTGATCAAAAATGAGTTAAATAAGTTAACTCATTTTTCTAGTCAAATTGAATCAGTTAACTCCTTATTTTACTCAAATTAAATCTGTTAACTCCCTTTAATTTGGAAATATCTCTTTATGACTGAACTTCACCTTTAATGCTGACTGTTGATTGAAATCGATCTCAACCGTTGATGAATTCCAAGAAAGTCTATTTAAGAGACCCTCATCTCTTCATTTTGAAAGGTTGAATGAGAATTTGCATCGAATTGTTGCTAGAATTCATACTCACATTTGCTCATATTCATATACACAAAGATCAAGTTTGACCAAAAGTAAACCAGATTTAACCACGGTTAAATAATTTCGTTTATTTATTTCAAAATTCTTTTCGAAACTAGTCAACTCAAGTCAATCGTGGTTAAATCTGGTCAACTTTTGGTCAAACTTGATCTTTGCATTTGTGAATATGACCAAATGTGAGTATGAATTCCACCAACAATTCAATGCAAATTCTCATTCAACCTTTCAAAATGAAGAGATGAGGGTCTCTTAAATAAGCTTTTCTGGAATTCATCAACGGTTGAGATCGATTTTAATCAGCGATCATGATTAAGGGTGAATTTCAGTCATAAAGGGAGATTTCCAAATTAAAGGGAGTTAATAGATTTAATTTGAGTAAAATAATGAGTTAACTGATTCAATTTGAGTAGAAAAAGAAGTTAACTGATTTAACTAATTTTTGATCAATAGTGAACTAAAAATTTCCCTTTTTGAACTGAAGAGAGATTTTTTTGAGATATTTAATTTAATAAAATGAGATATGCTCTCATAATTAATTTTTCTATTTAATTAAATAATCTTTAATTAATTAGAGACACTTTTCTTATTTAATTAAATAACTTAATTTAATTAAATACCTTTATTTAATTAGTTAGAAATGGCTTCTCATTTAATCAAATAACTTTGTTTAATTAATTAGAAGTAAGTACTCCAAATTAAAGAGAGTTAACGTATATAATTTGAGTAAAATAAAGAGTTAACTGATTCAATTTGAGTAGAAAAAGGAGTTAACTGATTTAACTCAGTTTTTATCAATAGTGAACTGGAAATTTCCCTTTTTGAATTGAAGAGATATTTTGTTGAGATATTTAATTTAATAAAATGAGATATGCTCTCATAATTACTTTTTCTTTTTAATTAAATAATCTTTAATTAATTAGAGACACTTTTCTTATTTAATTAAATAACTTCATTTAATTAGTTAGGAATGGCTTTTAATTTAATTAAATAATTTTGTTTAATTAATTAGAAGTAAGTACCCCATTTAATTAAATAATTTTGTTTAATTATTTCAAAATTCTTTCTGAAACAAGTCAACTCAAGTCAACCGTGGTTAAATCTAGTCAACTTTTTGTCGAACTTGATTTTTTCCTATGTGAAAATGAGCAAATGTGAGTATGAATTCCAACAACAATTCGATGGAAATTCTCATTCAACCTTTCTAAATAAAGAGATGAGGGTCTCTTAAATAGACTTTCCTAGAATTCATTAACAGTTGTGATCAATTTCAATCAACGGTCAGGATTAAAGGTGAAGTTCAGTCATAAAGGGAGATTTCCGAATTAATGGGAGTTAACAGATTTTATTTGAGTAAAATAAGGAGTTAACTGATTCAATTTGAGTAGAAAAAAGAGCTAACTGATTTAACTCATTTTTTATCAATAATGAACTGGAAATTTCCTTTTTTGAACTGAAGAGAGATTTTGTTGAGATATTTAATTTAATAAAATGAGATATGCTCTCATAATTACTTTTTCAATTTAATTAAATAATTTTTAATTAATTAGAGACACTTTTTTTAATTAATTAAATAACTTCATTTAATTAGTTAGGAATGGCTTCTCATTTAATTAAATAACTTTGCTCAATTAATTAGAAGTAAGTACTCCATTTAATTAAATAATTTTGTTTACTTATTTCAAAATTCTTTTTGAAACTAGTCAACTGTGGCTAAATCTGGTCAACTTTTGGTCAAACTTGATTTTTGCGTATACGAATATGAGCAAATGTGAGTATGAATTCTAGCAACAATTCGATGCAAATTCTCATTCAACCTTTCAAAATGAAGAGACGAGGATCTCTTAAATAGACTCTCCTAGAATTAATCAACGGTTGAGATCAATTTCAATCAACGGTCAGGATTAATTGTGAAGTTTGGTCATAAAGGGAGATTTCCAAATTAAATGAAGTTAACATATTTAATTTGAGTAAAATAAGGAGCTAACTGATTCAATTTGAGTAGAAAATGAAGTTAACTCATTTATCTCATTTTTGATCAATAGTGAACTGGAAATTTCCCTTTTTGAACTAAAGAGAGATTTTTTTGAGATATTTAATTGAATAAAATGAGATATGCTCTCATAATTACTTTTTCTATTTAATTAAATAATCTTTAATTAATTAGAGAAAATTTTCTTATTTAATTAAATAAATTCATTTAATTAGTTAAGAATGGCTTCTCATTTAATTAAATAACTTTGTTTAATTAATTAGAAATAAGTACTCCATTTAACTAAATAATTTCGTTTAATTATTTCAAAATTCTTTACGAAACTAGTCAACTCAAGTCAACCGTGGTTAAATTTGGTCAACTTTTGGTCAAGCTGAATCTTTGCGTATGTGAATATGAACAAATGTGAGTATGAATTCCAGCAACAATTCGATGCAAATTCTCATTCAACCTTTCAAAATGAAGAGATGAGGGTCTCTTAAATAGACTTTCCTAGAATTCATCAATGGTTGAGATCGATTTCAATCAACGGTCAGGATTAAAGGTGAAGTTCAGTCATAATGGAAGATTTCCAAATTAAAGGGAGTTAACAGATTTAATTTGAGTAAAATAAGAAGTTAACTTATTCAATTTGATTAGAAAAAGGAGTTAACTGATTTAATTCATTTTTGATCAATGGTGAACTAGAAATTTCCCTTTTTGAACTGAAGAGAGATTTTGTTGAGATATTTAATTTAATAAAATGAGATATGCTCTTATAATTACTTTTTCTATTTAATTAAATAATTTATAATTAATTAGAGACACTTTTCTTATTTAACTAAATAACTTTATTTAATTAGTTAGGAATGGCTTCAACTTTAATTAAACAACTTTGTTTAATTAATTAGAAGTACTTCATTTAATTAAATAATTTTGTTTAATTATTTCAAAATTCTTTTTGGAACTAGTCAACACAAGTCAACCGTCGTTAAATCTATTCAATTTTTGGTCAAACTTGATCTTTGCGCATGTGAATATAAGCAAATGTGAGTATGAATTCGAGCAACAATTCGATGCAAATTCTCATTCAACTTTTCAAAATAAAGAGATGAGGGTCTCTTAAATAGACTTTCTTGGAATTCATCAACAGTTGAGATCGATTTCAATGAACGGTCAGGATTAAAGGTGAAGTTCAGTCATAAACGGAGATTTCCAAATTAAAAGGAGTTAACAAATTTAATTTGAGTAAAATAAGGAGTTAACTGATTCAATTTGAGTAGAAAAAGGAGTTAATTGATTTAACTCATTTTAATAAAGAGTGAACTGAAAATTTCCCTTTTTGAACTGAAGAGAAATTTTGTTGAGATATTTAATTTAATAAAATGAGATATGCTCTCATAATTACTTTTTGTATTTAATTAAATAATCTTTAATTAATTAGAAACACTTTTCTTATTTAATTAAATGGCTTGATTTAATTAGTTAGGAATGGCTTCTCATTTAATTAAATAACTTTATTCAATTAATTAGAAGTAAGTACTCCATTTAGTTAAATAATTTCATTTAATTATTTAAAAATTCTTTTCGAAACTAGTCAACTCAAGTCAATCGTGGTTAAATCTAGTCAATTTTTGGTCAAACTTGATCTTTGCGTATGTGAATATGAGCAAATGTGAGTATGAATTTCAGCAACAATTTGATGCAAATTCTCATTCAACCTTTCAAAATGTAGAGATGGGGGTCTCTTAAATAGATTTTTTTGAAATTCATCAACGGTTGAGATCGATTTCATTCAACGGTCAGTATTAAAGGTCAAGTTCAGTCATAAAGGGAGATTTCCAAATTAAAGGGAGTTAACAAATTTAATTTGAGTAAAATAAGGAGTTAATTGATTCAATTTGAGTAAAAAATGGAGATAACTCATTTAGCTCATTTTTGATCAATAATGAACTGGAAATTTCCTTTTGTGAACTCAAGAGAGATTTTGTTGAGATATTTAATTTAATAAAATGAGATATGCTCTCATAATTACTTTTTGTATTTAATTAAATAATCTTTGATTAATTAGAGACACTTTTCTTATATAATTAAATAACTTCATTTAATTGGTTAGGAATGGCTTCTCATTTAATTAAATAACTTTTTTTAATTAATAGAAGTATTCCATTTACTTAAATAATTTTGTATAATTATTTCAAAAAAAAATTCAAAACTATTCAACTCAAGTCAACCGTGGTTAAATCTGGTCAAGTTTTTGTCAAACTTGATCTTTGCGTATGTGAATATGAGCAAATGTGAGTGTGAATTCCAGCAACAATTCGATGAAAATTCTCATTCAACCTTTCAAAATGAAGAGATGAGGGTCTCTTAAATAGACTTTGCTGAAATTCATCAACGGTTGAGATCGATTTCAATAAACGGTCAGGATTAAAGGTGAAGTTCAGTCATAAAGGGAGATTTTCAAATTATAGGAAGTTAACAAATTTAATTTGAGTAAAATAAGGAGTGAATTCATTCAATTTGAGTAGAAAAAAGAGTTAACCGATTTAACTCCTTTTTTATCAATAGTGAACTTAAAATTTTCCTTTTTTAAATGAAGAGAGATTGTTTTGAGATATTTAATTTAATAAAATGAGATATGCTCTCATAATTACTTTTTCTATTTAATTAAATAATCTTTAATTAATTAGAGAAACTTTTCTTATTTAATTAAATAACTTAATTTAATTAGTTAGGAATGGCATCTCATTTAATTAAATAACTTTGTTTAATTAATTAGAAGTATGTACTCCATTTAATTATATAATTTCGTTTAATTATTTCAAAATTCTTTTCGAAACTAGTCAATTCAAGTCAACCGTGGTTAAATCTCGTTAACTTTTGCTCAAACTGGATCTTTGCGTATGTGAATATGAGCAAATGTGAGTATGAATTCCAGCAACAATTCGATGCAAATTCTCATTCAACCTTTCAAAATGAAGAGATGAGGATCTCTTAAATAGACTTTCTTGGAATTCATCAACGGTTGAGATCGATTTCAATCAATGGTCAGGATTAAAGGTGAAGTTCAGTCATAAAGGAAGATTTTCAAATCAAAGGGAGTTAATAGATTTAATTTGAGTAAAATAAGGAGTTAACTGATTTAATTTGAGTAGAAAAAGTAGTTAACTGATTTAACTCATTTTTGATCAACAGTGAACTGAAAATTTTCCTTTTTGAACTGAAGAGAGATTTTGTTGAGATATTTAATTTAATAAAATGAGATATGCTCTCATAATTACTTTTTCTATTTAATTAAGTAATCTTTAATTAATTAGAAACACTTTTCTTATTTAATTAAATAACTGCATTTAATTAATTAGGAATGGCTTCTCACTTAATTAAATAACTTTGTTTAATTAATTAGAAGTAAGTACTCCATTTAATTAAACAATTTCATTTCATTATTTCAAAATTCTTTTCGAAACTAGTCAACTCAAGTCAACCATGGTTAAATCTGATTAACTTTTGGTCAAACTTGATATTTGCGAATGTGACTATGAGCAAATGTGAGTATGAATTCTACCAACAACTCGATGCAAATTCTCATTCAACCTTTCAAAATGAAGAGATGAGGGTCTCTTAAATAGACTTTCTTGGAATTCATCAATGGTTAAGATCGATTTCAATCAACGATCAGAATTAAAGGTGAAGTTCAGTCATAAAGGGAGATTTCCAAATTAAAGGGAGTTAACAAATTTAATTTGAGTAAAATACGGAGTTAACTTATTCAATTTGAGTAGAAAAATGAGTTAACTGATTTAACTCATTTCTGATCAATAGTGAACTGGAAATTTCCATTTTTGAACTGAAAAGAGATTTTGTTGAGATATTTAATTTAATAAAATGAGATATGCTCTCATAATTACTTTTTCTATTTAATTAAATAATCTTTAATTAATTAGAGACACTTTTCTTATTTAATTAAATAACTTCATTTAATTAATTAGGAATGGCTTCTCATTTAATTCAATAACTTTGTTGAATTAATTAGAAGTAAGTACTTTATTTAATTAAATAATTTCGTTTAATTATTTCCAAATTCTTTTCGAAACTAGTGAACTCAAGTCAACTGTGGTTAAATCTGGACAACTTTGGGTCAAACTTGATCTTTGCGTATGTGAATATGAGCAAATTTGAGTATGAATTCTAACAACAATTCGATGCAAATTCTCATTCAACCTTTCAAAATAAAGAGATGATGGTCTCTTAAATAGACTTTCCTGAAATTCACCAACGGTTGAGATCGATTTCAATCAATGGTCAGGATCAAAAGTGAAGTTCAGTCATAAAGGGAGATTTCAAAATTAAAGGGAGTTAACAGATTTAATATGAGTAAAATAAGGAGTTAACTGATTCAATTTGAATAGAAAAAGGAGATAATTGATTTAACTCATTTTTGATGAATAGTGAAATAGAAATTTCCCTTTTTGAACTGAAGAGAGATTTTGTTGAGATGTTTAGTTTAATAAAATGAGATATGCTCTCGTAATTACATTTTCTATTTAATTAAATAATCTATAATTAATTAGAGACACTTTTCCTCTTTAATTAAATATCTTCATTTAATTAATTAGGAATGGCTTCTCATTTAATTAAATAACTTTGTTTAATTAATTAGAAGTAAGTACTCCATTTAATTAAATAATTTCGTTTAATTATTTCAAAATTCTTTTCGAAACTAGTCAACTCAAGTGAACCGTGGTTAAATTAGGTCAACATTTGGTCAAACTTGATCTTTGCGTATGTGAATATGAGCAAATTTGAGTATGAATTCTAGCAACAATTCGATGCAAATTTTCATTCAACCTTTCAAAATGAAGAGATGAGGGTCTCTTAAATAGACTTTTCTGAAATTCATCAACGGTTGAGATTGATTTCAATCAATGGTCAGGATTAAAGGTGAAGTTCAGTCATAAAGGGAGATTTCTAAATTAAAGGGAGTTAACAAAGTTAATTTGAGTAAAATAAGTAGTTAACTGATTCAATTTGAGTAGAAATAGGAGTTAACTGATTTAACTCATTTTTTATCAATAGTGAACTAGAAATTTCCCTTTTTGAACTGAAGAGAGATTTTGTTGAGATATTTAATTTAATAAAATGAGATATGCCCTCATAATTGCTTTTTCTATTTAATTAAATAATCTTTAATTAATTAGAGACACTTTTCTTATTTAATTAAATAACTTCATTTAATTAAATAGGAATGACTTCTCATTTAATTAAATAACTTTGTTTAATTAATTAGAAGTAAGTACTCCATTTAATTAAATAATTTCTTTTAAGTATTCTAAAATTCTTTTCTAAACTAGTCAACTCAAGTCAACTGTAGTTAAATTTGGTCAACTTTTGGTCAAACTTAATTTTTACGTATGTGAATATGAGCAAATGTGATTATGAAATCCAACAACAATTCGATGCAAATTTTCATTCAACATTTCAAAATGAAGAGATGAGGGTCTCTTAAATAGACTTTCCTGGAATTCATCAACGGTTGAGATCGATTTCAATCAACGATCATGATTAATGGTGAAGTTCAGTCATAAAGAGAGATTTCCAAATTAGAGGGAGTTAACAGATTTAATTTGAGTAAAATAAGGAGTTAACTGATTCAATTTGAGTAGAAAAAGGAGTTAACTGCTTTAGCTCATTTTTAATCAATACTGAACTGAAAATTTTCCTTTTTGAACTGAAGACAGATTTTGTTGAGATATTTAATTTAATAAAATGAGATATGCTCTCGTAATTACTTTTTCTATTTAATTATATAATCTTTAATTAATTAGAGACACTTTTCTTATTTAATTAAATAACTTCATTTAATTAATTAGGAATGGCTTCTCATTTAATTAAATAACTTTGTTTAATTAATTAGAAGTAAGTACTCCATTTAATTAAATAATTTTGTTTAATTATTTCAAAATTATTTTAGAAACTAGTCAACTCAAGTCAACTGTGGTTAAATCTGGTCAACTTTTGGACAAACTTGATCTTTGTGTATGTGACTATGAACAAATGTGAGTATGTATTCCAGCAACAATTCGATGCAAATTCTCATTAAACCTTTCAAAATGAAGAGATGAGGGTCTCTTAAATAGACTTTCCTGGAATTCATAAACGGATGAGATCGATTTCAATCAACAGTCAGGATTAAAGGTGAAGTTCAGTCATAAAGGGAGATTTCCAAATTAAAAGGAGTTAATAGATTTAATTTGAGTAAAATAAGGAGTTAACTAATTCAATTTGAGTAGAAAAAGGAGTTAATTGATTTAACTTATTTTTGATCAATAGTGAATTGGAAATTTTTCTTTTTCAATTGAAAAGAGATTTTGTTGAGATATTTAATTTAATAAAATTAGATATGCTCTCATAATTACTTTTTCTATTTAATTAAGTAATCTTTAATTAATTAGAGACACATTTCTTATTTAATTAAATAACTTCATTTAGTTAATTAGGAATGGCTTCTCATTTAATTAAATAACTTTCTTTAATTAATTAGAAGTAAGTACTCCATTTAACTAAATAATTTTGTTTAATTATTTAAAAATTCTTTTCGAAACTAGTCAACCGAAGTCAACCATGGTTAAATCTTGTCAACTTTTGGTCAAAATTGATCTTTTTCGTATGTGAATATGATTAAATGTGAGTATGAATTTCAGCAACAATTCGATGCAAATTCTCCTTGAACCTTTCAAAATGAAGAGATTAGGGTCTCTTTAATAGACTTTCCTTAAATATATCAATGGTCGGGATTAAAGGTGAAGTTCAGTCATAAATGGAGATTTCCAAATTAAAGGGAGTTAACAGATTTAATTTGATTAAAATAAGGAGTTAACAGATTCGATTTGAGTAGAAAAAGGAATTAACTCATTTAACTCATTTTTGATCAATAGTGAACTAGAAATTTCCCTTTCTGAACTTAAGAGAGATTTTGTTGAGATATTTAATTTAATAAAATGAGATATGCTCTCATAATTACTTTTTCTATTTAATTAAGTAATCTTTAATTAATTAGAGACACTTTTCTTATTTAATTAAATAACTTCATTTAATTAATTAGGAATGGCTTGTCATTTAATTAAATAACTTTGTTTAATTAATTAGAAGTAAGTACTTCATTTAATTAAATAATTTCGTTTAATTATTTTAAAATTCTTTTCGAAACTAGTCAACTCAAGTCAACCGTGGTTAAATCTGGTCAACTTTTGGTCAAATTTGATCTTTGCATATGTGAATATGAGCAAATGTGAGTATGAATTCCAGCAAGAATTCGATGCAAATTCTCATTCAACCTTTTAAAATGAAGACATGAGGGCCTCTTAAATAGACTTTCCTGGAATTCATCAATGGTTGAGATCGATTTTAATCAACGGTCAGGATTAAAGGTGAAGTTCAATCATAAAGGAAGATTTTCAAATTGAAAGGAGTTAACAGATTTAATTTGAGTAAAATAAGGAGTTAGCTGATTCAATTTGACTAGAAAAAGGAATTAACTTATTTAACTCATTTTTTATCAATAGTGAGCTGAAAATTTCTCTTTTTGAACTGAAGAGAGATTTTGTTGAGATATTTAATTTAATAAAATGAGATATGCTCTCATAATTACTTTTTCTATTTGATTAAGTAATCTTTAATTAATTAGACAGACTTTTCTTATTTAATTAAATAACTTCATTTAATTAATTAGGAATGGCTTCTCATTTAATTAAATAACTTTGTTTAATTAATTAGAAGTAAGTACTCCATTTAATTAATTAATTTCATTTATTTATTTCAAAATTCTTTTTGAAACTAGTCAACTCAAGTCAACTGTGGTTAAATCTGGTCAACTTTTGGTCAAACTTGATTTTTGTGTAGGTGAATATGAGAAAATGTGAGTATGAATTCCAGCAACAATTCGATACAAATTCTCATTCAACCTTTCAAAATGGAGAGATGAGGTTCTCCTAAATAGACTTTCCTGGAATTCATCAACTGTTGAGATCGATTTCAATTAGCAGTCAGGATTAAAGGTGAAGTTCAGTCATAAAGGAAAATTTCCAAATTAAAGAGAGTTAACAAATTTAATTTGAGTAAAATAAGGAGTTAACTAATTCAATTTGAGTAGAAAAAGAAGTTAACTGATTTAAGTCATTTTTGATCAATAGTGAACTGAAAATTTTCCTTTTTGAACTGGAGAGAGATTTTGTTGAGATATTTAATTTTATAAAATGTGATGGGGACACAACCCAAGAACAAAATGGACACAATAGAAAAGGAAAGTTATATTAATTAAGAAAATAAGCTATTACAAATAGTACAGAGAAAATAAACTTCAGAGCATACCCTAAGGGCTTACAATAGCATAAATCTGGAGATAATTTCTCCTTTCAGTACCTCCTCTCAAACTCCACTCTGAACTGCGTTTTACAATGCCAGCAATCTCCTTAAACAGACCCCGGAGGGTTAAGGACTAGGAATAAATTCTAGAAAGTGATAGTAGGCATCCACCGACAAAATAGAAGGTTCCAGAAGCTGCGTTAGAAGTCAGTGCAAATCTAGAAGAATCCAGAAACGGTAAGCAAACTTCCGGGAGGCATAACTTTTGAACCGTAGCTCCGATTGACGAATCGTTTACATTTTCGAAAAGCTCTCGAAGTGCTCTATAGCCCTATGGACGAGCTCAGCTCCTCTCCCATTTTTGACCCTTTTTGAAGTCATTTAATTCCCCAAACCTGACTTTGAAGCATTCTTAGGAGGTCTCCAAAACTCGAAAAACTGCAATAACTTTCAAACTGTGGGGCCTTTTGACCTTATTCTTTTTCTAGAATGCTCTAAATCACAATTACATTCATCTAGCCAATTCAAACTTTCTATGTTACCAAAATGATGGCCAAATTGCATGCTCCTATTTTTTTGAGATTGTCTAGCTCACTGATAGTTGAACTGTGAGAGGTTGAACCTTTATTTGACCCAAATGGGTATCCAAAAGTGTAAAGACATGAAACAGAAACTATTTCTAAGTACATTTTTTTGGGTGACTTAAGATTGCCCTTATACCTCTGGATGCTCCTGCATCAGACACCCAGGGTAGATTGAAAAGTGACCCTGTCACTTTATGGATGGTAGAGGAAATCCCAAATGGGAAACCTCAGCTGTTGAAATCCAAGTTGAGTCCTCAATCGACCGTCCTTTCCATTTGACCAAATACTCTTCATACTGCCTATTTCTGGTACTCCTACCCACATGATGATCTAGAATGTCTTCTATCTCCTCCTTCTTAGAAACAGGAATTGGACATGGCTCTAACACCAGCTCCTCATCTGCACCATCATCATGATACTCTATTAAATCTGCAATGTTGAAAATGGGAGAAATGTGAATACCTTCTGGTAGCTCCACCTCATATGCATTTCTTGAGTCATGTTTCTTTAGAATTTTGCAGGGGCCAAATTTCTTTATTTTCAGCTTGTTGTAAGTACCGGCTGGAAATCTTTCTTTTCGTAAGTGCAGCATGACTAAATCTCCTACTTGGAATTCCTTGTGTCTTCTCCTTTGATCATCCCTAGCTTTATACTCTTGATTCATCTTGGTAATGTGTGCTTGAACCTCCTCATGTAGACGCTTGATATGTTCAGCAAATTCCTCAGCTTCAGCACTTGTCCTCTCCCCTTGTTCTATCTTCCTCAATTCTGGTGCAGTCCTCAGGCTATTCTCATATACAATTTGGAATGGTGATTTTTCAGTACTCCTATTTATAGAGTTATTATAAGAAAACTCTACCTGTGGTAGAATCAAATCTCATCCCTTGGGCTTATCCCCAACTAAACATCTCAGCAAATTGCCCAGACTTCTGTTTACCACTTCTGTTTGGTCGTTAGTTTGTGGGTGATGCGTGGAACTGAATTTCAAGTCTATTCTTAGCTTTTTCCACAATGTCCTCCAGAAATACCCCACAAATTTAGTATCTCTGTCAGAAACTATACTCCTTGTAAGACCATGTAGTCTTACCACCTCTTTGAAAAATTAATCTACAATATGGACAGCATCATGAGTTTTGTGGCATGGAATGTAATGTGCCATTTTGGAGAACCTATCAACCACCACGAATACTGAGTCATTACCCCTTTGTGTCCTTGGCAATCCAAGAACAAAATCCATACTTATGTCCTCCCATGGCCTTGATGGAACAGGCAATGGCTGATATAGGCCAGTATTGTGACTAAACCCCTTGGCAACTTGACAAACTTGGGAACTCTGTACGAACTTCTTCACATCCTGTGAAATTTGAGGCCAAAAATAATGTTCTCTAAGTATGGAAATGGTCTTATCTCAACCAAAATGTCCAGCCATCCCTCCACTGTGTTTCTCCTTAATCAGATTTTCCCTCATGGAACTCCTTGGAATGCATAATTGACTACCTTTGAACAACATGCCATCCTGAATCAAATAGTCTAACCACTTGGTTCTATCTACAGCAACAGGTTCTTTACAAGCTTTCCATGCTTTAGCAAAATCAGGATCCTCGGGGTACAAATTCTTGAGTTCGTCAAACCCAACTACTTCAACCTGCATTGTTGTAAGCAACAACTGTCTCCTACTTAATGCATCTGCAACCCTGCTAGATTTTCCACTTCTATGCTTCAACAAAAATGTATAACTCTGCAAGAATTCTAACCACTTCATATGCCTCTAATTCAATTTACCTTGGCTATTTAGGTACTGTAATGCCTGATGATCAGTATACAAAAAAAATTCCTTTGGCAATAAATAATGCCTCCATTTCTTTAAGGCCTGAACTATTGCATAGAACTCTTGATCATAAACAGAATACTTCTTCTTTGCATCATTCAATTTTTCACTAAAATATGCAATAGGCTTACCTTCTTGGCATAATACAGCCCCAATAGCGCTGCCACTAGCATCACAATCCACCTGGAAAACCTTTCTAAAATTTGAAAGTGCCAACATAGACTGTTCTGTTACCTTCTTCTTCAGCAATTTAAAACTTCTCGCAGCTGCTGCAGTCCATTTGAACTCTTTTCTATCCCCTCTTATTGTATCAGTTAGGGGTGCACATATGCCATTGAAATTCTTAATAAACTTCTTG
This sequence comes from Cupressus sempervirens, assembly GCA_028749045.1. Classification (NCBI taxonomy): domain Eukaryota; kingdom Viridiplantae; phylum Streptophyta; class Pinopsida; order Cupressales; family Cupressaceae; genus Cupressus; species Cupressus sempervirens. Next base: position 383,998,028 of record CM053793.1, read on the forward strand.
TAAAAACTAACCAGACCATGAAATGATCTTACCTTAGTAGCAAACCCTGGAGTAGGCCATTCCAAGATGGCTTTTACCTTCTCCGGATCCATTTTGAGACCTTCAGGTGATATAACAAACCCTAAATAGACTAACTCCCTTTTTGCAAAGTTACACTTCTTCAGATTAATTAACAATTTCTCTTCCCTTAGCCTTTCAAGGACACTACGAATATGCAATAAATGTTCTTCCAAAGTCTTGCTGAAAATTAAAATATCATCCAAATAGACAATAACAAATTTTCCCGAGAACTTCTTAAGTACCTCATTCATGAGCTGCATGAAGGTGCTTGAGGCGTTCGTCAATCCAAAGGGCATGACTAACCACTCATAAAGATCCTCCTTGGTCTTGAAGGCGGTTTTCCACTCATCTCCTTCTCGAATCCGTATCTGGTGATAACCACTCTTCAGATCTATCTTTGTGAAGTACTGGGCTCCACTCAAGCAGTCCATAATATCATCCATCCTTGGCAAAGGAAACCGATACTTGATGGTGATCCTATTTATAGCTCGAGAATCTGTACACATCCTCCACTCTCCATCCTTCTTTGGTGCGAGTACTGTAGGTACTGCACATGGACTCAGGCTCTCTCGAATCAAGCCCTTCCTCAATAACTCCTGAACCTATCTATTTATCTCCTCTATTTCAGTAGGAGTCATCCTGTGAGTAGCCTTGTTAGGAAAACTAGCTCCTGGAATCAGATCTATCTGATGACTGATTTGCCTTACTGGTGGCAATCCATCTGGAACATTATCAGAGATAATATCTCCAAACTCCCTTGGTAAATCTGAAACTTCAAATGGTATTTCACTACTACCTTCTTTATCTTTCATAGGAATCAAAGCATAGCACATATGCTGATGTTTCATGCCATCTAAAAACTTCCTTCCATCAACAAGACAAATCCTAGCACTGCTACATACCTTTTCATCTTCCTTTTTCATGGGCTTCAATTTATGGCAAACTCCATCCTTGGTGAGAGAGTATGTGTTTGCATGTCCATCATGCACTGCATGTCTATCAAACTGCCATGGTCTACCCAACAATAGATGGCAAACATCCATCGAAATAACATCATAGAGAACTTCATCATGGTAACTCCCAATTTTGAATTTTACTAAACATTGTTCACTTACCAGGATCTTATGATCATCTTTTACCCAAGAAATCCGATAGGGCTGTGGATGTTTCTCCCTCTTGAGCTCCAGCTTAGAGACCATCTTTTCTGATACCAAGTTATCAGTGCTACCACCATCAATGATTACATCACAACATTTATCCTCACACTTGCATCTGGTACGGAACAAACTCCTTCGTTGTCCTGGTTCATTCTCACCACTTAGTAGGACTCTTTCATTTACCAAGGTCTCTCCTCTTTCTGCATCCTCTGAATGTGATGATTGTGCATCCTCACCCACATGAGCAACCCTAGCTTGGCCCTCAGCTCTCCTATCTGTCCTTCCTTGTCGTTGAGGGCATTCAAAGGCACGATGACCTTCTTCATTGCAATGGAAACAGGTACCATAGAAGCCTCCTCTTCCTTGTCCATGTCCTCTACCTCTTCCTCTCTGATTTTCAAAGTCTTGATCATGGGAGTGGTTGAAACCCTCATTCCTCTAGTTCCTGCTAGTACCCACATCTTAATTTTTCTTTTGGGTTTCATTGCGGCCTCCAGATGATCTACCGCTTCCCCTTCCTCCTTGATTGTGCCCTCTTTGTCTTCCTTCAAACCTTTTATTCAGCTTCTCTTCAACTCGTAGGGCAAACTGGTATGCCTCTTCAACGCTGGCCATTCTTACCAAACTTAATTCCTCCTGGATGCTAGGTTGCAACCCACTGATATAACGAGCAACCTTCTCCTTATTTTCTTCTGCATGCCCCACTCTAATCAAGAGTCGGTAAAACTCCTCTGTATATTCTTGGACTGATCTTCCTGCTTGCTTTAACCCATGCATCTTCTTAAACAGATCAAGCTCGTAGTCCACAGGAATGAACTGCTTCTTCAATTTTTCCACCATGTGATCCCATCTTGTGATCTTCTCCTTTCCTCTTCTGTTTCTTTTCAATTGAACCTCTTGCCACCATATTTTGGCATGGCCTTTCAGTTTGGCCTTTGCAAAATTAACCCTATCTGGGTCCATGATATCCTCATACTCAAAGTATTCTTCCAGTTCATTGATCCAATCGATCAACTCATCTAGTTTCAGATTTCCTGAAAATACACCCACTTCAATTGTAGGTCTTTTCCCAAACTTAGTAATGGCCCTAAAAAGCCTTTCCTCTACAAGATTCAGAACTTCCCCGTCAACTTCCTCTTCTGGTCCCATTACTTCTTCTTCATTGTCATCCTCACTGTTGTCACCTGCGGCAACTTTTGCTCCTCTACAAAGCTCCTCTTGCAATGCTTGTACCTGCCTTTGGAGGGCTCTAACCTCCTTAGGATTAATAGCTCTGGCCCTTCCGCCATGCTCTCTTCGTGGAGGCATCTTCTAACTCGAACCCAACCACACAGTCCTGGTGCAAACTGCCTTACAGTCGGTGCTCTGTCGACACACTCAGGAAAACCCGCTCTAATACCACTTGATGGGGACACAACCCAAGAACAAAATGGACACAACAGAAAGGAAAAGTTATATTAATTAAGAAAATAAGCTATTACAAATAGTACAGAGAAAATAAACTTTAGAACATGCCCTAAGGGCTTACAATAGCATAAATCTGGAGATAATTTCTCCTTTCAGTACCTCCTCTCAAACTCCACTCCGAACTGCCTTTTACAATGCCAAGAATCTCCTTAAACAGACCCCGGAGGGTTAAGGACTAGGAATACATTCTAGAAAGTGCTAGTAGGCATCCGACGAAGAAATAGAAGGTTCCAAAAGCTGCGTTAGAAGTCGGTGCAAATCTAGAAGAATTCAGAAATGGTAACCAAACTTTCGGGAGGCATAACTTTTAAACCGTAGCTCCGATTGACGAACCGTTTACATTTTCAGAAAGCTCTCAAAGCACTCCATAGCCCTATGGACAAGCTTTGATCCTCCCCCATTTTTTGACCCTTTTCAAGGTCATTTAATGCCCCAAACCTAACTTTGAAGCATTCTTAGGAGGTCTCCAAAACTCGAAAAATTGCAATAACTTTCAAACCGTGGGGCCTTTTGACCTGATTCTTTTTTTGGAATGCTCTAAATCGCAATTACATTCATCTGGCCAATTCACACTTTCTAGGTCACCAAAATGATGGCCAAATTCCATGCTCCTATTTTTTCAAGATTTTCTAGCTCACTGATAGTTGAACTGTGAGAGTTGGAACCTTTATTTGATCCAAATGGGTATCCAAAAATGTAAAGACATGAAACGGAAACTAAGTCTAAGTACATTTTTTTCGGTGACACAGGATTGCCCTTATACCTCTGGATGCTCTTGCATCTAAATGAGATATGCTCTCATAATTACTTTTTTATTTAATTAAATAATCTTTAATTAATTAGACACACTTTTCTTATTTAATTAAATAACTTCATTTAATTAATTAGAAATGGCTTCTCATTTAATTAACTAACTTTGTTTAATTAATTTGAAGTAAGTACTCCATTTAATTAAATAATTTCATTTAATTATTTCAAAATTCTTTTCAAAACTAGTCAACTCAAGTCAACCGTGGTTAAATCTGGTCAACTTTTGGTCAAACTTGATCTTTGCGTATGTGAATATGACCAAATGTGAGTATGAATTCCAACAAAAATTTGATGCAAATTCTCATTCAACCTTTTAAAATGAAGACATGAGGGTCTCTTAAATAGAGTTTCTTGGAATTCATCAACGGTTGAGATCGATTTCAATCAATGGTAAGGATTAAAGGTGAAGTTTAGTCATAAAGGGAGATTTCAAAATTAAAAAGAGTTAACAGATGTAATTTGAGTAACATAAAGAGTTAACTGATTCAATTTGAGTAGAAAAAGGAGTTAACTAATTTAACTCATTTTTGATCAATAGTGAGCTGAAAATTTCTCTTTTTGAACTGAAGAAAGATTTTGTTGAGATATTTAATTTAATAAAATGAGATATGCTGTCATAATTACTTTTTCTATTTAATTAAATAACTTCATTTAACTAATTAGGAATGGCTTCTCATTTAATTAAATAGCTTTATTTAATTAATTAGAAGTAAGTACTCCATTTCATTAAATAATTTCGTTTAATTATTTCAAAAAAAATTTCGAAACTAGTCATCTCAAGTGAACCGTGGTTAAATCTGGTCAACTTTTGGTCACACTTGGTCTTTGCGTATGTGAATATGAGCAAATGTGAGTATGAATTCCAACAACAATTCGATGCAAATTCTCATTCAACCTTTCAAAATGAAGAGATGAGGGTCTCCTAAATAGACTTTCCTGGAATTCATCAATGGTTGAGATCGATTTCAGTCAACGGTCAGGAATAAAGGTGAAGTTCAGTCATAAAGTGAGATTTCCACATTAAAAGGAGTTAACAGATTTAATTTGAGTAAAATAAGGAGTTAACTGATTCAATTTGAGTAGAAACAACAATTAACTGGTTTAACTCATTTTTGATCAATAGTGAACTGGAAATTTTCCTTTTTGAAATGAAGAGAGATTTTGTTGAGATATTTAATTTAATAAAATGAGATATGCTCTTATAATTACTTTTTCTATTTAATTAAATAATCTTTAATTAATTAAACACACTTTTCTTATTTAACTAAATAACTTCATTTAATTAATTAGGAATGGCTTCTTATTTAATTAAATAACTTTGTTTAATTAATTAGAAGTAAGTACTCCATTTAATTAAATAATTTTGTTTAATTATCTCAATATTCTTTTTGAAACTAGTCAACTCAAGTCAACCATGGTTAAATCTGGTCAACTTTTGGTCAAACTTGATCTTTGCGTATGTGAATATGAGCAAATGTGAGTATGAATTTCAAAAACAATTTGATGCAAATTCTCATTCAACCTTTCAAAATGAAGACATGAGGGTCTCTTAAATAGACTTTCCTGAAATTCATCAACGGTTGAGATCAATTTCAATCAGCGGTTAGGATTAAAGGTGAAGTTCAGTCATAAAGGGAGATTTCCAAATTAAAGGGAGTTAAAAGATTTAATTTGAGAAAAATAAGGAGTTAACTGATTCAATTTGAGTAGAAAAAGAAGTTAACTGATTTAACTCATTTTTTATCAATACTGAACTGGAAATTTGCCTTTTCGAACTGAAGAGAGATTTTGTTGAGATATTTAATTTCATAAAATGAGATATGCTCTCATAATTACTTTTTCTATTTAATTAAGTAATCTTTAATTAATTAGAGACACTTTCCTTATTTAATTAAATAACTTTATTTAATTAATTTGGAATGGCTTCTCATGTAATTAAATAACTTATTTTAATTAATTAGAAGTAAGTACTCCATTTAATTAAATAATTTCGCTTAATTATTTCAAAATTCTTTTCGATACTAGTCAACTCAAGTCAATCGTGGTTAACGTATGTGAATATGAGCAAATGTGAGTATGAATTCCATAAATAATTTGATGCAAATTCTCATTCAACCTTTCAAAATGAAGACATGAGGGTCTCTTAAATAGACTTTCTTGAAATTCGTCAACGGTTGAGATCGATTTCAATCAGCGGTTAGGATTAAAGGTGAAGTTCAGTCATAAAGGGAGATTTCCAAATTAAAGGGAGTTAAAAGATTTAATTTGAGTAAAATAAGGAGTTAACTGATTCAATTTGAGTAGAAAAAGGAGTTAACTGATTTAACTCATTTTTGATCAATACTGAACTCGAAATTTGCCTTTTTGAACTGAAGAGAGATTTTGTTGAGATATTTAATTTCATAAAATGAGATATGCTCTCATAATTACTTTTTCTATTTAATTAAGTAAGCTTTAATTAATTAGAGACACTTTTCTTATTTAATTAAATAACTTCATTTAATTAATTTGGAATGGCTTCTCATGTAATTATATAACTTATTTTAATTAATTAGAAGTAAGTACTCCATTTAATTAAATAATATCGCTTAATTATTTCAAAATTCTTTTCGATACTAGTCAACTCAAGTCAACCGTGGTTAAATCTGGTTAACTTTTGGTCAAACTTGATCTTTGCGTCTGTGAATATGAGCAAATGTGAGTTTGAATTCCAGCAACAATTCGATAAAAATTCTCATTCAACCTTTCAAAATGAAGAGATGAGGGTTTCTTAAATAGACTTTTTTGGAATTCATCAATGGTTGAGATCAATTTCAATCAACGGTTAGGATTAAAGGTGAATTTCAGTCATAAAGGAAGATTTTTAAATTAAAGGGAGTTAACAAATTTAATTTGAGTAAAATAAAGAGTTAAATGATACAATTTGAGTAGAAAAAGGAGTTTACTGATTTAATTCATCTGTGATCAATAGTGAACTGGAAATTTTCCTTTCTGAACTAAAGAGAGATTTTGTTGAGATATTTAATTTAATAAAATGAGATATGCTATCATAATTAATTTTTTCTATTTAATTAAATATTCTTTAATTAATTAGAGACACTTTTCTTATTTAATTAAATAACTTCATTTAATTAATTAGGAATGGCTTCTCATTTAATTAAATAACTTTGTTTAATTAATTAGAATTAAGTACTCCATTTAATTAAATAATTTTGTTTAATTATTTCAAAAAAAATTTCAAAACTAGTCAACTCAAGTGAACCGTGGTTAAATCTGGTCAACTTTTGGTCAAACTTGATCTTTGCGTATGTGAATATGAGCAAATGTGAGTATGAATTCCAACAACAATTCGATGCAAATTCTCCTTCAACCTTTCAAAATGAAGAGATTAGGGTCTCTTTTATAGACTTTCCTGAAATTCATCAACGGTTGAGATCAATTTCAATCAACGGTCAGGATTAAAGATGAAGTTCAGTCATAAATGGAGATTTCCAAATTAAAGGGAGTTAACAGATTTAATTTGATTAAAATAAGGAGTTAACTGATTCAATTTGAGTAGAAAAAGGAGTTAACTGATTTAACTCATTTTTTATCAATAGTGAACTGAAAATTTCCCTTTTTGAACTAAAGAAAGATTTTGTTGAGATATTTAATTTAATAAAATGAGATATGGTCTAATAATTACTTTTTCTATTTAATTAAGTAGTCTTTAATTAATTAGAGATACTTTTCTTATTTAATTAAATAACTTCATTTAATTAATTAGGAATGGCTTCTCATTTAATTAAATAATTTTGTTTAATTAATTAGAAGTAAGTAATTCATGTAATTAAATAATTTTTTTTAATTATATCAAAAAAAATTTCGAAACTAGTCAACTCAAGTCAACCGTGGTTAAATCTGATCAACTTTTGGTCAAACTTGATCTTTGCATATGTGAATATGAGCAAATGTGAGTATGAATTCCAGCAAAAATTCGATGCAAATTCTCATTAAACCTTTTAAAATGAAGACATGAGGGTCTCTTAAATAGACTTTCCTGGAATTCATCAACGGTTGAGATCGATTTCAATCAATGGTCAAGATTAAAGGTGAAGTTCAGTCATAAAGGTAGATTTTCAATTTAAAAAGAGTTAACAGATTTAATTTGAGTAAAATAAGGAGTTAACTGATTCAATTTGAGTAGAAAAATGAGTTAACTGATTTAACTCATTTTTGATCAATAGTGAACTGGAAATTTCTCTTTTTGAACTGAAGAGAGATTTTGTTGAGATATTTAATTTAATAAAATGAGATATGCTCTCATAATTACTTTTTCTCTTTAATTAAGTAATCTTTAATTAATTAGACACACTTTTCTTGTTTAATTAAATAAGTTCATTTAATTAATTAGGAAAGGTTTCTCATTTAATTAAATAGCTTTGTTTAATTAATTATAAGTAAGTACTCCATTTAATTAAATAACTTCGTTTAATTATTTTTAAATTCTTTTTGAAACTAGTCAACTCAAGTCAACCGTGGTTAAATATGGTCAACTTTTGGTCATACTTGATTTTTGTGTATGTGAATATGAGCAAATGTGAGTATGAATTCCAGCAAAAATTCTATGCAAATTCTCATTCAACCTTTCAAAATGAATTGATGAGGTTCTCCTAAATAGACTTTCCTGGAATTCATCAACTGTTGAGATCGATTTCAATTAGCGGTCAGGATTAAAGGTGAAGTTCAGTCATAAAGAGAAATTTCCAAATTAAAAAGAGTTAACAAATTTAATTTGAGTAAAATAAGGAGTTAACTGATTCAATTTGAGTAGAAAAAGCAGTTAACTGATTTAACTCATTTTTGATCAATAGTGAACTAGAAATTCTCCTTTTTGAACTGAAGAGAGATTTTGTTGAGATATTTAATTTAATAAAATGAGATATGATCTCATAATTACTTTTTTTATATAATTAAATAATCTTTAATTAATTAGACTCACTTTTCTTATTTAATTAAATAACTTCATTTAACTAATTAGGAATGGCTTCTCATTTAATTAAATAAATTTGTTTAATTAATTAGAAGTAAGTACTCTATTCAATTAAATAATTTTGTTTAATTATTTCAAAATTGTTTTTTGAAACTAGTCAACTCAAGTCAATCATGGTTCAATCTGGTCAACTTTTGGTCAAACTTGATCTTTGCGTATGTGAATATGAGCAAATGTGAGTATGGATTCCAGCAACAATTCGATGCAAATTCTCATTCAACCTTTTAAAATGAAGACATGAGGGTCTCTTAAATAGATTTTTTTGGAATTCATCAACGGTTGAGATCGATTTCAATCAATGGTCAGGATTAAAGGTGAAGTTCAGTCATAAAGGGAGATTTCAAAATTAAAAAGAGTTAACAAATGTAATTTGAGTAAAATAAGGAGTTAACTGATTAAATTTGAGTAGAAAAAGGAGATAACTGATTTAATTCATTTTTGATAAATAGTGAACTGGAAATTTCTCTTTTTGAACTAAAGAGAGATTTTGTTGAGATATTTAATTTAATAAAATGAGATATGCTCTCATACTTACTTTTTCTATTTAATTAAATAACTTCATTTAATTAATTAGGAATGGCTATTCACTTAATTAAATAGCTTTGTTTAATTAATTAGAAGTAAGTACTCCATTTAATTAAATAATTTCGTTTAATTATTTCAAAATTCTTTTCGAAACTAGTCAACTCAAATCAACGGTGGTTAAATCTGGTCAACTTTTGGTCACACATTATCTTTGCGTATGTGAATATGAGAAAATGTGAGTATGAATTCCAACAACAGTTCGATGCAAATTCTCATTCAACCTTTCAAAATGAAGAGATGAGGGTCTCCTAAATAGACTTTCCTGGAATTCATCAATGGTTCAGATCGATTTCAATTAGCAGTCAGGATTAAAGGTGAAGTTCAGTCATAAAGGGAGATTTCTACATTAAAGAGACTTAACAGATTTAATTTGAGTAAAATAAAGAGTTAACTAATTCAATTTGAGTAGAAAAAGCAATTAACTCATTTAACTCATTTTTCATCAATAGTGAACTGAAAATTTTCCTTTTTGAACTAAAGAGAGATTTTTTTGAGATATTTAATTTAATAAAATGAGATATGCTCTTATAATTACTTTTTCTATTTAATTAAATAATCTTTAATTAATTAGAGACACTATTCTTATTTAATTAAATAACTTCATTTAATTATTTAGGAATGACTTCTCATTTAATTAAATAACTTTGTTTAATTAATTAGAAGTAAGTACTCCATTTAATTAAATAATTTTGTTTAATTATTTCAAAAAAAAATTTGAAACTAGTCAACTCAAGTCAACCATGGTTAAATCTGCTCAACTTTTGGTCAAACTTAATCTTTGCGTATGTGAATAGGAGCAAATGTGAGTATGAATTCTAGCAACAATTTGATGCAAATTCTCATTCAACCTTTCAAAATGAAGACATGAGGGTCTCTTAAATAGACTTTCCTAAAATTCATTAATGGTTGAGATCGATTTCAATCAACGGTCAGGATTAAAGGTTAAGTTCAGTCATAAAGGAAGATTTCCAAATTAAAGGGAGTTAACAGATTTAATTTGAGTAAAATAAGGAATTAACTGATTCAATTTGAAGAGAAAAAAAAGTTAACTAATGTAACTCATTTTTTATCAATAGCGAACTGAAAATTTCCCTTTTTGAACTGAAAAGAGATTTTGTTGAGATATTTAATTTATGAAAATGAGATATGCTCTCATAATTACTTTTTCTATTTATATAAATACTCTTTAATTAATTAGAGACACTTTTCTTATTTAATTAAATAACTTCATTTAATTAATTAGGAATGGCTTCTCATTTAATTAAATAAGTTTATTTAATTAATTAGAAGTAAGTACTCCATTTAATTAAATAATTTTGTTTAATTATTTCAAAATTCTTTTCAAAAATAGTCAACTCAAGTCAACCATGGTTAAATCTGATCAACTTTTTGTCAAACTTGATCTTTGCATATGTGAATATGAGCAAATGTGAGTATGAATTCCAGCAACAATTTGATGCAAATTCTCATTCAACCTTTCAAAATGAAGAGATGAGGGTCTTTTAAATAGACTTTTTTGGAATTCATCAATGGTTGAGATCGATTTCAATCAATAGTCAGGATTAAAGGTGAAGTTCAATCATAAAGGGAGCTTTCTAAATTAAAGGGTGTTAACAGATTTAATTTGAGTAAAATAAGGAGTTAACTGATTCAATTTGAGTAGAAAAATGAGTTAACTGATTTAACTCATTTTTTATCAATAGTGAACTGAAAATTTCCCTTTTTGAACTGAAGAGAGATTTTGTTGAGATATTTAATTTAATAAAATGAGATATGCTCTCATAATTAGTTTTTCTATTTAATTAAGTAATCTTTAATTAATTAGAGACGCTTTTCTTATTTAATTAAATAACTTCATTTAATTAATTAGGAATGGCTTCTCATTTAATTAAATAACTTTGTTTAATTAATTAGAAGTACGTACTCCATTTAATTTAATATTTTTGTTTAATTATTTCAAAATTGTTTTTGAAACTAATCAACTCAAGTCAACTGTGGTTAAATCTGATCAACTTTTGGTCAAACCTTATCTTTGCATATGTGAATATGAGCAAATGTGAGTATGAATTCCAGCAACAATTCGATGCAAATTCTCATTCAACCTTTCAAAATGAAGAGATGAGGGTCTCTTAAATAGACTTTCTTGGAATTCATCAACGGTTGAGATCGATTTCAATCAACGATCAGGATTAAAGGTGAAGTTCAGTCATAAAAGGAGATTTCCAAAATAAAGGGAGTTAACTAATTTTGGGAAAGGTCTATTTAGTCGGACTCCAACCAGTGTAGAGTCTCTTCCCAGGATGAGAAGAGGGAGAAAGGGTAGGGTGTTATGGGCCCCTACCTGTCAGCACAAACCTTGTGTGATTATGGTATGTTGAAATGGAAGAATGGAAGTTCTTGGTTTATAGCCCCGATTGGGTATCTATTGGTGTTGTACTTGACTTCTCCTGGTTGGAGGAATCCACCTTTCCTTAGTGTTGATTCATTGTGAATCTTATAGTGGAAACCTTGTGTGAATATGCATGGTTGAATTGTTCTTGATCTTGCTTGTTATTACTTGATCAGATTTTGTTTCTTCCACGATTCGTAGAAATGTGATGCAGAAATTGTATGAATCCCTTGATGAGGGTCATGAAGAGAATTCAATTAAATTGTTGTAATTCACTATTGGAATCATATGTAAAGTGTATTTCAAACTTTTTTGTAGTGGCAATGAAGCCGGGTTTTCCTCTTGATTCTTTCCCGGCTGAGCCTTCGAATCAGGTTTTCCAATAAAATTGGTGTTTAAGTATAATTGGTTATCTTGTATTTAAATCAAAATTTTTAATTTAGATGGATGCACATCAAATTAGGATAATATGCTGATGGTTTAACTAAGTAAAATTTCAACTTTTCTTTATGTTAAAAAAATGAAATTTATGTTATGAATGTAGGTTCAGTTTCAAGATTATTGGAAGCAAAACAACTCTTGCATTATAGTAAATGGATCATTCATATTCCTAGAATATTTATTTTGTAATAGCTCCTATTAGACCTTTAAAAATAAAATAACCCCGTCTTAATAAATCAATCAATTTTTAAAAAAATTATACTTAGAGAAAATTTATTCTTAGAGAAAAAATGCTCACTTCCTTTTGTATGAGGAGCAAGATTTATTGTCTTTTGCCATAGAGCATCAAAAAGATCCTATTAATATTCTTTTGAACTTGTTAATATTAAATGTTTAAATAAAATAAAGTAAAAATAAAATCAATTCAAAAATGGGCATATAAATTAGGGAAATATCCTATCCTACCAAATAAACTTTAAAACATTATTACACACCCATAAACCTTAAATTTAGGCGTATCTCTTGGAGACAGAGTCTGCAATGTACGTTGGGGGGCGTGTGATGTCACCCTATCCCCATGTCACATCCCCCTTTCTCCTCTCAAAATGGGCGCTCACCTTTTTATTGGGTGGGAGTTGAATGCAGTGGTTTTTTTTTTTTAAGTAAGGCAAAACAAATTTAAAACCTTACCTCCCTTCCATCCTATTTAAGACTGACGCAGGTCTGATCCTTTCCCCCATGCGATTGGACAACCTTGAAAACATGACCCAAGGGCCACATACAGTACACCCCACTTGGGTGTGCGCTTGGGATTATGCCCCAAGTTGGGGTAAGTGTAATGCCATGTGGCATTTGGGGATGTGGTTATGTCGTTGGGTTAGGTTAAGGTTTGTTAGAGGGTTGGGGTTTAGTTTGTGTAGTGTTAGTTTAAAATTTATAAGTTTTCTTTTAGTTAGTAGGTATGTTGATTTAGGTTAGTTGATTTATTACTTTAATGTTAGTTTATGTTGTTAAGTTATAGTGTTTGGTTTAAAATTTGAAATTAAATTAGTTAGTTTTAAAATTTAAGTTACTTTAGTTAGTATTATGTTAGAATGTAAGTTTAGTTAGTATGTTTTGATTTTTTTTTAACATTTTTGATTATTAAATGTTTAAATTAAGTTAATTATAGTTAGTTGTTTAATTATATTAGTTTGTTCGTAGTAGTGTTAGGATTGATTTAGGATTATTAATGATTTTAGTTAGTTGTTAATTTAATATAGTTTTATAATTATCAATTTAGTAGATTTTATATTATGTTATTTTAGTTAGCTTTTAATTTAGTTAAATCTTAAAGATTTGTTTTGTTAATTATTAAATAAATTTAGCTATTTTTTTGTTAATTCATTTTTGTATAGTATTTAATTAGTTTAAAGATTAGATTATGTTAGATGTAATTAGTTTAGTTTTATAATTGATTTAATTGTTAATCAACTTAGAAAGCCATAGCATAATGATTAGTTAAAAGATTAGTTAATTTTAAGATTAATATTAAATTAGGCTTTGAATATATATATTTTAAATATAGTTTAGTTGCTATTATAGTTTTAATTTTGTGACAATTGAATTTGGTATTTGATTTACGATTGTATTAAAATCAGAATGATAAGTGTAGTTTGGTTATGAATTAGTATCATGATAAACTAATATTAAGTTATAGGATCTACCATATTTTAAATTAGTGTAACGTTAGTGCTATACTGATATGATTTTAATTAGTTTAAATGTTTATTTTATTTTATTTTTTATATTAAGTAAGATTTTGATGGTTTATTAATTTGTTAAAAATAGTTGAAATGTTAAAGTTAATAAATTTGATAAACATATATTCAGTCTGAATTCCAGTTAAATTGTTTTTCCCTAAAGTGACTTTTCAATATCGATTAGTTTGAAAATTGATAATTGTCTAAGAGTTTTATAATTGATTTTGATTATACATTTTCATTGAATCTAAATTCGAATACATTTGCATTGTCATTTAAATAATTGTTTTCTCATATTGTTGTAAGTTAATGTAATAGCATAACTTTTGTCGATATTAACTTTATAATGAAAGTTTCAAAACCTTAATGATGTAATCATCCTCATGTTTATAAACTTAAGACGTAATGTAGAGAACCTGTACTTAACTATTACCACAATCATTTCAACTTAGAGCATGTTTAATTATTAATCATTATTAAAAAAAAATTTGTGTGTTTTTGCCCTCGTAGTTTGGGCATGATAGTTTGGTATCAGAGCCCATGTTTCAACACTAGGAACCTTAAACCCTTACGCTTCTGAAACTTAAAACTAAAACATTTAATTGTGTAGGATGCCTCCTGTTACTTGAAGCAACCAACGAGGCAGAGGTCGTAGGGCGAGAGGTGGTAGAGTGGGACAGGGGGATGGACCACCTCCACCACCACCTCCTCCACCTCCACCTCCACCACCACCTAACCTAAATTAGGACATTATTGATGCACTTCAGACTTTGATTGGTGTAGTTCAGCAGAGGGTAGTACAGATAGTTCAGCCAGTTCAGTAGATTCTCGTAGTGGAAGTAGAGGGACCCGGAGGAGGCGGGCCCAGAGTCAGAGAGAGGACTAGGAGTCCCCCATCGAGAAGTTAGAGGGGCAAGATGAGCATGAAGGTGAGTCAATACACCAAAGGAGACCCCCACTTGACAGACATCCTAGACATCTAGGAGATGATATCAAGGAATTGATTCGACTTGGGCCACCATTATTTACCATTTCTACTGAGGGGACAATAACAGAGGCATGGTTGCAGAGCCTACATCGGTGCTTTGGATTATGACCCTATGGGAGTAATCTAAAGGTGCACCTAGTAGTTCATTAGTTGAGAGGGGATGCCTCCAATTGGTGGCATCAGGAGGAGATCATAGGAGGAGTGAGGATGGACACCCTTACATGGGAATCATTCCTAGAAAGATTTTGAGAGAGGTACTTGTCAGAGCATTTTCGATAGAAATAGATAGAGGAGTTCCATTCTCTTTATCAGAGAGGCCTTTCAGTGGCTCAGTATGAGAGTAGGTTTCTTGAGCTCCTTCCTTATGTGGAATACATGAAGGATGAGAAACTACGGGTGCATCGCTTTATCATGGGTTTGAATTTCTCACTTCAGGGTCCAGTTCGGATGGCCTTCCCTACCACTTTTAGACAGGTAGTGGAGATAGCACTAGTGGTAGAGGATACTCAGGGAAGACAGGAATCACGGGATCGATCTCAGAATCAAAATTCTACCTGGTAGAAACCCCCTTGGAAAGGGAATCAAAATTATACACTAGGGTTCTCTAAGGGTCAACAGTCTTTGCAGCAATAGCAAGAATTCTCACAGGGTTACCAGGGCTTCGAGCCCAAGTAGTGGCAGTTACAGCAGGATCAAAAAGTATATACACCATAGTCACAATCAGTGCAGACTCATCAATCTTCCAGGGGTGGATACAATGGGTCTAGCAGGTCAAGGGGCCCACAGCAGTCAAGATCACAGGATACATGATCTTATACCCAAGGGCCATGCTACGCTTGTGGTGGCATGGGTCATATAGCTAAAGAGTGTTTGTAGGGGCTGTTATCCAATGGTCAAAGAGGGGCTTTTTCAGAGCCAACAGTTGGAGACATGGGCAGGTCCCACAGAGTTTTCGCAGCAGTTGACAACTGCCAGTTTGAGCATCAGGGTATAGTTATTGAGGCTACAGGTGGATTTGGTCAGCCAGTTAGTGCTAGAGACTATCCATTTTATTGCCTGACAGACCCTAGCTCCTCGAGGTCGAGAGCTGGACCAAGTTAGGGTCTAGCGGGAATGTTATGATGAGGTCACAATTTCTTTGGGGGATGCAGCATGGATGCAATCTCTATACCCTTATCTTTTGATGAACTCCAGGAGAAAGTTCATGCCTTGTTGTTCGTAATTCATGTATTGTATTGTGAGATGTATGTATGTATCTTTCTATGTTTAGTAAATGTTAGTGTTCATAATTATGTTCTATTAGTGTCGCTTGACACTCGTAAATTGGTTATGTTCTTTTGTATGCTATTTAGGGTTAGATGTGTAACCTTTGGACCCAAGTTGGTTTAAGTTAGTGTCAGTTTGCTAATTGGGTTCTTAATTAAGGTTAGTCATCCCTAATTCGGATTAGTGCTTAAATTGCATTTTTGAGTTATTAAATGGTCCTATTTTATTTCCTAGATTTTTATTTGGCTCTAAACCTCTTTCCTAAGGCTTAAACTTGTTATAATTATACCCAAAGGGTATGGGTATGGGTTAGGGGTCTTTTCCAACCCCTAAGCCACTTTTGTTGACTTTGGAGATCACTTAAAAAGTCTTCTTTTGTCTTTGTGCGAAAATTGACCATGGTTATCTTGAGTTTCATTACCCCATCTCCACTTAGGGTTTAACCATAGTGTAGGTTGAGTTAGGAGTTTCTAGAATTGCTAGTGGGTGAAAGTAGTTATTGCTCCTTTTGGGTGGTTGAGTTGGAGGCTTATTTAGAGGCCTTCATTGGACTAGTGGGGGTTGTTACCCAATCTCTACATTTAGAGAGGAGTTCTTGAAGATTGAAGCAAGGAGAAGGAAACTCTACTGAAACTTGTTCATTGCGATTACCTCTTTGTGAAGGTTGGAATTCTCATGTCCCTTATTTAGATTTCATTCTTGTTTCATGCTTATGCTACCTTGTTGTTGTTTGAATGTTTGTATGGTTGTGGGTATGTTGGGAAGATTTGAAAACCATGTTATTTTTTTTGATGTTTTCCTTTCATGTTCATGTTTGCAATTTTGTGATTTTTCTTGCATGGGTGTTTTGGTATTACTCACCCTTGGAGAGGGCAAAAGTGACCAATTTTGGGAAAGGTCTGTTTAGTCAGACTCCAACTAGTGTAGAGTCTCTTCCCAAGATGAGAAGAGGAAGAAAGGGTAGGGTGTTATGGGCCCTTACCTGTCAGCACAAACCTTGTATGATTATGGTATTTTGAAATGGAAGAACAGAAGTTCTTGGTTTATAGCCCTGATTGAGCATCTGTTAGTGTTGTGCTTGACTTCTCGTAGTTGGAAGAATCCACCTTTTCCTAGTGTTGATTCATTGTGAATCTTATAGTGGAAACCTTGTGTGAATATTCATGGTTGAATTGTTCTTGGTCTTGCTTTTTATCACTTGATCAGATTTTGTTTCCTCCACGGTTCGTAGAAATGTGATGCAGAAATTGTATGAATCCCTTGATGAGGGTCATGAAGAGAATTCAATTAAATTGTTGTAATTCAGGATTGGAATCATATGTAAAGTGTATTTCAAACTTTGTTGTAATGGCAATGAAGTCGGGATTTCTTCCTGATTCTTTCCTGGCTGAGCCTTTGAATCAGGTTTGCCAATAAAATTGGTGTTTAAGTATAATTGGTTATCTTGTGTTTAAATCAAAAATTTTAATTTAGATGGATGCACATCAAATTAGGATAATATGATGATGGTTTAATTAAGTAAAATTTTGAGTTTTTTTTATGTTTAAAAAAATGAAATTTATGTTATGAATGTAGGTTCAGTTTTAGGATTATTGGAAGCAAAACAACTCTTGCATTATAGTAAATGGATCATTCATATTCCTAGAATATTTATTTTGTAATAGCTCCTATTAGACCTTTAAAAAAAGAATAACCCCCTCTTAATAAATCAATCAATTTCAAAAAAAATTATACTTAGAGAAAATTTATTCTTAGAGCAAAAATGCTCACTGCCTTTTGTATGAGGAGCAAGATTTATTGTCTTTTGCCACAGAGCATCAAAAAGATCCTATTAATATTCTTTTGAACTTGTTAATATTAAATGTTTAAATAAAATAAAGTAAAAATAAAATCAATTCAAAAATGGGCATATAAATTAGGGAAATATCCTATCCTACCAAATAAACTTTAAAACATTATTACACACCCATAAACCTTAAATTTAGGCGTATCTCTTGGAGACAGAGTCTGCAATGTACGTTGGGGGGGGGGGCGTGTGATGTCACCCTATCCCCATGTCACATCCCCCTTTCTCCTCTCAAAATGGGCGCTCACCTTTTTATTGGGTGGGAGTTGAATGCAATGGTTTTTTTTTTTTTTAAGTAAGGCAAAACAAATTTAAAACCTTACCTCCCTCCCATCTTGTTTAAGACTGACGCAGGTCTGATCCTTTCCCCCATGCGATTGGACAGCCTTGAAAATGTGACCCAAGGGCCACGTACAGTACACCCCACTTGGGTGTGCGCTCGGGATTGCGCCCCAAGTTGGGGTAAGTGTAATGCCACGTGGCATTTGGGGATGCGGTTATGTCGTTGGGTTAGGTTAAGGTTTGTTAGAGGGTTGGGGGTTAGTTTGTGTAGTGTTAGTTTAAAATTTATAAGTTTTCTTTTAGTTAGTAGGTATGTTGATTTAGGTTAGTTGATTTATTACTTTAATGTTAGTTTATGTTGTTAAGTTATAGTGTTTGGTTTAAAATTTGAAATTAAATTAGTTAGTTTTAAAATTTAAGTTACTTTAGTTAGTATTATGTTAGAATGTAAGTTTAGTTAGTATGTTTTGATTTATTTTTTAAATTTGTGATTATTAAATGTTTAAATTAAGTTAATTATAGTTAGTTTTTTAATTATATTAGTTTGTTCATAGTAGTGTTAGGATTGATTTAGGATTATTAATGTTTTTAGTTGGTTGTTAATTTAATATAGTTTTATAATTATCAGTTTAGTAGATTTTATATTATGTTATTTTAGTTATCTTTTAATTCAGTTAAATCTTAAAGATTTGTTTTGTTAATTATTAAATAAATTTAGCTATTTTTTTTGTTAATTCATTTTTGTATAGTATTTAATTAATTTAAAGATTAGATTACGTTAGATGTAGTTAGTTTAGTTTTGTAATTGATTTAGTTGTTAATCAACTTAGAAAGCCATAGCATAATGATTAGTTAAAAGATTAGTTAATTTTAAGATTAATATTAAATTAGTGTTTGAATATATATATTTTGAATATAGTTCAATTGCTATTATAGTTTTAATTTTGTGACAATTGAATTTGGTATTTGATTTACGATTGTATTAAAATCAAAATGATAAGTGTGGTTTGGTTATGAATTAGTATCATGATAAATTAATATTAAGTTATAGGATCTACCATCTTTTAAATTAGTGTAACATTAGTGCTATACTGATATGATTTTAATTAGTTTAAATGTTTTTTTTTTTTTTAATATTTAGTAAGATTTTGATGGTTTATTAATTTGTTAAAAATAGTTGAAATGTTAAAGTTAATAAATTTGATAAACATATATTCAGTTTGAATTCTAGTTAAATTGTTTTTCCTTAAACTGACTTTACAATATCGATTAGTTTGAAAATTGATAATTGTCTAAGAGTTTCATAGTTGATTTTGATTATACATTTTCAATGAATCTAAACTCGAATACATTTGCATTGTCATTTAAATAATTGTTTTCTCATATTGTTGTAAGTTAATGTAATAGCATAACTTTTGTTGATATTAACTTTATAAGGAAAGTTTCAAAACCTTAACGATGTAATCATCCTCATGTTTATAAACTTATAACCTAATGTAGAAAACTTGTACTAAACTATTATCACAATCATTTCAACTTAGAGCATGTTTAATTATTAATCATTATTCAAAAAAAAATTTGTGGTTTTTCCCTCGTAGTTTGGCCATGACACGGTCAGGATTAAAGGTCAAGCTCAGTCATAAAGGTAGATTTCCAAATTAAAAGGAGTTAACAGATTTAATTTGAGTAAAATAAGGAGTTAACTGATTCAATTTGAGTAGAAAAAGGAGTTAACTGATTTAACTCATTTTTGATCAATAGTGAACTGGAAATTTCCCTTTTTGAACTGAAGAGAGATTTTGTTGAGATGTTTAATTTAATAAAATGAGATATGCTCTCATAATTACTTTTTCTATTTAATTAAGTAATCTTTAATTAATTAGAGATACTTTTCTTATTTAATTAAATAACTTCATTTAATTAATTAGGAATGGCTTCTCATTTAATTAAATAGCTTTGTTTAATTAATTAAAAGTAAGTACTCCATTTAATTAAATAATTTCATTTAATTATTTAAAATTCCTTTCGAAACTAGTCAACTCAAGTCAACCGTGGTTAAATCTGTTCAAACTTGATCTTTGCGTATGTGAATATGAGCAAATGTGAGTATGAATTCCAACAAAAATTCAATGCAAATTCTCATTCAACCTTTCAAAATGAAGAGATGAGGGTCTCTTAAATAGACTTTCTTGGAATTCATCAACGGTTGAGATCGATTTCAATCAACGGTCATGATTAAAGGTGAAGTTCAGTCATAAAGGGATATTTTCAAATTAAAGGGAGTTAACATATTTAATTTGAGTAAAATAAGGAGTTAACTGATTCGATTTGAGTAGAAAAAGGAGTTAACTGATTTAACTCACTTTTGATCAATAGTGAACTGAAAATTTTTCTTTTTGAACTGAAGAGAGATTTTGTTGAGATATGTAATTTATTAAAATGAGATATGCTCTCATAATTAATTTTTCTATTTAATTAAGTAATCTTTAATTAATTAGAGACACTTTTCTTATTTAATTAAATAACTTCATTTAATTAATTAGGAATGGCTTCTCATTTAATTAAATAACTTTGTTTAATTAATTAGAAGTAAGTACTATATTTAATTAAATAATTTCCTTTCAAAATTATTTTCGAAACTAGTCAACTCAAGTCAACCGTGGTTAAATATGGTCAACTTTAGGTCAAACATGATCTTTGTGTATGTGAATATGAGCAAATGTGAGTATGAATTCTAGCAACAATTCGATGCAAATTCTCATTCAACCTTTCAAAATGAAGAGATGAGGGTCTCTTAAATAGACTTTCATGGAATTCATCAATGGTTGAGGTCGATTTCAATCAAAGGTCAGGATTAAAAGTGAAGTTCAGTCATAAAGGGAGATTTCCAAATTAAAGGGAGTTAACAGATTTAATTTGAGTAAAATAAGGAGTTAACTGATTCAATTTGAGTGGAAAACGGAGTTAACTGATTTAAGTCATTTTTGATCAATAGTGAACTGGAAATTTCTCTTTTTGAACTGAAGAGAGATTTTGTTGAGATATTTAATTTAATAAAATGAGATATGCTCTCATAATTACTTTTTCTATTTAATTAAGTAATCTTTAATTAATTAGAGATGCTTTTATTATTTAATTAAATAACTTCATTTAATTAATTAGGAATGGCTTCTCATTTAATTAAATAACTTTGTTTAATTAATTAGAAGTAAGTACTCCATTTAATTAAACAATTTCGTTTAATTATTTCACATTTTTTTCGAAACTAGTCAACTCAAGTCAACCATGGTTAAATCTGGTCAACTTTTGTCAAACTTGATCTTTGCATATGTGAATATGAGCAAATGTGAGTATGAATTCCAACAACAATTCGATGCAAATTCTCATTCAACCTTTCAAACTTAAGAGATGAGGGTCTCTTAAATAGACTTTCCTAAAATTCATCAATGGTTGAGATCGATTTCAATCAACGGTCAGGATTAAATGTGAAGTTCAGTCATAAAGAAAGATTTCCAAATTAAAGGGAGTTAACAGATTTAATTTGTGTAAAATAAGGAGTTAACTAATTCAATTTGAGTAGCAAAAGGAGTTAACTCATTTAACTCAATTTTTATCAATAGTGAACTAGAAATTTCCCTTTTTGAACTAAAGATAGATTTTTTTGAGATATTTAATTTAATAAAATGAGATATGCTCTCATAATTACTTTTTCTATTTAATTAAATAATCTTTAATTAATTAGAGACACTTTTCATATTTAATTAAATAACTTCATTTAATTAATTATGAATGGCTTCTCATTTAATTAAATAACTTTTGTTTAATTAATTAGAAGTAAGTACTCCATTTAATTAAATAATTTTGTTTAATTATTTCAAATTTTTTTTCGAAACTAGTCAACTCAAGTAAATCGTGGTTAAATCTAGTCAACTTTTGGTCAAACTTGATCTTTGCGAATGTGAATATGAGCAAATGTGAGTATGAATTATAGCAACAACTCGATGCAAATTCTCATTCAACCTTTCAAAATGAAGAGATGACGGTCTCTTAAATAGACATTCCTGGAATTCATCAACGGTTGAGATCAATTTCAATCAACGGTCAGAATTAAAGGTGAAGTTCAGTCATAAAGGGAGATTTCCAAATTAAAGGGAGGTAACAGATTTAATTTGAGTAAAATAAGGAGTTAACTGATTCAATTTGAGTAGAAAAAGGAGTTAACACATTTAACTCATTTTTGATCAATAATGAACTCGAAATTTTTTTTTTTGAACTAAAGAGAGATTTTGTTGAGATATTTAATTTAATAAAATGAGATATGCTCTCATAATTACTTTTTCATTTTAATTAAATAATCTTTAATTATTTAGAGACACTTTTCTTATTTAATTAAATAACTTCATTTAGTTAATTAGGAGTGGCTTCTCATTTAATTAAATAACTTTGTTTAATTAATTAAAAGTAAGTACTCCATTTAATTAAATAATTTTTTTTATTATTTCAAATTTTTTTTCAAAATTAGTCAACTCAAGTCAACCATGGTTAAATCTGGTCAACTTTTGGTCAAACTTGATCTTTGCATATGTGAATATGAGCAAATGTGAGTATGAATTCCAGCAACAATTCGATGCAAATTCTCATTCAACCTTTCAAAATGAAGAGATGAGGGTCACTTAAATAGATTTTGCTGAAATTCATCAACCGTTGAGATCGATTTAAATCAACGGTCAGGATTAAAGGTGAAGTTTAGTCATAAAGGGAGATTTCCAAATTAAGGGGAGTGAACAGATTTAATTTGAGTAAAATAAGGAGTTAACTGATTCAATTTGAGTAGAAAAATGAGTTAAATGATTTAACTCATTTTTTTATCAATAGTGAACTGAAAATTTCCCTTTTTGAATTGAAGAGAGATTTTTTTTAAATATTTAATTTAATAAAATGAGATATGCTCTCATAATTATTTTTTCTATTTAATTAAATAATCTTTAAATAATTAGAGACACTTTTCTTATTTAATTAAATAACTTCATTTAATTAATTAGGAATGACTTCTCATTTAATTAAATAACTTTGTTTAATTAATTAGAAGTAAGTTCTCCATATAATTAAATAATTTCATTTAATTATTTCAAAATTCTTTTCGAAATTACACAACTCAAGTCAACCGTGGTTAAATTTGGTCAACTTTTGGTCAAACTTGATCTTTGCCTATGTGAATATGAGCAAATGTGAGTATGAATTTCAGCAACATTTCGATGCAAATTCTCATTTAACCTTTTAAAATGAAGAGGTGACGGTCTCTTAAATAGACTTTCATAGAATTCATCAATGGTTGAGATCGATTTCAATCAACGGTCAGGATTAAAGGTGAAATTCAGTCATAAAGGGATATTTTCAAATTAAAGGGAGTTAACAGATTTAATTTGAGTAAAATAAGGAGTTCACTGATTCAATTTGAGTAGAAAAAAGAGTTAACTCATTTAACTCATTTTTGATCAATAGTGAACTGGAAATTTCTCTTTTTGAACTGAAGAGAGATTTTGTTGAGATATTTAATTTAATAAAATGGGATATGCTCTCATAATTGCTTTTTCTATTTAATTAAGTAATCTTTAATTAATTAGAGACAATTTTCTTATTTAATTAAATAACCTCATTTAATTAATTAGGAATGACTTCTCATTTAATTAAATAACTTTGTTTAATTAATTAGAAGTAAGTATTCCATTTAATTAAATAATTTCGTTTAATTATTTCAAAATTCTTTTCCAAACTAGTCAACTCAAGTCAATTGTGGTTAATCTGGTCAACTTTTCGTCAAACTGGATCTTTGCGTATGTGAATATGAGCTAATGTGAGTATAAATTTTAGCAACAATTCGATGCAAATTCTCGTTCAACCTTTCAAAATGAAGAGATGAGGGTTTCTTAAATAGACTTTCACGGAATTCATCAACGATTGAGATCGATTTCAATCAATGGTTAGGATTAAAGGTGAAGTTCAGTCATAAAGGGAGATTTTCAAATTTAAGGGAGTTAACAGATTTAATTTGAGTAAAATAAGAAGTTAACTGATTCAATTTGTGTAGAAAAAAGAGTTAACTGATTTAACTCATTTTTAATCAATAGTAAACTGAAAATTTCCCTTTTTGAACTGAAGAGAGATTTTGTTGAGATATTTAATTTAATAAAATGAGATATGCTCTCATAATTACTTTTTCTATTTAATTAAGTAATCTTTAATTAATTAGAGACACTTTTCTTATTTAATTAAATAACTTTATTTAATTAATTAAGAATGGCTTCTCATTTAATTAAATAACATTGTTTAATTAATTAGAAGTAAGTACTCAATTTAATTAAATAATTTCGTTTAATTATTTTAATTTTTTTTTTGAAAGTAGTCTACTCAAGTCAACTGTGGTTAAATCTGGTCAACTTTTGGTCAAACTTGATCTTTGCGTATGTGAATATGAGCAAATGTGAGTATGAATTCTAGCAACAATTCGATGCAAATTCTCATTCAACCTTTCAAAATGAAAAGATGAGGGTCTCTTAAATAGACTTTTTTGGAATTCATCAATTGTTGAGATCGATTTCAATCAACGGTCAGGATTAAAGGTGAAGTTCAGTCATAAAGGGAGATTTCCAAATTAAAGTGAGTTAACAGATTTAATTTGAGTAAAATAAGGAGTTAACTGGTTCAATTTGAGTAGAAAAAGGAGTTAACTGGTTCAATTTGAGTAGAAAAAGGAGTTAACTAATTTAGCTAATTTTTAATCAATACTGAACTGGAAATTTCCCTTTTTGAACTGAAGAGATATTTTGTTGAGATATTTAATTTAATAAAATGAGATATGCTCTCATAATTACTTTTTCTATTTAATTAAATAATCTTTAATTAATTAGAGACAATTTTCTTATTTAATTAAATAACTTCATTTAATTAATTAGGAATGGCTTCTCATTTAATTAAATAACTTTGTTTAATTAATTAGAAATAAGTACTCTATTTAATTAAATAATTTTATTTAATTATTTCAAAATTCTTTTCGAAACTAGTCAACTCAAGTAAACCATGCTTAAATCTAGTCAACTTTTGGTCAAACTTTATCTTTGCGTATGTGAATATGAGCAAATGTCAGTATGAATTTCAACAACAATTCGATGCAAATTCTCATTCAACCTTTCAAAATGAAGAGATGAGGGTCTCTTAAATAAACTTTCCTGAAATTCATCAACGGTTCAGATCGATTTCAATCATCGGTCAAGATTAAAGGTGAAGTTTATTCAGAAAGGGAGATTTCCAAATTAAAGGGAGTTAACAAATTTAGTTTGAGTAAAATAAGTAGTTAACTGATTCAATTTGAGTAGAAAAAGGAGTTAATTGATATAACTCATTTTTGATCGATAGTGAACTCGAAATTTCCCTTTTTGAACTGAACAGAGATTTTGTTGAGATATTTAATTTAATAAAATGAGATATGCTCTCATAATTACTTTTTCTATTGAATTAAGTAATCTTTAATTTCTTAGAGACACTTTTCTTATTTAATTAAATAATCTCATTTAATTAATTAGGAATGGCTTCTCATTTAATTAAATAACTTTGTTTAATTAATTAGAAGTAAGTACTCCATTTAATTAAATAATTTTGTTTAATTATTTTAAAATTCTTTTCGAAACTAGTCAACTCAAGTCAACCGTGGTTAATCTTGTCAACTTTTGATCAAACTTGATCTTTGTGTATGTGAATATGAGCAAATGTGAGTATGAATTCCAGCAACAATTCGATGCAAATTCTCATTCAACCTTTCAAAATGAAGAGATGAGGGTCTCTTAAATAGACTTTCATAGAATTCATCAATGCTTGAGATTGATTTCAATCAACGGTTAGGATTAAAGGTGAAGTTCAGTCATAAAGAGAGATTTCCAAATTTAATGGAGTTAACAGATTTAATTTGAGTAAAATAAGGAGTTAACTGATTCAATTTGAGTAAAAAAAGAAGATAACTAATTTAACTCATTTTTGATGAATAGTGAACTAAAAATTTTCCTTTTTGAACTGAAGAGACATTTTATTCAGATATTTAATTTAATAAAATGTGATATGCTCTCATAATTACTTTTTCTATTTAATTAAGTAATCTTTAATTAATTAGAGACACTTTTCTTATTTAATTAAATAACTTCATTTAAATAATTAGGAATGGCTTCGCATTTAATTAAATAACTTTGTTTAATTAATTAGGAGTAAGTACTCCATTTAATTAAATAATTTTGCTTAATTATTTTAAAGTTATTTTTGAAAGTAGCCAACTCCAGTCAAGCGTGGTTAAATCTAGTCAACTTTTGGTCAAACTTGATCTTTGCGTATATGAATATGAGCAAATGTGAGTATGAATGCCAGCAACAACTCGATGCAAATTCTTATTCAACCTTTCAAAATGAAGAGATGAGGGTCTCTTAAATAGACTTTCATGGAACTCATCAACAGTTGAGATCAATTTAAATCAATGGTCAAGATTAAAGGTGAAGTTTAGTCATCAAGGGAGATTTTCAAATTAAAGGGAGTTAACAGATTTAATTTGAGTAAAATAAGGAGTTAACTAATTCAATTTGTGTAGAAAAAGAAGTTAACTGATTTAGGTTAGTTTTGATCAATAGTGTACTGAAAATTTCCCTTTTTGAACTGAAGAGAGATTTTGTTGTGATATTTAATTTAATAAAATGAGATATGCTCTCATAATTACTTTTTCTATTTAATTAACTAATCTTTAATTAATTAGAGACACTTTTCTTATTTAATTAAATAACTTTATTTAATTAATTAGGAATGGCTTCTCATTTAATTAAATAACTTTGTTTAATTAATTAAAAGTAAGTACTCAATTTAATTAAATAATTTTGTTTAATTATTTCAAAATTTTTTTTGAAAGTAGTCAACTCAAGTCAACCGTGGTTAAATCTGGTCAACTTTTGGTCAAACTTGATCTTTGTGTATATGAATATGAGCAAATGTGAGTATGAATGCTAGCAAAAACTCGATGAAAATTCTCATTCAACCTCTCAAAATGAAGAGATGAGGGTCTCTTACATCGACTTTCTTGGAATTCATCAACGGTTGAGATCGATTTCAATCAGTGGTCAGGATTAAAGGTGAAGTTCAGTCATAAAGGGAAATTTCCAAATTAAAGGGAGTTAACAGATTTAATTTGAGTAAAATAAAGAGTTAACTGATTCAATTTGAGTAGAAAAAGGAGTTACCGGATTTAACTCATTTTTTATCAATAGTGAACTAGAAATTTTTCTTTTTGAACTGAAGAGAGATTTTTTTGAGATATTTAATTTAATAAAATGAGATATGCTCTCATAATTACTTTTTCTATTTAGTTAAATAATCTTTAATTAATTAGAGACACTTTTCTTATTTAATTAAATAACTTCTTTTAATTAATTAGTAATGGCTTCTCATTTAATTAAATAACTTTGTTTAATTAATTAGAAGTAAGTACTCCATTTAATTAAATAATTTCGTTTAATTATTTGAAAATTCTTTTCGAAACTAGTCAACTCAATTCAACCGTAGTTAAATCTGGTCAACTTTTGGTCAAACTTGATCTTTGCGTATGTGAATATGAATTCTAGCAACAATTCGATGCAAATTCCAATTCAACTTTTCAAAATGAAGAGATGAGGGTCTCTTAAATAGACTTTTCCAAAATTCATCAACGGTTGAGATCGATTTCAATCAACGGTCAGGATTAAAGGTGAAGTTCAGTCATAAAGGGAGATTTTCAAATTAAAGAGAGTTAATAAATTTAATTTGAGTAAAACAAGGAGTTAACTAGTTTAACTCATTTTTGATCAATAGCGAACTAAAAATTTCCCTTTTTTGAACTAAAGAGAGATTTTGTTGAGATATTTAATTTAATAAAATGAGATATGTTGTCATAGTTACTTTTTCTATTTAATTAAATAATTTTTAATTAATTACAGACAGTTTTCTTATTTAATTAAACAACTTCATTTAATTATTTAGGAATGGCTTCTCATTTAATTAAATAACTTTGTTTAATTAATTAGAATTAAGTACTTCATTTAATTTAATAATTTTGTTTAATTATTTAAAAAAAATTCAAAACTAGTCAACTCAAGTCAACTGTGGTTAAATCTGGTCAACATTTGGTCAAACTTGATATTTGCGTATGTGAATATGAGCAAATGTGAGTATGAATTCCAACAACAATTCGATGCAAATTCTCATTCAACCTTTCAAAATGAAGAGATGAAGGTCTCTTAAATAGACTTTCCTAGAATTCATCAACGATTGAGATCGATTTTAGTCAACGGTCAGGATTAAAGGTGAAGTTCAGTCATAAAGGGAGATTTTCAAATTAAAGGGAGTTAATAAATTTAATTTGAGTAAAATAAGGAGTTAACTGATTTAACTCATTTTTGATCAATAGTGAACTGAAAATTTCCCTTTTTGTACTGAAGAGAGATTTTGTTGAGATATTTAATTTAATGAAATGAGATATGTTGTCATGGTTACTTTTTCTATTTAATTAAATAATCTTTAATTAATTACAGACAATTTTCTTATTTAATTAAACAACTTCATTTAATTATTTAGGAATGGCTTCTCATTTAATTAAATAACTTTGTTTAATTTATTTAGAATTAAGTACTTCATTTAATTAAATAATTTTGTTTAATTATTTTTTTTAAAAATTTAATACTAGTCAACTCAAGTCAACTGTGGTTAAATCTGGTCAACTTTTGGTCGAACTTGATCTTTGCGTATGTGAATATGAGAAAATGTGAGTATGAATTCCAGCAACAATTCAATGCAAATTCTCATTCAACCTTTCAAAATGAAGAGATGAAGGTCTCTTAAATAGACTTTCCTAGAATTCATCAACGGTTGAGATCTATTTTAATCAACGGTCAGGATTAAAGGTGAAGTTCAGTCATAAAGGGAGATTTCCAAATTAAAGGGAGTTAACAGATTTAATTTGAGTAAAATAAGGAGTTAAAAAATTCAATTTGAGTAGAAAAAGGAGTTAACGGATTTAACTCATTTTTGATCAATAGTGAAATGGAAATTTTTTTTTTTTGAACTGAAGAGAGATTTTCTTGAGATATTTAATTTAATAAAATGAGATATGCTCTCATAATTACTTTTTCTATTTAATTAAATAATCTTTAATTAATTAGAGACACTTTTCTTATATAATTAAATAACTTCATTTAATTAATTAGTAATGGGTTCTCATTTAATTAAATAACTTTGTTTAATTAATTAGAAGTAAGTACTCCATTTGATTAAATAATTTTGTTTAATTATTTCAAAAAAAATTTTGAAACTAGTCAACTCAAGTCAACCGTGGTTAAATCTGGTCAAGTTTTGGTCAAACATGATCTTTGCATATGTGAATATGAGAAAATGTGAGTATGAATTCCAACAAAAATTCGATGCAAATTCTCATTCAATCTTTCAAAATGAAGAGATGAGGGTCTCCTAAATAGACTTTCCTGGTATTCAACAATGTTTGAGATTGATTTCAATTAACAGTCAGGATTAAAAGTAAAATTCAATCATAAAGGGATATTTTCAAATTAAAGGGAGTGAATAGATTTAATTTGAGTAAAATAAGGAGTTAACTGATTCAAGTTGAGTAGAAAAAGGAGTTAACTGATTTAACTCATTTTTTATCAATAGTGAACTGGAAATTTTCCTCTTTGAGCTAAAGAGAGATTTTGTTGAGATATTTAATTTAATAAAATGAGATATGCTCTCATAATTACTTTTTATATTTAATTAAGTAATCTTTAATTAATTAGAGACACTTTTCTTATTTAATTAAATAACTTCATTTAATTAATTAGTAATGGCTTCTCATTTAATTAAATAACTTTGTTTAATTAATTAGAAGTAAGTACTCCATTTAATTAAATAATTTCGTTTAATTATTTAAAAAATTTTTTGAAACTAGTCAACTCAATTCAACCGTAGTTAAATCTGGTCAACTTTTGGTCAAACTTGATCTTTGCGTATGTGAATATGAGAAAATGTGAGTATGAATTTCAGCAACAGTTCGATGCAAATTTGCATTCAACCATTCAAAATGAAGAGATGAGGGTCTCTTAAATAGACTTTCTTAAAATTCATCAACGGTTGAGACAAAATTTCAATCAACGGTCAGGATTAAAGGTGAAGTTCAGTCATAAAGGGAGATTTTCAAATTAAAGGGAGTTAATAAATTTAATTTGAGTAAAATAATGAGTTAACTGATTTAACTCATTTTTTATCAATAGTGAACTGGAAATTTCCCTTTTTGAACTGAAGAGAGATTTTGTTGAGATATTTAATTTAATAAAATGAGATATGCTGTCATAGTTACTTTTTCTATTTAATTAAATAATCTTTAATTAATTAGAGACAATTTTCTTATTTAATTAAACAACTTCATTTAATTATTTAGGAATGGCTTCTCATTTAATTAAATAACTTTGTTTAATTAATTAGAATTAAGTACTTCATTTAATTAAATAATTTTGTTTAATTATTTTTTAAAAAAAATTGAAACTAGTCAACTCAAGTCAACTATGGTTAAATCTGGTCAACTTTTGGTCAAACTTGATCTTTGCGTATGTGAATATGAGCAAATGTGAGAATGAATTCTAGCAACAATTCGATGTAAATTCTCATTCAACCTTTCAAAATGAAGAGACGAAGGTCTCTTAAAAAGACTTTCGTAGAATTCATCAACGGTTGAGATCGATTTTAATCAACGGTCAGGATTAAAGGTGAAGTTCGGTCATAAAGAGAGATTTCCAAATTAAAAGGAGTTAATAGATTTAATTTGAGTAAAATAATGAGTTAACTGATTCAATTTGAGTAGAAAAAGGAGTTAACGGATTTAACTCATTTTTTATCAGTAGTGAACTGGAATTTTTTTTTTTGGAATGAAGAGAGATTTTCTTGAGATATTTAATTTAATAAAATGAGATATGCTCTCATAATTACTTTTTCTATTTAATTAAATAATCTTTAATTAATTAGAGACACTTTTCTTATATAATTAAATAACTTCATTTAATTAATTAGTAATGGGTTCTCATTTAATTAAATAACTTTGTTTAATTAATTAAAAGTACTCCATTTAATTAAATAATTTCATTTAATTATTTCAATTTTTTTTTTGAAACTATTCAACTCAAGTCAACCGTGGTTAAATCTGGTCAAGTTTTGGTCAAACTTGATCTTTGCGTATGTGAATATGAGCAAACGTGAGTATGAATTCCAACAAAAATTCGATGCAAATTCTCATTCAACCTTTCAAAATGAAGAGATGAGGGTCTCTTAAATAGACTTTCCTGGTATTCAACAATGTTTGAGATCGATTTTAATGAACAGTCAGGATTAAAGGTAAAATTCAATCATAAAGGGATATTTTCAAATTAAAGGGAGTGAATAGATTTAATTTGAGTAAAACAAGGAGTTAACTGATTCAATTTGAGTAGAAAAAGGAGTTAACTGATTTAACTCAATTTTTATCAATAGTGAACTATAAATTTTCCTTTTTGAGCTAAAGAGAGATTTTGTTGAGATATTTAATTTAATAAAATGAGATATGCTCTCATAATTACTTTTTCTATTTAATTAAGTAATCTTTAATTAATTAGGAATGGCTTCTCATTTAATTAAATAACTTTGTTTAATTAATTAGAAGTAAGTACTCCATTTAATTAAATAATTTTTTTTAATTATTTCAAATTTTTTTTTGAAACTAGTCAACTCAAGTCAACCGTGGTTAAATCTGGTTAACTTTTGGTCAAACATGATCTTTGCGTATGTGAATATGAGCAAATGTGAGTACATGAATTCCAGTAACAACTCGATGCACATTCTCATTCAACCTTTCAAAATGAAGAGATGAGGGTCTCTTAAATAGACTTTCCTGGAATTAATCAACAGTTGAGATCGATTTCAATCAACCGTCAGGATTAAAAGTGAAGTTCAATCATAAAGGGAGATTTCCAAATTTAAAGCAATTAATAGATTTAATTGGAGTAAAATAAGGAGTTAACTGATTCAATTTGAGTAGAAAAATGAGTTAACTGATCTAACTCATTTTTAATCAATAGTGAGGTGGAAATTTCCCTTTTTGAACTGAAGAGCGATTTTGTTGAGATATTTAATTTAATAAAATGAGATATGCACTCATTATTACTTTTTTTATTTAATTAAGTAATCTTTAATTAATTAGGGACACTTTTCTTATTTAATTAAATAACTTCATTTAATTAATTAGGAATGGCTTCTCATTTAATTAAATAACTTTGTTTATTTAATTAGAAGTAAGTACTCCATTTAATTAAATAATTTCATTTAATTATTTCAAAATTCTTTTCGAAAATAGTCAACTCAAGACAACCGTGGTTAAATCTGGTCAACTTTTGGTCAAACTTGATCTTTGCGTATGTGAATATGAGCAAATGTGAGTATGAATTCCAGCAACAATTCGATGCAAATTCTCATTCAACCTTTCAAAATGAAGAGATGAGGGTCTCTTAAATAGACTTTTCTGGAATTCATCAACGATTGAGATCGATTTTGATCAACGGTCAGGATTAAAGGTTAAGTTCAGTCATAAAGGAAGATTTTGAAATTAAAAGGAGTTAATAGATTTAATTTAAGTAAAATAAGGAGTTAACTGATTTAATTTGAGTAGAAAAAGGAGTTAACTGATTTAACTAATTTTTGATTAATAGTGAACTGAAAGTTTTCCTTTTTGAACTAAAGAGAGATTTTATTGAGATATTTAATTTAATAAAATGAGATATGCTCTCATAATTACTTTTTCTATTTAATTAAATAATATTTAATTAATTAGAGACACTTTTCTTATTTAATTAAATAACTTTATTTAATTAATTATGAATGGCTTCTCATTTAATTAAATAAATTTTTTTAATTAATTAGAAGTAAGTACTCCATTTAATTAAATAATTTCATTTAATTATTTCAAAATTCTTTTCGAAACTAGTCAACTCAAGTCAACCATGGTTAAATCTAGTCAACTTTTGGTCAAACTTGATCTTTGCGTATGTGAATATGAACAAATGTGAGTATGAATTCCAACAACAACTCAATGCAAATTCTTATTCAGCTTTTCAAAATGAAGAGATGAGTGTCTCTTAAATAGACTTTCCTAGAATTCATCAATAGTTGAGATCAATTTCAATGAACGTTCAAGATTAAAGGTGAAGTTCAGTCCTAAAGGGAGATTTCCAAATTAGAGGAAGTTAACAGATTTAATTTGAGTAAAAAAGAGTTAACTGATTCAATTTGAGTAGAAAAAAGAGTTAACTGATTTAACTCATTTTTTATCAATAGTGAACTGAAAATTTCCCTTTTTGAACTGAAGAGAGATTTTGTTGAGATATTTAATTTAATAAAATGAGATATGCTCTCATAATTACTTTTTCTATTTAATTAAATAATCTTTAATTAATTAGAGACAATTTTCTTATTTAATTAAATAACTTCATTTAATTAATTAGGAATGGCTTCTCATTTAATTAAATAACTTTTGGTCAATTAATTAGAAGTAAGTACTCCATTTAATTAAATAATTTCGTTTAATTATTTCAAAGAAATTTTGAAATTAGTCAACTCAAATCAACTGTGGTTAAATCTGGTCAACTTTTTGTCAAACTTGATCTTTACGAATGTGAATATTAGCAAATGTGAGTATGAATTCCAGCAACAACTCGATGCAAATTATCGTTCAACCTTTCAAAATGAAGAGATGAGGGTCTCTTAAATAGACTTTCCTAGAATTCATCAACGGTTGAGATCGATTTCAATCAATGGTCAGAATTAAAGGTGAAGTTCATCTTTAAAGAGAGATTTCCAAATTAAACAGAGTTAACATTTTTAATTTGAGTAAAACAAGGAGTTAACTGATTCAATTTGAGTAGTGTAGTGCCTGCCCCTAGTTCACATTTTGTTATCGTTGCTGAACTCTTTTAGAGCTAGTTTTATGTTGTTGGTTAGCAACATTATTTTGAGATTATTAGATATTGAGCTATGGATTCAGTTTATTATGTGATGAGATTACTTAGACTCTACATTTCATGTATGTATGATGATTATTTTTAGTGTTTGCAATTATTAATGATGATTAGTAAGATGATTTATTATCATATGTGTTTTCTTATGGATACTTACCCCATACTTGCATGTGTATGGTGTGCATGTTTGCTTTGTGTGTTTACTTTTGTATGACATTTCTGATGTGGTTAAGAAAGGGAATCGTTGTCACCTGCTAGTTGGAATCTACACGATGCACCACTTCTTGCCATTGCTTGGTTAGTTTAGTATATATATTGTGCTTTTAAATGCATAGTTTTTATGCAGGTTGTAGGTACTGGGTATCGACTTTCCTGAATTGCCAGGATGAGTGTACCCTATCACATTATCTCAATGATAAGAGAGGGGAGATAAATTCTCAAGTCCAAATCCTAACCCTTTGAGCCATTTGTCCTAATTGAAAAATTAGGACAAGTATCTCAGTTGAATACCCACCAAATATGTCGGATGACATATTTCATGATATAAACCCCTTGGTTTGATTTGTATGTATTTTGGCTATGATGGGTTTTTCATATTTTTACCTTTGTGAGTCTTTGGAGTATTTTCTATTAATTAAGCCTAATTAAAAGATTTAATTAATAGTTTAATTTAATAGAAAAATAATATGGTATTTTAATATTTATTTTATTTAATTAATTAAAAAATTAAATAAATAAAATAATTAAATTTGAAAATAAAATAATTAAATTGGAAGATAAAAGTTATAATATTAAATTTGAAATGTGACAATATTTATTTTAATAATAATATATTTGGAGCTCATTTTTTAATAAATGACTAAATAATAATATTATTAAAGCTAATAAATATTTTAGTAATAAAGTTTTGGAAAATAAAATTTAAAAATGGAAAATATATTTTAAATTATTAAAAGATTCTAAATCTCATATGATTAAAATATAAATATATTAAGATTGAAAAGTGGAGATATTAAAGTTAGTGCATGAGACTTAATAAATAAATAAATTAAATTAGAAAGAGTAAAGTAAATTGGAGTTATAAGCTTGCATGGGAATTAACATGTGTCAACACGGGGGTTAGTGCATCAATTAAGCACAAGGTGTCTACAATTCTATGACTCATCAAAAAGAATTGGAAAAGACCCATGCTTAGTTGGTGACAACTTTCAGCAGTTTCAAAAAGCATTCCAAAGGTTTCTTGAGAGCTCTTGATATTCAGGTATTCATAGAAGCTTAAATGAAAAGCTTAATGGAAGCTACAAGCTTAATGGAAGTCATGAGCTACAAGCAAAAAATAGAAGCTTCAAAGCTTACATGCATGGGAGAAGATTCATATGCTCATATATTTTCTACTTGCTTCTATGCTCCTTCTAGTATATCTAATCACTTGGAAGATTCGATCGGCTTGAATTCTTGGAAGAATTGCGAATGATAGAGAAAGAAGAGATTTTCTATGGACTTCTGAAGCATGACAAATTAGCATCAGTGTCCAGGTGCACTCATGATATTCTCATATTCCCTTTGCACTCTTTCTCTTCCTGTCTTCATCATATCTATTTTATGTGTCTGAATACTCTCTGTGATTGAATCTACTATTTGAAATTGGAATCAAGATTTTTTATTTGGATGAGAAGAAAATAATAGAAAAACCCTAGTTTCAAATGAGAAAGAAATTAAATTTTAATCGAGTTTGGGTTCAAATTTATATTAAATTAGATAGACAAGATTTGGAATTAAAATAAAAATTTTATGGTGAAAATTTGAATGATTAGATGTAATCTTTCTATCAATTATATTTTTAGATGCATATAAATAAACCGTTTATGGTTAATTTTAGAGAACAATTATTTTTAAGAGGAAATTCTTAATTCATCACAAACTGCCCTGTCACTGCCCCTTGGATAGACCCGAACTCAGTCATTCATAATTTTTTTATTGGGATCGAATTTATTCGACCGCTCAGGTCAGAATTGGTGCAACTTGGCCCTCTCTAGCATATTTAAATTTCAGTTTGATCCAACAGTTCATTAGGGAGATATGGCCGTCGTACTGGGACTGTTTTATTCAAGAACATATATTTTTCTATTTTTCATAACCAAGAATTCTTTATGCTTAAACTTCACAAAAATAATATATCAAAGCATGAAATGAATTAAAGATATTATTGAAATCTTTCTTTATTAGAATCTTATTAAAATGCATTAATTTTATATGATTTATTATCTAATCTAATTAAATCAAATTTAATTAAGTTTAGTTAATAGTAGAAGAAGTGTAATTAATTATTAGTCAATCTAAGTAAATAAATTTTTTAATGAGAGAAAATTAAAAGAAAAGAGATTTTAATATGGTTTATATAGTGGACTTTTTATAATGTATATTGAATACTATTTAATATATATTAAACAATTTTAGAGTTGTTTAATGAAGATGATAATGTTAAGAATTGAGAGATTATTCATGTTAAAATCTACAATGAGTCTTATTGGTTTGTGATAGGGATCTCTTTCAAACAACGTTTATATAGACAAAATATTATTAGAAAAATTAGAAAATGGAGTCTAATGGTCGATTTTAATATTGATTAAATAATTGTAAGATGATAATTTAAATTTAGAAACTACGAATGATATTGGATTAAGATTGAATTATTATGTTATTGGTTAATATGTTTGAATACCTTAATGGAGTTAAGAGTTAGCCAAATATTAACTAATGAGTTTATGGAAGGATTCTACAGATTGGGTATTTATAGTTCGAGGAGTTTATTATTTATTAATGTTTGTAAGGACTAGCAAACTATTAATAAATGATAGTGTAAATAGTTCGATTAGATTTAATCTAGTGAAGATTATTTAATGATTAAAGTTTTGTAAAGATATTAGTTTTTGGATTTGAAGTATAATTGATTTTTAATCAATTGATATTCATTGAGTTGATATTATAATTATGATATTAATAATTAAGTTGTGCGATAGAGTCTTATTTGAAAAGATTAATGATAATACGAATTTGTCAAGAGAATGTTGGTATTCTTTGAAAGAAGAAAAATGAGGTCATTATAGATTTATTCTCAATATAGCTTGCTAATAAATATTGACAAGTTATTATTATTAAATTATTAATATGAACATTTGAGTATTGAATTATAGTTGACTTTTATCTTACAGAATTCTAGTTAGTTATTAGTCAACTGATATTAATTGGAACGTTGCTATGGTTATGCAATTATTAATTAAATCAATTAATGAGAGTTAATTAGATTTAATTTATGTAATAGAGATTTAATTAATATAATTCTTTTAATGAGATTTTAAAAGTATGGATATCAAGTTGATAGGTTTTAATTTGATGACTTGAATAATGACTTTAGATATTTTAATGGTGAAGACTTAGTAATATATAATTGAGAATTATTAGAATAATAAAAGGTCAAGAATTGTGCAATCGATGTTAATTGATTGATGTAATTGATCATTTTAATAAAGTTATAATCTCTTATTCGAAGAATGATAATTGGTCCTCTTATAATATAACGAATAATGATTCTAAAAAAAGTTGAAAGGTTAATCAATTAGAATATGGATCATGGTTAAATATAAAGGATAATTTAATTAAATGTCAATGATGATCAGTTTAGTGAATATTTATCCTTAAGTTATTCTTAGAATGTAATTCTTAATAATGGAAGGATAATGCTATCGGAGAAAATGGGTTGACTTGTAGGTCAAATAATGATAACTTTATGCACTTGAAAGTATGCTTGCAAACAGAAAACTGAAAACCCCTACACATTATTCAACTATGTGAATTTAGTAAATCAAAACATGTGTTTGCATCGTGTATTTTATATGCTTCTTGTTTTGGGTTTTGGGTTGACTAGTGTTGACCAGTCCTAAGATGTTACTAGAGGCTCGGGGGTTATGAGATATGATGGCATGTTGATCTTATTTGGTCTTGATCTTTATAAGCCCAACCATGGTAATGTGATCGTATGCTCTATGAAATGTTTGTATTTACTGATTGTTATTGTTCATCAGTCTTCATGTGTGAAGCTGAGAGGTATGTGTATGAGACACTTGAGTTAATCATTTTTGAGTCATCGATCAGTTATCTTTGGATTATTTTCTAGTCGCCATGATGGGACTGAAATATGAATTTATTTCTTGATGATGTCATGTTGTGACATGTTTGACTCAACCATTTTGGAGTCTTCGATCAGTATGATTTTGAGATATTCTTGGTTGCTTGTTGAGAACCATTTATCTTGAGGTGTATTTTGGTTATTAAGAACCAATTGATACCTATGATTATCAGTGATGCCTTCAGTTTCCAATAGAGAACTGTTGTGGTCATGATTTTCTATGGATGCTTTTTTAGATGCTCATGGAGATTTGATGATTCTTATCTTGGAGATTTGATGATTCTTCTTATTAAGAATTTTTGATGGTTTTATCATGGTTATTTGATGATTATTTTTATGGATTATCTTTTGTATTTTCTTTACAGTCGCTTGTATAGGACTATGGTGATTTATGATTCCATGAGCTTAGGGTAGGTAAGCTACTTGTAGTGTCGAGAAGTGGCTAGCAATGGGCGTCGGGGCCCTAAGTGGCTGCTAGAGTAACTCATTGTAAGTTTGGTTAATAAGTGATAACATTTACACACTAAATGGGGATTAAATGAACCTAAAAAGATAATTATTTTGATGTTCTCGCCCATGCCTTGAGTGCTTGTACAGGCTAGGATGGGAGTAGTGAGATCACATGGTTGCGACTGTACATTCCGTAGTATGCCTCATCAGTATGAGAGGATACTAGTGGCTGCATGAGATCAGTATGGACTCGTGGAGTTTAGCTAACTACCAGGATAACTTGTACGTGATAATTGCGATTACACTTTCCCGCTTGCAGAGTAGGTTTCCTACATGTCTTTGTGTGCCTCTGGGAATTAGATGTCAATTTTGTGTGTGATTGGAACCTTTGAGTTAGTATACTTTTAAGATTCCTAGACTTTTATAGATTTGTGCTATGTGTTTTGGATAGCCTGTTTGGGACTTGAGATTATCTCCTCAGCACGGTGGGAGTGGACCACTTAGGTTCCACGTGGTCAGGTGGTAGTGTATTTTCACTCTTATCATTTGAGATCTGTTCGAGACACCGTGGCTGGAGTATCCTTGGTTGGTATTTATTCTTTATTATGTTCTTGGAGCATTATGATAGATAATATACTTTATGATGGATGTATTTACTGGTATATTTTTATATTGATGATTTGCTTTACTTTGCATATGTTAGTTGATGATTGATTATGCTTTACTTTGCATGTTATTAGGATGTTTTAGGAGTGACATTCCTACTATGTTAATACCGATGATCTATTCGCTGCTTTGGAATGTTACACACGGAGGGATGGCTAGGATCCACGATGGTCTAATGATGCTATTTATGGTTGGAAGGAACCGTGCACTTATTTATTTATGTTTTTGATATATGGTTATCTTTTGTGATGGATGTTTATATCTTTTGTGATAATGTATCATGTATGATATGTGGTTTCATTTATGTTATTGCATCATGGATTAATATTAGATGATGATGATGTACTTTATTTACTTGGATGTTTATTCTTTTAAGCTTTTCATA
Organism: Cupressus sempervirens; assembly: GCA_028749045.1. NCBI lineage: Eukaryota > Viridiplantae > Streptophyta > Pinopsida > Cupressales > Cupressaceae > Cupressus > Cupressus sempervirens. The sequence goes on from CM053793.1 coordinate 384,037,865, forward strand.
CCTTGTGATATGTACAGTGGATGATTGAGCTAAATTAAAATATAATTACAAAAGGACACTTGCATATTGTTTAAGTACATTGGATGTATCATTTTTATTTCATAAGGATGAGATGTTAGATGAATAGTTAACTTAGATGTGATAAAACGTTAAGGGATCTTTAAAGAATGTAGCCTGTTATGTGAATATGAGCAAATATGAGTATGAATTCCAGCAACAATTCGATGCAAATTCTCATTCAACTTTTCAAAATGAAGAGATGAGGGTCTCTTAAATAGATTTTTTTGGAATTCATCAACGGTTGAGATCGATTTCAATCAACGGTCAGGATTAAAGGTGAAGTTCAGTCATAAAGGGAGATTTCCAAATTAAAGGGAGTTAAAAGATTTAATTTGAGTAAAATAAGGAGTTAACGGATTCAATTTGAGTAGAAAAAGGAGTTAACTGATTTAACTCATTTTTGATCAATAGTGAACTTGAAATTTCCCTTTTTGAACTGAAGAGAGATTTTGTTGAGATATTTAATTTAATAAAATGAGATATGCTCTCATAATTACTTTTTCTCTTTAATTAAATAATCATTAATTAATTAGAGACACTTTTCTTATTTAATTAAATAAGTTCATTTAATAAGTTATGAATGGCTTCTCATTTAATTAAATAATTTTGTTTAATTAGTTAGAAGTGAGTACTCCATTTAATTAAATAATTTTGTTTAATTATTTCAAAATTCTTTTTTAAACTAGTCAACTCAAGTCAACTATGGTTAAATCTGGTCAACTTTTGGTCAAACTTGATCTTTGCGTATGTGAATATGAGCAAATGTGAGTATGAATTTCAACAAAATTTTGATGCAAATTCTCATTCAACCTTTCAAAATGAAGAGATGAGGGTCTCTTAAATAGACTTTCTTGGAATTCATCAACAGTTGAGATCGATTTCAATCAACGGTCATGATTAAAGGTGAAGTTCAGTCATAAAAGGAGATTTTCAAATTAAAGGGAGTTAACAGATTTAATTTGAGTAAAATAAGGAGTTAACTGATTCAATTTTAGTAGAAAAAGGAGTTAATTGATTTAACTCATTTTTTATCAATAATGAACTCGAAATTTCTCTTTTTGAACTTAAGAGAGATTTTGTTGAGATATTTAATTTAATAAAATGAGATATGCTCTCATAATTACTTTTTCTATTTAATTAAATAATATTTAATTAATTAGAGACAATTTTCTTTTTTAATTAAATAACTTCATTTAATTAATTAGGAATGGCTTCTCATTTAATTAAATAACTTTGTTTAATTAGATAGAAGTAAGTAGTCCATTTAATTAAATAATTTTGTTTAATTATTTCAATTTTTTTTTCGAAAGTACTCAACTCAAGTCAACCGTGGTTAAATCTGTGTTGGTAAACAGATTGTTCTTTTAAATAAATTCTCAAAATGTCCAAATCTGAAAGAACAATTAGATGCCAACAGTTGGATAATCTATCATGAGATTGATAGATTTCCTCTGAATTGGAAGGTACAGCTCCCTTATGAAATGATATGCAATGAATTTGTTTTATTGCCTAAACTAACTGGGTGCATTCTTAACCCAAGAACAAAAGAGGAAAACCAAGTCATTCCTAGGCAAGATTAACTCAGGCAAAATTTAGATCCTAAACCTAGCTAGCTTCGAGAACTCACACATCTTATGAATCCTCGACATTGATAATGCAATGTGAATGCTATTTATGGAAATGCATTGGAAAATGAAATGAAAGAGAATGTTAAATAATCTCAATTCTTGTAACAGGAATGTTTGCAAATACTCTGATCTACAACCCATTCATAATTCAACACAAGATGGAAGATGATGCCCAAAACTGAAAATAACAATACTTTGATTGATAATAATCAAAGGAGAAATACTAAATGCTCTGATTTAGAATAAAACCCCTATTGCTTTAAACATCACAAATAAGAATACTCAGATTTTATTTGCTCACAACCTATGGTCAATCTATTACAAAAACCTGAATTCTTAACCTGCATAATGAAAATTCAAAACAAATTAACTAAGTTCCTTCCCCCTACTCCAGCTCTTTGACTCTTGTAGAAAAGAAGAACCTATATGCAATGCAATAAAATATCTAAACTAAAAATGCCCTCTCTTCTGTCCCAACTCTCTGACTGACTGCAGTCGAGAAGAAGCCCCCCTGAATTGAAAAGAGTTTACAATAAATAGCTCTTCAAGATGACTCTTCAGTTCTTCATGACTATTCCGATTTTGTAACTGTGGCCTTTCAGTTACAAAAACTGACTTTGATAAATCCTCTACCTATTGGTCTTCCCATATTTAAAATATTCTGTGTAATCTCACCTGGTTCTACAATGCCAAAGCACAAGTAATCTCACACAGTGACACACATAAAGAACCAACTTCCTTCACCAAAAATGGGATTTAAAGATTGTGACGACATCGTTAAAAATTGTTTCCACTTCCACAGAAACTTATCTCCATCATCTTGAAACAACTCCCAAATAACAATAGCCTTCATCAGCATCTAGGAAACCCAGCGATGTTAAAACCAGAAGAACAGACGAGCCATATGCAACCATGTAGTGTATGTTACCCCAGCTTGTATCTCCAATTAGTTCTCTGGGTAAGGGAGATATTCTCATAGGTTTAATACCATCAACTTCTATAATAAAACCAAAAATGGTCTCAGGCCTCTTTGTCAACCAGAAAATAACACCATTACACTCAACTACAACACCATAAGAATGCTTTCCCTCTATGAGATTAGGGTCTATTTCCTCTACAAACTCAAATTTGACTCTCTATAAATTTTGAAAATAATGGTATATTTGGAAGGAAATTTTTGGAAAGTGTTTTTTTGAGTGTCATAACCAAATAGGGTTCTCCATTTCTTGGATGTATTATATTGATCCAATTGTCACGATTGCCCTTAACTATTGTACATAAATATCTTCCTAGAAGTGGATTGCAAAGGTATAATTTATAAGAAAGTGGTGATAGGGTTTGGGGACATCGTGGTGAGGGTTCTGTAAAACTCAACCTTGGACTGTATTTGATAACATACAAACATAGTCCACAGGAGTTGGAATGATGGAGAGAGAAATGGGCCTCGATTTTTGAGTAGAAAAGGAAAAAGCTATGCAACAATTTTGAAAAAAAATGAGAAACCAAGGTTTTTGGTTTGGTAGGGAAGACAGAAAGTGGGGCGAAGACAAAATCTGATTCCATTCTTTGCAAACCAGGCGATACTTGCAGATTGATGGAAATGGAAGCTTCTGAAACATCAATTCCCTTAGCTCTAGAGGCATATTAGATACATGTCTCTGTTCATCTCCATCTCCTGCAACTAAATCAATAACGTTCACCTCCATTCTTTTTGGCTCCTACCTTTCCTCTTCAAAATTTGCAAAATTAACTCCCACAGATTTTGACCTACACTTAGCATGTACGATAGAACCTAGTGGAGACCCACCCATGCCTTTTGTGCTTTTACCAGGGACATTCATGTAAACTTCCCCCTTATACATGTACTCATCTATTTCATCACCATAGAAGAATTCAAATAGTTCTCCTTAAAGTACACAAACACTCTGATCATCATCTACAGGAACTACAAATACCTCATCATCTTTTTTATCCAAAATCATTTCCATATGAGAAAAGGCAGGTCTGTCTCGTTGAGCCATTCTATAGTGCTCATAAACCATTTACAAGATGTGGATTGCAGAGACTTTTGATTGTGACTCTTTGAAATGGTTGTGTTTCTAGACATATGCGAATCCATGTGATGGTTGTGCTCTACTCGATATCTAAAGCGCATCCCACATGATGTGCACTATCTTAGAAAATTATATAATGCATCGAGAACAGATTCAGTTGATTTGCCATTACAGCTAATGTTGTAGATACAGATAAAAATGGAGCAGAGGATGCAGCTGTCACAGATATCAAACCCTTTTCCATGATGCTTTTAAACCATTCAAACAAGTTTTGCTCTTTTAATCCAGTTTTTCTTCTTGGTTCTATATCATCCATATGGTAAGCAGGAGGAGGGTTGTTTGAGTTATTGGCAATGTTCTCGAGGATGCTGATGAAAGGGGCAGCGCCTATACCAAGTCCAATAAGAAGTATCATTTCACATTTGCTATAATCTTGCGTTGCCGATCTATATGGACCATCAATGTATAATCTTGGTGTGATGGAAGCTTTCATTCCTTTACCTCTTTGCATTCCATTTTTTGCAATAGCTTTGTCTTACTACAAAGAACGTAGAGGAGCTTCCAAATAATGGAGATCACCACCTTTAGCAACTGTAAAAATGTAAAAGAGGTGTTTAAACTCAATTATGCTGTGTCCTCTTAACGGTTTTTTTTCTTCTTCAAGATCACATTATAACTTTCAAATAGAATTCATAGACACTCCAGATGCTGATATTTGATTGTATCGACCAAATGCATGCCAAGAACTTGAAACGAGCTGAGGCTCCATATACTTGGTTGTTTAAGCAATGTTGAATTTTGCAATTCTTTGTCACCACATTGACCAACACATCACCGAGATTCATTTTAAAACTTTATAGTTCCTGATCATGCTCCATCATAGCATCATACTTCTATTTTAAAGATGTTTGTATGCTGAAAATTGGCATTATTACGTTCTTCAATATAGTTTAGAGATCAATCAACTATATGGAAAAGACCTCTTTAAATATCTACATCCGAAGAAAGAGCCTCTCTATTGTCAATGCATTCATTAGTATAAGGAAGATCTAAATGGCTGAATGTACACATAATCATATAGAGTACAAATTGAATCATCCAAATGCTAATTTTGTTAATGTGTCATTATGAAGACTTTTCCTCTAATTCCTTGCGGCATCTGAAAATCATGTCTTGAAACCATTCTTCTGCCCAAAAAAGAAACATCCATTGAAGTACAAGTCTCTGCTGGGTTAGGATCTACAACCTACCCAAAGAAATGAAACTCTGATAATAACCCCACCAGCTTGAAACAAGATGGAAAATGAAAATGAACCCGGCAAAGAATTCCTATCCTAGGGGAGATCTAGACCTAGACACCAGACTGACTTGATGACTATATGACTCAATATTTCCAAAACAAAGGGTGACTTAAAGTCAGGCAACAACTGGCTCCGACTGGGGAATATGTACTGCAAATTGCATAGAGAATCCAACATCTCTGGTTAAGCAAGTGCCTTAAGCATTGGGTTACAAAGTCTAGACTGAAGACCAATGAGGAAGTGCATATAGGGAGGGCGGAGGGGAGCAGGGCAGACTGAAACAAAATGAGAGAAAACAACCACAACAACTAAGCAAGAAAAAAAGCTACACTAGACACACCAAAATTGGAAGGAAAACTTATTTACAAAAGGTGAGGAGACCTCACCTGCAGGACCAAAAGCAAAGAAAGATTCATACATGACCATTTACAAGAAGAGAAAATTATGAACCTCTTCTAAATAGAGGAAGATGCTTCATCAATTTGAAACAACATAGGTAATCTTTAGCTACTCCTTCACTGTTGAACTTAAGCCCCAAAGCCTTTTGCAACATGGTGACCCACAAGATCTTTCCAAATAGCCATACCTCATCATAAACCTCTGATTGCTCTGTATTTATCCGCATATTGTCTTTCACATGCTCTATCCTATTTGGTGAAGAAGGAAACTCACTGGACTCTACAAACATCACTGAATCATACTTGCATCCATTCTCCTCAACCTTGTCACTTATAACAAGGATATCATTTTTCAAATCCAGACTAGTAGAATATTCAAGCGATTCTAAAAGCACCACTTAAAAACACTCACATCCGTTTACTCCATTACCACTCTCAGCAAGGATATCATCTTTCAAATCAGAATGAACATAACCAGAAAATTGAAAAGCTTTTGGAAGTGAAATAGTGTCATACCAATTACAAGCTTTATCATTAACAACTTCAAATTTCAAAATGGGGCTGAAATTGAAGGATTCCTTATTTGCTACAGCATCCGTCCAAGCTGAGATATCTTCTTTATTTTCTATAGCAAGATGTTCATCTGAATTCACAATTTCAATATCTGGATTAATTGTGGAAGAGTATTCCAGACCGGGAGGATTATAATCAAATTCACTATCTTCTTCATAATGCTGCAATACCTCATTATCTTTCGCAATTCCTTCCTTTTCATCATCTGTTATTGCTACATCTTCAATATGATGACCACTAAGGTATAATGCAGCTAGCATGTTTGTTTTAGGATAGTTCTCCAGAAGACAAAAATTTAAAATATAATCCTTGTTGAGTTCTCTTTCAATTTTGTTGATCATTCCTTCAATCATATTTTCAGATTTGACAAAACATGTTTCCACTTTTTCTTCAAGACACATAGATTCTAATATAGTATTATCACAAACCTTTGCAACTTGAAAATTAATTTCACAAAGATTTTCAATGGAATTCAACTCTTCATGTTTTTCATTAACTATCTGATTTTTCCCATCAGAGACTTCATGCAAAGGTTTACCTTTATTTTCTTCAAATCTGAAACTTTTAAAATCAGAGGTAAATGAAGGTATGAAAGGAAATTCTTTTTCAATTGTTCTTACCAATTCTTCATCATTGAGAAGGCTGTCTGAAAGTTGTACTTCTAGGAAACCAGGCTTCTCTTGCTATTCAGATTTCAAACCATTGGTTGATATGATCTCTTCATTCTGCTTATTGATTCTATCCACTTTACGAATGCTTTCTGCAACTTCAATGATTTCAGCATGCTAGACCGAAACTGATTCTTTTGTTTACACTTCTAAGAGTGGTTCTAGATTCATACTTACTGCATCAGGTTCAGCATTAGGAGAACAAGTCTCATTTCCAACCTTAAATGATGGATCTAAAGGTGTAACTAATGATTCCATAGGAAATACTGTTGAGAAGCAAGGAATAGTAACAACCTTTTCTTCTTCTTGTGATGGTTCAGGCTAGAAATTCTTTTCATGCTGATTACTTTCTTCATGCTAATGGCTCATCCATGGTAACACTAAGGATGAAGAAAATTTAGACTCTCTTAAAGCAGCGAAGATGAGAGGAGATAAAGCATCCTTTTTAGAATTCACATCAGTGCTTTTCTATCTAAATTCCTAGAGAACATGGAATCTCTTTTCAATCAGCTTCCAGAATTCTCTAGACCGATGGTCTTGAGCTATACTCAAGTTATTTCTTGTGGCATAACTGATACTCTCTTTAAATTGACTCTAGAGTTGTTGAAGCATAGGATCGTCATCAATCACAATCTCTTTAATGGATGGCAGAAGTCTCTTTTTATATCTTAAATCATTTCTCAGATGAATCTGACCTCGATACATTTCCTGATATTATTTGCACAACAGAGTAATAGAAATTTGAATCAAATTTATGGAAAGATAATGATGTTACCTTGATCACGAACAACCAATTTTCCAGCAAGTTCTTGAAAAATTTGTTCTAATGGGCATGATCTTTTTACAACGGAGTCGCCAATCTCTTGCAAGATAATAAAGTTTCTGAGAATAAAAGCACTGGACTCTTCAACCAGAAAATATGAGAATAAAAATGGAGTCGCCAACTTCTTGCAGAGATAACAATAATACTGAGGAAGTAAAATCTAAACACTGATCTTCTTTTCCAGTCCCCAACAAAGTCGCCAAAAAATCTATTGGTAAACAGATTGTTCTTTTAAATAAATTCTCAAAATGCCCAAATCTGAAAGAACAATTAGATGCCAACAGTTGGATAATCTATCATCAGATCGATAGATTTCCTCTGAATTGGAAGGTATAACTCCCTTATGAAATGATATGCAATGAATTTATTTTATTGCCTAAACTAACTCGGTGCGTTCTTAACCCGAGAATGAAAGAGGAAAACCACGTCAATCCAAGGGAAAATTAACTCAGGAAAAATTTAGATCCTAAACCTAGCCAACTTCGAGAACTCACACATCTTATGACTCCTCGGCATTGATAATGCAATGCGAATGCTATGTATGCAAATGCATTGGAAAATGAAATGAAAGAGAATGTTAAATAATCTCAATTCTTGTAACAGGAATGTCTGCAAATACTCTGATCTACAACCCATTCATCATTCAACACAAGATGGAAGATGATGCCAAAAACTGAAAATAACAATACTTTGATTGATAATAATCAAAGGAGAAATACTAAATTCTCTGATTTAGAATTAAACCCCTATTGCTTTAAACATCACAAATAAGAATACTCAGATTTTATTTGCTCACAACCTATGGTCAATCTATTACAAAAACCCAAACTCTTAACCTGCATAATGAAAATGCAAAACAAATTAACTAACTTCCTTCCCCCTACTCCAGCTCTCTGACTCTTGTAGAAAAGAAGAACCTATATGCAATGCAATAAAATATCTAAACTAAAAATGCCCTCTCTTCTATCCCAACTCTCTGATTGACTGCAGTCGAGAAGAAGCCCCCCTGAATTAAAAAGAGTTTACAATAAATAGCTCTTCAAGATGACTCTTCAGTTCTTCATGACTATTCCGATTTTGTAACCGTGGCCTTTCAGTTACAAAAACTAACTTTGATAAATCCTCTACCTATTGGTCTTCCCATATTTAAAATATTATTTGTAATCTCACCTGGTTCTACAATGCCAAAGCACAAGTAATCTCACACAGTGACGCACATAAAGAAGCAACTTCCTTCACCAAAAATGGGACGGAAAGATTGTGACAACATCCTTACAAATTGTTTCCACTTCCACAGAAACTTATCTTCATCATCTTGAAACAACTCCCAAATAACAATAGCCTTCATCAGCATCCAGGAAACCCAGCGACATTAAAACTAGAAGAACAGACGAGCCATATGCAACCATGTAGTGTATGTTACCCCAGCTTGTATCTCCAATCAGTTCTCTGGGTAAGGGAGATATTCTCACAGGTTTACTACCATCAACTTCTATAATAAAATTAAAAATGGTCTCAGGCCTCTTTTTCAACCAGAAAATAACACCATTACACTCAATTACAACACCGTAAGGATGCTTTCCCTCTATGAGATTAGTGTCTATTTCCTCTACAAACTCAAATTTGACTCTCTATAAATTTTGAAAATAATGGTATATTTGGAAGGAAATTTTTGGAAAGTTTTTTTTAGTGTCATAACCAAATAGGATTCTCCATTTGTTGGATGTATTATATCGATCCAATTGTCATGATTGCCCTCAACTATTGTACATAAGTATCTTCCCAGAAGTGGATTGCAAAGGTATAATTTATAAGAAAGTGGTGATAGGGTTTTTGGACATCATGGTGAGGGTTCTGTAAAACTCAACCTTGGACTGTATTTGATAACATACAAACATAGTCCACAAGAGTTGGAATGAAGGAGAGAGAAATGGGCCTCGATTTTTGAGTAGAAAAGGAAAAAGCTATGGAACAATTTCGACGGAAAATGAGAAACCAAGGTTTTTGGTTTGGTAGGGAAGACAGAAAGTAGGGCAAAGACAAAATTTGATTCCATTCTTTGCAAACCAGTTGATACTGGCAGATTGATGGAAATGGAAGCTTCTAAAACATCAATTCACTTAGCTCCAGAGGCATATCAGATACATGCCTCTGTTCATCTCCATCTCCTGCAACTGAATCAATAACATTCACCTCCATTCTTTTTGGCTCCTGCCTTTCCTCTTCAGAATCTACAAAATTAACTCCCACAGATTTTGACCTGCACTTAGAATGTACGATAGAACCTAGTGGAGACTCGCCCATGCCTTCTGTGCTTTTACCAGGGACATTCATGTAAACAACCCCCTTATACATCCACTCATCTATTTCATCACCGTAGAAGAATTCAAATAGTTCTCCACAAAGTACACAAACACTCTGATCATCATCTACAGGAACTGCAAATACCTCATTGTCTTTTTTATCCCAAATCATTTACAAAGGAGAAAAGGCAGGAACAACCTCATTTGCCAAATTTTTTGTCTCGTTGAGCTATTCTATTGCACTCATAAACCATTTAAAAGATGTGGATTGCAGAGACTTTTGATTGTGACTCTTTGAAATGGTTCTGTTTCTAGACATATGCCAATCCATGTGATGGTTGTGCTCTACTCGATATCTGAAGCGCATCCCACATGATGTGCACTGTCTTGGAAAATTATACAATGCATCGAGAACAGATTCAGTTGATTTGCCATTACAGCTGATGTTGTAGACACAGATAAAAATGGAGCAGAGGATGTAGCTATCATAGATATCAAACCCTTTTCCATGATGCTTTTAAACCATTCAAATGAGTTTTGCTCTTTCAATCTAGTTTTTCTTCCTGGTTCTATATCATCCATATGGTAAGCAGGAGGAGGGTTGTTGAAGTTATTGGAAATGTTCTCGAGAATGCTGATGAAAGCGGCAACGCCTATACCAAGTCCAATAAGAAGTATCATTTCACATTTGCTATAATCTTGCGCTGTTGATCTATATGGACCATCAATGTATAATCTTGGTGTGATGGAAACTTTCATTCCTTTACCTCTTTGCATGTGATTTTTTGCAAGAGCTTTTTATTACTAAAAAGAACGTAGAGGAGCTTCCAAATAATGGAGATCACCACCTTTAGCAACTGTAAAAATGTAAAAGAGGTGTTTAAACTCAGTTATGATGTGTCCTCTTAACGGTTTTTTTTCTTCTTCAAGATCACATTATAACTTTCAAATAGAATTCATAGACACTCCAGATGCTGATATTTGATTGTATCGACCAAATGCATGCCAAGAACTCGAAACGGGCCGAGGCTCCATATACTTGGTTGTTTAAGCAATGTTAAATTTTGCAATTCTTTGTTGCCAAATTGACCAACACATCGCTGAGATTCATTTTAAAACTTTATAGTTCCTGATCATGCTCCATCATAGCATCATACTTCTGTTTTAAAGATGTTTGTATGCTGAAAATTGGCATTATTACGTTCTTCAATATAGTCTAGAGATCAATCAACTATATGGAAAAGACCTCTTTGAATGTCTACATCCGAAGAAAGAGCCTCTCTATTGTCAATGCATTCATTAGTATAAGGAAGATCTCAACAGCTAAATGTACACATAATCATATAGAGTACGAACTGAATCATCCAAATGCTAATTTTGTTAATGTGTCATTATGAAGACTTTTCCTTTAATTCCTTGCGGCATTTGAAAATCATGTCTTGAAACCATTCTTCTGTCTGAAAAAGAAACATCCATTGAACTACAAGTCTCTGCTGGGTTAGGATCTACAACTTGCCCAAAGAAGTGAAACTCTGATAATAACCCAACCAGCTTGAAACAAGATGGAAAATGAAAATGAACCCGAAAAATACTTCCTATCCTAGGGGAGATCTAGACCTAGACACCAGACTGACTTGATGACTATATAACTCAATATTGCCAAAACAAAGGGTGACTTAAAGCCATGCAACAATCTGGTCAACTTTTGGTCAAACTTTATCTTTGCGTATGTGAATATGAGAAAATGTGAGTGTGAATTCCAGCAACAATTCGATGCAAATTCTCATTCAACCTTTCAAAATGAAGAGATGACTGTCTCTTAAATACACTTTCCTAAAATTAATCAACGATTGAGATCGATTTCAATCAACGGTTGAGATCAATTTCAATCAACGGTCAGGATGAAAGGTGAAGTTTAGTCATAAAGGGAGATTTCCAAATTAAAGGGAGTTAACAGATTTAATTTGAGTAAAATAAGGAGTTAACTGATTCAATTTGAGTAGAAAAAGGAGTCAACTGATTTAACTCATTTTTTATCAATAGTGAACTGAAAAATTTCCCTTTTTGAATTGTAGAGAGATTTTGTCGAGATATTTAATTTAATAAAATGAGATATGCTCTCATAATTACTTTTTCTATTTAATTAAATAATCTTTAATTAATTAGAGACACTTTTCTTATTTAATTAAATAAGCTCATTTAATTAATTAAGAATGGCTTCTCATTTAATTAAATAACTTTTTTTAATTAGATAGAAGTAAGTACTCCATTTAATTAAATAATTCTGTTTAATTATCTCAAAATTCTTTTTGAAACTAGTCAACTCAAGTCAATTGTGGTTAAATATGGTCAACTTTTGGTCAAACTTGATCTTTGCATATGTGAATATGAGCAAATGTGAGTATGAATTCTAGCAACAATTCGATGCAAATTCTCATTCAACCTTTCAAAATGAAGAGATGAGGGTCTCTTAAATAGACTTTCCTGGAATTCATCAACGGTTGAGATCGATTTCAATCAACGGTCAGGATTAAAGGTGAAGTTCAGTAATAAAGGAAGATTTTCAAATTAAAGGGAGTTAACAGATTTAATTTGAATAAAATGAGGAGTTAACTTATTCAATTTGAGTAGAAAAAGGAGTTAACTGATTTAACTCATCTTTTATCAATAGTGAACTGGAAATTTCCCTTTTTGAACTGAAGAGAGATTTTGTTGAGATATTTAATTTAATAAAATGAGATATGCTCTCATAATTACTTTTTCTATTTAATTAAATAATCTTTAATTAATTAGAGACACTTTTCTTATTTAATTAAATAACTTCATTTAATTAATTAGGAATGGCTTCTCATTTAATTAAATAACTTTGTTTAATTAGTTAGAAGTAGTTACTCCATTTAATTAAATAATTTGGTTTAATTATTTCAAAATTCTTTTCAAAACTAGTCAACTCAAGTCAACCATGGTTAAATCTGGTCAACTTTTGGTCAAACTTGATCTTTGCGTATGTGAATATGAGCAAATGTGAGTACGAATTCTAGCAACAATTCGATGCAAATTCTCATTCAACCTTTCAAAATGAATAGATGAGGGTCTCTTAAATAGACTTTCGTGGAATTCATCAACGATTGAGATCGATTTCAATCAACGGTCTGGATTAAAGGTGAAGTTCATTCGTAAAGGGAGATTTCCAAATTAAAGGGAGTTAACAAATTTAATTTGAGTAAAATAAGGAGTTAACTGATTCAATTTGAGTAGAAAAATGAGTTAACTGATTTAACTCATTTTTTATCAATAGTGAACTTGAAATTTTCCTTTTTGAACTGAAGAGAGATTTTGTTGAGATATTTAATTTAATAAAATGAGATATGCTCTCATATTTACTTTTTCTATTTAATTAAATAATCTTTAATTAATTAGAGACACTTTTCTTATTTAATTAAATAACTTCATTTAATTAATTAGGAATGGATTCTCATTTAATTAAATAACTTTGTTTAATTAGTTAGAAGTAAGTACTCCATTTAATTAAATAATTTCATTTAATTGTTTCAAAATTCTTTTCGAAACTAGTCAACTCAAGTCAACCGTGGTTAAATCGGGTCAACTTTTGGTCAAACTTGATCTTTGCATATGTGAATATGACCAAATGCGAGTATGAATTCCAGCAACAATTCAATGCAAATTCTCATTCAACCTTTCAAAATGAAGATATGAGGGTTTCTTAAATAGACTTTCCAAGAATTCATCAACGGTTGAGATCGATTTCAATCAATGGTCAGGATTAAAGGTGAAGTTCAGTCATAAAGGGAGATTTCCAAATTAAAGGCAGTTAACAGATTTAATTTGAGTAAAATAAGGAGTTAACTGATTCAATTTGAGTAGAAAAAGGAGTTAACTCATTTAACTCATTTTTGATCAACAGTGAACTAGAAATTTCCTTTTTTGAACTGAAGAGAGATTTTGTTGAGATATTTAATTTAATAAAATGAGATATGCTCTCATAATTACTTTTTCTATTTAATTAAATAATCTTTAATTAATTAGAGACAATTTTCTTATTTAATTAAATAACTTCATTTAATTAATTAGGAATGGCTTCTCATTTAATTAAATAACTTTGTTTAATTAGATAGAAGTAAGTACTCCATTTAATTAAATAATTTCGTTTAATTATTTCAAAATTCTTTTCGAAACTAGTCAACTCAAGTCAACCATGGTTAAATCTGGTCAATTTTAAGTCAAACTTGATCTTTGCGTATGTGAATATGAGCAAATGTGAGTACGAATTCCAGCAACAATTAGATGCAAATTCTCATTCAACCTTTCAAAATGAAGAGATGAGGGTCTCTTAAATAGACTTTCGTGGAATTCATCAACGGTTGAGATCGATTTCAATCAACGGTCTGTAGGAGTTGATGAAATCCAACTCCGCAGTCGCCAAGATCACCTACATGCAAATAGCTTGCTGAAGAGAAACCGAAAGAGCAAGAGCATGAAGCAAACAATGCAAGAGGAAATATTTCACAATAGGAAAATGAGACTGCTATGTGAATGGAATGATTTACAATGAGAGAGAGACCGTTTAAAAAGGCCTCATGGAAGCTTGTAGAACAAGCTGGAAGGAGGTAGAGGACAAAAACGACAACTCAGCACATATCCTCAAAAAGTGGAATATGCTAAAAAAGGAGAAAACTCTCGAGTTGTCAACAACAACCACTACATGCATTAAATACTAAATATGCATTAACCTAAGTAAGCTTAAGTAATAGAATAAATAATTAATAATTAATTATTTACTCTAACACCCCCCCTTAAGTGCAACTTAGGGGAATGCCTTAAGCTCCTAAAACTAAGATGAAATGCATAATGGGTCCCGGCAACGAGGCCATGTTAGGTACCCATGTACAATGCAACCTCTGTAAAACGGAGAAAGAGGGAAAACCCTATGGGAAAAACCCTCCTCCAAAAAAGAGGTAAAAACAACATGCTAAAAAAAAACATGAAGTGAAGGAAGGAAGGCCTCAACCAATCCCCCCAAGGACAACTTCCGCCAGAAATGTTTCAAGAGACTCTCTCAAAACCATAAGTACAACCAGCCCCCCCATGAGAATAGACACCAAGCCCCCCCCATAATGATGGAGCTCCTGTAGAAATGATCGAACCAATGAAACTCCAATTCGGAAGGAACAAAGGCACGAAACAAGGAAATCCCTGTGTGAGAGGAGCAATTGGAAAGCCTAGCTGATGTCCAGAAGAGAATGTATGAGGAACCGAAAAGGGAATCCCCAAGGCAGGTGTGATGACATTGTCATGAATGTCCACTGAAGTATCTGCAACAAGTGTACCTGGAGTCTCAATAAATGAAGCTGGAAGATCAGGTAGAGAGGAAGGAGAATCTTGTAGAGAGGAAAAGCCCTCATCTGGTTGTGGTGTGGCAGTCAAAATAGGGATCTCAGGAACAATGCAAAGGTTCAAGTGTCCTGACTGCACCACATGATGCTCCTGCGAAGGAGATGGTGGACCAAAGTGTGAGAAGGTATAGAGATGAGTGGAAGGATCAACTGCCCCTGTAGTAATAAGATCTCCTGTAGCACGATCTCGAATGAAGACTGAATCAGTAGTGAACTCAACTGTCTTCCCTGATCCACTGCGTGTAATCTGAGAAATTGAGAGAAGGTTGGCAGACAAAGATGGAACATACAATACATCATTGAATATACCATCTTGGATGTGAACTGAACCTTTCCCACAGACTGGTAATGCAGTGTTATTCCCCATGAGAATGTGAGGAATAGGAGAAGCCTCAAAAGTGGAGAAGACACCTTGAGAAGATGTCATATGGTGAGAAGCACCTGAATCCAGTATCCAAGGAACCTGTGAAGAAGATGCAATAGAAGCCTGTAATGCATGACCCTTTCCAAGATCTGATGTAGATGTTGAAGAGGTGGAAGAAGCCTGAAAAGAAGACCCTTGTGAGGTAGAAGAGGATGGAGAGGAAATAGTGCTCTTCTGAAGGAGAGCGTGCAAATCAGCAATCTGTTTCTCATAGCCATCACATCTCTTCTGAAAACAACGTGCCTCATCATGAGATCCTTTCCCACAATAGGAACAGGTAGGAGTTGCGGTCTTCTTTTTCTCCTTCTTGTTAGAAGATGATGAACTAGTAGAAGAGGGATCTGATAGCTGCTTCAACTTCTGTTCCTGTGTAACCTTGGAAAGCAATACCTGTGACTGAGAACTTGAAAGTGAATCCATTTGAGTAATCTTCGATTGTTCACGGGTTAATCGATTACAAAATATCTCAAATGAAGGCATCCTATGTCTATCACCCAAGGCATCCATAGTGGAGTAGAAAGTGGAAGAGAAGATCTGATACTGTCCCTTTAACTTTGAGAGTACCAAAAAGATACACTCATCATCTGTTTTGTTCTTCCCACATCCCTGCAAAAGTGTACGTAGAGATTTGAACTTCATCAAGAAGTCCTCAATGGTGGGAAAGTGATCAGGTGTCAAAGAAGTCAATTCTGCATCTAGCTGAAGTGCCCGAAACTCATTTACTTGTCCAAACAAAGTCTGAAATCTTAGCCAATAAGCCCGTGGAGTAGTCAAACCATCCAAGTGAAACAACAAGCTGTCTGAAATGTTGAGTGCAATAAGCCCCATGGCTTCATCCATCTTGTTCCTGTGTTGTAGAATCTCAAAAGGTCGTTGGAGATTAGGCTGATGCTCATCCAGACAAGACCATAGACCTCTTGACATTAGAAGTCTAGTCATTTGTGCCTTCCATGTGTGGTAGTTGTGTGGTGTGAGACGGGATATAGATGGATCCGCCATTGAGAGAAAGAAGAAGACGGAAGTAGAAGGGTCTTAACTGAAGTAAATTACAGAAAAGAAAGACACCCCCCAACAAACGTACAAAAATATCTCCCAAATACCACAAAAAAAACAACTAAGGAAAGCAAAAACTGGAAAGGAACCTGGATTTGTTGATGCAGAATAAGAAATAGAAGCCTCTACTTTGACACAAAAAATGGAAGCTCAAATGAACTCAAAATCATGTGAAACTAGCACCAATGTGTCCGTCTCTGAGTCAGCTTTCCGACGCTTCTTTCGGATCGGAAAAAGACCTCCGTATGCTCAAGTTATAGCCAAAAAACCGACTGCTACTCCAAAAATACACTTGCAGGAAAATTACAGATACTGGCATAAATTTGACGGCCGTATGCCCGTCACAAACCAGTCGCCGGCAAAAAAATCCGATTACCGGCAAGGTGATGTCATATGTCGGGAAAGTGATGTCAGCTCACCGGAATCTAACGTCAGCACATCGGTCCACGTGGCGGTCGGTGGTTGGAGAGGCCGTAGGGCGGCGGAGCAGCGGAAACCGCCGGTGGCGGTGGCGCCCGGGAGGAAAACCCGGCGGCGCCGCTGTCTACGGTGGCGGAGGCTGCTGCGCCCGGGCGGCGGACAGGAGGAGGCCGGGCAGCGGCGGAGCCGGGAGGAGCCGCGGCAGAGCGCGGGCGGCGCTGCCTGCTGCGGCCGCTGCGGGCGGCGCGCGGGTGGCGCGGCGGCGGCGCTCGAAATTTTTTTTTTTTTTTTTTAAAAATCCGCGCTGCGTCCGTACGATCCGTACAGCAGCGAACCCGGGATCCTCAAAAAATCGCCAAAATTGCCCTGTCTCCAAAAACGAAAAGCTTTATATGAATCCTGACTGCAAACGGCCTTCCGGATCCAATGGTGATGCCCGTTTGGGCTGAAAGTGCTCCAAAAATTCGCTCTAGCCCTGATTTGAAGAAAAAATGCACAAACAAACTAGGGTTTGTGACTTCGAATCACGGCTTCACAAATCCTTCAAACAAGAAGCAGCAGGGAGGCTCTGATACCATGTAGGAGTTGATGAAATCCAACTCCGCAGTCGCCAAGATCACCTACATGCAAATAGCTTGCTGAAGAGAAACCGAAAGAGCAAGAGCATGAAGCAAACAATGCAAGAGGAAATATTTCACAATAGGAAAATGAGATTGCTATGTGAATGGAATGATTTACAATGAGAGAGAGACCGTTTAAAAAGGCCTCATGGAAGCTTGTAGAACAAGCTGGAAGGAGGTAGAGGACAAAAACGACAACTCAGCACATATCCTCAAAAAGTGGAATATGCTAAAAAAGGAGAAAACTCCCGAGTTGTCAACAACAACCACTACATGCATTAAATACTAAATATGCATTAACCTAAGTAAGCTTAAGTAATAGAATAAATAATTAATAATTAATTATTTACTCTAACACGGTCTAGAATAAAGGTGAAGTTCAGTCATAAAGGGAGATTTCCAAATTAAAGGGAGTTAACAGATTTAATTTGAGTAAAATAAGGATTTAACTGATTCAATTTGAGTAGAAAAAGGAGTTAACTGATTTAACTCATTTTTTATCAATAGTGAACTAGAAATTTCCCTTTTTGAACTGAAGAGAGATTTTGTTGACATATTTAATTTAATAAAATGAGATATGCTCTCATAATTACTTTTTCTATTTAATTAAATAATCTTTAATTAATTAGAGACACTTTTCTTATTTAATTAAATAACTTCATTTAATTAACTAGGAATGGCTTCTCATTTAATTAAATAACTTTGTTTAATTAGTTGGAAGTAAGTACTCCATTTAATTAAATAATTTCGTTTAATTATTTCAAAATTCTTTTCGAAAGTAGTCAACTCAAGTCAACCGTGGTTAAATCTAGTCAACTTTTGGTCAAACTTGATCTTTGCGTATGTGAATATGAGAAAATGTGAGTATGAATTCTAGCAACAATTCGATGCAAATTCTCATTCAACCTTTCAAAATGAAGAGATGAGGGTCTCTTAGATAGACTTTCCTAAAATTCATGAATGGTTGAGATCGATTTCAATCAACGATCAGGATTAAAGGTGAAGTTCAGTCATAAAGGGAGATTTCCAAATTAAAGGGAGTTAAGAGATTTAATTTGAGTAAAATAAGGAGTTAACTGATTCAATTTGAGTAGAAAAAAGAGTTAACTGATTTATCTCATTTTTTATCAATAGTGAACTAAAAATTTCCCTTTTTGAACTGAAGAGAGATTTTGTTGAGATATTTAATTTAATAAAATGAGATATGCTCTCATAATTACTTTTTCTATTTAATTAAATAATTTTTATTTAATTAGAGACACTTTTCTTATTTAATTAAATAAGTTCATTTAATTAATTAGGAATGGCTTGATGGAGTCTCTGAGAAGCGTTGGCTGCCGGCTGCGCTAGGGTTTTTCCCCTAGCGTATTCTTGGTGTTTGATCTTTACTATTTTTCTGTTCTGTTTGGATTGTTAGCTACTGGACATAATTTGCGTAGGTTTTTTTGTAGATCTTCTGTAGTCAATTTTGGATTGGGGGTTTTATTGTTTGCATGGCAGGGCCTGAGATTTCTTCTCCAACTATGCATGCAATGCGATCTGAATTGTTTTATTCAGGGGAGAGCTCCAAGCTGAAAAAAGTTAATGGTTGTCTTCTACGTAGCCATGATTGCCCTGTTCTAGTTATTCCTCCAATGGTTGTAATGGAGGACATTGATTATTGGACCAAGCATGCTTTGATATGCAAATTTCTTGGAATCCAGATTTCCCTATCCGCTCTTGAGGCATGGATCCACCGCTTTTGGCAGGTGGAAGGCGATATGAAGATTATGTTGGTAGGGAATATTTATTTTTTTGTTGTATTCTCTTGCATGTCTGATCGTGATTGTGTTTTTGAAGGAGGCCCTTATTTCTATAACAATTTGGGGTTATTTGTCAAACCTTGGCATTCAGGTTTTAATTCTGCTGAGGATCTCCCTTCAACAGTGCCAGTTTGGGTTCGCTTGCCTCGTCTTCCCTTAGAATTTTGGCGTAAAGACATCCTTCGACAAATTGCTGCTTTGTTGGGGAAGCCAGCTACGATCGCACATCAAACCCTCGATAAAAAGGTTATTTCTTTTGCTAGAATTTGTGTTGAAATTAATTTGAATAACCCATTACCAAATTCTTTGGAAATTTTTCTAGGGGATTCTTCTTGGGTGCAGTAGTTAGATTATGAATCCCTCCCTTTCCGTTGCCAGATTTGTCATGAGTATGGTCATTTACTGCGGTAGTGCCCCCGTAACTTGAGTTTCAAAGGAGTGGATCGATCTACAGCTGGAAATGCTGGTGGTTTGGCAGATACTACAGGGAAAGGACAATCTCAAATGGTTAATACTACCAAGGGGATGAATCCACAAGATGCTATAGGTAAGGGTAAGGCTCCAATGCAGGATAAGGATGGATTTACCCCTATTCATCCTCGAGGTAAGGGATGTGGTCAAAAGAGGCCTTTGAAAGAAAGATTATCTGATTCAGGTTTTAACCGTTTTGAGGTGTTGGATAGTATGGTTCTAGAGGAGGGTATTCCTCCTCCTATCTCTTCTGATCTAGCTTGCCCAGATGAGAGATCTGTTCCTAATGATGCTTGTGGGGCATCTCAAGTTGTAGTATATCAGAATTGTGAGGTTCCTGTAGCTCCTGTGACAATGGCTCTAGTGACTTTGGTAGTGTTGGAAGATGATGATGTTGTTTTGGCTGACTTGGTTAAGGATGTGCTACCATCAGGTAAGGGCAAGGGATCTCCTCTCCCCTTGGGGTTGCTGCCTCGACCCTTTAAGCGGGCTTCTTATTCTCCCCCTCTAAGGAGTGGGCGCAAAATAGACCAAGAGAAGATTAAACTTACAGGAGATATATTGATTGAGTCTGGTTCAGTGAAACCTTTGGATTCTCATTTTCCCAAATCTACCCAATGATGATTATTCTCTCATGGAATGTAAGGGGGTTGAATAGCATCCCTAGACAAAAGGTTATTCATAACTTGGTGGTTGATCATAGTCCTAATGTTTTTTGTATCCAAGAGACTAAGCTCTCTGTGGAGTCTATGGTCCAACATTCCTCTAGTATTTGGTCTCATGGCCAATGCCAGTGTGTTGGGGCAACAAGCAGTGCTGGTGGTTTAGCTATATTTTGGGATCCTCAAAAAATTTCTCCTCTTCGTTGGATGTCTTCTCGCTCAGCTCTCTCTATGGTAGCTTCTGCTCTAGACTTAGGAGAGGTAATCATGGTTACTAATGTGTATGCACCTGTTGATCTTGTGGGAAAGGAGGAACTTTGGGAACATATTCAATATGTTAGAAATTGTCATCCTTATCATCCTTGGGTGTTAGCAGGGGACTTCAATTCAATTTTAAGTCTGGAAGAGAAGCATGGTGGTTTGGCTAGATTGGGGCCTTCTTCTGCTCTTCTTCGGCAACACATATCTCTTTTGCATCTCTCTGATGTTAAGCCTTCTAATGGCCTCTATACCTGGAATAATCGTAGGACTAGTGTTGCTGCTATCTCAGAACACCTAGATAGATTTCTTGTTTCTTGCTTCTGGCTTAGTGGCACCCTTACTATCTCTTCAGAAATCCTTGATTGGAGGGGTTCAGATCATTGGCCAATCAAATTTTCTGCTATAGGGGCTTATGTTCTGAAGCATCCTCCTTTTAAGTTCTAGTTGATGTGGCTTCGTGACTCCTCTCTTCATGATTTTGTTTTTTGTTGGTGGAAAGATGGTGCCCCTACATATGGTACTGCAATGTTCTCATTTTCTAAAAGGCTTAAATATGTTAAAAGGAAGCTCAAGATATGGAATAGGGAATGCTTTGGGAATCTTCACTTTATGAAGAGGCTTGCTCAAGAAAATCTTGATGTCATCACAAGGGAGATTAGAGATTGAGGTTTCTCGGAGGATCTTGACCAGGTTGAATCCCTTGCTTCTATAGCTCTAGAAGAATGGGAACTTCGAGAGGAAATTTTTTAGAAGCAAAAGGCTCGAGTTGATTGGCTCCGGGAAGGTGATCGAAACACTGCCTTTTTCCATAAAACAGTGCAATCTCGCCGAAATCAGAGCACTATCTCTTCTTTGGTTAATTCTCAAGGTATCCAACTAAATTCCTTGCCAGCTTTGTTCCAGGAGGCTATTTCGTACTTCTCTACCCTCTTCTATGAGGACTCTCCTCTTGCTGATAATGAAGAAAATATTATTTTGTCCTGTATTCCTTCCCTTATCACTCAGGAAATGAATGATTATCTCATGCGTCCTATCTCTTTGGAAGAGCTGGAGGCAGTGGTCTTTGGCATGCCTAAGGGGAAGGCTCCTGGTCCTGATGGTTTTCCAGTTGAATTCTTTCAGGAATTTTGGGACATCATTAATCATGATTTGTTGGAGGTGGTTAAAGAATCCTATGCTAGCAAGTAGATGCTTCGAGCTTTGAACTCTACATTCTTGATTCTTATTCCTAAGAGAGAGGGTGCTAATCAATTGGAGTTTTTTAGACCAATTGCCTTATGTAATGTGGTCTACAAAGTTATTACTAAGTTGATTGCTGAGAGACTGAAAAGGTGGCTTCCCATTATTATCTCAGAAGAACAAGGTGGTTTTGTTGCTGGAAGACAAATTTTGGATGGGGTGGTTATTGCTACTGACTCTATTCACTCTATGGCTACTTCAAGGGAGAGAGCCATGTTTGTTAAGCTGGATATGGCTAAGGCCTACGATAGAGTTAAATGGAGCTTCGTAAGGAGTATTCTTCTTTCTTTTGGATTTAGCTCTGACTGGGTGAGTTGGATTATGAGTTGCGTTACTTCTGCCTCTTTTTCTATTCTTATTAATGGTCAACCTTCACAACTATTTGGTGCTTCTAGAGGCCTCCGCCAGGGTGACCATCTCTCCCCATATCTATTCATCATCATGGATGAAGGCTTGGGCAGATTCATTAAGCATCAGGTGTCCCAGAATTCTATTCAAGGCTGGCGGTGGGGTAATGGCTTACCTTCTCTTTCCCATCTTCAATTTGTTGATGATTTTGCTCTTGCTGGTCTTGCTAGGATCAAGGAAGCTGAAGCCTTTCGACATGCTTTGGACATTTATTTGGCAGCTTCAGGCCAGAAAGTTAATGAGCACAAATCTTTCATTTACTTTTTTAACACTCCTGATTCTATTTAGCACAGGATTGTTGGTATCCTACGGTTTCAGATAGGTTCACTTCCTTTGACTTATCTTTGCATTCCTATTGTTGTTTCCAGGCAGCCACGTCTCTTCTGGAAAAATTTGATTACCAAGCTTCAGGATAAGGTAAATCATTGGACTCATAGATGGCTTTCTACTGCTGCCCGGGTTACTCTTCTTCAAGCTGTTATCCAAGATCTTCCTACTTATAGAAGCATGGTTCATGCTGCACCTATTTACTTTCTCAAGGAGTTTGATGCTCTTTCTTGACAATTCCTTTGGAGTGGTAATTTGCGTAGTACTAAATGGAGCTTGGTTAATTGGGCAACTATTTGTAGGCCTAAAAAGGAGGGTGGTCTTGGTCTTCATTCTGCTCTATTGAGTAGACAAGCTTTGGCTGCTAAACTTTATTGGCAATGGTGCTCTGGACAGCATCAACTTTGGGCTCGTATTATCACTCATAAATATTTTCATGGTGCTGATCCTTGCTCTATTTCTGCACTTCCTCTTGAAGGTTGTGGCTCAATGGTTTGGCATACTTTGAAGATAGGTGCGATGTTGGTGAAGAGGGGTCTGTTCTAGATATGTAAAGGAGGTTCTTAGGCTTTGTTTTGGTCTGATGCTTGGGATGGATTCCCTTCCATTTTATCCATATACCCTCATCTTTAGCCTCTTTGTGACTCTTTTCTGGCCGCTGGATGGGATAAAGTGGCTCATTACAAGACTCCTTATCAATTGGGACCTATTTTTGGTTATAGATGGAAGCATTCCTCTGATTGGGCTCCTAGAGGTACAGACATGGATCGTTAGGAGCTTTCTCAAATTCTGGCCTCTAGAGAGTGTTCCTCTTTGCTTGGTCCAGATGTATTGGCTTGGGGCGGTACCTTGTCTGGTAAATATCATGTCTCTGCTGGGTATCAGGAGATAACTAGACAATTATTTGGGGATGCTAAGGTCCCTTGGTGGAAGCAAGTCTGGAATAAAGTTTCTTGATCCAAGTGCAATTTTTTCATGTGGCTAGTGGCTCACAACTGTTGTCTTACCTGGGATAATCTTTGTAAACGTGGATTTCAAGGCCCCTCTTATTGTGTTTTGTGTGGTAATGGAGAGGAGTTTGTCTCCCATGTTTTCCTCCATTGCTCCTATTCTACTCAGATATGGCACCTTTGGTGGAGCGCTTGGGGTTGCTCTTGTCGGCATGCTTCCTCTTTGCCTGAGTTCTGGGCTCGCTTGGGTAGTGCTCCCTCCAAGTCTTCTTCTCTCCATGCTGCTTGGATTGCTGGCCCATCTTTCATGCTTTGGCATATCTAGTTGGAGAGGAATCATTGCATATTCCAAGATGTTTGGCTTGGTGTTTTGCATCTTTGGTAGAAAATATCACATTCTCTCTAGGAAACTATTCTTGTGAAGTGTGAGCTTGATGGGGGTATGGATCCGGTTGATCTTGCTATTTGTAATCGCCTCAATTTTCATCTATAGGATGGGGTTGCGTCTCATAGGTTTCCTTTTATGTCCAGGCAGATTCACCATCAGAGGAAGGGTCGAGTTAACCGGGATGGGCACTGGACTCCTCCTCCCTATGGAGTTCTAAAAATTAACATTGATGGTTCTTCTCGTGGGAATCCTGGTCCGACTGGTATTGGTGGAGTGGCTCGTTGTAGTTCTAGGAATGTTAAATTTTTCTTCTCAATTCATAAGGGTGATTATACTAACAATCTCATGGAAGCTCAGGCTATTTTATATGTTGTGGAATAGTGTTGCTTGTGGCGATGGAGTAAGATTATTTGTGAGTCTGATTCCCAGGTGGTGGTGAACATGCTTTCTTCGCAAGAGCTTGAGGATGTTAGTTGGCAGCTGGCCACTGTTGTTAAGCAGATTCTTTTCTTCTCTTCCTCTTTTTAGTTCATTAGGTTCAAGTATATTCCACGAGAATGGAATAGACCTGCTAACTGTTTAGCCAAATGGGCTTCTAGTCATGATCCGGGTTGGAATATTAGGGATAGGGGGCAACTATCCTTTGAGATGGTGCAAGAATTTGATGATCTTTTTGCTCAGGATCGAGCTCCTTGTTGAGCTCTCCTTGTTGTATTCCTTTCTGTCTTAATAAATTTTTACCCCTCTTTTTGCAGGTAAAAAAAAAAATTAGGAATGGCTTCTCATTTAATTAAATAACTTTGTTTAATTAGTTAGTGTTAGAATTGGTAATCTTTCCTTGGTTGTATTTATTAAATGGGATAAACCAAGGTATCCCTTATGTTGTTTATCCTCTAGTCCACATGTGAGGACAAGTCTTTTTTTGAAAGAAAATAGTTTATTCCTCCTTAAGAGGATTATGAAACTTGTTATGCACACACTTATGAATGTGGCAATCATTCACTTGGGAGTTACAAATAACTCCTCTTCTCATCTCTTTATAAGAGATGTTTCTCTCTCATTCTTAACACACAATCACTATGTAGTTCTTGTAATGAGCCAGTGGCTCCATTTTTTCTCTTCTCTCTCTTTCTTTCATTCTTTAGGCTTTTCATGCCTCATTCATATTATTCACAAGGGGTTTTCTTTGCTTTCCCCTTTCAAATCTTCGTCTCCTCTTGTTGATTCATTGGTGGTTGTTCACTCTTTCACTCTCTCTTTGGATTTGAGTTTATGGTAACTATTTTCACAAACTCTCTTGGGTTAATTGTTAATTCTTTAATTTTAGTTCATTTCAAGATTATTGTTCCTAACATGGTATCAGAGCTATCCTAATCCTTGTTTTTGAGTTTTGTGATGTTGGATTGGAGCTCACCTTATTTCGACCTAGGTAACTCTATTTTTTTTTAAAAAAAAAAATTTCTACTCTTAGTACCATTTATTAATTTGAGTTTAATATTTATTTTTTAATTTTAAAATTTCATTATTATTTCCCTAAAATTTGATTGTAGGGAACACTTAAATAATATTAGTTAATGTTAATTAGGACTTACATTACAGTCGAGTAGATTTACTTCTATTCATATTATTATTATTATTTCTCTTCTATTTTTAAAAAAAAAATTTAATATCTATATTCTTTTAGAAATTCTCAACAATATTTATTATTTTCAAATATTGTTTATGATTTTATTCTTATTAAATTCAATTAAATAAATCATATTCATTTATTTTTTAATAAATATATATATTTTTTGTCTCTTTTTTGAATTATTTAAATCTTAATATTATATACCTTTTTAGTAAGTCTGAACTTTTTCTAATATGATCTTACCTTTCACTACTACCTTTCTAGTTTTTTTTAGATCTTTCCTTCAATCCTCCTATTTTTTCTCCTTCTTCAAAGCTCGGCTATTTAATTAGTTGATTTCTTCTTTGGTTGGATTTTTTTATTTCTCTTTGCATTGCATTTTATTTTGAAATTAATGTTTGTTTCTTTTGGTATGCATTTTCTTTCATAAATCGTTGAGCTGGTTTTTTTTAGCTATGGGCGTGAGGTGGTTGCTCTTGTTTCAAACCCCTCTACAAAATTGTTGTCATCTGCCTTCCAAGCAATTGTGAAAAATGCCAGAAGTTTGAAGCCAACATTAGAAGTTCAACTATTTCGGATGTTATGTCCAGCACGGATCGCATCGTCCACCAGAAGTAATTGATGATTTGATGCTTGACAGAGTAATTGTCAAAAATGCCCTCCATATATGGGTCCATTGTAGCCGGCCTTTATGAATCGTTCAAACCTCTCTACCTCCTTTCTCTCATGCTTTTTCATCTTCCATTACCATGAAATGCTCACAGATCATAACTATGAGTGGCACAAATTTGCATGAAGAGTTTTTCACTTTTTTCACCCAGAATATCAGTTATCTACGCCTTGTCTGCACCCTGAAAAGCCTTCTTTTTTCTCCTTATTTGACTTGATTTTCCTTAGAACTATGGACAATAGACAAATTTGAACAATTGCCTTTACCTTGGGCTCTTTTCTTTTAAATGCCTTTCTTTTTTTTTCGTTGCATCCTCCTTTTTGTTATTGGTCATCCTACATAAAGGCCAAAATACAAGTAGCTAGCTTGTTTTGTTTTTTGTTGCATTCACTCCTTCCTTTGCATGCATTAGTTGGTGGCTTTCATGGTCTAGTCTTTCATGTTGAATTCCACTTCTTCCTTTTTTGCATGACCTGCAATATATAAATCTTCTACATCGTATGTCCCATTTCTTAGAAACCCTTTTGTTAGTTTCAGAGAAAAATGTATTGGATGAAGTAGCTCATTGTGTTCGAAAAGCTCTTGTTTGCAATTTCAATGATCTCTGGTACAATCTGCGAGATTTCTATTTTATGGAGTACCTCCATCGAATGTTAGTATAGTGGCCTTTTATGTAAGAGGCTTTGCATGCAATAGTTTAATAAGTTTTTTTGTGCAAAAAGTTTAATAAGTTTTTTAATAGCTCTTAATTAGCTTTTGTTAACTTTTTATAAATTCATTTTATTCTAAGAAAAATTTAAATTTCAAAGGTTTAATATAACATTTTTATTATTTTAGTAATAACGTGCTTTAAAGTTTTAACAATGGATAAGCTTACAATAAAGTTTTTAAGTTTTTATCAATAAAGCATGAATGCTTTAAGTTTTAAATGACATTTTATGTATTAATTTATTAACAAAGATTTATTTTTTAGTTTTATAAGCTTTTTAGAATGGTGGTAGCATAAGTTATAAAATTGATTTATAACTTAATGTTTGAAATTCTCATATTTCAAACTCTTTCAAAAAAAAAAAAAATCAAGATTCCATATTCTCAAGTCATAAAATTTGGTTATAACCTATAAGTTTGGTTATTTACTATTTAGTTGTGAGTTATAAAATTCATTTATAACTTGTATGTTTAGTTTCTATTCATATTCAGATACGACTAACTTCTAATCTTTTTAAATAGTTTCTATTTTAAGGATATTTGCAGATTCTTTAGTAACGTTTGATACAGTTTCTATATTTGCAGAAGAATTATTCCTCTGACATTTTTTGTAGGTCTGCATCATTATTCATCTATTACAACATCTATTCTAAGATATTCTCTGACAAGTTTTTATAACACTTGATTATTATTTTTAGAATATTATTCCTAGTCTTCCATTTGTAGCATTACATGATAAAGAGAAATCATTGCTAAAAACAAAAAAAAAAAGGTTGTTGCTAATTAACCACGTTATCTGTTCATGTAAGATGCTTTTTGGCTTTTATCATTCTGAAAATTCAATTTTTTTTTACAAAAAAGCACTCTATTTTGGCAATCATTCCTAATAATTGTAATTAGATTCTGTTATCTAAAAGTACTATTTAAGAAGATTTTGTCTTTATTCAAAATGTTCATTCTATTTTTTTTAAGGACCCTTTCAATATTGTGACTTATCATATATTTATTTAAGTATATATGGGTGCACACATATATACCTAGATAAATATATAATTTTATGACTATAATAATTCAGAATTTGATTTATACCTTCACAAAATGAATTAAGTACTCATGTTTCCTTCAATGGAGTTTTATACCTGATATACATATTTTTTTTAATTTTGATCATCCTTGGATCTCTGCATTTTGAAAATAAAGTTTAATTCATTTTGATTGGATTATGAGTTATCTTACACTATTGCCTTCATTATTTAATGATTTGATTTAAATGATCTATCTGCACATGGTTGCAGTTTTATGCTTTTATAGCATAGTTCCATGCCCATGTTGGCACTTTATGGTTTTATACCATTGATATACATGATTTATATGATATTTTGAGTTGAATAGGGAGCCAATTTTTTTCAAGGATAACTATGTAGGTCCCCTCAGTATAACTGATACATAGTTTCCTTATCTAGCCCATGGAGTATACCTTCATCCTATATTGGTGTGCACTCACTTTATATGGAGTTTCCCTCCATTTGGTTCTATTGATTCCACTTTGAAAGATTAATATTTATAAGGAGTTTCCCTCCATTTGATTCTATATGCTCTACTTTGAAAGGTTGATATTTATGGAGTTTCTCTCCATGTTGCTCCAATTTGTTCCTCAATACGAGGATGATATTTTATGAGGATTTCCCATTTCAATCTCTTCATCTCCTTGGTGTATGCTCCTAGTTTTGATTTAGTCATGGTATGACTTCCTACACTTTGCTCATTTTTGAGTGTATAGGTGACGAGGCTACCATATCTTGGAGCACTCCTATATTGGAGACTTTATTTGAGGAAGTTGTTTTGAACCATGTAGATCTTTTTCCTCATGGCAATGATGTTGTTTTTCCATGATGGATTTCTTATTTGAAGGCAATATGTTGTTACTCCTCATAAACCCTTCCTTTGATCCACTTCAGCTATAATTCTTGGAAAAATTGTAACTTGAATTATTTGGTGCTTGAGGCACATGTTCTACTTATTTATTATTGTCTCTCTTATATTCTTTGATAAATATACAATGTGGTAATATTCTGCATACTTTATTGCCTAGATCGTGAGTCATGCAAGTTATGGTGCTGCAGCCCATTAACTTGCAGTGAGATGATTCATTAAGTGGACTGTCTTTATCCACGTGATTGATGCAATATTGATACAAGTATCATTAGTTGGCCTTGTCTGTGGTCATTTGTGCATTAGTATAATATACTTTTCATGAGAGCATTGATCAAGCTTTTTACTCAATTTGTCCTTGTTGACAATTTTTTGAGCATATAATTTATCTTGATATCAGGTTATCTCCATTGCTTTTTGGTAACATGTTTATTTTCCTCTCTATTTCACTATGAATATAAGATTTCTAATTTGAATTAAAGATGAAATACTCCTTGTGGATAGTTGTCTTGTTCCTTGTGTCTATGTTTTTTTAGGTAATCCATCGAGGCACATACAAGACAATATTATTTGGTGTACATTCAGATGACCTAACAACTTCTCTCTTGGCTCTATGAAGATTTACATACACTCACAAGAGACCTTTGCAAAATTGAAGACACTCTAAAAGATCAAGTTGCTGCTATTTCATTGTAAATTTTGGGTTTAATATCCTTTGATGTAATTTCCCCAAGATCGATTAAAGGGGGGTGTTAGAATTGGTAATCTTTCCTTGGTTGTATTTATTAAATGGGATAAACCAAGGTATCCCTTATGTTGTTTTTCCTCTATTCCACATGTGACGACAAGTATTTTTTTGAAGGAAAATAGTTTATTCCTCCTTAAGAGGATTATGACACTTGTTATGCACACACTTATGAATGTGGCAATCATTCACTTGGGAGTTACAAATAACTCCTCTTCTCATCTCTTTATAAGAGATGTTTCTCTCTCATTCTTAACACACAATCACTATGTAGTTCTTGTAATGAGCCAGTGGCTCCATTTTTTCTCCTCTCTCTCTTTCTTTCATTCTTTAGGCTTTTCATGCCTCATTCATATTATTCACAAGGGTTTTTCTTTGCTTTCCCCATTCCAATCTTTGTCTCCTCTTGTTGATTCATTGGTGGTTGTTCACTCTTTCACTCTCTCTTTGGATCTGAGTTTATGGTAACTATTTTAGTTACTAGTTAGAAGTAAGTACTCCATTTAATTAAATAATTTCATTTAATTATTTCAAAATTCTTTTCGAAACTAGTCAACTCAACTCAACCGTGGTTAAATCTAGTCAACTTTTGGTCAAACTTGATCTTTGTGTATGTGAATATGAGCAAATGTGAGTATGAATTCTAGCAACAATTCGATGCAAATTCTCATTCAACCTTTCAAAATGAAGAGCTGAGGGTCTCTTAAATAGACTTTCCTAAAATTCATGAATGGTTGAGATCGATTTCAATCAATGGTCAGGATTAAAGGTGAAGTTCAGTCATAAAGTGAGATTTCCAAATTAAAGGGAGTTAAAAGATTTAATTTGAGTAAAATAAGGAGTTAACTGATTCAATTTGAGTAGAAAAAGGAGTTAACTGATTTAACTCATTTTTTATCAATAGTGAACTAGAAATTTTCCTTTTTGAACTGAAGAGAGATTTTGTTGAGATATTTAATTTAATAAAATGAGATATGCTCTCATAATTACTTTTTCTATTTAATTAAATAATCTTTAATTAATTAGAGACACTTTTCTTATTTAATTAAATAAGTTCATTTAATTAATTAGGAATGGATTTTCATTTAATTAAATAACTTTGTTTAATTAGTTAGAAGTAAGTACTCCATTTAATTAAATAATTTTGTTTAATTATTTCAAAATTCTTTTCGCAACTAGTCAACTCAAGTCAACCGTGGTTAAATCTGGTCAACTTTTGGTCAAAGTTGATCTTTGCGTATGTGAATATGAGCAAATGTGAGTATGAATTCCAGTAACAATTCGATGCAAATTCTCATTCAACCTTTCAAAATGAAGAGATGAGGGTCTCTTAAATAGACTTTCTTAGAATTCATCAACGGTTGAGATCGATTTCAATCAACGATCAGGATTAAAGGTGAAGTTCAGTCATAAAGGGAGATTTCCAAATTAAAGGGAGCTAACAGATTTAATTTGAGTACAATAAGGAGTTAACTGATTCAATTTGAGTAGAAAAATGAGTTAACTGATTTAACTCATTTTTTATCAATAGTGAACTAAAAATTTCTCTTTTTGAACTGAAGAGAGATTTTGCTGAGATATTTAACTTAATAAAATGTGATATGCTCTCATAATTGCTTTTCTATTTAATTAAATAATCTTTAATTAATTAGAGACACTTTTCTTATTTAATCAAATAAGTTCATTTAATTAATTAAAAATGGCTTCTCATTTAATTAAATAACTTTGTTTAATTAATTAGAAGTACTCCATTTAATTAAATAATTTCGTTTAATTATTTAAATAATTCTTTTCAAAACTAGTCAACTCAAGTCAACCGTAGTTAAATTTGGTCAACTTTTGGTCAAACTTGATCTTTGCATATGTGAATATGAGCAAATGTGAGTATGAATTCCAGCAACAATTCGATGCAAGTTCTCATTCAACCTTTCAAAATGAAGAGATGAGGGTCTCTTAAATAGACTTTTGTGGAATTCATCAATAGTTGAGATCGATTTCAATCAATGGTCAGGATTAAAGTTGAAGCTCAGTCATAAAGGGAGATTTCCAAATTAAAGGGAGTTAATAGATTTAATTTGAGTAAAATAAGGAGTTAACTGATTCAATTTAAGTAGAAAAAGGGCTTAACTGATTTAACTCATTTTTGATCAATAGTGAACTGGAAATTTCCCTTTTCGAACTAAAGAGAGATTTTGTTGAGATATTTAGTTTAATAAAATGAGATATGCTTTCATAATTACTTTTTCTATTTAATTAAATAATCTTTAATTCATTAGAGACACTTTTCTTATTTAATTAAATAACTTCATTTAGTTAATTAGGAATAGCTTCTCATTTAATTAAATAATTTTGTTTAATTATTTCAAAATTCTTTTCGAAACTAGTCAACTCAAGTCAACCGTGGTTAAATTTGGTCAACTTTTGGTCAAACTTGATCTTTACATATGTGAATATGAGAAAATGTGAGGATGAATTCCAGCAACAATTCGATGCAAATTCTGATTGAACCTTTCAAAATGAAGAGATGAGGGTCTCTTATATAGACTTTCCTTGAATTAATCAACGTTTGAGGTTGATTTCAATCAACGGTCAGGAGTAAATGTTAGGTTCAGCCATAAAAGGAGATTTCTAAATTAAAGGGAGTTAACAGATTTAATTTGAGTAAAATAAGGAGTTAACTGATTCAGTTTGAGTAATAAGATGAGTTAACTGATTTAACTCATTTTTTATCAATAGTGAACTGAAAATTTCCCTTTTTGAACTGAAGGGAGATTTTTTTGAGATATTTAATTTAATAAAATGAGATATGCTCTCATAATTACTTTTTCTATTTAATTAAGTAATATTTAATTAATTAGAGACACTTTTCTTATTTAATTAAATAACTTCATTTAATTAAATAGGAATGGCTTCTCATTTAATTAAATAACTTTGTTTAATTAATTAGAAGTAAGTACTCCATTTAATTAAATAATTTCGTTTAATTATTTCAAAATTCTTTTCGAAACTAGTCAAGTCAAGTCATCCGTGGTTAAATTTGGTCAACTTTTGGTCAAACTTGATCTTTGCGTATGTGAATATGAGCAAATGTGAGTTTGAATTCCAGCAAAAATTCGATGCAAATTCTCATTCAACCTTTCAAAATGAAGAGATGAGGGTCTCTTAAATAGACTTTCCTGAAATTCGGCAATGGTTGAGATCGATTTCAATCAACGGTCAGGATTAAATGTGAAGTTCAGTCATAAAGGGAGATTTTCAAATTAAAGGGAGTTAACAGATTTAATTTGAGTAAAATAAGGAGTTAACTAATTCAATTTGAGTAGAAAAAGGAGTTAACTCATTTAACTCATTTTTTATCAATAGTGAATTGGAAATTTCCCTTTTTGAACTGAAGAGAAATTTTGTTGAGATATTTAATTTAATAAAATGAGATATGCTCTCATAATTACTTTTTCTATTTAATTAAGTAATTTTTAATTAATTAGAGACACTTTTCTTATTTAATTAAATAACTTCATTTAATTAATTAGGAATGGCTTGTCATTTAATTAAATAACTTTGTTTAATTAATTAGAAGTAAGTACTCCATTTAATTAAATAATTTCGTTTAATTATTTCAAAATTATTTTTGAAACTAGTCAACTCAAGTCAACCGTGGTTAAATCTGGTCAACTTTTGGTCAAACTTGATGTAGTGCCTGCCCCTTGTTCGCATTTTGTTATCATTGTTGAACTCTTTTAGAACTATTTTTATGTTGATGGTTAGCAGCATTCTTTTTAGATTATCAGATATTGTGCTATGGATTTAGTTTATTATGTGATGAGATTACTTAAATTTTGCATTTCATGTATGCATGATGATTATTTTCAGTGTTTGTAGTTATCAATGTTTATTAGTGAGATGGTTTATTATCATATGTGTTTTCTTATGGATACTTACCCCATACTGTCATGTGTATGGTGTGCGTGTTTGCTTTTGTATGGTGTGTCTGATGTGGTTAAGGAAGGGAGTCGTAGTCACCTGCTTCTTGCCATTGCCTGTTTAGTTTAGTATATATTGTGTTTGTACATGCATGATTTTTATGTAGGTTGCAGGTACCGGGTATAAAATTCCTTGAATTGTCAAGATGAGCGTACCTTATCACATCATCTCAATGATAAGATTTAATGATAAGATGAGCGTACATACACCTTGTGAGTATTTGGTGTATGTTCTATTAATTAAGCCTAATTAAAAGATTTAATTAATGGTTTAATTTAATAGAAAAATAATATGGTATTTTAATATTTATTTTATTTATTTAATTGAGAAATTAATTAAATAAAATAATTAAATTTGAAAATAAAATAATTAAACTTTAAAAGTTGGAATGTGACAATATTTATTTTAATAATAATATATTGGAGTTCATTTTTTAAATAAATGACTAAATAATAATATTATTAAAGCTAATAAAATTTTTAGCAATTAAGTTTTGGAAAATAAAATTTAAAAGTGAAAAATATATTTAAATTAATAAAAGATTCTAAATCTCATGTGATTAAAATATAAATATATTAAGATTGAAAAGTGGAGATATTAAAGTTAGTGCATGAGACTTAATAAATAAATAAATTAAATTGGAAAGAGTAAAGTAAATATTATATTAATGATTGTGTATTATTTTAATATTTAGGAGTTTGCAAATTCTCAGGAGTTGTCATGTAGACAACACAGGGGTTTGCAATCTAAGAATGCACTAGTTGTCTACACTTAGGAGTTAGCATTTTATTTGAGCACATGGTGTCTACAACCTTAAGACTTATCTAGAAGGTTGGAGAAGACTCGTGTTTGGTTGTCATGCTTATCTTCTAATTATTTCTAGAGACACTCTAGATGCATCTTAGAGGCCTTTAAATAGAGACTCTCTTAGTGTGTTTGGACAAGCTTAAATGAAAGCTTAATGGAAGCTACAAGCTACAAGCTCCAAGCTAAAAAGGGAAGCTTCAAAGCTTACATGCATTGGAGAAGTTCATATGCTCATATATTTTTTACATGCTACTATGCTTCTTCTAGCACTTCTAGTCACTTGGAGGATTTGATTGGCTTGGATCTTGGAGGAATTGCGAATGATGGAGAAGGAAAGAATTTTCTATAGATTTCTGAGGCATGGCAAATTTAGCATCAGTGTCCAGGTGCACTTGTGATATTCACATATTCTCTTTGCACTATTTCTCTTCCTGTCTTCATCATGTCTGTTATATGTGTTTGAATACTCTTGTGAATGATTCTACAATTAAATTGGAATCTAGATATGTAGGGTTGCAAAGAAAACAATAGAAAACCCTAGTTCCAAATGAGAAAGAATTAGATCTATCGGGTTTGGGTTCGAATTAGAATCAAATTGATAAATAGATTTTAAGAGGGTTTCTAAATTTATAGTCAAACCTATTTAGAAATTAATAGTTAAATTTAGAGAACAATTATTTTAAGAGAAAATTTCTAATTCATCACAAATTGTTCTGTCGCTGCCCCTTGGATAGATCCAAACTCAATCATTCATAACTTTTTATCGTGATCAAATTTATTCAATTGCTCTGGTCAAAATTGGCGCAACTTGGGCATCTCCAACATATTTCAATTTCAGCTCGATCCAACTATTCATTAGGGAGATATGGCCATCGTACTGGGACTGTTTTAGTCAAAGACAAATATTTCTCCATTTTTCATAACCAAGAGTTCTTTATGCTTAAGCTTCACAAAAATAATATATCAAAGCATCGAATGAATAAAAGATATTATTGCAATCTTCCCTTATTAGAATCTTATTAATATGCATTAGTTTTATATGGTTTATTATCTAATCTAATTAAATCAAATTTAATTAAGATTAGTTAATAGTAGAAGAAGTGTAATTAATTATTAGTCAATCTAAGTAAATGGATTTTTAAATGAAAGAAAATTAAAAGAAAAGAGATTTTCATATAGTTTATATAGTGGAGTTTTTATAATGTATATTAAATACTATTTAATATATATTAAATAATTTAGAGATGGTAATTTTATATTACGTTTTTAAATGAGGAGACTTTAATGATAATGGATTAAAATTTAATTGACATGGAGTCACTGTTATAACATTGTTATAATTTGAATTACTATGACGTTATATATTATTAACTAAATTATTGATATACCTTAATGGTATTAAGAGTTAGCTAATGAAGCTTATGTAAAATTCTCTAGATCGATTAATAATAGTTTTAATAAGTTATTATTTATTAATGTTTGTTGGGTCCAACAAACTATTAATAAATAATAATATAAATGGTTTAAATAGTTACCTAATAATTCAATTAGATTTAATCTAGTGGTATATTTCTTATATTGATGATTTGCATATGTTAAATGATGGTATCTTATGCTTTACTTTGTATGTTAGTAGGATGTTTTAGGAGTGAAATTCCTACTATGTTAATATCGATGATCTCTTCGGTGCTTTGGAATGTTATGCACGGAGGGATGGCTAGGATCCATGATGGTCTAATGATGCTATTTACGGTTGGGAGGAACCATGCACTTAGTTATTTATGTTTGTGATATATGGTTATATTTTGTGATGGAAGTTTATATCTGTTATGATGATATATCATGTGTATCATGTAATGTTTATGGTTTCATTATGTTATTGCATCATGGATTAGTATTGGATGATGATGTTCTTTATTTACATAGATGTTTATTCTTTTAAGCTTTTCATATTCCGTGACATGTACAGAGGATGATTGAATAATCTAAAATGTAATTACTAAAAGGACACTTGCATATTGTTTAAGTACATTGGATGTATCATTATTATTTCATAAGGATGTGATGTTAGATGAATAGTTAATTTAGATGTGATTCAACATTAAGGGATCTTTAAAGAATGTAACTTGTTATGTATGTTATGTTTACTTTTATTTGAATTGTTTCTATTGCTTCCGCAAGCATTGTGAATGGTTTATCTTTCATGTTTAAAAAAAAAATTGTTTGGAAAACTTAGTGAGATTCTTTGGATCCCTTGGCGGGGCATTACATTTGGTATCAGAGCTTGAGTTTCAACATTGGCAGCTCTGGGTATATTTGAATGCCACTAGTTTTTAGCTATCTCAACAAAATGAAAACTTTGAACTATCATATGTATCTCTTTCAAACTAAAAACTTGAAACTAGGTGAACTGAAATAGAACTTAAAACTGTTACTTGTATATTTTTCATACTTCAACACTTAGCTTTCAAATCTAAAAATTTTACCTAAACCTAAAACGTGGGCAAAACTAAAAATTGAAACTCATTCTAGTTGCAAAACATGTATCTTGTATCTATGTCATAAGGTAGTATGCCCTTGATTATCTTTGTAAGCATTAAGTTGCTCTTGTTTAGAATGTTTTAGGGGATCTATTTTAGTAGTTGTTAAAAGAATGGATGTTGGATCGATATGGTTTTCGATTTACCATTAAACCAGAATCATATTGCTCTAAGTGTGTTGTAATATTTTCAGTAGAATCATATCCCCCTATAGGGAGGAAAAGGGATAAATGGAACCCACATAGCGAGTATCTTAGTTTTTCATTCTTGTAGGCTTTCAATAGTAAGCCTAATCCTAGGGGGGGTAGATGTAGTGCCTGCCCCTAGTTCACATTTTGTTATCATTGTTGAACTCTTTTAGAACTAGTTTTATGTTGATGGTTAGCAGCATTCTTTTGAGATTATCAGATATTGTGCTATGGATTCAGTTTATTATGTGATAAGATTACTTAGATTTTGCATTTCATGTATGCATGATGATTATTTTCAGTGTTTGCAGTTATCAATGATGATTAGTGAGATGATTTATTATCATATGTGTTTTCTTATGGATACTTACCCCATACTTGCATGTGTATGGTGTGTGTGTTTTCTATGTGTGTTTGCTTTTGTATGGTGTGTCTGATGTGGTTAAGGAAGGGAGTCGTAGTCACCTCCTAGTCGAAATCTACATGATGGACCACTTCCTGCCATCGCCTGTTTAGTTTAGTATATATTGTGTTTTTACATGCATAACTTTTATGCAGGTTGCAGGTACCGGGTAAAATAAGGAGTTAACTGATTCAATTTGAGTAGAAAAAGGAGTTAACCGATTAAACACATTTTTGATCAATAGTGAACTGGAAATTTTTCTTTTTGAACTGAAGAGAGATTTTGTTGAGATATTTAATTTAATAAAATGAGATATCCTCTCATAATTACTTTTTCTATTTAATTAAATAATTTTTAATTAATTAGAGAAACTTTTCTTATTTAATTAAATAACTTCATTTAATTAATTAGGAATGGCTTCTAATTTAATTAAATAAATTTGTTTAATTAATTAGAAGTAAGTATTCCATTTAATTAAATAATTTCATTTAATTATTTTAAAATTCTTTTCGAAACTAGTCAACTCAAGTCAACCATGCTTAAATTTGGTCAACTTTTGGTCAAACTTGATCTTTGTGTATGTGAATATGAGCAAATGTGGGTATGAATTCCAACAACAATTCGATGCAAATTCTCATTCAACCTTTCAAAATGAAGAGATGAGGGTCTCTTAAATAGACTTTACTGGAATTCATCAACGGTTGACATGGATTTCAATGAATGGTCAGGATTAAAGGTGAAGTTCAGTCATAAAGGAAGATTTTCAAATTAAAGGGAGTTAACAGATTTAATTTGAGTAAAATAAGGAGTTAACTGATTTAACTTGAGTAGGAAAATGAGTTAACTGATTTAACTCATTTTTTATCAATAGTGAACTGGAAATTTCCCTTTTTGAACTGAAGAGAGATTTGGTTGAGATATTTAATTTAATAAAATGAGATATGCTCTCATAATTACTTTTTCTATTTAATTAAATAATCTTTAATTAATTAGAGACACTTTTCTTATTTAATTAAATAACTTCATTTAATTAATTAGGAATGGCTTCTCATTTAATTAAATAACTTTGTTTAATTAATTAGAAGTAAGTACTCCATTTCATTAAATAATTTCATTTAATTATTTCAAAATTCTTTTCGAAACTTGTCAACTCAAGTGAACCGTGGTTAAATCTGTTCAACTTTTGGTGAAACTTGATCTTTTTTGTATGTGAATATGAGCAAATGTGAGTATGAATTCCAGCAACAATTCGATGCAAATTCTCATTCAACCTTTCAAAATGAAGAGATGAGGGTCTCTTAAATAGACTTTCCTGGAATTCATCAACAGTTGAGATCGATTTCAATCAACGGTCAGGATTAAAGGTGAAGTTCAGTCATAAAGGGAGATTTCCAAATTAAAAGGAGTTAATAGATTTAATTTGAGTAAAATAAGGAGTTAACTGATTCAATTTGAGTAGAAAAAGGAGTTAACTGATTTAACTCATTTTTTATCAATAGTGAACTAGAAATTTCCCTTTTTGAACTGAAGAGAGATTTTGTTGAGATATTTAATTTAATAAAATGAGATATGCTCTCATAATTACTTTTTCTATTTAATTAAATAATCTTTAATTAATTAGGGACACTTTTCTTATTTAATTATGTCATGCCCTAAATTTACCCTAAATGTACATTAAGCACAAATTTTTTTATTTTTTAAAAATTATTATTATTATTATTATTCTTAATTAATTAATTTCATAAGCCTAAATAACCTCCAAAAGACATATGTGTGTTACAACTATATCGTCACTGAGTTGGACATCCCTCTGATATCTACTGACCTAGGGTTTGGAAAGAGAATACTCATACCTACTACTTCAATCTGTACTCCACATTTCAATGTCATCTTTACTAATTTGTCATATGAGTTAAAATTTCTTCAATGCATGTTACCCTCAATTAACCATCCATTAGAACTATCATCAACTTTGATGCCAACTATGCTACTCTAGGCATTCGATTCAAATAACAATATATACATAATTAACACTTTCCTAGAGTATTTAAAATGTTCCCAAAATTAATTGGTGTATATTTTTATTTTTTCATATCCCAACTTACATCTTTCATTGACATAGTTATTAAGATTGAATTATCTATTTATTATTCATATTATATCTCTAATACAAGTGACATCACATTTTAATATTAGGGTCAATACCTACTACAATTGAAATTGTAGTGAAAAGAATGATCAATTCATTTATATAAACATATATCATAAAAGAATGATTTTAAAAGATAATCTATCCTTACTAATACTAAGGTAAAAAAATGAATGCATATGAACATATTAACTATCCATCTATCTAAAATACCCTATTAGTCATAGTCCATTAACTTGACCCCACTCACATTTCTTTTAAGAAGATGAAATACTTTTTCTCTAGCAAAGTTCCAAATCACCCTACTACCCGCGTGCTACTACCCCATAATCTTCTTCACTTACTCATAGACCAAGTGAATTCCTTGGGTTTCTCTCCATGGTGGACTCACTTACCAAAGTTTTGGCCAAGACAAGCATAGGCGCCTTTTCCATGAGTCAAATCCTTTTAATTTTGAGCTAGAAGATATGCATTTTGAATTCCCATGTTAAATCAACTTGCTACTTGGTCCCATATTGTTGGTAGCGTGGAGTTTATACTAGTCTTAATTAGGTGGGTGAAGAAAGACATATAAAATGCCATAACTTCTTCCAAGGAAAATCAAGGCGTCAAGGACAAAATGGAAGCCATTCCCTCTTGTCAGAATTATGTCATAAACTTGCACGGTATTCCAATATAATATTTGAATGCACAAAGCGCCTAGGGAATAGGTCGATGAAATAAGTCTTGGTCATGTCAGAGAAATTAAATACCTTGGTCTCCATAGCATATTAAATTGTTTTCTCATTCACCAACCCATGCTAGCCAAGGGTAGATAATATAGTAGGTTGTTTGTCACGCTATGTCTTGTTTAAAATATTACTTGGTGCTAGTTTAGGTTTGTTTAACATGGGCATTGTATATATTTTTTTAAAAAAGTTTGTTTTGATTTGATAGGGTGTTGACTCGAGTTATGTGTCTCATATGAGGTCCCTTCTAATGCAATTAATATGATGGTTAGTTTATTATGTTAAAATATGCTTTATAGGTTATAGGGTCCTAGGAGTCTAAGGAATACTCTTGAATATTTTAATGTTTGTATTAAGAGAAGAGATTTATTTTACTTTCTCATACATTTTCCAGAGGATAAAATGTGCACCTACAGCAAGCTTATTTCTTAAGTCTTGTATATTTTATATCATCACTTGATTTTATTGTTCTGTAATCTAGGATATTCAAGGTAAGTTATTGCAAGGATAATTAGGAGATAATTATAAACTAAGTATAGTTTTAAAATTTTCATTTAGCATTCAAAACATTAACTTAATCCAATAACTCAACATTTCATGACAAGACTTTATATGAAGTTATTTGGATTATCCCTATCTATGAATTATGAAATTTAGAAACCATTTTCTCAACATTATCTTCTTATGCAGATCTAGATTTGAATGTACATTCACAATTGGTAAACAATGGAACTAAAATGATAATAGAAATCCACCAAGATAATCCTTCCTATGAATATTATCTCTTCTATGATATCAAATTTCTTTTGCATTCCACTTAAGAGCATCAAGTAATTTTGATCTCTGATTGGTGTTACCATCCAATAAAACAACAATATTAATACAATGAATTATCTTCAGTGATACCCTCATGATACACAAAAAGGTGGTGAAGTCAACATATCATAATATACACAATGGAAAATACTTTTACTACACATGAGCACTCACAACCTTTACATTGACAATCAAACCAAGACAATAGCTTTCTCTTACAATACATTTAGGCTCACATAAAAAAAATGGAGTTTCTCTCTCTATCTCATCTCAATGCAATATTTTCTTCTCCTCCTATGCACATGGAAGATAACAAGGACTCCAGGTTTTCAAGATTTTTCTCTAAGAACTTGCAAATGCATCACAAAAAAACAACAAGGACCATGGGTGCTTTCCACCCAACCATAGGCCTCAAAGAGACCACCCCCATGCTAGGGGAATGAGGCTCAAACAAAATCCACATACACACTTGTAAGAAACATATACACCACATAAAAAACCTGCAACAAATCCCATCCCAAGGATATTTCACAAAGGCTCACCATTGGAACCTTGAACATAGGGTGAAGGTGGAAACACAAGGTGGTTTACCATTTCATATCATATTTTCCATAAAACTCATGCCCTTTTGGGGCTAAATCAACAAAATACAAGGCCCTTTCGGGGCTTCATAAACATCTTCCACCACACACACTACCAACACAACATCCTCCACCACACACAACTAACAGCTTTAGCTTCCTACAAACCCATAGTTCAGTTACTTCCTTCCTCACCATTTTTTTTTTTTTCTTATCCTCCCCCAAGGCAAAATATGAATATGACAATGGCATACAATGGAGCCCATACTCCAAGGTCCTCAACTATGCAATCCAACTGTTGCCCGTTCACCCTGGACTTCTCTTCCCTTCCCACAAGGGTGAGTGTAAGTCCCACACCCATAAGAACACTCAAGCACAACAAGAAAACAAAACCAAGTAGCAATAAAACAACAGATCTTCAAGAGCACATCACATTATCACAACACAATATCAACACCCATAATGCAACAAGGAAATAGAGGAAATCCAAACCTCATACTCACAATACTCCACACAATACAACAAGATGCACAATGGTGTCACACTAATCTACATGGAATGAACACCATTCAAACACTCACATAAATGCTACTCCACAATGCAATGCAATGCATACTCCATCGATAAAATCCACACTTATAGATTGGCTTAACCATGCTAAAAGAAAGAAAAAGGAAAGGAAGCAATCTTGAGATACCAACCTTGGTCCAAGCTAGGGTAAGGATAGTTGCAGTAGAGCTCCCCTCCTCTCCCTCCAAAACCTAACTGTCCCTAGAATTAGAGAGTGGCCAAGTGGTTTCTCATTTAGCCATACCTCTATATATATATC
The DNA here is from genome assembly GCA_028749045.1 of Cupressus sempervirens. Lineage (NCBI taxonomy): Eukaryota > Viridiplantae > Streptophyta > Pinopsida > Cupressales > Cupressaceae > Cupressus > Cupressus sempervirens. The sequence continues at coordinate 384,080,819 of CM053793.1, forward strand.
CTTCTCATTTTTAGATTTCATAAAGAATGTCATTTTCATGGGGTCTCCTAGGTCCACTAGACACCCTAGAGGTCATTAATAGCTCCCTAGCCTATAGTACTAACATGGGCGGGGTTAATTTTAATCCCAACTTACCTTAAAGTTACTTTATGACCCTCCCAAAGCTAGGTGATTCAAATTTCAAATTCCCCAAGGTGATGACCTTGTCCTTTTACTGACTAAAGCAATAATCAAATTCTTCAATTGAGGCATTTATCACGGAATAAGGTGGCCACATGATCCATTGACGAATAACATGTCATTTCACATAACAAGCACAAGTGTCAAGTGACACACACAAAATATCACATTATATTAAAAAAAAAGACTTGTTTTACAATAATACATGAACTAGGCTACTACGCACACATACAATTCACATATACGAAATAAAATACATTACAATTAGTTTTGAATCTTTTCCACTAATTCAACCTTGGTTATGTCATGTTTGTAGTAGTTTGAGCCTTAATTCCCCTTTAACCCATGTTCAAATTCCTACACACTAAACTCGAGCATCAGTAGTCCAATAAAATCATATAAGCATATGTAAAATAAATCATTATCTCATTCAACATTAGACTTGCATATATTTCATCATCTCAAATTAACTTTACCTTTCTTAATCATTTCAAATATAACCTAGAAAATATTAAAATATCAAAACTTACATATCACATTCGACATTTGAGTTCCATACTTCATTCCTTATAATTACATTACTTCTTCTAACAATTTCTATGTAAAATGTTCAAAATACTATAGAACTAAACTTTACTTATCAACATAAGATGGTCAATTTAATATTCTAAATAACTTCATATTCTACGACAAGATGTTGAATCCATAACTATTGAATCCCTAGGTATGCGGGTTAGGTCTCAATGCATAACAAAATTTATCTTTTAACTCTAATTTCCACTTCAACATTACCTTCTTATATAACAATCATTTCTATCGTTCAATTTCTATTAAAGAAATGTCAATAGCTTACAACATGAAATAGAATTATTAAATGCATCAATTAGGTCATAATATGCAGAGGTAATTGTGGATCATCAAAATGCAAAAAGTAAAATGACATAACCCTACAGTCTTAAAAGTGTATCAAACATAGGATTAAAATCACCGTAATGCAATTATCTCATTGGTACTATGATGAATTGGGTGAGGCCTCACAAATTAAATAACATCATTTAATTAAGTAGGAATGGCTTCTCATTTAATTAAATAACTTTATTTAATTAATTAGAAGTAAGTACTCCATTTAATTAAATAATTTCGTTTAATTATTTCAAAATTCTTTTCGAAACTCGTCAACTCAAGTCAACCGTGGTTAAATATGGTCAACTTTTGGTCAAACTTGATCTTTGCGTATGTGAATATGAGCAAATGTGAGTATGAATTCTGGCAACAATTCGATGCAAATTCTCATTCAACCTTTCAAAATGAAGAGATGAGGGTCTCTTAAATAGACTTTCCTGAAATTCATTAATGGTTAAGATCGAGTTCAATCAACGGTCAGGATTAAAGGTGAAGTTCACTCATAAAAGGAGATTTCAAAATTAAATTGAGTTAACAGATTTAATTTGAGTAAAATAAGGAGTTAACTGATTCAATTTGAGTAGAAAAAGGAGTTAACTCATTTAACTCATTTTTGATCAATAGTGAATTGAAAATTTCCCTTGTTGAACTGAAGAGAGATTTTGATGAGATATTTAATTTAATAAAATGAGATATGCTCTCATAATTACTTTTTCTATTTAATTAAATAATCTTTAATTAATTAGAGACACTTTTCTTATTTAATTAAATAACTTCATTTAATTAATTAGGAATGACTTCTCATTTAATTAAATAACTTTGTTTAATTAATTAGAAGTAAGTACTCCATTTAATTAAATAATTATATTTAATTATTTCAAAACTCTTTTGAAAACTAGTCAACTCAAGTCAACCGTGGTTAAATCTAGTCAACTTTTGGTCAAACTTGATCTTTGCGTATGTGAATATGAGCAAATGTGAGTATGAATTCTAGCAAATATTCGATGCAAATTCTCATTCAACCTTTCAAAATGAAGAGATGAGGGTCTCTTAAATAGACTTTCCTGGAATTCAATAACAATTGAGATTGAGTTCAATCAACGGTCAGGATTAAAGGTGAAGTTCAGTCATAAAGGGAGATTTCCAAATTAAAGGGAGTTAACAGATTTAATTTGAGTAAAATAAGGAGTTAATTGATTCAACTTAAGTAGAAAAAAGAGTTAACTAATTCAACTCATTTTTGATCAATAGTGAACTGGAAATTTTCCCTTTTTAACCTGAAGAGAGATTTTGTTGAGATATTTAATTTAATAAAATGAGATACGCTCTCATAATTACTTTTTTTATTTAATTAAATAATCTTTTATTAATTAGAGACACTTTTCTTATTTAATTAAATAACTTCATTTAATTAATTAGGAATGGCTTCTCATTTATTTAAATAACTTTGTTTAATTAATTAGAAGTAAGTACTCCATTTATTTAAATAATTTTATTTAATTATTTCAAAATTCTTTTCGAAACAGGTCAACTCAAGTCAACCGTGGTTAAATCTGGTTAACTTTTGGTCAAATTTGATCTTTGCGTATGTGAATATGAGCAAATGTGAGTATGAATTCTGGCAACAATTAGATGCAAATTCTAGTTCAACTTTTCAAAATGAAGAGATGAGGGTCTCTTAAATAGACTTTCCTGGAATTCATCAACGCTTGAGATCGATTTCAATCAACGGTCAGGATTAAAGGTGAAGTTCAGTCATAAAGGGAGATTTCCAAATTAAAGGGAGTTAATAGATTTAATTTGAGTAAAATAAAGAGTTAACTGATTCAATTTGAGTAGAAAAAGGAGTTAACTGATTTAACTCATTTTTCATCAATAGTGAACTGGAAATTTCCCTTTTTGAACTCAAGAGAGATTTTGTTGAGATATTTAATTTAATAAAATGAGATACGCTCTCATAATTACTTTTTCTATTTAATTAAGTAATCTTTTATTAATTAGAGACACTTTTCTTATTTAATTAAATAAGTTCATTTAATTAATTAGGAATGGCTTCTCATTTAATTAAATAATTTTGTTTAATTAATTAGAAGTAAGTACTCCATTTAATTAAATAATTTCGGTTAATTGTTTTAAAATTCTTTTCGAAACTAGTGAACTCAAGTCAACCGTGGTTAAATCCATTCAACTTTTGGTCACACTTGATCTTTGCATATGTGAATATGAGAAAATGTGAGTATGAATTCTAGCAACAATTCCATGCAAATTCTCAATCAACCTTTCAAAATGAAGAGATGAGGGTCTCTTAAATAGACTTTCCTGAAATTCATCAAAGGTTGAGATCGATTTCAATCAACGGTCAGGATTAAAGTCAAAGTTCAATCATAAAGGGAGATTTTCAAATTAAAGGGAGTTAACAAATTTAATTTGAGTAAAATAAGGAGCTAACTGATTCAATTTGAGTAGAAAAAGGAGTCAACTGATTTAACTCATTTTTGATCAATAGTGAACTGAAAATTTTCCTTTTTGAACTGAAGAGAGATTTTGTTGAGATATTTAATTTAATAAAATGAGATATGCTCTTGTAATTACTTTTTCTATTTAATTAAATAATCTTTTATTAATTAGAGACACTTTTATTATTTAATTAAATAACTTCATTTAATTAATTAGGAATGGCTTCTCATTTAATTAAACAACTTTGTTTAATTAATTAGAAGTAAGTACTCCATTTAATTAAATAATTTCGTTTAATTATTTCAATTTTTTTTATGAAACTAGTCAACTCAAGCCAACAGTGGGTAAATCTGGTCAACTTTTGGTCAATCTTGATCTTTGCGAATGTGAATATGAGCAATCACGAGTATGAATTCTAGTAACAATTCAATGCAAATTCTCATTCAACCTTTCAAAATGAAGAGATGAGGGTCTCTTAAATAGACTTTCCTCGAATTCATCAACGGTTGAGATTGATTTCAATCAACAGTTAGGATTAAAGGTGAAGTTCAGTCATAAAGGGAGATTTCCAAATTAAAGGGAGTTAACAGATTTAATTTGAGTAAAATAAGGAGTTAACTGATTCAATTTGAGTAGAAAAAGGAGTTAACTGATTTAACTTATTTTTAATCAATAGTAAACTGGAAATTTCCCTTTTTGAACTAAAGAGAGATTTTGTTGAGATATTTAATTTAATAAAATGAGATACGCTCTCATAATTACTTTGTCTATTTAATTAAGTAATCTTGTATTAATTAGAGATACTTTTCTTATTTAATTAAATAACTTTATTTAATTATTTAGGAATGGCTTCTCATTTAATTAAATAACTTTTCTCATTTAATTAAATGACTTGAGTTGACTAGTTTCGAAATTTTTTTTGAAATAATTAAACGAAATTATTTAATTAAATGGAGTAATTACTTCTAACTAATTAAACAAAGTTATTTAATTAAATGAGAAGCCATTCCTAATTAATTAAATCAAGTTATTTAATTAAATAAGAATAGTGTCTCTAATTAATTAAAGATTATTTAATTAAATAGAAAAAGTAATTAGGAGAGCATATCTCATTTTATTAAATTAAATATCTCAACAAAATCTCTCTTCAGTTCAAAAAGGGAAATTTTCAGTTCACTATTGATCAAAAATGAGTTAAATCAGTTAACTCATTTTTCTACTCAAATTGAAACAGGTAACAACTTATTTTACTCAAATTAAATCTATTAACTCCCTTTAATTTGGAAATCTCCCATTATGACTGAACTTCACCTTTAATCCTGACCGTTGATTAAAATCTATCTCAATTGTTGATGAATTCCAAGAAAGTCTATTTAAGATACCCTCATCTCTTCATTTTGAAAGGTTGAATGAGAATTTGCATTGAATTGTTGCTGGAATTCATACTCACATTTGCTCATATTCACATACGCAAAGATCAAGTTTGACCAAAAGTTGACCAGATTTAACCATGGTTGACTTGAGTTGACTTGTTTCGAAAATAATTTTAAAATAATTTACCGAAATTATTTAATTAAATGGAGTACTTACTTCTAATTAATTAAATAAAGTTATTTAATTAAACGAGAAGCCATTCCTAATTAATTAAATGAAGTTATTTAATTAAATAAGAAAAGTGTCTCTGATTAATTAAAGATTATTTAATTAAATAAAAAAAGTAATTATGAGAGCATATCTCATTTTATTACATTAAATATCTCAACAAAATCTCTCTTCAATTCAAAAATTAAAATTTGGAATTCACTATTGATCAAAAATGACTTAAATCAGTTAACTCCTTTTTCTACTCAAATTGAAACAGTTAACTCCTCATTTTACTCAAATTAAATCTGTTAACTCCCTTTAATTTGGAAGTCTTCCTTTATGACTGAACTTCACCTTTAGTCATGACCGTTGATTGAAATTGATCTCAATCGTTGATGAATTCCAAGAAATTCTATTTAAGAGACCCTCATCTCTTCATTTTGAAAGGTTGAATGAGAATTTGCATCGAATTATTGCTGGAATTCATACTCACATTTGGTCATATTCACATATGCAAAGATCGAGTTTGACCAGAAGTTGACAAGATTTAACCACAGTTGACTTGAGTTGACTAGTTTCGAAAAAAAAATTAAATAATTAAATGAAATTATTTAATTAAATTGAGTACTTAAATCAAATTATTTAAACAAAGTTATTTAATTAAATGAGAAGTCATTCCTAATTAATTAAATAAAGTTGTTTAATTAAACAAGAAAAGTGCATCTAATTAATTAAAGATCATTTAATTAAATAAAAAAAGTAATTATGAGAGCATATCTCATTTAATAAAAATTAAATATCTCAACAAAATCACTCTTTATTTCAAAAGCAAAATTTTCAGTTCACTATTGAGAAAAAATGAGTTAAATCAGTTAACTCCTTTTTTTACTCAAATTCGATCAGTTAACTCCTTATTTTACTCAAATTAAATCTATTAACTCCTTTTAATTTGGAAATCTCCCTTTATGACTGAATTTCACCTTTAATCCTGACCGTTGATTGAAATCGATCTCAACTATTGATGAATTTCAAGAAAGTCTATTTAAGAGACCCTCATCTCTTCATCTTGATAGGTTTATTGAGAATTTGTATCGAATTGTTGCTAGAATTCATACTCACATTGGCTCATATTCACATACGTAAAGATCAAGTTTGACCAAAAGTTGACCAGATTTAACCACGATTGACTTGAGTTGTTTAGTTTCAAAAAAAAGTTTAAAATAATTAAATGAAATTATTTAATTAAATGGAGTACTTACTTCTAATTAATTAAACAAAGTTATTTAATTAAATGAGAAGCCATTCCTAATTAATTAAATGAACTTATTTAATTAAATAAGAAAAGTGTCTCTAATTAATTAAAGATTATTTAATTAAATAGAAAAAGTAATTATGAGAGGATATCTCATTTTATTAAATTAAATATCTCAACAAAATCTCTCTTCAGTTCAAAAAGGGAAATTTTCAGTTCACTATTGATAAAAAATGAGTTAAATCAATTAACTCTTTTTTCTACTCAAATTGAATCAGTTAGCTCCTTATTTTACTCAAATTAAATCTGTTAACTCCCTTTAATTTGGAAGTCTCCCTTTATGACTGAACTTCACCTTTAATCCTGACTGTTGATTGAAATCGATCTCAACCGTTGATGAATTCCAGGAAAGTCTATTTAAGAGACCCTCGTGTCTTTATTTTGAAAGGTTGAATGAGAATTTGCATCGAATTGGTGCTAGAATTAATACTCACATTTGCTCATATTCACATACGCAAAGATCAAGTTTGACCAAAAGTTGACCAGATTTAACCACGGTTGACTTGAGTTGACTAGTTTTCAAAAGAATTTTGAAATAATTAAATGAAATTATTTAATTAAATGGATTAATTACTTCTAATTAATTAAACAAAGTTTTTTAATTAAATGAGAAGCCATTCATAATTAATTAAATGAAGTTATTTAATAAATAAGAAAAGTGTCTCTAATTAATTAAACATTATTTAATTAAATAGAAATAGTAATTATGAGAGCATATCTCATTTTATTAAATTAAATATCTCAACAAAATCTCTCTTCAATTCAAAAAGGGAAATTTTCAGTTCACTATTGATAAAAAATGAGTTAAATCAATTAACTCTTTTTTCTACTCAAATTGAATAAGTTAACTCCTTATTCTACTCAAACTAAATCTGTTAACTCCCTTTAATTTGAAAATCTCCCTTTATGACTGAACTTCACCTTTAATCATGACCGTTGATTGAAATCAATTTCAACCGTTGATGAATTCTAGGAAAGTCTATTTAAGAGACCCTCATCTCTTCATTTTGAAAGGTTGAATGAGAATTTGCATCAAATTGTTGCTGGAATTCATACTCACATTTTCTCATATTCACATATGCAAAGATCAAGTTTCACCAAAAGTTGACCAGATTTAACCACGGATGAATTGAGTTGTCTAGTTTCGAAAAGAATTTTTAAATAATTAAAAGAAATTATTTAATTAAATGGACTACTTACTTATAATTAGTTAAACAAAGTTATTTAATTAAATGAGAAGCCATTCCTAATTAATTAAATGAAGTTATTTAATTAAATAAAAAAAGCGTCTCTAGTTAATTAAAGATTATTTAATTAAATAGAAAAAGTAATTATAAGAGCATATCTCATTTTATTAAATTAAATATCTCAAAAAAATCTCTCTTCAGTTCAAAAAGGGAAATTTTCAGTTCACTATTGATAAAAAATGAGTTAAATCAGTTAACCCCTTTTTCTAGTCAAATTGAATCAGTTAACTCCTTATTTTACTCAAATTAAATCTTGTTAACTCCCTTAAATTTGAAAATCTCCCTTTATCACTTAACTTCACCTTTAATCCTGACAGTTGATTGAAATAGATCTCAACTGTTGATGAATTCCAGAAAATTTTATTTAAAAGACCCTCACCTCTTCATTTTGAAAGTTTGAATGAGAATTTGCATCGAATTGTTGTTGGAATTCATACTCACATTTGCTCATATTCACATATGCAAAGATCAAGTTTGACCAAAAATTTGACCAGATTTAACCACGGTTGACTTGAGTTGAGTAGTTTCGAAAAGAATTTTGAAATAGTTAAACAAAATTATTTAATTAAACGGAGTACTTACTTCTAATTAATTAAACAAAGTTATTTAATTAAATGAGAAGCCATTCCTAATTAATTAAATGAAGTTATTTAATTAAATAAGAAAAGTGTCTCTAATTAATTAAAGATTATTTAATTAAATAGAAAAAGTAATTATCAGAGCATATCTTATTTTATTAAATTAAATATCTCAACAAAATCTCTCTTCAGTTCAAAAAGGGAACTTTTCAGTTCACTATTGATTAAAAATGAGTTAAATCAGTTAACTACTTTTTCTACTCAAATTGAATCAATTAACTCCTTATTTTACTCAAATTAAATCTGTTAACTCCCTTTAATTTAGAAATCTCCCTTTAGGATTGAACTTCACCTTTAATCATGACCGTTGATTGAAATCGACCTCAACCATTGATGAATTCCAGGAAAATCTATTTAAGAGACCCTCATCTCTTCATTTTGAAAGGTTGAATGAGAATTTGCATTGAATTGTTGCTAGAATTCATACTCACATTTGCTCATATTCACATACGCAAAGATCAAGTTTGACCAACAGTTGACTAGATTTAACCATGGTTGACTTGACTTGACTAGTTTCGAAAAGAATTTTGAAATAATTAAACAAAATTATTTAATTAAATGGAGTACTTACTTCTAATTAATTAAACAAAGTTATGTAATTAAACGAGAAGCCATTCTTAATTAATTAAATGAAGTTATTTAGTTAAATAAGAAAAGTGTCTCTAATTAATTAAAGATTATTTAATTAAATAGAAAAACTATATATGAGAGCATATATCATTTTATTAAATTAAATATCTCAACAAAATCTCTCTTCAGTTCAAAAACGGAAATTTCTAGTTCACTATTGATCAAAAATGAGTTAAATCAGTTAACTCTTTTTTATACTCAAATTGAATCAATTAACTCTTTATTTAACTCAAATTAAATCTGTTAACTCCCTTTAGTTTGAAAATCTCCCTTTATGACTTAACTTCAACTTTAATGCTGACCATTGATTGAAATCGATCTCAACCGTTGATGAATTCCAAGAAAGTCTATATAAGAGACCCTCATCTCTTCATTTTGAGAGGTTCAATGAGAATTTGCATCGAATTGTTGCTGGAATTCATACTCACATTTGCTCATCTTCACATACGCAAAGATCAAGTTTGACCAAAAGGTGACCAAATTTAACCACGGTTGACTTGAGTTGACTAGTTTCGAAAAGAATTTTCAAATAATTAAACAAAATTATTTAATTAAATGGAATACTTACTTCTAATTAATTAAACAAAGTTATTTAATTAAATGAGAAGCCATTCTTAATTAATTAAATGAACTTATTTAATTAAATAAGAAAAGTCTCTCTAATTAATTTAAAATTATTTAATTAAATACAAAAATTAATTATAAGAGCATATCTCATTTTATTAAATTAAATATTTCAAAAAAATATCTCTTCAGTTCAAAAAGGGAAATTTGCAATTCACTATTAATCAAAAATCAGTTAAATCAATTAACTCCTTTTTCTACTCAAATTGAATCAGTTAACTCCTTATTTTACTCAAATTAAATATGTTAACTCCCTTTAATTTGAAAATCTCCCTTTATGACTGAACTTCACCTTTAATCCTGACCGTTGATTGAAATCGATCTCAACCGTTGATGAATTCTAGGAAAGTCTATTTAAGAGACCCTTATCTCTTCATTTTGGAAGGTTGAATAAGAATTTGCATCGAATTGTTGCTAGAATTCATACTTATATTTGCTCATATTTGCATACGCAAAGATCAAGTTTGACCAAAAGTTCACTAGATTTAACCACGGTTGTCTTGAGTTGACTAGTTTCGAAAAGAACTTTGAAATAATTAAACGAAATTATTTAATTAAATGGAGTACTTACTTCTAATTAATTAAACAAAGTTATTTAATTAAATGAGAAGCCATTCCTAATTAATTAAATGAAGTTATTTAATTAAATAAGAAAAGTGTCTCTAATTAATTAAAGATTATTTAATTAAATAGAAAAAGTAATTATGAGAGCATATCTCATTTTATTAAATTAAATATCTCAACAAAATATCTCTTCAGTTCAAAAAGGAAAATTTCTAGTTCACTATTGATAAAAAATGAGTTAAATGAGTTAACCCCTTTTTCTACTAAAATTGAATTAGTTAATTCCTTATTTTACTCAAATTAAATCTGTTAACTCCCTTTAATTTGGAAATCTCCCTTTATGATGAAATTTCACTTTTAATCCTGACCGTTGATTGAAATCGATCTCAACCGTTGATGAATTCCAGGGAAGTCTATTTAAGAGACCCTCATCTCTTCATTTTGAAAGGTTGAATGAGAATTTGCATCGAATTGTTGCTGGAATTCATACTCACATAGGCAAAGATCAAGTTTGACTAAAAGTTGACCAGATTTAACCACGGTTGACTTGAGTTGACTAGTTTCGAAAAGAATTTTGAAATAATTAAACGAAATTATTTAATTAAATAGAGTACTTACTTCTAATTAATTAAAAAAAGTTATTTAATTAAATGAGAAGCCATTCCTAATTAATTAAATGAAGTTATTTAATTAAATAAGAAACGTGTCTTTAATTAATTAAAGATTATTTAATTAAATAGAAAAAGTAATTATGAGAGCATATCTTATTTTATTAAATTAAATATCTCAACAAAATCTCTCTTCGGTTCAAAAATGAAAATTTTCAGTTCACTATTGATCAAAAATGAGTTAAATCAGTTAACTCCTTTTTTTACTCAAATTGAATCAGTTAACTCCTTATTTTACTCAAATTAAATCTGTTAACTCTCTTTAATTTGAAAATTTCTCTTTATAACTGAACTTCACCTTTAATCCTGATCGTTGATTGAAATCGATCTCAACCATTGATGAATTTCAAGAAAGTCTATTTAAGAGACCCTCATCTTTTCATTTTGAAAGGTTGAATGAGAATTTGCATTGAATTGTTGCTGGAATTCATACTCACATTTGCTCATATTCACATACGCACAGATCAAGTTTGACCATAAGTTGACCAGATTTAACGACGGTTGACTTGAGTTGACTAGTTTTGAAAAGAATTTTGAAATAATTAAACAAAATTATTTAATTAAATGAAGTACTTCTAATTAATTAAACAAAGTTATTTAATTAAATGAGAAGCCATTCCTAATTAATTAAATGAAGTTATTTAATTAGATAAGAAAAGTGTCTCTAATTAATTAAAGATTATTTAATTAAATAGAAAAAGTAATTATGAGAGCATATCTCATTTTATTAAATTAAATATTTCAACAAAATATCTCTTAAGTTCAAAAAGAGAAATTTTCAGTTTACTATTGATAAAAAATGAGTTAAATCAGTTAACTCCTTTTTCTACTCAAATTGAATCAGTTAACTCTTTAGTTTACTCAAATTAAATCTGTTAACTCCCTTTAATTTGAAAATCTCCCTTTATGACTGAACTTCACCTTTAATCCTGACCGTTGATTGAAATCGATTTCAACCGTTGGTGAGTTCCAAGAAAGTCTATTTAAGAGACCCTCATCTCTTCATTTTGAAAGGTTGAATGAGAATTTGCATCAAATTATTGCTGAAATTCATGCTCACATTTGCTCATATTCACATATGCAAATATCAAGTTTGACCAAAAGTTGACTAGATTTAACCACGGTTGACTTGAGTTGACTAGTTTCAAAAAGAATTTTGAAATAATTAAAGGAAATTATTTAATTAAATGGAGTACTTATTTCTAATTAATTAAACAAAGTTATTTAATTAAATGAGAAGCCATTCCTAACTAATTAAATGAAATTATTTAATTAAATAAGAAAAGTGTCTCTAATTAATTAAAGATTATTTAATTAAATAGAAAAATTAATTATGAGAGCTTATATTATTTTATTAAATTAAATATCTTAGCAAAATCTCTCTTCAGTTCAAAAAGGGAAAGTTCCAGTTCACTATTGATCAAAAATGATGTAAGGTCACTCCTCGCATGTACCTATTAAATATGAATTTCTCAGTCAAATCTGTTTTAGGAGATTTGAATGGATATGGAGTAATATTGTAGGTTTTTAGATGTCCTAATGAAAATTTAGAACAACAGATACATCCATGCTTTAATACTTAAAGATCAGAGAAGGACTATGTTGTCTTGACTGTTTAAAACATTAATTTGCAGTAACAATAATACAAGGTGTTTCACTTAATGAAGATGTTATTGATTTTGTTATCTCAATAACTAAGATTCTATGCATTTAGATAGTTCAATATTCACTATTGGTGATGTTATGATGTTTAGGTATATGAATGCCTAAAAATAATTATTCTCACATTTAATCTGAATTAATGAATAAGTTATATGTCATATTGATGATGTAATTTATGATGATTCGATGTGAGTAGAAATGAATTAAATAGTTAAGTAATTGAAGCATTATGTTCTGAGTTCGTCCCGATCCATCGTAGCATAGTGATACATTTTTAGTATTTTGATACTCACAACTCGAGATTTCGAGACATTATCTGATGCTTGAACATATCATATTATTTCATGTTGTGTGATGTTATTTTTAGATATTTAATGTTTGTCATTTAAGATTTTAGGTATATGTATGTTGATGAATTAAGTAAAATGTAGGATTAACACATTGATTTTGGAATCTTTATGGTTAAGGATATAAGTAGGATGAAAGAAACCCTGAGTGATGTATGTTTTAATCTATGTGAATTTTTGATACATACATACATACACACACACACACACACACACACACACACACACACACACACACACACACACACACACACACACACACACACACACACACACACACACACACACACACACACACACACACACACACACACACACACACACACATATGTACATGTGATTTTTGGGACTACTGATGTGTGCAATGAGTGTGCAGATATTTTAGCTGAGGAAATCGATGGAGGAACATAACTGATCTCTATGTGTTAATTTTGGAAACCTTGTTGTTCGTAATTCAAGTATTTTAATTTGAGATGTATGTATGTATCCTTATGTGATCAGTAAATGTTAATGCTCATAACTGTGTTCTATGGTGTCGCTTGACACTCGTGATTTATTTATGTTCTTCAGTGTGCTAGTTAGGGTTAGCTGTGTAACCAATGGACCTAAGTCAGTTTAAGTTAGTGTCAGTTTGCTACTTGGGTTCTTAATCGAGTTTACTCACCCTTAATCTGGATTAGTGCCTAATCTGCATTGTTAGAGTTGTTAGTTGGTCCTAATTATTCCTAGCTTTTGTTTGGCTCTAAACCTATTCCTAAGGCTTTAAAACATGAAATATTTATACCCAAGGGGTATGGGTATGGGTTAGGGGTCTTTTCCAACCCCTAAGCCCCTTTTTTTGACTTTTGAGGCCACTCAAAAAGTCTCTTTTTGGTTTTGTGCGAAAATTGACTATGGCTACCATGAGTTTCATTTGCCCACCTCCACTTAGTGTTTAACCATGGTGTGGGTTGAGTTAGGAGTTTCTAGAATTGTAAGTGGGTGGGAGAAGTTATTGATCCTTTTGGTGGTTGAGTTTGAGGATGATTTAAAGGCCCTTCTTGGACTAGTTGAGGGGGTTACACAATCTCTACATTTAGAGAGGAGTCTTGGAAGATTGGAGGAAGGAGGGGGAAAGCTCTACTCAGACTTGTTCATTACCATTACCTCTTGTGAAGGTAGGAAATTCTCATCTCCCTTGTTCTGTTTCCATGTTTGTTTCATGCTTATGCTACCTTGTTGTTGTTTCAATGTTTGTATGTTTGTGGGTATGTTGGGAAGCTTTGAAAACCATGTTATTTTTGGATGATTTCTTTTCATGTTTATGTTTGCAATTTTGAGTTTTTCTTGCATGGGAGTTTTGGTATTACTCACCCTTGGAGAGGGCAGAAGTGACCAATTTTGGGAAAGGTCTGTTTAATCGGACTCCAACCAGTGTAGAGTCTCTTCTCAAGATGAGAAGAGGGAGAAAGGGTAGGGTGTTATGAGCCCCTACCTGTCAGCACAAACCTTGTATGATTATGGTATGTTTAAATGGAAGAACAGAAGTTCTTGGTTTATAGCCCCGATTGGGCATCTGTTTGGTGTTGTGGTTGACTTCTCCTGGTTGGAAGAATCCACCTTTCCCTAGTGTTGATTCATTGTGAATCCTATTGTGAAAACCTTGTATGAATATGCATGTTCGATTTGTTTCTTGGTCATACTTTTTGTCACTTGATTAAATCTTGTTCTCTCCACGGTTCGTAGAAATGTGTTGCAAAAATTGATATGGAAACCTTTTTAAGGGCCATGATGGAAATGTATATTGATTGTTGAAATTCAATTACGTTCAGGATTAAAATCCTGTGTAGAAATGTATTTTTTTTTTAAACCTTTGTTGAAGTGGCAACAAAGCCAGGTTTTCTTACTGGTTCTTTCCCAACGGAGCCTTTCAACCAAGTAGTTTTATAGAAAAATGAGATTGAGTAAATATTCTTGCATTGAGTCTTATAGCTTTGTTTCCAGTTTTGCTTTTGTAATTTAGAAATCAGATGTGATGGTGTTACCTTAATGCACATTTTTATGATTGGTAATCACATTTGTTTAAATTAGATTAAACAAATAACATGTTGATATATATACTTAGCTATCAAATTTTTAAGTTTAAAATATGTTAAGAAAATTTGCATTTCAGTTGTGTTTAAATTTTATAATTATACATGTGCGTGAGGAAGTTTAGTGAATTTATATGAATACTTATTTATTAAATTTAATCCTATTATCACTTTTAAATTTTAAAACATAACTTGTTGGTGCGATTGGGCATGACATTTTGGTATCAGAGCGCCCAGTTTCATGACACTGGGGCAATAATGGACCCATGTAAAGTGTGGACATTTAAAACTACATGAATTAAACCTCTTCTCACATTTTCATATTTTATTAGTGTAATTTTGACCAAATGATAAAAATATATAGACTTCTCTATAAGTTCTTGTTAAAAAAAAAAAAATTCAATATTCAAACTTACACTTTCAACAACATTGCTTCTCAATTCCGAGAAGATTGGGAGAAACATCTGAGTTAGTGAGTAGTATTTCATTGTATTAACATACTTAAGGGTTCTCACCACCCTTTTATGTAAAGGAAGAATCATCGACGGGAGACATATATTGCAAGTGTGAAGCTAAGTTGGCTTGGTGCTTTAAGTTAATGTGCTTCCTCCTTTCTATTTAGATTGCCAGAGTAATTCTAATTATCATGGAAGAATATAATTAACCAAAAAGTGTTAGATTAGGTAATAGTATTCGAATGATAATGTTATTTCCATTCTCTTGAATAATTAAGGTATATGCATGTTAGAGAATTGATAGTTGTAAAATATCATAGTTGCACATTAGAAAAGGAAATTGAAACCCACAATGGTATAATAGACCATCTCGTATGCATTTAAAATTGATTATGGAAATTATATGGAAGAAATAGTCAAATTAGTTGAGTTGAAAGAAGTGTTGTAGGTGCTTAAAATTCTTTGCAAAATGTATGTAAACCAAACCACCAAAATTCTCAACATTACAGACATTAAATAAAAATTAAATAGAACAATATGGAAAAATAATATATCAACAATTATGGCAAATAAACATTAGTCATGACATGAAAAGACAAAAAGTAATATAAATATACTATGTCTTTTCCATGTGGGTGACTTGGGCATGCATGGAATGACAGGTTATAAATTTAAACTGGGGGGGTCACATCCCCACCCACTTCCCTAGGTCGATTCGAGAAAGATGTGTAAATATTAAATTGCAAACAAAAAAAAAACATACAATGCAATTTTCCTCAAAACATGGTAAAGACTCCATATTCTAGGTGCCTACATCCTGCAAAGACCTATTAAATATGGTGGAGGGGTAAATATTTAAAACTGCACAAAGTCAACAAAATGCAATCATTCATAAGCTTTATTAAAGATGCCTTCATATTCAAGTCGCTTCACTCTGGCAAAACACATTTAATGGGGTCGATGGCTTGTCTTGTCAAGCCTTCCACTTGTCTCATACCATCAACCATGTGAGCAGCAAAAAAAGGCTAAGGTGACCATGGAGGAGGGTAGATGCAGGTTTAAATGTTTAAAAAGAAAGGACTGCAACTTGCCTCCATAATAAATTATAAACATAAACAATCTCCTTCTTCCCCATAGGCGCATAGCCCTAGGTATGGGGTTTGATAAAAATTAAGTCTTTTCCTCCCCACTCACGCCTAAGGAAAGGAGCCTTGCACGTGCAACAAGAAAAGCATGAAATTTTGAAGTCTTAGGTGAGTTGTGAAGTTTCCAAGCTCTGACCTAGGAAGTAGCATTAGGATAGAGTTAATGATTATATAGGAATTATTAAAATAAGAAGAATGAAATATTTAATTTTCAAACCACAAGTGAGATAAGTTTTCATGTTAAAGAAATAAAGTGTCATTCTATTTACTTATTAGAATATAATTCAATTATAAGGAATTGCATAATGAGATGTTTTGTTATTTTTGGATTTATTTGAGTAGGGATTGAATCATGTTTAGGAATGCTTTATTTTTATTAAAAGGATATAAGCAAGGGAATTATTTAAATTAATGGTAAAGTTTAAATTGAGAGGAATTATAAGGATGTAGGGAGTAGTTAGGAAGTAGTTAGGAGTTATGTTGATGTTTTATTATTATTATTATTTTTGTTAGTTTAGTAAGTTTAATTGTAGTTTTAGATTTTAGTTGTTTTATGATAATAGTAATTAGTATTTTTTTTTTAAATGTTGTTAATTTAGTTTAGTTTGGAGGTAAAGTATATTTAGTTGTTATTGTGGATTAGTAAGTAATTTTAGTATTTTGTTAGTTAGTTCTATTTTATATTAATATTTTAGTCGTTAATAATATTTGGTCTTCATTCAAAAATGTTAAAGTTAGCTATTAAAATTAGTTGGTTAGTTAATTTATTGAGATTATGTTAAAATTTGAGATTAAGATTTTTTAATTTTTTTCCGTTAAATGTTAAGTTCTTTTTAAGTTAAGGTAGGGATTGCTAGGGGTTTTGTGTTAGAATAAATACTATTAGATTTTATTTAATGTTAGTAATTTTAGTATGTTTTAGATAGTTTAAAATTTGAAGTATTTAATTCAATTTTTTTAGTGTTGTTTTATTTTTATTTTTTATTTTTTTTTATTATTATTAAAGTATTTCTAAATTAGTAAGATTTATTTATGGAATAAAGTTTTCTTTTAATTTAGTTAGTTTTGTTACCAGTTTAAATATGTTGGTTAAGTTAAGATAGTTAATTTATTCAATTCGTTAAAGAAGTAATCTAGAACCATTATGTTACTAATTAGTGTTTATTAATTTGAATTTTAGAATTAATTAAAGTTAATAGTAGAGATTAGTTTATTAGTTTATTTTAATGTTAATAACCATATTGTTCCTATGTTGGAACTTAGTGTCATTTTATTAAAAATGTTTTTGTTTAGAAAAGAATTATAAATTTTTTTTAAATCATTGGAGTAACTTTAAGTGTCAAATAAATAATTGGACTTAAGTAGCAAGTTTTATTGTAAACAATGTTGTGTTGAAATACGATAGCTGTTAGATTATGTGAATGGTTTAGATATCTTGGAATACGTCTAGATAAGGGCTAGCATAGAATTAACATTTTAGTTGTGTGACTTCCGAGAGGAAGTCAAAGGCTAGTGGGGGAGGATGTAAGGTCCCTCCTCGCATGTACCTATTAAATATGAATTTCTCTATCAAATCTTTTGTAGGAGATTTGAATGGATATGGAGTAATATTATAGGTTTTTAGATGTCCTAATGAAAATTGAGAACAACAGATACATCCATGCTTTAATACTTAAAGATTAGAGAACGACTATGTTGTCTTGACTGTTTAAAACATTAATTTGCAGTAACAATAATACAAGGTGTTTCACTTAATGAAGATGTTATTGATTTTGTTACCTCAATAACTAGGATTTTATGCATTTAGATAGTTCAATATTCACTATTGGTGATGTTATGATGTTTAGGTATATGCATGCCTAAAAATGATTATTCTCGCATTTAATCTGAATTAATGAATAAGTTATATGTCATATTGATGATGTAATTTATGATGATTCAATGTGAATAGAAATGAATTAAATAGTTAAGTAATTGAAGCATTATGTTATGAGTTCGCCTCGATCCATCGTAGCATTGTGATACATTTCTAGTATTTTGATACTCACAACTCGAGATGTCAAGACATTATCTGATGTTTGAACATATCATATTATTTCATGTTGTGTGATGTTATTTTTAGATATTTAATGTTTGTCATTTAAGATTTTAGGTATATGTATGTTGATGAATTAAGTAAAATGTAGGATTAACACATTGATTTTGGAATCTTTATGATTTTTGGGACTACTGATGTGTGCAATGAGTGTGCAGATATTTTAGCTGAGGAAATCGACGGAGGAACATAACTGATCTCTATGTGTTAATTTTGGAAACCTTGTTGTTCATAATTCAAGTATTTTAATTTGAGATGTATGTATGTATCCTTATGTGATCAGTAAATGTTTATGCTCGTAACTGTGTTCTATGGTGTCGCTTGACACTCGTGATTTGTTTATATTCTTCAGTGTGCTAGTTAGGGTTAGCTGTGTAACCCATGGACCTAAGTCAGTTTAAGTTAGTGTCAGTTTGCTACTTGGGTTCTTAATCGAGTTTAGTCACCCTTAATCCGAATTAGTGCCTAATCTGCATTGTTAGAGTTGTTAGTTGGTCCTAATTATTCCTAGCTTTTGTTTGGCTCTAAACCTATTCCTAAGGATTTAAAACATGAAATATTTATACCCAAGGGGTATGGGTATGGGTTAGGGGTCTTTTCCAACCCCTAAGCCCCTTTTTTTGACTTTTGAGGCCACTCAAAAAGTCTCTTTTTGGTTTTGTGCGAAAATTGACTATGGCTACCATGAGTTTTATTTCCCCACCTCCGCTTAGTGTTTAACCATGGTGTGAGTTGAGTTAGGAGTTTCTAGAATTGTAAGTGGGTGGGAGAAGTTATTGATCCTTTTGGTGGTTGAGTATGAGGATGATTTAGAGGCCCTTCTTGGACTAGTTGAGGGGTTTACCCAATCTCTACATTTAGAGAGGAGTCTTGGAAGATTGGAGGAAGGAAGGGGAAAGCTCTACTCAAACTTGTTCATTGCCATTACCTCTTGTGAAGGTAGGAAATTCTCATCTCCCTTGTTCTGTTTCCATGTTTGTTTCATGCTTATGCTACCTTGTTGTTGTTTCAATGTTTATATGTTTGTGGGTATGTTGGGAAGCTTTGAAAACCATGCTATTTTTGGATGATTTCATTTCATATTTATGTTTGCAATTTTGGGTTTTTCTTGCATGGGAGTTTTCGTATTACTCACCCTTGGAGATGGTAGAAGTGACCAATTTTGGGAAAGGTCTGTTTAGTCGGACTCCAACCAGTGTAGAGTCTCTTCTCAGGATGAGAAGAGGGAGAAAGGGTAGGGTGTTATGGGCTCCTACCTGTCAGCACAAACCTTGTATGATTATGGTATGTTGAAATGGAAGAACGGAAGTTCCTTGTTTATAGCCCTGATTGGGCATCTGTTTGGTGTTGTGCTTGACTTCTCCTGGTTAGAAGAATCCACCTTTCCCTAGTGTTGATTCATTGTGAATCCTATTGTGAAAACCTTGAATGAATATGCATGTTTGATTTATTTCTTGGTCATGCTTGTTGTCACCTAATCAGATCTTGTTCTCTCCACGATTCTTAGAAATGTGTTGCAGAAATTGATATGGAACCCTTGTTAAGGGCCATGATGGAAATGTATACTGACTATTGAAATTCAATTACGTTCAGGATTAAAATCCTGTGTAGAAATGTTTTCAGTTTTGCTTTTGTAATTTAGAAATCAGATCTGATGGTGTTACCTTACTGCACATTTTTATGATTGGTAATCACATTCGTTTAAATTAGATTAAACAAATAACATATTGATATTTATACTTAGCTATTAAATTTTTAAGTTTAAAATATGTTAAGAAAATTTGTATTTGAGTTGTGTTTAAATTTTATAATTATACATGTTCGTGATGAAGTTTAGTGAATTTATATGAATACTTGTTTATTACATTTAATCCTATTATCACTTTTAAATTTTAAAACATAACTTGTTGGTGCGATTGGGCATGACAAATGAGTTAAATCTGTTAACTCCTTTTTCTACTCAAATTTAATCAGTTAACTCCTTATTTTACTCAAATTAAATTTGTTAACTCCCTTTAATTTGGAAATCTCGCTTTATGACTGAACTTCACGTTTAATCTTGATCGTTGATTGAAATCGATCTCGACCGTTGATGAATTTCAGGAAAGTCTATTTAAGAGACCCTCATCTCTTCATTTTGAAAGGTTCAATGAGAATTTGCATCGAATTGTTGCTGGAATTCATACTCACATTTGCTCATATTCACATACGCAAAGATCAAGTTTGACAAAAAGTTGAGCAGATTTAACCATAGTTGAATTTTGTTGACTAGTTTCGAAAAGAATTTTGAAATAATTAAATGAAATTATTCAATTAAATGGAGTACTTACTTCTAATTAATTAAACAAAGTTATTTAATTAAATGAGAAGCCATTCCTAATTAATTAAATGAAGTTATTTAATTAAATAAGAAAAGTGTCTCTAATTAATTAAAAATTATTTAATTAAATAGAAAAAGTAATTATGAGAGCATATCTCATTTTATTAAATTAAATATCTCAACAAAATCTCTCTTCAGTTCAAAAAGGGAAATTTCCAGTTCACTATTGATCAAAAATGAGTTAAATCAGTTAACTCCTTTTACTACTCAAATTCAATCCGTTAACTCCTTATTTTGCTCAAATTAAATCTATTAACTCCCTTTAATTTGGAAATCTCCCTTTATAAATGAAGTTTACCTTTAATCCTGACTGTTGATTGAAATCGATCTCAACCGTTGATGAATTCTAAGAAAGTCTATTTAAGAGACCCACATCTCTTCATTTTGAAAGGTTGAATGAGAATTTGCATCGAATTGTCACTAGAATTCATACTCACATTTGCTCATATTCACATACGCAAAGATCAAGTTTGACCAAAAGTTGACTAGATTTAACCATAGTTGACTTGAGTTGACTAGTTTCAAAAATAATTTTGAAATAACTAAACGCAATTATTTAATTAAATGGAGTACTTACTTCTAATTAATTAAACAAAGTTATTTAATTAAATGAGAAACCATTCCTAATTAATTAAATGAAGTTATTTAATTAAATAAGAAAAGTGTTTGTAATTAATTAAAGATTATTTAATTAAATAGAAAAAGTAATTATGAGAGCATATCTAATTTTACTAAATTAAATATGTCAACAAAAGCTCTCTTCAGTTCAAAAAGGGAAATTTCTAGTTCACTATTGATAAAAAATGAGTTAAATCAGTTAACTCCTTTTTCTACTCAAATTGAATTAGTTAACTCCTTTTTCTACTCAAATTGAATCAGTTAACTCCTTATTTTACTCAAATTAAATATGTTAACTCCCTTTAATTTGAAAATCTCCCTTTATCACTGAACTTCACCTTTAATCCTGACCGTTGACTAAAATCTATCTCAACCGTTGATGAATTCGAGGAAAGTCTATTTTAGAGACCCTCATCTCTTCATTTTGAACGGTTGAATGAGAATTTGCATCGAATTGTTGCTGGAATTCATACTCACATTTGCTCATATTCACATACGCAAAGATCAAGTTTGACAAAAAGTTGACCAAATTTAACCATGGTTGACTTGAGTTGACTAGTTTTGAAAAGAATTTTGAAATAATCAAACGAAATTATTATATTAAATGGAGTACTTACTTCTAATTAATTAAACAAAGTTATTTAATTAAATGAGAAGCCATTCCTAACTAATTAAATGATGTTATTTAACTAAATAAGAAAAGTGTCTCTAATTAATTAAAGATTATTTAATTAAATAGAAAAAGTAATTATGAGAGCATATCTCATTTTACTAAATTAAAAATCTCAACAAAATCTCTCTTCAGTTAAAAAAGGAAAAATTCAGTTCACTATTGATCAAAAATGAGTTAAATCAGTTAACTCCTTTTTCTTGTCAAATTGAATCAGTTAACTCCTTATTTTACTCAAATTGAATCTGTTAACTCCCTTTAATTTTGAAATCTCCCTTTATGACTGAACTTCACCTTTAATCCTGACCGTTGATTGAAATCAATCTCAACCGTTGATGAATTCTAATAAAGTCTTTTTAAGAGACCCTCATCACTTCATTTTGAAAGGTTGAATGAGAATTTGCATCAAATTGTTGCTGGAATTCATACTAACATTTGCTCATATTCACATACGCAAAGATCAAGTTTGACCAAAAGTTGACCAGATTTAACCATGGTTGACTTGAGTTGACTAGATTCGAAAAGAATTTGGAAATAATTAAATGGAGTACTTACCTCTAATTAATTAAACAAAGTTATTTAATTAAATGAGAAGCCATTCCTAACTAATTAAATAAAGTTATTTAATTAAATAAGAAAAGTGTCTCTAATTAATTAAAGATTATTTAATTAAATAGAAAAAGTAATTATGAGAGCATATCTCATTTTACTAAATTAAAAATCTCAACAAAATCTCTCTTCAGTTAAAAAAGGAAATATCCAGTTCACTATTGATCAAAAATGAGTTAAATCAGTTAACTCCCTTTTCTACTCAAATTGAATCAGTTAACTCCTTATTTTACTCAAATTAAATCTATTAACTCCCTTTAATTTGGAAAACACCCTTTATGACTAAACTTCACCTTTAATCCTGACCATTGATTGAAATCAATCTCAATCGTTGATGAATTCCAAGAAAGTCTATTTAAGAGACCCTCATCTCTTCATTTTGAAAGGTCGAATGAGAATTTGCATCAAATTGTTGCTGGATTTCATACTCACATTTGCTCATATTCACATATGCAAAGATCAAGTTTGACCAAAAGTTGACTAGATTTAACCACAGTTGACTTGAGTTGACTAGTTTCAAAAAGAATTTTGAAACAATTAAATGGAGTACTTACCTGTAATTAATTAAAAAAAGAAATTTAATTAAATGAGAAGCCATTCCTAACTAATTAAATGAAGTTATTTAATTAAATAAGAAAAGTGTCTCTAATTAATTAAAGATTCTTTAATTAAATAGAAAAAGTAATTATGAGAGCATATCTCATTTTATTAAATTAAATATCTCAACAAAATCTCTCTTTAGTTCAAAAAGAGAAATTTCCAGTTCATTATTGATCAAAAATGAGTTAAATGAGTTAACTCCTTTTTCTACTCAAAATGAATTAGCTAACTCCTTATTTTACTCAAATTAAATCTGTTACCTCCCTTTAATTTGGAAATCTCCCTTTATGACTGACCTTTACCTTTAATCCTGACCATTGATTGCAATCGATCTCGACCGTTGATGAATTTCAGGAAAGTCTATTTAAGAGACCCTCACCTCTTCATTTTAAAAGGTTGAATCAAAATTTGCATCGAATTGTTGCTAGAATTAATACTCACATTTGCTCATATTCGCATATGCAAAGATCAAGTTTGACCAAAAGTTGATCAGATTTAACCACGGTTGACTTGAGTTGACTAGTTTCGAATTTTTTTTGGAAATAATTAAATAAAGTTATTTAATTAAATGGAGTACTTACTTCTAATTAATTAAACAAATTTATTTAATTAAATGAGAAGCCATTCCTAACTAATTAAATGAAGTTATTTAATTAAATAAGAAAAGTGTGTCTAATTAATTAAAGATTATTTAATTAAATAGAAGAAGTAATTATGAGAGCATATCTCATTTTATTGAATTAAATATCTCAAAAAAATCTCTCTTCGGTTCAAAAAGGGAAATTTCTAGTTCACTATTGATAAAAAATGAGTTAAATTAGTTAACTCCTTTTTCTACTCAAATTGAATCAGTTAACTCCTAATTTTACTCAAATTAAATCTGTTAACTCCCTTTAATTTGGAAATCTCCCTTTATGACTGAACTTCATATTTAATCCTAACCGTTGATTAAAATCGAACTCAACTGTTGCTGAATTCCAGAAAAGTCTATTTAAGAGACGCTCATCTCGTCATTTTGAAAGATTGAATGAGAATTTGCATCGAATTGTTGTTGGAATTCATACTCACATTTGCTCATATTCACATACGCAAAGATCAAGTTTGACCAAAAGTTTACCAGATTTAAGCACGGTTGACTTGAGTTGACTATTTTCGAAAAGAATTTTGAAATAATTAAACGAAATTATTTAATTAAATGGAGTACTTACTTCTAATTAATTAAACAAAGTTATTTAACTAAATGAGAAGCCATTCCTAATTAATTAAATGAGGTAATTTAATTAAATAAGAAAAGTGTCTCTAATTAATTAAAGCTTATTTAATTAAATAGAAAAAGTATTTATGAGAGCATATCTCATTTTATTAAATTAAATATCTCAACAAAATCTCTCTTCAGTTGAAAAAGGAAAATTTCCAGTTGACTATTGATCAAAAATGAGTTAAATCAGTTAACTCCTTCTTTTACTCAAATTGAATCAATTAAGTCCTTATTTTACTCAAATTAAATCTGTTAACTCCCTTTAATTTGGAAATCTTCCTTTATGACTGAACTGTACCTTTAATCCTGACCGTTGATTAAAATCGATCTCAACCGTTGATGAATTCCAGAAAAGTCTATTTAAGCGACCATCATCTCTTCATTTTGAAAGGTTGAATGAGAATTTGCATCGAATTGTTGCTGGAATTCATACTCACATTTGCTCATATTCACATACGCAAAGATCAAGTTTGACCAAAAGTTGACCAGATTTAACCACGATTGACTTGAGTGGACTAGATTCGAAAAGAATTTTGAAATAATTAAATGAAATTATTTAATTAAATGGAGTACTTACTTCTAATTAATTAAACAAAGTTATTTAAGTAAATGAGAAGTCATTCCTAATTAATTAAATGAAGTTATTTAATTAAATAAGAAAAGTGTCTCTAATTGATTAAAGATTATTTAATTAAATATGAAAAGTAATTATGAGAGCATATATCATTTTATTAAATTAAATATCTCAACAAAATCTCTCTCCAGTTCAAAAAGGGAAATTTCCAGTTCACTATTGATAAAAAATGAGTTAAATTAGTTAACTCCTTTTTCTACTCAAATTGAATCAGTTAACTCCTTATTTTACTCAAATTAAATCTGTTAACTTCCTTTAATTTGGAAATCTCCATTTATGACTGAACTTCATATTTAATCCTAACCATTGATTAAAATCGATCTCAACCGTTGCTGAATTCCAGAAAAGTCTATTTAAGAGACCCTCATCTCTTCATTTTGAAAGATTGAATGAAAATTTGCATCGAATTGTTGCTGGAATTCATAATCACATTTGCTCATATTCACATAAGCAAAGATCATGTTTGACTAAAGGTTGACCAGATTTAAGTACAGTTGACTTGAGTTGACTAGTTTCGAAAAGAATTTTGAAATAATTAAACGAAATTATTTAATTAAATGGAGTACTTACTTCTAATTAATTAAACAAAGTTATTTAATTAAATGAGAAGCCATTCCTAATTAATTAAATAAGAAAAGTGTCTCTAATTAATTAAAGATTATTTAATTAAATAGAAAAAGCAATTATGAGAGCATATCTCATTTTATTAAATTAAATATCTCAACAAAATCTCTGTTCAGTTCAAAAAGGGAAATTTCCAGTTCACTATTGATAAAAAATGAGTTAAATCAGTTAACTCATTTTTTTACACAAATTGAATCTGTTAACTCATTATTTTACTCAAATTAAATCTGTTAACTCCTTTTAATTTGAAAATCTCCCTTTATGACTGAACTTCACCTTTATTCTTGACCGTTGACTGAAATTGATCTCAACCATTGATGAATTCTAAGAAAGTCTATTTAAGAGACCATCATCTCTTCATTTTGAAAGGTTGAGTGAGAATTTGCATCAAATTTTTGCTGGAATTCATACTCACATTTGCTCATATTCACATACACAAATATCAAGTTTGACCAAAAGTTGACCATATTTAAACACGATTGACTTGAGTTGACTAGTTTAGAAAAAAATTTTGAAATAATTAAACGAAATTATTTAACTAAATCGAGTACTTCTAATTAATTAAACAAATTCATTTATTTAAATGAGTAGCCATTCCTAATTAATTAAATGAAGTTATTTAATTAAATAAGAAAAGTGTCTCTAATTAATTAAAGATTATTTATTTAAATAGAAAAAGTAATTATGAGACCATATCTCATTTTAGTTAGTTAAATATCTCAACAAAATCTCTCTTCAGTTCAAAAGGGGAAATTTCTAGTTCACTATTGATAAAAAAATGAGTTAAATCAGTTAACTCTTTTTTCTACTCAAATTGAATCTGTTAACTCCTTATTTTACTCAAATTAAATCTTTTAACTCTCTTTAATTTGGAAATCTTCCTTTATGACTGAACTTCATCTTTAATCCTGACCGTTGATTGAAATCGATCTCAACCGTTGATGTATTCCAGGAAAGTCTATTTAAGAGACCCTCATCTCTTCATTTTGAAAGGTTGAATGAGAATTTGCATCGAATTGTTGCTGGAATTCATACTCACATTTGCTCATATTCACATACGCAAAGATCAAGTTTGACCAAGAGTTGAGCAGATTTAACCACGATTGACTTGAGTTGGCTAGTTTCGAAAAAAAATTTAAATAATTAAACAAAATTATTTAATTGAATGGAGTACTTACTTCTAATTAATTAAAATAAGTCATTTAATTAAATAAGAAGTCATTCTTAATTAATTAAATGAAGTTATTTAATTGAATAAGAAAAGTGTCTCTAATTAATTAAAGATTATTTAAATAAATAGAAAAAACAATTATGAGAGTATATCTCATTTTATTAAATTAAATATCTCAACAAAATATCTCTTTAGTTCAGAAAGAAAAATTTCCTGTTCGCTATTGATAAAAAATGAGTTAAATCAATTAACTCTTTTTTCCACTCAAATTGAATCAGTTAACTCCTTATTTTACTCAAATTAAATCTGTTAACTCCCTTTAATTTGGAAATCTCCCTTTATGACTGAAATTCACCTTTAATCCTAACCGTTGATTGAAATCGATCTCAACCATTGATGAATTCCATGGAAGTCTATTTAAGAGACCCTCATTTTTCCCTTTTGAAAGGTTGAATGAGAATTTGCATCGAATTGTTGCTGGAATTCATACTCACATTTGCTCATATTCACATATGCAAAGATCAAGTTTGACCAAAACTTGACCAGATTTAAGCACGGTTAACTTGAGTTGAATAGTTTCAAAAAGAATTTTGAAATAATTAAACAAAATTATTTAATTAAATGGAGTACTTACTTCTAATTAATTAAGCAAAGTTATTTAATTAAATGATAAGCCATTTCTAATTAATTAAATGAAGTTATTTAATTAAATAAGAAAAGTGTCTCTAATTAATTAAAGATTATTTAATTAAATAGAAAAAGTAATTATGAGAGCATATCTGATTTTATTAAATTAAATATCTCAACAAAATCTCTCTTTAGTTCAAAAAGGGAAATTTCCAGTTCACTATTGATCAAAAATGAGTTAAATCAGTTAACTCCTTTTTCTACTCAAATTGATTCAGTTAACTCCTTATTTTACTCAAATTAAATTTGTTAATTCTCTTTAATTTGGAAATCTCCCTTTATGACTGAACTTCACCTTTAATCCTGACCGTTGATTGAAATCAATCTCATCCGTTGATGAATTTCAGGAAAGTCTATTTAAGAGACCCTCATCTCTTCATTTTGAAAGGTTGAATGAGAAATTGCATCGAATTGTTGCTGGGATTCATACTCACATTTGCTCATATTCACATACGCAAATATCAAGTTTGACCAAAAGTTGACCAAATTGAACCACGGTTGACTTGAGTTGACTAGTTTCGAAAAGAATTTTGAAATAATTAAACGAAATTATTTAATTAAATGGAGTACTTACTTCTAATTAATTAAATAAAGTCATTTAATTAAATGAGTAGCCATTCTTAATTAATTAAATGAGGTTATTTAATTAAATAAGAAAAGTGTCTGTAATTAATTAAAGATTATTTAATTAAATAGAAAAAGTAATTATGAGAGAATATCTCATTTTAGTAAATTAAATATCTCAACAAAATCTCTCTCTTTAGTTCAAAAAGGGAAATTTTCAGTTTACTATTGATCAAAAATGAGTTAAATCAGTTAACTCCCTTTTCTACTCAAATTGAATCAGTTAACTCCTTATTTTACTCAAATTAAATCTATTAACTCCCTTTAATTATGAAATCTCCCTTAATGACTGAACTTCACCTTTAATCCTGATCGCTGATTGAAATTTATCTCAACCGTTGATGAATTTCAGGAAAGTCTATTTAAGAGACCCTCATCTCTTCATTTTGAAAGGTTGAATTAGAATTTGCGTCAAATTGTTGCTAGAATTCATACTCACATTTGCTCATATTCACATATGCAAAGATCAAATTTGACCAAAAGTTGACTAGATTTAACCACGGTTGACTTTAGTTGACTAGTTTCAAAAAGAATTTTGAAATAATTAAACGAAATTATTTAATTAAATGGAGTACTTACTTTTAATTAATTAAACAAAGTTATTTTATTAAATGAGAAGCCATTCCTAATTAATTACATGAAGTTATTTAATTAAATAAGAAAAAATGTCTCTAGTTAATTAAAGATTATTTAATTAAATAGAAAAAGTAATTATTAGAGCATATCTCATTTTATTAAATTAAATATCTCAACAAAATCTCTCTTCAATTCAAAAAGGAAATTTCCAGTTCACTATTGATAAAAAATGAGTTAAATGAGTTAACTCTTTTTTTTACTCAAATTGAATCCGTTAACTCCTTATTTTAGTCAAATGAAATCCGTTAACTCCCTTTAATTTGGAAATTTCCCTTTATGACTTAACTTCACCTTTAATCCTGACCGTTGATTGAAATCGATCTCAATCGTTGATGAATTCTAGAAAAGTCTATTTAAGAGACCCTCGTCTCTTTATTTTGAAATGTTGAATGAGAATTTGCATCGAATTGTTGCTGGAATTCATACTCACTGTGAGGCCTCACCACGACTCATCCAAGCACCGAGGATACATTATTATTTTGATACTCATGCCTTGTTATATTAGAACATCATTGGATACGCTGAACATTGTTATGCTATTTTATGATGTGTGATGCTTACTTCAGTTATTTGATTTTGTCATTTAATGTTTATAAATATGTATAATGATGAAGAAAATGTATGTGACACTAATACATTTGGTTATGCAAGTCAAAAGGTTAGAAATATGAGTAGAATTAGATAAACAACTATTTAATTAAGAAATGGATGCTTCAATTTATATAATTTCTCTAATATGTAATTCACATTATGCATATTTTTTTTGACCTACTGATGTGTGCAATGAGTGTGCAGGAAAATTAGCCAAGACAACTCAACGGAAAAGCGGAGCTAAACTACTTGTTAATTTTGTGCTAACCTTATATTGTAATTCTTTAAAAGTTGTAATTTGATCTTCTATTCTCCTAACTTTTAATTGTTCCTAATAAGCCTTTAAAGGCTTAGAAACATTAAATTTAAGTACCCCTATGGGTAAGGGTATGGGTGGGGGTACTTTTCAACCCTTTAGCCTCCTAGGTTGACTGTTAGGGTCTCTTAAAAACCCTATTATAGGCTGATTTCGAAAATGGGTTGTTCTTTACTTGGGTTAGTAAAACCAAACCTCCATCTTGAGTTACTGGAAGCTTAGTGGAGTCAAGGACCATACTTAGAGGCTTTTTGGGGGGAGTTTAGTTTTTTGTCACCCAATCCTCTAGTTTTGGAGGAAGTCTTGAAGATTGAAGGAAGAAAGGGAAGCTCTTCTCAAACCACCATTGCCATAACTCTTTTATGAAGGTAGGAGTTCTTCACTCCATGAATAGTTATTTATGTGTGTTCATGTTTTGAATCTTGCTTGAATCATGTTGGAGACATTGTGTAGTATGCATTTCTTTCTTGTGTGTTGGGGGTGGATTTGGGAGGGATTTTATCTTGGTTTCCTTGGATGTTATTCTTAGGCCTTCTTGATGTTTGATTGTTTTTGAGAAGTTTTCATAGGGATGTTTTTTGGCAACACTCACCCTTTGGATAGAGAAGAAATGGCCATGTTGGGGAAAGGGCATTAGTTGGACCTCAATAGTGTAGAGTCTCCTCTCATGGAGAGAGGAGGGAGAAAGGGTAGGGTGTATGGCCCCTTACTTTTCATCCCATACCTTATTGTTAATAAGAATTCTTGAATGTGGAGTAGAATGAAAATCCTTATGGATATAGCCTCGAAAGGGCTAAGTGAAAGTATGGTGATTGACTTCTCCTATTGAGAAAATCCACCTTTCCCCTATATTGGTCCATTGTTGGACCTATTGTGCAACCGGGTGGGAATACATGTTCAATTTGCTTATCTCCTTGTGTTGTTATCTCCATGTTGGTTCTTGTCTCTTCCATGTTTACTCTTGATGCAATGAAAGCATTTGATAAAATTCTCTTGTGGAAGCCTTGAAGAAAACTCATGAATTGTAATATCATGTAAATTGTAATTGAAATTAATGTAGTGGCAAAAACATCGAGTTTTCTTAATGGTTCTTTCCCGATGGAGCCTTGAACCAGGATGAATAATAGAGAAAGAAATTGATCATGAATACCTCCTTGTATTGATCTTATGTGGTTTCAAATTTCGCATATGTTGTGAGAAAATAGATTGATAGATATTGACACTAAATTATAAATCTCCAAGTTTCCAATTATGTTATTAAAATGCAAATTGAGATGTTGAAGTTTCAATATATGGTTAAGTAATTAGATGAATTAGAAATCCTACTTGCAATCACAAAGTTAACACCTTCATTGCTAAGTTTCATTTTGGATATAATCAATTGAACTAGAGATCATGTATTCCTTGAATTGAGAAAGGAAGGAAGATTCACCTTGTGGTATAATGAACAAATAAGACATAATTTATTAGATGAAAGACAAGTTATATCCCTATGCACTCTTAAGATAAAAATGAATTTATAGTAAAGAAAATAATATGGCAATACTTAGTCAAAATTGGTTTTCTAACAAAATGTGCACCTCCAGCCTAAAAGACCTCTTTGGAAAATGTATGGGAAAGTTTTTATTTTCCACTTCCTTGTCACAGAGAATATTCTCATGGATACTCCTTATTAAATTTTTTATTTTTTTTCAAATGCAATAACTCAAATTTCAAACTCCAATTAAATTGGATATGACATATATCCTATCTCAACTATAAAACTTTAGTAATAACTATCCTAAAATTTTCTTATCTCATTACTCTACTTTTCTCCATCTCTCAACCACGTCCTCCTAGGTGTCAGTTGTATTGATTGGGAGTTGGAGTGTGAGTTAACCCAAAAATGGGGCAAGCAATGTAAAAACAATTAATTAAATCTTAGGTTAATATCCCTTGTCACAACCCTTATTTCATACCTTTCATCATCGAATTAAGAGACTCATGGTATATCTCTTAAATCTCCATCCCTTATTTAACCCATGTACCACTGTCATCTTCCTTGGTCGGTGCACTGCGTGTGTAGGAAAGGAGAAGGCATGGTTGGGAAGCGTCTTCAACCACCTGCCATTTTCTCCAACCCCCACCCTGTAGCAAAGTACGCATGTCACATCTTAATGGGGGAAAGGATGAAGGAAGTTTGCTTCAAAAACATTATTTTCTTCTAAACTCCCCTACCCCTGCGCGTTTCACATGACATGCCCATCCCTCACGCAAGGGAGATAGGCCTGCACTTAGGCAGACCTTAGACAGTGCACTGTCCCCATGGGAAGTGGGAGCCATGGTGGGGCGGGCCACTTGGCTTATGTGGCGGGTAGGCTTAGGTCTTAGGTATAGGGTACAAGGGGTAGTTTAGTATTATATTAGTATTGCTTGTTTTAAAATTTGTTTTCTTGTTTGTTGTAGTGTAGGTTATAAATTTCATTCTTTTATTTTTGTGTTTTTGTTTTGAAAGTTTTAATTAGTAAGTTAATTAAGTTAGTAGTTAGGTAATGGACTTGGGTTAGTATGGTTAAATATACTTGTTAGTGTAGCAGTCAGGTAGTGGTTTTTTTTTAAGTTGATGTGTTTGTGTTTTAAAATTCATAGATTGTTGTTTCGAGTTTGGTATTATGACAATCTTAAAGTTAAGATAGTTTGGATTTAGTTATAATTTAATTAGTATTAGAATTGTTTAAATTGAGTTGGTAGGAATTGACGTTAGTCAATTGATAATTGTTTGAAAGTTTCACTTTAAATGTTGGTTCGTGGATAGATTCTACTGTTAGCTTAGACTAGAATCTTACTAATTTATTAATTAGATTATAATTACTTTATAAGATTAGGGAGCATTTAAATTGTCTCTTATTTTTATATTGAGCTTGGTTAATTTAGGATTTTTCTTTGCGTTATGCATATATGCTTAGGTTGATAGTTAAGCATTAACCATAATGTT
Source organism: Cupressus sempervirens (assembly GCA_028749045.1). Lineage (NCBI taxonomy): Eukaryota > Viridiplantae > Streptophyta > Pinopsida > Cupressales > Cupressaceae > Cupressus > Cupressus sempervirens. The sequence continues at coordinate 384,113,794 of CM053793.1, forward strand.
ACAATGAGATTAGTATGGAATAGAAATTTAAATGTAGGTTATTATAAGTTTGAATTTAAAAGTTTAAGTTGATATTAGGACATTCAAATTAAATAGGCTTAAGATTTTATAACTAGTTCGATATGTAGTGCCTACCCCTAGTCTACATTTTCGAGCTACATTTATGATACAATTGCCAAACTCTTTTAGGCCAATTTATGTTTGATGAGTAGTATTATTATTTTAGAGATTATCAGATGATGTTTACACTCAGTTTATTATATGATGAGATTACTTGGTACTCTATATTTCATGCATGTATGATGATTATTCAATGGTTTCAGTTATCGATGATGATTAGTTAGATGGTTTATTATTTCATGTGCTTCTTATGGATACTTACCCCATACTACATGTGTATGGTGTGCGTGTTGTTTTATTTATGTATGGTGTTTCTGATATGGTTAAGGAAGGGAGTCGTAGTCACCTGCTAGTCAGGATCTACACGATGCACCACTTCCTGCCATTGTCTGTTTAGCTTAGAATATTGTCTTTGTACATGCGTGGATTTTATGCAGGTTGCAGGTACTAGGTATCGACTTTCCTGAATTGTCAGGATGAGCGTACCCTATCGCACTGTCTCAATGGTAAGAGAGGGGAGATAAACTCTTAAGTCCAAATCCTAAACCCTTTAGCCAATTGTCCTAATTGATAATTAGGCCAAGTATCTGAGTTAAGTACCCTCTGAATGCATCAAATGATGTAATTTTGTGATTATAACCCTTTTTTTTTATTTGGTATGTATTTTTCTATGATGGGTTTTCGTATGTTGCTTTATGAGTCCTTGGTGTATTTTTCTATTAATTAAGTCTAATTAAAAGGACTAATTAATGATTTAATTTAATAAAGAATTATTATGATATCTTTATATTTAATTAATTAATTAATTAAATAAAAGAATTAAAGTTGGAGATTAAAGTTCAAAGATATATTTAGAACAGGATAATATTTATTTAATTTAATAATAATATATTTGGAGTTCATTTTTAAATAAATGCTAAATATTGTTGTTATTTAAATTAATTAAATATGTTATCAATTAAGTTCTAAAATAAATTAAAAAGTTGAAAGATATTAATTTATTAAGAATTCTAGATCGCATGATCTAAACATGAGTTAAATATAAGAATTAAATTAAAAGATTAAATTATAAAAATTAATAATGTTATTTTAATTTCTTAAAAGTGCACATAAGATTAAAGTAATAAATTAATTAAGAATAGAAGTCAAGTGAAATTTTAAATAAAGTTATTTAATAATTCAACTTAATGTGCATGAAAGTTGAATGCAAAAGAATAAGAAAAGATAATAAAAGTTAATTTGGAGTTAACTGAGTTGTGCAAAGAGTCTTCTTAGGTAAACGCACAATTAGTGCTCCGATTTGAGGAGAAATTGCTTATCACAACTTTGGGGGTTCATTTTTTTGATAGAGGGGAATTTGGACGGAAATTTTTGGGAGACAATTTTTGGAAGCGAATTTCAGAAAGCTAATACCAAGAAGGTTTTTCCAGAGGAAGGTTATTGAGAAGAGCGAATTCTCATACAGTTCCTAGAGATTGCATAATAGCATCAGGATCAGGTAGGGTCTTGTGTTTTTTATTATCCATTAAATACACAATTATCCTTTCCTGCCTTCTTCGTGTCTAGGGTTTGTAGATCCGAATTCTCTGTGATGAAAGTTTTAACTGTTCAATATTGTGAATTTATTAATTGTTCATCGATAATTTCTGTATCCATAAAGACTGGATGAATTATTAGAGCCTTTGTTTTCTTGATTTAGAAATTAAGATTTGATTAGGTAAGGGTTTTGAGTGTAAAATTGAAAGTTCTAAATTTTTTTTTAAAAATATATATATATATATTGCTTGGAGGATATTGTCATAATGAAAATTAAATATAACTAAATATAAAATAAACATTATTTATTATATATATATATAATTATTGTTTTAATAAAATTAAAGAAATCTATATTAAAATTAAATTAATTTATTTTGTACTTTTATTAAATTTGAAATTTGAGATCTATTTTAAATAATATAAAAAAAAAGAAATTTAAAAAAAAAAAAAAATATATATATATATATATATATATATATATATATATATATTATATATTTTGGGTGGGGTGGGGCCACCACTTCCCACGCCCCACACCTTTCCCCACACTGCCGCAGTAGGTGGTATTGCTGCGCAGCAGTAGTACGAAGTACTGCTGCCTGTGGCAGCAGTAACACCTGCGGCCGCAGGTGGACGGCAGGCCGGCGGGCCTTTAAAAATGTCATAAGTTATTATTACGATTTCTTTTTTTTTTTAAATCATTTTTTTATTTTTTTATAATTAGTTTATTAAATATTATTGTTAGTTAATTTAAATTTTATAAAACTTTAAATTATATTGAATTTATATTTTTTATTAATAATTTTTATAAATAAATAAATTATTAAATAAACATCATATGATTCTTTATGTATCATTAATTAATCTTATTTAGGTTTGACTTAATTAGGATTAATTAAATTAAAAATTTGTTTAATCAAATTTAATATTATAACACCGATTTTTTTTTATGGAAGCGTAGATTATTATAATCAACAAGGATTAGTAATAATTTAATTATTACCTTAGAATTGTTTTAGAATTTTGACTTAAAATCAATTAAGGTTAATTACGTGTTCCATTTGGAGTTAGGAACGGGATAAGGTTCTATCTGTTTAAAACTTACATTCAATTGGAAATGGAAACCTCACATTAACGCAATAGTATATTATCAATCAAGTTGAACTATAAAACTTTTTACTGGAATATAAACACTGGAAACTGAAAACATAAACCTCACCTTAACTCAATAATATGCTTTCAGATCCAATCTTTGAGACTTTGATGTTGTCTTTGTACTTTGAATGTTTTGGGGTTGATTTAGCGTTGACCAGTTTAGGTTGTTACCAGAGGCTCGAGGTTGTGAATGTGATGTCATGATGATTTGGTCTCGATCTTTCTTAACCTGACCATGGTAATGTGATGAAGTGCTCTATGACATGATTGTGTTACTGTTTGTTATTGCTTTCCAGTTTCCTTGTGTAAAGCTGAGGTGTATGTATTTGAGAATACCTAACTTAACCATTTTTTAGTCTCGATCAATTATATTTGATAACCATTTCTGAGTCTCGATCAGTTATACTTGTATTACTTTCTGGTTGCTCATTAGAGAACCATTGGATTTTGTGACTTATCATCGATGCCTTCAGTTGTTGATAGAGAACTGTCGTGATTACATGATTACTATTTGATGTTATCTGTTGCTCATGAAGAACTGATATAATTTTGTGGATTATCTTTTTATGATGTTTTTCAGTTGCTTGTATAAGACTGAGATGGTTTTATTATGATTCTTTGATTTACGAGTTCATGAGCTAGGGTAGGTTATCTATGTGTAGAGTCGGGAAGTGGCTTGCAATGGGGGTCAGAGCCCTAAGAGGCTGCCTTGAGAAACTCATTGTAAGTCATCTTTTTAATAAGTGAAAACATTTACACTAAATGAGAGAAAATGAACCTAACAAGATAATTGTATGTTCTCTCCCATGCCATGAGTGCTAGTACAGACTAGGATGGGGTAGAGAGGACGCTTGGTTATGACCTTGCATTCCATAGTATGCCTCATCAGTATGAGAGGATACTAGTGGCCGTAGGATCAGTAGGGACCCAGGATTCCTAAGGGATTGCTCGGGTAACTTCTATGTGACTTTTGCGATGACACTTTCCCGCTTGCATATTAGGTTTCCTACGTGTCTTGTGGTACCTCTGGGATTTAGATGTCGATCTTTTTAGGAACCCTTAAGTTAGCATACTTATAGGATTTCCTGGACTTAGAGAGTATTTATGATTATAGGTTTCATTATCCTATTTGGGACTTGAGACTATCTCCTCAGCGCGGTGGGAGTGGACCATTTAGGTTCCACGCGGTCGGGTGGTAGTGCTTTTACTCTTACCATTGAGATCCGTTCCGTGGTCACCGTGGCTAGATTTTTCGTGATTGGCATTTACCTTCACTATGTTCTTGGATTATTATAATGGATGGTTAGATTTTATGATAGGTGTGTTATCATTATTGATGTATGGATGTATCATGTATGGGAATAGTTTCATATATTTTTACTGTACTTTGTATCATGGATTTGAGGATGTTGTATCTTGATCTTTACATATGTATATTCTTTTAAGCCTTTCATACCCTGTGACTTGTACAGTGGATGATTGAGCATTCTGAATTAATTTGCCGAGAGGCATTCAAAACAATTGTATATTATGGACATTGGAGTTTCTGACTATTCTTTCATATGTATGTGATAGTTGTTAGACTTAGAATTAATTCAATTTAAACGTGACTCAACATTTTGGGATCTTTAAGAAATGTAACTTGCAATGTATGTTTGTCGGTGTTTACATGTTATTGCTTCTGCTACTAGGTGTTTGATGTGTATGTCATACTTTCTTATTAAAAAAAAAAAAATGTTTAGCAAACTTAGTGAAACTTTAGGTTAATTCTTTTGGATCCCTTGGCGGGGCGTTACACGATACTATTTATGAGTTAGTTTATTGTAATGATTGACATTTCAATATTGGACCTTAAATTTTAATAAAGTTTGAACAAAGTTTAGTAACTTATAGATTCATTTGAAATTGTACTAGTTTTCAATTTTAAATAGCAAACAATAAATTAATCAATTAGATGGTTATAAGTATTTTGGGGAAAATTTTAAGGTTAACTTTAGATTTGAGATTAAAGTTTTTAAACATAATTAGAATGAAGATGGTAGAAGTTAATTATTGACATTAAGCCTAGAGTAATTGATCAAAGTTGTAACGACGTTCAAGTTATTCATTTAGTAGTAAGGGCCTAGTTAATTAAACCATCCTTAAGGTTGTAATAGTTGATCATGATTGTACCATTTTAGTTAAACTCTTAAAATCTTTTTGACCATGTTATCTTATCTAATCTTAGTTAATTACATGATCATTTGTTGACCCTATCATCCTAATTAGTTCAAAAAAAAAAATTTGTGTGTGTGTCTGCCCTTACCTTTTGGGCATGACACTCACGTTTGCTCATATTCACATATGCAAAGATCAAGTTTGACCAAAAGTTGACCAAATTTAACCAAGGTTGACTTGAGTTGACTAATTTCGAAAAGAATTTTGAAATAATTAAATGATATTATTTAATTAAATGGAGTACTTACTTCTAATTAATTAAACAAATTTATTTAATTAAATGAGAAGCCATTCCTAATTAATTAAATGAAGTTATTTAATTAAATAAGAAAAGTGTCTCTAATTAATTAAAGATTATTTAATTAAATAGAAAAAGTAATTATGAGAGCATATCTCATTTTATTAAATTAAATATCTCGACAAAATCTCTCTTCAGTTCAAAAAGGTAAATTTTCAGTTCACTATTGATCAAAACTGAGTTAAATCAGTTAACTCCTTTTTCTACTCAAATTGAATTAGTTAACTCATTATTTTACTCAAATTAAATATGTTAACTCTCTTTAATTTGGAAATCTCCCGTTATGACTGAACTTCACCTTTAATCCTGATCGTTGATTGAAATCGATGTCAATCGTTGATGAATTCCAGGAAAGTCTATTTAAGAGACCCTCATCTCTTCATTTTGAAAGGTTGAATGAGAATTTGCATCAAATTGTTGCTGAAATTCATACTCACATTTGCTCATATTCACATACGCAAAGATCAAGTTTGACCAAAAGTTGACCACATTTAACTATGGTTGACTTGAGTTGACTAATTTCGAAAAGAATTTTGAAATAATTAAACGAAATTATTTAATTAAATTGAGTACTTACTTCTAATTAATTAAACAAAATCATTTAATTGAATAAGAAGCCATTCCTAATTAATTAAATGAAGTTATTTAATTAAATAAGAAAAGTGTCTATAATTTATTAAAGATTATTTAATTAAATAGAAAAAGTAATTATGAGAGCATATCTCATTTTATTCAATTAAATATCTCAACAAAATCTCTCTTCAGTTCAAAAAGGGAAATTTTCAATTCACTATTGATAAAAAATGAGTTAAATCAGTTAACTCATTTTTCTACTCAAATTGAATCAGTTAACTCCTTATTTTACTCAAATTAAATCCGTTAACTCTCTTTAGTTTGGAAATCTCCCTTTATGACTAAACTTCACCTTTAATCCTGATCGTTGATTGAAATCGATCTCAACCGTTGATGAATTCCAGGAAAGTCTATTTAAGAGACCCTCATCTCTTCATTTTGAAAGGTTGAATGAGAATTTGCATCGAATTGTTGTTGGAATTCATACTCACATTTGCTCATATTCACATACACAAAGATCAAGTTTGACCAAAAGTTGACCAGATTTAACAACGGTTGACCTAAGTTGACTAGTTTCGAAAAGAATTTTAAAATAATTAAATGAAATTATTTAATTAAATGGAGTACTTATAATTAATTAAACAAAGTTATTTAATTAAATGAGAAGCCATTCCTAATTAATTAAATGAAGTTATTTAATTAAATAAGAAAAGTGTCTCTAATTAATTAAAGATTATTTAATTAAATAGAAAAAGTAATTATGAGAGCATATCTCATTTTATTAAATTAAATATCTTAACAAAATCTCTCTTCAGTTTAAAAAGGGAAATTTCCAGTTCACTATTGATAAAAAATGAGTTAAATTAGTTAACTCTTTTTTCTACTCAAATTGAATCAGTAAACTCCTTATTTTACTCAAATTAAATCTGTTAACTCCGTTTAATTTGGAAATCTCCCTTTATGACTGAACTTCACCTTTAATCCTGACCGTTGATTGAAATCGATCTCAACCATTGATGAATTCTAGGAAAGTCTATTTAAGAGACCCTCATCTCTTCATTTTGAAAGGTTGAATGAGAATTTGCATTGAATTGTTGCTGGAATTCATACTCACATTTTCTCATATTCACATACACAAAGATCAAGTTTGACCAAAAGTTGACTAGATTTAACCACAGTTGACTTGAGTTGACTAGTTTTGAAATTTTTTTTAAAATAATTAAACTAAATTATTTAATTAAATGGAATACTTACTTCTAATTAATTAAACAAAGTTATTTAATTAAATGAGAAGCGATTCCTAATTAATTAAATGAAGTTATTTAATTAAATAAGAAAAGTGTCTCTAATTAATTAAAGATTATTTAATTAAATAGAAAACGTAATTATGAGAGGATATCTCATTTTATTAAATTAAATATCTCAAAAAAATCTCTCTTCAGTTCAAAAAGGAAAATTTCCAGTTCACTATTAATAAAAAATGAGTTAAATCAGTTAACTCCTTTTTCTACTCAAATTGAATTAGTTAACTCCTTATTTTACTCAAATTAAATCTGTTAACTCTCTTTAATTTGAAAATCTCCCTTTATGACTGAACTTCATATTTAATCCTGACCATTGATTGAAATCGATCTCAACCGTTGATGAATTCCAAAAAAGTTTATTTAAAAGACCCTCATATCTTCATTTTGAAAGGTTGAGTGAGAATTTGCATCAAATTGTTGTTGGAATTCATACTCACATTTGCTCATATTCACATACGCAAATATCAAGTTTGACCAAAAGTTGACCAGATTTAAACATGGTTGACTTGATGTAGTGCCTACCCTTGGTTCCCATTTTGTTATCGTTGCTGAACTCTTTTAGAGTTAGTTTTATGTTGTTGGTTAGCAGCATTGTTTTGAGACTATTAGATATTGTGCTATGGATTCAGTTTATTATGTGATGAGATCACCTAGATTTTATATTTCATGTATGCATATTAATTATTTTGAGTGTCTACAGTTATTAATGATGATTAGTAAGATGATTTATTATCATATGTATTTTCTTATAGATACTCACCTCGTACTTGCATATGTATGGTGTGCATGTTTGCTTTGCGTGTTTGCTTTTGTATGACGTGTCTGATGTGGTTAAGGAAGGGAGTCGTAGTCACCTACTAGTCGAGATCTATACGATGCACCACTTTCTGCCATTGCTTGTTTAGTTAGTATATATTGTGCTTGTACATGCATGCATTTTATGTAGGTTGCAGGTACTGGGTATCGACTTCCCTGAATTGCTAGGATGAGCGTACCCTATCATATTATCTCAATGATAAGAGAGGGGAGATAATTCTCAAGTCCAAATCCCAACCCTTTAAACCATTTGTCCTAATTGAAAAATTAGGACAAGTATTTGAGTTGAGTACCCTCCGAATACATTAGAAAACGTAATTCGTGATATAAACTCTTGGTTTGATTTTGTATGTATTTTGGCTATGATGAATTTTCATATTTTATCCTTGAGAGTCTTTGATGTATTTTCTATTAATTAAGCCTAATTAAAAGATTTAATTAATGGTTTAATTTAATAAAAAAATTAATATGATATTTTAATATTTATTTTATTTAATTAATTGAGAAATTAATTAAATAAAATAATTAAATTTGAAGATAAAAGTTATAATATTAAATTTAGAATGTGACAATATTTATTTTAATAATAATATATTTAGAGTTTATTTTTAAATAAATGATTAAATAATATTATTATTAAAGCTAATAAATATTTTAGCAATTAAGTTTTTGAAAATGAAATTTAAAAGTGAAAAATATATTTAAAATTATTAAAAGATTCTAAATCTCATGTGATTAAAATATAAATATATTAATATTGAAAAGTGGAATTATTAAAGTTAGTGCATGAGATTTAATAAATAAATAAATAAAATGGGAAAGAGTAAATTAAATATTATATTAATTAATGTGTATTATTTTAATGTTTGATCACATAGGAGTTTGCAAATTCTCGAGAGTTGTTATGTAGACAACATAGGGGTTTGCACTCTAAGAATGCATAAGTTGTCTACACTTAGGAGTTAACATTTTATTTGAGCACATGGTGTCTACAACCTTAAGACTCGTCTAGAAGGTTGGAGAAGATCCATGCTTGGTTGTCATACTTATCTTCTAGTTGTTTCTAGAGACACTCTAGATGCATCTTAGAGGCCTTTAAATAGAAGCTCTCCTAGTGTGTTTGGACAAGCTTAATGGAAGCTACAAGCTACAAGCTTCAAACTAAAAATGGAAGGTTCAAGCTTACATGCTCATATTCTTCTTCATGCTCATATGCTCCTTCATGCTCATATGTTTCTAGATGCTCATATATTTTTACATGCTCATATGCTTCTATATGCTTCTATGCTTCTTCTAGCACTTCTAGTCACTTGGAGGATTTGGTTGGCTTGAATCTTGGAGAAATTGTGAATGTTGGAGAAGGAAGGGATTCTCTATGGACTTCTGAGGCATGGCAAATTAGCATCAATGTCCACGTGCACTCGTGATAATCACATAATTTATTTGCACTCTTTCTCTTCTTGTCTTCATCGTGTCTATTATATGTATCTGAATACTCTTTGTGATTGAATCTACAATTAAATTGGAATCTAGATATTTTATTGGTTGAGAAGAAAACAATAGAAAAACCCTAGATCCAATTAAGGAGAAATAATTAGATATGAATTGGGTGTGGGTTCGAATTTATATTAAATTAGAAAGACAAGATTTGGAATTAAAATAGAAATTTTATGATGAAAATTCAAATGATTAGATGTAATCTTTCTATCAATTATATTTTTAGATGCGTATGAACAAACTATTTTATGGTTAAATTTAGTGAACAATTATTTTAAGAAAAAATTCTTAATTCATCACAAACTGCCCTGTCGCTGCCATTTGGATAGATTTGAACTCAGTCATTCATAACTTTTTATCGTGATCAAATTTATTCGATCACTCCGGTCAGAATTGGTGCAACTTGGCCCTCTCCAACATATTTCAATTTCAGCTTGATCCAACGGTTCATTAGGGAGATATGGCCCTCGTACTAGGACTATTTTTATTCAAGAATAGATATTTCTCCATTTTCCATAACCAAGAGTTCTTTATGCTTAAACTTTACAAAAATAATATATCAAAGTATGGAATAAATTAAAAATATTATTGCAATCTTCTCTTATTAGAATCTTATTAATATGCATTAGTTTTATATGATTTATTATCTAATCTAATTAAATCAAATTTAATTAAGATTAGTTAATAGTAGAAGAAGTATAATTAATTATTAGTAAATGGATTTTTAAATGAGAGAAAATTAATAGAGAAAAGATATTAATATAGTTTATGTAGTGAACTTTTAATATTAATTATTTAATATATATTAAATACTATTTAATATATATTAAATAGTTAAGAGGTGGTAATTTATAAAGGTGTTTAAATGATGATTATTAAGAGACTCAAATTTTAATGAAATTGGATTTGGATTTAAATAAGGAGTCATAGTTACCTTATAACCTTGTTATAATATAGCAATGGTTTGAATTATTAATATGAAAAATGGTACACCTTAATTGTGCTAAGAATTAGTTAAATATTAACCAATAAAGTTTGTAAGGCTTCTTAGTAATAGTTTTTGATGAGTTTATTATTTATTAATATTTGTTGGGTCTAGCAAACTATTAATAAATAATTGTGTAAATAGTTATCAATAAATTTGATTAGATTTAATCTAATGGAGATTATTTAATGATTAAAGTTTTGTAAAGATATTAATTTTTTGATTTGAAGTATAATTGATTTGTAATCAAATTGATATTCATTGAGTAGATATTATAACTATGATATTAATAATTAAGTTGTGCGATAGAGTTTTATTTGAAATATGATAATACGAATTTGTCAAGGGAATGTAGGTATTCTTTGAAAGATGACAAATGTGGTCATACGAAATTATTATTAAGATTCTCAATATAGTTTGTATGTAATATTATCAAGATATTGTTATTAAACTATTAATATGATCATTTGAGTATTGAATTATAGTTGACTTTTATCTTACAAAATTATAGTTAGTTATTAGTCAACTGATATTAATTAGAACATTGTCATGGATATGTAATTATTAATTAAATTAATTAGAGTTAATTAGATTTAATTAATAATTAAGTTATGTAATAAAATTTTAATTGATATGCTAATATCGATTATTTTAGTGAAGTTGTTAAGTAATTACATCGAAGTTGACAAGTCGTACTCTCATGACTTGAATAATGACCTTAGATATTTTAATGGTGAGACTTAGTAATATTTAATTGAGAACTATTAAAATGTTAAAGAGTCATGGATTGTGTACCTGTGTTAAATAAATAAAGTTATAATCTTCTTATTCGAAGATTGATAACTGGTTCTCTTATAATTTAACAAATAATGATCCTTTGATTATCTCGAAAAGTTGAAGTAACATTAAAGAAGAGTTAATCAATAAGAATATGGATCTTAGTTAAATAAGGAGAACAATTTAATTAAAGGTCAATGATGATCAGTTTAATGAGTAAGGTATTTACCCTTAAGCTATTCTTAGAATATTATTTTAATGATGGAAGGATAATGCTATCGGAGAACAAATGGGATGACATGTAAGTCAAATGATAAATCTTATACACTTGAAGTATACTAGTAAACTAAAACTTGAAATCACTACACATTATTCAACTATGTGAATTTAGTAAACCAAAACATGTGTTTGCATTGTGTATTTTATATGCTTCTTGTTTGAGTTTTGGGTTGACTAGTGTTGACCAGTCTTAGGTTGTTACCAGAGGCTCGGAGGTTATGAGATATGATGGCATGTTGATCTTATTTGGTCTCGATCTTTATAAGCCCAACCATGGTAATGTGATTGTATGCTCTATGAGATGATTGTATTATTGATTGTTATTGCTTATCAGTCTTCTTGAGTGAAGCTGAGTTATTTGTATCTGAGACACTTGACTTAACCATTTTTGAGTCATCGATCAATTATCCTTGGATTACTTTCTAGTCGTCATGATGGGACTGAATGTTGATTTATTTTTTGATGATGTCATGTTGTGGCATGTTTTGACTCAACTATTTTGGGGTCTTTGATCAGTATTGCTTTGACATATTCTTTGGTTGCTTGTTAAGAACCAATGGTTATTTTGATTCATATTGGAGATTATATTTATGAGGTTTATTTTGAGAAGTTTTTATGTGGGAGAATCATCTTATTATTAGGTTGCTTGTTAAGGAACCAAGTTTGATCTTTATGAGTGTTGTGGTATGGGACACAACTATAGATTTATGTGTTTAAGAGAGGTTGTCTAGGTACATGACTATTAGAGTGGCTTGCATAGGGGTCCGGGGCCAAAAGTGGTCAGTACCAGGGTAACCTAATGCAAGTTATGTAATAAGTGATAATCTAGTAATTAAAATTTATGGGGGAAAAACACACTAAAAAGATAAGTTAGAGATATTTGAACCACCCATGTCTTGAGTGCTTGTGTGGACTAAGGATGGGAGAAGTGTCTCATCTTCTTGAGAGGGCTTCTTGGTTTCCACATGTGCCACGTTGAGGGTCCGGAGTTCAGAGTAACCAGTCCAAGGTAACTCAACGCTTGAGGGTCCGAGGTCTAATGAGAGACCAGTCCAGGGTAACTCAAGTAGCCATGTGATGACACTCCCTAGTATGTAGCTTGAGTCTCCTCTATAGATTTTGTGTACCTTTGGTGGTGTACTTTATTGTTGTGCCTCTGAGAATTAGATGTCAATTTTGTGATTGGAACCTTTGAGTTAGTATACTTTTAGGATTCCTATTTTAGAAAGTCTTTGTGCTATGTGATTTGATATTCTTTTTTTGGGACTTGACATTATCTCCTCAGCATGGTGGGAGTGGACCATTTAGGTTCCACGCGGTCAGGTGGTAGTGTTCTTTTCACTCTTATCATTTGAGATCCGTCTGAGACACCGTGGCTGATGCTTTCTTGGTTGGTATTTATCTTCATTATAATCTTGGAGCATTATGATAGATGATATACCTTATGATGGATGCATTTATTGTTATGTTTCTTATATTGATGATTTGCATATGTTAGATGATGGTATCCTATGCTTTACTTTGCATGTTAGTAAGATATTTTAGGAGTGACATTCCTACTATGATAATACCGATGATCTCTTCAATGCTTTGGAATGTTACGCATGGAGGGATGACTAGGATCCACGATGGTCTAATGATGCTATTTACAGTTGGGAAGAACCGTGCACTTAGTTTATTATGTTTGATGATTATCTTTTATGATGGATGTTTATATTTTTTGTGATGATGTATCATGTATGATATGTGATTTCATTTATTTTAATTGCATCATGGATTAATATTGGATGTTGATGTACTTTATTAATGATAAATGAATAGTTAGTTTAGATGTAATTCAACATTAAGGGATCTTTAAAGAATGTATTATGTTATGTTATGTTTACTTTCAGTTGGATGTTACTATTGCTTCCGCAGATGTTATGAATGGTTTTTAATTTCATGTTTTTTTTAAAAAAAAGTTTGGCAAACTTTAGGTTAATTCTTTTCGGTCCCTTGGTAGGGCATTACACTTGAGTTGACTAGTTTCAAAAAAAAATTTGAAATAATTAAACAAAATTATTTAATTAAATGGAGTACTTACTTCTAATTAATTAAACAAAGTTATTTAATTAAATGAGAAGCCATTCTTAATTAATTAAATGAAGTTATTTAATTAAATAAGAAAAGTGTCTCTAATTAATTAAAGATTATTTAATTAAATAAAAAAAAGTAATTATGAGAGCATATCTAATTTTATTAAATTAAATATCTCAACAAAATCTCTCTTCAATTCAAAAAGAGAAATTTCTAGTTCACTATTGATCAAAAATGAGTTAAATCAGTTAACTCTTTTTTCTACTCAAATTGAATCAGTTAACTCCTTATTTTACTCAAATTAAATCTGTTAAATCCCTTTAATTTGGAAATCTCCCTTTATGACTGAACTTCACCTTTAATCCTGACCGTTGATTGAAATCGATCTCAACCATTGATGAATTCCAAGAAAGTCTATTTAAGAGACCCTCATCTCTTCATGTAATGCCCCGCCAAGGGATCCAAAGAATTAACCTAGAATTTCACTAAGTTTGGTAACATTTTTTTTTTTCTTTAAAAATTACATGGAATTAAATACCACATATAACTTATTCACAATAACCGAAGCAATAGTAATGTCCATCTAAAGAGTAAACATAACATACACAACAGATTACATTCTTTAAGATCCCTTAACGTTGAATTACATACATGAATCCATCTAGTACAACAACCACATGAAATAATAATGATAATTCCAATGTTCATACATCACATTTCCAAATGCTCAATCATCCACTGTACATGTCACAGGGTATGAAGGCTTAAAAGAATATACATATGTGAAATAAGGTACATCATCTTATTCTAATCCATGATACATCAAAGTAAAGATAATCACATGATACACATGATACATTATCATAGAAGTCATATACATCCATCATAAAGATCAAACAAAATAAACTAAGTGCACGGTTCCTCCCAACCATTAATAACATCATTAGACCATTGTGGGCCCTAGCCATCCCTCTGTGCGTAACATCCCAAATCACTGAAGAGATCATCGGCATTAACATAGTAGGAATGTCACTCCTAATAAATACAACATCATATGTAGAAAGTAGGGTATAATTTAGTGGCTAGTATTCATAATTTGGCTAATTTTAGAATTTTTTGCCTAGTAATTTGGCTAATAATTTAAGATTTGATAAACCTAAATCACGATAGTTTTATAAAATTCAGTTCTAGAATATTTAAAATCACTCAATAATTTATTTTGTTAAAAAATTTAAACTCAAATATTCGCCATAATATTCATTACATGAATAGATTTGAGTTACCTAAATATAATATATTATTGTAGAAATTAAATTAAACTGACCAATAATTATCATAATTATTAGTTACTTTAGGGATATATCACCAATATTTATTTTTCAACATTGATTTAAACTATATGTAACAATTCACATAATATTCCATGAGGTAAAAAAATATTCAATTTTGATTTGTAATATTCCATGGTGATTAATGAACTTCCTATTATTATTGAGATTCGTCAATATTTTATACAAAAAAATTATGATTAAAAAATAATAGCCAGTATTAATCATACTTAAAATAAAAAATTGAGAGATTCACCAATAGAAATAATTTTTTTTTCAAAATAATGAAAGATTCGCCAATATTTTATATCTTCTTTTGAAGGCAGTTTTCTTAAAGTTTACCTTGGTCGAAAGTAATCTAACATGCATATATAAGCATAAGATAACATCATCTAACATATGCTAATCATCAATGAAAGGATACATATCCACCATCATGAAGGATGCTTCAGCCACGATGTCTCAATGAATCTCAAATGATAAGAGTGGAAAATACACTACCACCTGACCGCGTGGTACCTAAGTGGTCCACTCCCACCGTGCTGAGGAGATAATCTCAAGTCCTAAACAGGCTATCAAAATCACATAGCACAAGTCTCTAAAGTCAAAGAATCTTAAAAGTATACTAACTCAAAGGTTCCAATCACAAAACAGACATCTACTTCCCAGAAGCACACAATGACATGTAGGAACCTACTATGCAAGCGGGAAAGTGTCATCGCATTTATCTCGTACAAGTTACTCTGGCAGTTAGCTAAACTCAATGGGTCCATACAGATCTCATGCGGCCACTAGTATCCTCTCATAGTGACAAAGCATACTATGGAATGCAAGGTCGCAACCATGTGTTCTCACTACTCCCATCCTAGCCTATACAAGCACTCAAGGCATGGGCGAGAACCAAAACTCTTATCTTTTTAGGTTCATTCAGTTAGTATTAAGTGTGAATGTTATCACTTATTAATCCAACTTACAATGAGTTACCATGGTAGCCTCTTAGGGCCCTGACCCCCATTGCAAGCCACTTCCCATCACTACATGCAGATATCCTACCCTGATGCTCATGGTATCATAAATCATCAAGATCACCAAAGAAAATTCATAATAAAATCATCAAATATCCACAATAAGAATCATCAAATATCCATGATAAAATCATCAAATATGCATAAAAGTATCAAATCTCCATGAGCAACATCCATAGAAAATCATGACCACAACAGCTCTCTATTGACAACTGAAGTATCACTGATAATCAAGTAGCCAATGGTTCTCAATAACCAAAACATATCTCAATCATACTGATCAAAAACTCCAAAAATGGTTAAGTCAAACATGTCACAACATGACATCATTAAGAATAAATTCACATATTAGTCTCATCATGGCGACTAGAATATAACCAGGATAATTGATCGATGACCAAAAATAATGGTTAAGTCAAGGGTCTCAAACATAAGAATCTCAACTTTAACAATTAGTAATCACAACCAATACATAGAGCATTCCATCACATAATCATGGTTGGGTTTATAAAGATCGAGAATAAAACATCATCATGACATCACAATCACAAAACTCCCAAGCCTCTGGTACACATCCTATACTGGTCAACACTAGTCAACCCAAAACCCAAAACATTAGCATAAGGAATACACAATGTAAACACATGTTTTGGTTTTGCTAAGTTTTCAAATTTGAATGTAAAAGTCTCAGTTTACGTTTCCCAAATTTAGGGAAAGAATTTAAAGGAACATTTTGTAGGTTTTTCCCATGTACTATTTTTTTGGATGGATTAAAAGTTTTCCTCTAAACTCCAATTTTCAATTATAATATTTTATTAAAATTGTTCCCCACCAACTTCCAATTAAATTTCATATACTTAATATATTTTATAATTTAAAACTATTAATTAAATCTTAATAATTAAATTATAAAATTATAAAATAATTCATCATTATAAAAATGAATTCTTAAATCCTTTATCAAATAATAATAAATCAAATTTATCAATTACATATTACATATATACATATATACATATATTTATATATGTATACATACGTATATAATATATAATTATTACCGCATATCGAATATTACCAATTTTGATTTATATCACATCACAATGAAATTTTAACTTAACGTGCTGCTGATTTATAATACTGGTGCATGGCTTGTTAACCCGTCGCTACCTTATCAAAATACCTACCCACGTTTGATGGTCGTGCGGCCTATCTTAACTGTGTGGCAGTTTATATGGAGATTGTTTCCCCATACGTACAATACCACGAGCCGCGGACAATAATACGTGCGGTATGAAACTCGCAGTATGACGCCGTCGGATACGAAATAAGAGGGGGCACGACAGTATTAGGAGAGACCCACCCCATTTGCAAGTACTCTACGATGTGCAGGTGGGTAAAAGCACAAACCTGTGTCACCTTTTATAAAGAAAAGTGATATCAGAATGTGACAGTTCAACATTAATGACAAAAAAAATGGTATTTGCATTTAAAATATGAAGATGATGTAAACTGATGAAATGTGTAGAATTGTATGAATTTTATGCCTATAATTTTTATTATTTTTTTGACTAAGAATTTATTTATTTTATTTTATTTTGAAGTCCCTTTTTTAACTATAAAAAATATAGGATGTAGTTCCCGTTAAACAAGTATGTGCAAATCATCTTTTTTTGTTATGATTTGATAATATTTTATAGATGACATGTATAGCTAGTGCACAAAAAAAAAAAATTTATTTTTGATGTATATTTTCTTTGTTATAAGTACTCAAGTTCGACCTTGTCAGAATCCAACGGTTTTTTCCTCCTGTCAAAACTTCCCTATCAAATCTATACCTTTTTGAAAAAAAAATTACATATTCATGAAGAGGATTCTCTCCTCTAGTGATAAATATATTTTTTTTATTTTTTTGATATGATTTACTATTTTTTTTCATTTTTTGAGAGAGCATCTTCTGAAATGTTAAAATATTGACTTATAATATTTTTAGATTATAGCATATTATAACTAATCAAAACACTCAAAAATTTATATAATGATGATATTGAATCTGAAATCTATAAAAAGGTATTTTTAGTTTTTTTTAAAAATTGAGTTTTGATAGAGAAATGAGATTTGAACAAAATAGGTTTTTGTATCACAAACGGTGACACAGATCTATGCTTTTACCCAAGTACCATGCACATTAAAGCCGTTGGAGTACAAGGTCATGGGGGTTGGTGCATTTCGTCCCACCTCCAATACATATCTATTTTTATATATATTTTTATATAGCGATAATAATGTTTTAAATAAATGTTTCCCCATTAATGAGATTCGAATTCGAAAAAATTTTTTTATCGTTGCGAATAATAAAATGCCCTTATTCAGTATATATATATATATATGTATATATATATTTATGTATGTATATATATATGTATGTATATATATATATATGTATGTATATATATGTATGTATATACATACATCTATATATATACATACATATATATATATATATACATACATATATATATATATATATGTATGTATATATATAGATGTATGTATATACATACATATATATATATATATATGTATGTATATACATACATATATATACATACATATATATATATATATATACATACATATATATATATATATATATATACATACATATATATATATATATATATATATACATATATATATATATATATATATACATACATACATATATATATATATATATACACACATATACATACATGCATTTGCAGACTTTAATCAAGTTATACATAAATGTTTCTTATTTTTAGAATTCTTCTAAAAACCTTGGATTTCCAAATTTTCCAATAATCAATTCTAATAAGTTTGACTATGAATTGCAACCCTAGCCCTATGTTATTTTCAAATCTAAGCATATAGAATCCTCAAATAAATTTTAATTGCCCAAATTGAAAATGCATAATGAAATATGAGATGCTTCAGAAGATATATGGAAGACACGAAGAAGACAGGAATGCATGATGCGGAAATAGCATAAGTAAAATCACAAGAATCTACCCGAATTCTGATGCTAATTCACTCTTCCTTAGAAAACCCGCAGAACAAGCTCCCTTCTTCAGAATTCTTGAATCTTCCAATGCTCCAATTGCTCTATCCACGCTATGTCTAAGCTTCTAGGAATGCATGGATATAAAGAGCTCTCAAGAAACCTCTAGAATGCTTCTAGAAACATCTGGAAGGTGTCACCAACTAAGCATGGGTCTTTTCCAACCTTTTTGATGAGCCATAGGGTTGTAGACACCATGTGCTTAATTGATGCACTAACCCCCGTGTTGTTGACACATGAGAAATAGAAAAATGTGTTAATTCCCATGCAAGCTTATAACTCCAATTAACTTTTTAAATAATTTCCATTTAAATATTTATAACTTTCATTTTAATTTTTATAACTTTAATTTTTAAATTTTTTATAACTTTTATTATTATTATTTGTTTATTAATTTATTAGTATTTTTATAATAATAATAATTATTATTATTATTTAATTTCTAATTTTTTTTAAATTTAATTCTTTTCTCTCAATTAATTCTCCTTGAATTAATTGTAATCAAAATATCAATGACCATGATATTTAATTTTCTCAAATAATTAGTTTATTAATTAAATCTATTTGTTGAGATTTAATTAATAGAAAATTCACCATAGACCTCCAAGATAAAATATGAAAACCCATCATAGGACAATTCATGCAAAATCAGTCTAAAGGATTAAAAATCACGAAATATGTCATCCGACACATTCAGTGGATACTCAACTCTGATACTTGTCCTAACTCACTAGGACAAATGGTTTTAGGGTTTGGGATTTGGACTTGAGAATTTATCTCCCCTCTCTTATCATTGAGATAGTATAATAGGGTATGCTCATCCTGGCAATTCAGGGAAGTCGATACCCGGTACCTGCAAGCTACAGAAAAACCATGCATGTACATACAATATATATATAATACTAAGCTAAATAGGCAATGGCAGGAAGTGGTGCATCGTGTAGATCCTAACTAAGCAGGTGACTACGACTCCCTTCCTTAACCACATCAAAAATGTCATACAATAAGAAAACACGCACATGATACACATGCAAGTATGGGGTAAGTATCCATAATAAAACACATGAGATAATAAACCATCTAACTAATTATCAACAATAACTGAAAACAATATAATAATCATCATACATACATGAAATATAAAGTCTAAATGATCTCATCATATAACAACTGAATCCATAACATAATGTCTGATAGTGTCAAAACAATACCACTAATCCATTAACATAAAGTTAGTCTATCATAGTATGATAATAATAGCAATAATATGTCCAAAAAAAATGTGAACGAGGGTAGGCACTACATCCACCCCCCTTTGGATTAGGCTTACTCCTGGAAGCCTACAAACAAGTAGGGATATAACTCCCTCAATCTAGCTGCATCCTCCCAAGTAGCTGAAGAATCATCAGTAGGCTCCCATTGGACCCTTACCTGCTCGATGGTTCAACCCCTAAGGGTCAACCCCCGCTGCTTCAGAATACGAACCGGCTCCAAAGCCAGTTGCCCGTCTTCTACCTGCAATGCATTCGAATCAAGAACATGCACAATATTAGGAATATACTGCCTAAGCACTGAAACATGGAAAACAGCATGAATGCGAGCTAGGCTGGGCAGTAGAGCAAGGCGGTAAGCAATTGGGCCAATCCTCTCTAGAATTTCGAATGGTCCCACAAAACGAGGTGCTAGCTTAGAACCCTTTCCGTAATGGATCAGACTCTTTCGCGGTCGCACTCTCAAGAAAACCTTATCTCCCACTGCAAACTGCTTATCAGTCCTATGAGCATCAGCATACTTCTTTTGCCTATCTTTTGCCGTAGTCAAATACTCGCAAATACGCACTACCTGTTGCTCCATATCACGAAGCATCTCAAGACCCAACAGAATGTGATCCTCAAGGTTGTCCCAACTCAAGGGTGTATGACAAGGATGACCATATAATGCCTGAAAAGGTGCCATGCCAATAGAACTATGATACCCATTGTTGTAAGCAAACTCCACTAGGTAGAGATAGTCCTCCCAATATGTCTGCCTATCCATCACATACATCCGTAACATATCCTCCAAAACCTAATTCACCCTCTCTGTCTGGCCATCAGTCTCTGGATGATATGTCGAACTAAAGTTTAACTGCACTCCAAGCTCATGCTGCAACGATGTCCAGAATGCAGATGTGAATACATGATCTTTGTTAGAAATAATCTTTCTAAGATTACCATGTAATCTCACAATGTCACGCATGAAGACATTAGCTACAGAAGCTACTGTGTAAGAAGACCTAATGGGTGAAAAATGTGCCACCTTAGTCAACCGATCAACAATGACCATGATAGCATCATGATGACAAATAGTCATAGGTAATCCTAAAATGAAATCCATAGAGATGATATTGCACTTCTAAGAAGGAATGAGATTTGGCTGCAAAAGTCCAGCCGGGTGCTGGTGTTTTGCCTTGACTCTTTGACACTCAAGACACCTAGCCAAAAAATCAGCAATATCTCACTTCATTCCAAACCAAAAGAACAAATGTCTCAAATCAACATGCATCTTCTTGACACCTGGATGTGCTGAGTATGGTGTACGATGGGCTTCTGCTAGAATCAAGGTGCGAAGCTCATCCAGTAATGGCACATAAATCCTCCCCAAATTTATCAAAAGACCATTTGATTCTTGAATGTAACCTGCAAACTTACCTTCCAAGGGTCTTCCTAAATCTATCTCTCTACACACTTCCTGATACCATGAATCCGTAAGAAGTGCCTAAAGAATTTGACTCCTCAAATCGACACTAAGAGTCATAGATGATACCACATGTCTCCTGCGACTCAAAGCATCTGCCACCACATTCTCCTTACCTTAAATGTACTTAACCTCAAAATCATACTCGCATAGAAACTCCATCCATCGTCTCTGGCGAGTATTCAAATTAGGTTGAGTAAAAATATACTGAAGACTGCGATGATCGCTGTGTAGCTCAAATCTGTGCCCCAACAAGAAATGTCTCCATCTTGTCAAAGCATGAACTACTGCTGCTAACTCAAGATCATGCGTAGGATAATTTAACTCATGATCCTTGAGCTTGCATGATTCATACGCTATCACCCGTCCATTCTGCATCAACACTGCCCCAATCCCTTCAAGAGAAGCATCTGTACATACCATTAAATGAAATTATTTAATTAAATGGAGTACTTAATTCTAATTATTTAAACAATGTTATTTAATTAAATGAGAAGCCATTCCTAATTAATTAAATGAAGTTATTTAATTAAATAAAAAAATTATCTCCAATTAATTAAAGATTATTTAATTAAATAGAAAAAGTAATTATGAGAGCATATCTCATTTTATTAAATTAAATATCTCAACAAAATCTCTCTTTAGTTCAAAAAGGGAAATTTCCAGTTTACTATTGTTAAAAAATGAGTTAAATGAGTTAACTCTTTTTTCTACTCAAATTGAATCAGCTAACTCCTTATTTTACTCAAATTAAATCTGTTAACTCCCTTTAATCTGGAAATCTCCCTTTATGACTGAACTTCACCTTTAATCCTGACCGTTGATTGAAATCGATCTCAACTGTTGATGAATTCAATGAAAGTTTATTTAAGACACCCTCATCTCTTCATTTTGAAAGGTTGAATGAGAATTTGCATTGAATAGTTACTAGAATTCATACTCACATTTGCTCATATTCACATACGAAAAAAATCAAGTTTGACCAAAAGTTGACCAGATTTAACCACGGTTGACTTGAGTTGACTAGTTTCGAAAAGAATTTTGAAATAATTAAACGAAATTATTTAATTAAATGGAGTACTTACTTCTAATTAATTAAACAAAGTTAATTAAATCAGAAGCCATTCCTAATTAATTAAATGAAGTTATTTAATTAAATAAGAAAAGTGTCTCTAATTAATTAAAGATTATTTAATTAAATAAAAAAAGTAATTATGAGAGCATATCTCATTTTATTAAATTAAATATCTCAACAAAATCTCTCTTCAGTTCAAAAAGGGAAATTTCTTATTCACTATTGATAAAAAATGAGTTAAATGAGTTAACTCTTTTTTCTACTCAAATTGAATCAGTTAACTCCTTATTTTACTCAAATTAAATCTGTTAATTTCCTTTAATTTGGAAATCTTCCTTTACGATTGAACTTCACCTTTAATCCTGACCGTTGATTGAAATCGATCTCAACCGTTGATGAATTCCAAGAAAGTCTATTTAAGAGACCCTCATCTCTTCATTTTGAAAGGTTGAATGAGAATTTGCATCGAATTGTTGCTAGAATTCATAGTCACATTTGCTCATATTCACATACGCAAAGATCAAGTTTGATCGAAAGTTGACCAGATTTAACTACGGTTGACTTGAGTTGACTAGTTTCGAAAAGAATTTAACCACATTTAACTATGGTTGACTTGAGTTGATTAGTTTCGAAAATAATTTTAAAATAATTTTATGAAATTATTTAATTAAATGGAGTACTTACTTCTAATTAATTAAACAAAGTCATTTAATTGAATGAGAAGCCATTCCAAATTAATTAAATGAAGTTATTTAATTAAATAAAAAAAGTGTCTATAATTTATTAAAGATTATTTATTTAAATAGAAAAAGTAATTATGAGAGCATATCTCATTTTATTAAATTAAATATCTCAACAAAATCTCTCTTCAGTTTAAAAAGGGAAATTTGCAGTTCACTATTGATAAAAAATGAGTTAAATGGGTTAACTCCTTTTTCTACTCAAATTGAATTAGTTAACTCCTTATTTTACTCAAATTAAATCTGTTAACTCCCTTTAATTTTGAAATCCCCCTTTATTAGTGAACTTCACATTTAATCTTGACCGTTGATTGAAATCGATCTCAACCGTTAATGGATTCTAAGAAAGTCTATTTAAGAGACCCTCATCTCTTCATTTTGAAAGGTTGAATGAGAATTTGCATCGAATTGTTGCTAGAATTCATACTCACATTTGCTCATATTCACAAACACAAAGACCAAGTTTGACCAAAAGTTGACCAGATTTAACCACAGTTGACTTGAGTTGACTAGTATCGAAAAGAATTTTAAAATAATTAAATAAAATTATTTAATTAAATGGAGTACTTACTTCTAATTTATTGAACAAAGTTATTTAATTAAATGAGAAGCCATTCTGAATTAATTAAATGAAGTTATTTAATTAATTAAGAAAATTGTTTCTAATTAATTAATGATTATTTAATTAAATAGAAAAAGTAATTATGGGAGCATATCTAATTTTATTAAATTAAATATCTCAACAAAATCTCTCTTCAGTTCAAAAAGGAAAATTTTCAGTTCACTATTGATCAAAAATGAGTTAAATGAGTTAACTCTTTTTTCTACTCAAATTGAATTAGTTAACTCCTTATTTTACTCAAATTAAATCTGTTAACACCCTTTAATTTGCAAATCTCCCTTTATGACTGAACTTCACCTTTAATCCTGACCGTTGATTGAAATCAATCTCAAATGTTGATGAATTCTAGGAAAGTCTATTTAAGAGACCCTCATCTCTTCATTTTGAAAGGTTGAATAAGAATTTGCATGGAATTGTTGTTGGAATTCATACTCACATTTGCTCATATTCACATACGCAAAGATCAAGTTTGACCAAAAGTTGACCAGATTTAACCACGGTTGACTTGAGTTGACTAGTTTCGAAAAGAATTTTAAAATAATTAAATGAAATTATTTAATTCAATGGAGTACTTACTTTTTATAAATTAAACAAAGTTATTTAATTAAATGAGAAGCTATTCCTAATTAATTAAATGAAGTTATTTAATTAAATAAGAAAAGCGTCTCTAATTAATTATAGATTATTTAATTAAATAGAAAAAGTAATTATGAGAGCATATCTCATTTTAGTAAATTAAATATCTCAACAAAATCTCTCTTCAGTTCAAAAAAGAAAATTTCCAGTTCACTATTGATCAAAAATGAGTTAAATCAGTTGACTCCTTTTTCTACTAGAAGTAACTACTCCATTTAATTAAATAATTTCATTTAATTATTTCAAAATTCTTTACGAAACTAGTCAACTCAAGTCAACCGTGGTTAAATCTGGTCAACTTTTGGTCAAACTTGATCTTTGCGTATGTGAATATGTGCAAATGTGAGTATGAGTTCAAGTAACATTTCAATGCAAATTCTCATTCAACCTTTCAAAATGAAGAGATGAGAGTGTCTTTAATAAATTTTCCTAGAATTCATCAATGGTTGAGATCGATTTCAATCAACAGTCAGGATTAAAGGTTAAGTTTAGTCATAAAGGGAAATTTCCAAATTAAAAGGCGTTAATAGATTTAATTTGAGTAAAATAAGAAGTTAACTGATTCAATTTGAGTAGAAAAAGTAGTTAACTGATTTAACTCCTTTTTTATCAATAGTGAACTGGAAATTTCCCTTTTTGAACTGAATAGAGATTTTGTTGAGATATTTAATTTAATAAAATGAGATATGCTCTCATAATTACTTTTTCTATTTAATTAAATAACATCATTGAATTAATTAGAAATGGCTTCTCATTTAATTAAATAACTTTTTTTAATTAATTAGAACTAAGTAATCCATTTAATTAAATAATTTTGTTTAATTATTTTAAATTTCTTTTTGAAATAGTCAACTCAAGTCAACCTTTGTTAAATTTAGTCAACTTTTGGTCAAACTTGATCTTTGCGTATGTGAATATCAGCAAATGTGAGTATGAATTCTGGCAACAATTCGATGCAAATTCTGATTCAACCTTTCAAAACGAAGAGATGAGGGTCTCTTAAATAGACTTTCCTGGAATTCATCAACGGTTGAGATCGATTTCAATCAACGATCATGATTAAAGGTGAAGTTCAGTCATAAAAGGAGATTTCCAAATTAAAAGGAGTTAACAGATTTAATTTGAGTAAATAACTGATTCAATTTGATTAGAAAAAGGAGTTAACTGATTTAACTTATTTTTTATCAGTAGTGAACCGAAAATTTCCCTTTTTTAACTGAAGAGACATTTTGTTGAGATATTTAATTTAATAAAATGAGATATGCTCTCATAATTACTTTTTATATTTAATTAAATAATATTTAATTAATTAGAGACACTTTTCTTATTTAATTAAATAACTTCATTTAATTAATTAAGAATGGCTTCTCATTTAATTAAATAACTTTGTTTAATTAATTAGAAAGAAGTACTCCATTTAATTAAATAATTTTATTTAATTATTTCAAAATTCTTTTAGAAACTAGTCAGCTCAAGTCAACCGTTGTTAAATCTGGTCAACTTTTTGTCAAACTTGATCTTTGGGTATGTAAATATGAGCAAATGTGAGTATGAATTGCAACAACAATTCGATTTAGATTCTATTTCAACCTTTGAAAACAAAGAAATGAGGGTCTCTTAAATAGACTTTCCTAGTATTCATCAATGGTTGAGATCAATTTATATCAACGGTCAAGATTAAAGGTGAAGTTCGGTCATAAAGGGAGATTTCCAAATTAAAAGGAGTTAACAGATTTAATTTGAGTAAAATAAAGAAATAACTAATTCAATTTGAGTAGAAATAGGAGTTAACTGATTTAACTCATTTTTGATCAATAGTGAACTGGAAATTTCCCTTTTTGAACTAAAGAGTGATTTTGTTGTGATATTTAATTTAATAAAATGAGATATACTATCATAATTACTTTTTCTATTTAATTAAATAATCTTTAATTAATTAGAGACTCTTTTCTGATTTAATTAAATAACTTAATTTAATTGATTAGGAATTGCTTCTCATTTAATTAAATAAATTTGTTTAATTAATTAGAAGTAAGTACTCTATTTAGTTAAATAATTTCGTTTAATTATTTCAAAATTCTTTTCGTAGCTAGTCAACACAAGTCAACCGTGGTTAAATCTGGTCAACATATGGTGAAACTTGATCTTTGCGTATGTGAATATGAGCAAATGTGAGTATGAATTCTAGCAACAATTCGATGCAAATTCTCATTCAAACTCTCAAAACGAAGAGATGAGGGTCTCTTAAATAGACTTTCCTGGACTTCATCAACGGTTGAGATCGATTTCAATCAACGGTCAGTATTAATGGTGAAGTTCAGTCATAAAGGGAGATTTCCAAATTAAAGGGAGTTAACAGATTTAATTTGAGTAAAATAAAGAGTTAACTGATTCAATTTGAGTAGAAAAAGGAGTTAACTGATTTAACTCATTTTTTATCAATAGTGAACTAGAAATTTCCCTTTTTGAATTGAAGAGAGATTTTGTTGAGATATTTAATTTAATAAAAAGAGATATGCTCTCGTAATTACTTTTTTTATTTAATTAAATAATCTTTAATTAATTAGAGACACTTCATTTAATTAATTAGGAATGGCTTCTCATTTAATTAAATAAATTTGTTTAATTAATTAGAAGTAAGTACTCCATTTAATTAAATAATTTTGTTTAATTATTTCAAAAAAAAATTTGAGACTAGTCAACTCAAGTCAACCGTGGTTAAATCTGGTCAACTTTTGGTCAAACTTGATCTTTGCATATGTGAATATGAGCAAATGTGAGTATGAATTCCAGCAACAATTCGATGCAAATTCTCATTCAACCTTTCAAAATGAAGAGATGAGGGTCTCATAAATAGACTTTCTTGGAATTCGTCAACAGTTCAGATCGATTTCAATCAACGATCAGGATTAAAGGTGAAGTTCAGTCATAAAGTGATATTTCCAAATTAAAATGAGTTAACAGATTTAATTTGAGTAAAATAAGGAGTTAACTGATTCAATTTGAGTACAAAAAGGAGTTAACTGATTTAACTCATTTTTTATCAATAGTGAACTAGAAATTTCCCTTTTTGAACTGAAGAGAGATTTTTTTGAGATATTTAATTTAATAAAATGAGATATACTCTCATAATTACTTTTTCTATTTAATTAAATAATCTTTAATTAATTAGAGACAATTTTCTTATTTAATTAAATAACTTAATTTAATTGATTAGGAATGGCTTCTCATTTAATTAAATAACTTTGTTTAATTAATTAGAAGTAAGTACTCTATTTAGTTAAATAATTTTGTTTAATTATTTCAAAATTCTTTTCGAAGCTAGTCAACACAAGTCAACCGTGGTTAAATCTGGTCAACTTTTTGTCAAACTTGATCTTTGCATATGTGAATATGAGCAAATGTGAGTATGAATTCCAGCAATAATTCGATGCAAATTCTCATCCAAACTTTCAAAACGAAGAGATGAGGGTCTCTTAAATAGACTTTCCTGGACTTCATCAATGGTTGAGATCGATTTCAATCAACGGTCAGTATTAATGGTGAAGTTTAGTCATAAAGAGAGATTTCCAAATTAAAGGGAGTTAACAGATTTAATTTGAGTAAAATAAAGAGTTAACTGATTCAATTTGAGTAGAAAAAGGATTTAACTGATTTAACTCATTTTTGATCAATAGTGTACTGGAAATTTCCCTTTTTGAACTGAAGAGAGATTTTGTTGAGATATTTAATTTAATAAAATGAGATATGCTCTCGTAATTACTTTTTTTATTTAATTAAATAATCTTTAATTAATTAGAGACACTTCATTTAATTAATTAGGAATGGCTTCTCATTTAATTAAATAACTTTGTTTAATTAATTAGAAATAAGTACTCCATTTAATTAAATAATTTTGTTTAATTATTTCAAAATTCTTTTCGAAACTAGTCAACTCAAGTAAACCATGGTTAAATCTGGTCAACTTTTTGTGAAACTTGATGTTTGCATATGTGAATATGAGCAAATGTGAGTATGAATTCTAGCAAAAATTCGATGCAAATTCTCATTCAACCTTTGAAAATGAAGAGATGAGGGTCTCTTAAATAGACTTTCCAAGAATTCATCAACGGTTGAGATCGATTTCAATCAACGGTTAGGATTAAAGGTGAAGTTTAGTCATAAAGGGAGATTTCCAAATTAAAGGGAGTTAACAGATTTAATTTGCGTAAAATAAGGAGTTAATTGATTCAATTTGATTTAAAATAGGAGTTAACTGATTTAACCCATTTTTGATCAATAGCGAACTGGAAATTTCCCTTTTTGAACTGAAGAGAGATTTTGTTGACCTATTTAATTTAATAAAATGAGATATACTCTCATAATTACTTTTTCTATTTAATTAAATAATCTTTAATTAATTAGAGACTCTTTTCTTATTTAATTAAATAACTTTATTTAATTAATTCGGAATGGATTCTCATTTAATTAAATAACTTTGTTTAATTAATTAGAAGTAAGTACTCCATTTAATTAAATAATTTTATTTAATTATTTCAAAATTAGTACACTCAAGTCAACCGTGGTTAAATCTGGTCAACTTTTGGTCAAACTTGATCTTTGCGTATGTGAATATGAGCAAATGTGAGTATGAATTCCAGCAACAATTTGATGCAAATTCTCATTAAACCTTTCAAAATGAAGAGATGAGGGTCTCTTAAATAGACTTTCCTTGAATTCATCAACGGTAGAGATCGATTTCAATCAACGGTCAGGATTGAAGGTGAAGTTTAGTCATAAAGGGAGATTTTCAAATTAAAAGAAGTTAACAGATTTAATTTGAGTAAAATAAGGAGGTAACTGATTCAATTTGAGTAGAAAAAGGAGTTAACTGATTTAACTCATTTTTTATAAATACTGAATTGAAAATTTCCCTTTTTGAATTGAACAGAGATTTTGTTGAGATATTAAATTTAATAAAATGAGATATGCTCTCATAATTACTTTTTCTATTTAATTAAATAATCTTTAATTAATTAGAGACACTTTTCTTATTTAATTAAATAACTTCATTTAATTAATTAGGAATAGCTTCTCATTTAATTAAATAACTTTGCTTAATTAATTAGAGGCAAGTACTCCATTTAATTAAATAATTTCGTTTAATTATTTCAAAATTCTTTTCAAAACTAGTCAACTCAAGTCAACCGTGGTTAAATCTGGTCCACTTCTGGTCAAACTTGATCTTTGCGTATGTGAATATGAGCGAATGTGAGTATGAATTCCAGCAACAATTCGATGCAAATTCTCATTCAACCTTTCAAAATGAAGAGATGAGGGTCTCTTAAATATACTTTCTTGGAATACATCAACAGTTTAGATCGATTTCAATCAACGGTCAGGATTTCCAAATTAAAGGGAGTTAATAGATTTAATTTGAGTAAAATAAGGATCTAACTGATTCAATTTGAGTAGAAAAAGGAGTTTACTGATTTAACTCATTTTTTATCAATAGTGAACTGGAAATTTCCCTTTTTGAACTGAACAGAGATTTTGTTGAGATATTTAATTTAATAAAATGAGATATGCTCTCATAATTACTTTTTCTATTTATTTAAATAATATTTAATTAATTAGAGACACTTTTCTTATTTAATTAAATAACTTCATTTAATTAATTAAGAATGGCTTCTCATTTAATTAAATAACTTTGTTTAATTAATTAGAAGTAAGTACATCATTTAATTAAATAATTTCGTTTAATTATTTCAAAAAAAATTCAAAACTAGTCAACTCAAGTCAACCGTGGTTAAATCTGGTTAACTTTTGGTCAAACTTGATATTTGTGTATGTGAATATGAGCAAATGTGAGTATGAATTCCAACAACAATTCGATTCAAATTCTCATTCAACCTTTTAAAACGAAGAGATGAGTGTCTCTTAAATAGAGTTTTCTGAAATTCATCAACGGTTGAGATCGATTTCAATCAACGGTCAGGATTAAAGGTGAAGTTCAGTCATAAAAGAAGATTTCCAAATTAAAGGGAGGTAACAGATTTAATTTGAGTAAAATAAGGAGTTAACTAATTCAATTTAAGTAGAAAAAGGAGTTAATTGATTTAACTCATTTTTTATCAATAGTGAACTGAAAATTTCTCTTTTTGAACTGAAGAGAGATTTTGTTGAGATATTTAATTTAATAAAATGAGATATGCTCTCATAATTACTTTTTCTATATATTTAAATAACATTTAATTAATTAGAGACACTTTTCTTATTTAATTAAATAACTTGATTTGATTAATTAGGAATGGCTTCTCATTTAATTAAATAACTTTGTTTAATTAATTAGAAGTAAGTACTCTATTTAATTAAATAATTTCTTTTAATTATTTCAAAAAAAAAATTCGAAACTAGTCAACTCAAGTCTACCATAGTTAAATCTGATCAACTTTTAGTCAAACTTGATCTTTGCGTATGTCAATATGAGCAAATGTGAGTATGAATTCTAGCAACAATTCGATGCAAATTCTCATTCAACCTTTCAAAATGAAGAGATGGGGGTCTCTTAAATAGACTTTGCTGGAATTCACCAACAGTTGAGATCGATTTCAATCAACGGTCAAGATTGAAGGTTAAGTTCAGTCTTAAAGGGAGATTTCCAAATTAAAGGGAATTAACATATTTAATTTGAGTAAAATAAGGAGTTAACTGATTCAATTTGATTACAAAAAGGATTTAACTGATTCAACTCATTTTTAATCAATAGTGAACTGGAAATTTTCATTTTTGAACTGAAGAGAAATTTTGTTGAGATATTTAATTTAATAAAATTAGATACGATATCATAATTACTTTTTGTATTTCATTAAATAATCTTTAATTAATTAGAGAGACTTTTCTTATTTAATTAAATAACTTCATTTAATTAATTAGGAATGGCTTCTCATTTAATTAAATAACTTTGTTTAATTAATTAGAAGTAAGTACTCTATTTAATTAAATAATTTCATTTAATTATTTCAAAATTCTTTTCGAAACTAGTCAACTCAAGTCAGCCGTGGTTAAATCTGGCCAACTTTTGGTCAAACTTGATCTTTGTGTATGTGAATATGAGTAAATGTGAGTATGAATTCCAGCAACAATTCGATGCAAATTCTCATTCAACCTTTCAAAATGAAGAGATGAGGGTCTCTTAAATAGACTTTCTTGGAATTAGTCAACGGTTGAGATTGATTTCAATCAATGGTCAGGATTAAAGGTGAAGTTCAGTTATAAAGGGAGACTTCCAAATTAAAGGGAGTTAATAGATTTAATTTGAGTAAAGTAAGGAGTTAACTGATTCAATTTGAGTAGAAAAAGGAGTTAACTGATTTAGCTCATTTTTTATCAATAGTGAACCGAAAATTTCCCTTTTTGAACTGAAGAGAGCTTTTGTTGAGATATTTAATTTAATAAAATGAGATATGCTCTCATAATTATTTTTTTTATTTAATAAAATAATCTTTAATTAATTAGAGAGACTTTTCTTATTTAATTAAATAACTTCATTTAATTAATTAGGAATAGCTTCTCATTTAATTAAATAACTTTGTTTAATTAATTAGAAGTAAATACTTCATTTAATTCAATAATTTCGTTTAACTATTTTAAAATTCCTTTCGAAACTAGTCAACTCAAGTCAATCATGGTTAAATCTGGTCAGCTTTTGGTCAAACTTGATCTTTGCAAATGTGAATATGAGCAAATGTGAGTATGAATTTCAGCAAGAATTCGATGCAAATTTTTATTCAACCTTTCAAAACAAAGAGATGAGGGTCTCTTAAATAGACTTTCCTAGAATTCATCAACGGTTGACATCGATTTCAATCAACGGTCAGGATTAAAGGTGAAGTTCAGTCATAAAGGGAGATTTCCAAATTAAATGGAGTTAACAGATTTAATTTGAGTAAAATAAGGAGTTAACTGATTCAATTTGAGTAGAAAAAAGGAGTTAACTCATTTAAGTCATTTTTGATCAATAGTGAACTAGAAATTTCTCTTTTTGAATCAAAGAGAGATTTTTTTGAGATATTTAATTTAATAAAATGAGATATGCTCTCATAATTAATTTTTTTATTTAATTAAATAGTCTTTAATTAATTATAGACACTTTTCTTATTTAATTAAATAACTTCATTTAATTAATTAAGAATGGCTTCTCATTTAATTAAATAAATTTTCTTAATTAATTTGAAGTAATTACTGTATTTATTTAATTAATTTTGTTTAATTTTTTTAATTTTTTCGAAACTAGTCAACCATTGTAAAATTTGGTCAACTTTCAATCAAACTTGATCTTTGTGTATGTGAATATGAGCAAATGTGAGTATAAATTCCAGCAACAATTCGATGCAAATTCTCATTCAATCTTTGAAAATGAAGAGATGAGGGTCTCTTAAATAGACTTTTCTAGAATTCAGCAACGGTTGAGATCGATTTTAATCAACGGTCAGGATTAAATATGAAGTTCAGTCATAAAGGGAGATTTCCAAATTAAAGGGAGTTAACAGATTTAATTTGAGTAAAATAAGGAGTTAACTGATTCAATTTGAGTAGAAAAAGGAGTTAACTAATTTAACTCATTTTTGATCAATAGTGAACTGGAAATTTCCCTTTTTGAACTAGAGAAAGATTTTGTTGAGATATTTAATTTAATAAAATGATATATGCTCTCATAATTACTTTTCCTATTTAATTAAATAATCTTTAATTAATTAGAGAACGTTTTCTTGTTTAATTAAATAACTTCATGTAATTAATTAGGAATGACTTCTCATTTAATTAAATAACTTTGTTTAATTAGTAAGAAGTAAGTGCTCTATTTAATTAAATAATTTCGTTTAATTATTTCAAAAAAAAATTTGAAACTAGTCAACTCAAGTCAACTGTGGTTAAATTTGGTCAACTTTTGGTCAAACTTGATCTTTGCGTATGTGAATATGAGAAAATGTGAGTAAGAATTCCGGCAACAATTCGATGCAAATTCTCATTCAACCTTTCAAAATGAAGAGATGAGGGTCTCTTAAATAGACTTTCCTAGAATTCATCAACGGTTGACATCAATTTCAATCAACGGTCAGGATTAAAGGTGAAATTCAGTCATAAAGGGAGATTTTCAAATTAAAGGGAGTTAACAGATTTAATTTGAGTAAAATAAGGAGTTAACTGATTCAATTTGAGTAGAAAAAGGAGTTAACTGATCTAGCTCATTTTTGATCAATAGTGAACTGGAAATTTCCCTTTTTCAATTGAAGAGAGATTTTGTTGAGATATTTAATTTAATAAAATGAGATATGCTCTCATAATTACTTTTTCTATTTAATTAAATAATCTTTATTTAATTAGAGACACTTTTCTTATTTAACTAAATAACTTTATTTAATTAATTAGGAATGGCTTCTCATTTAATTAAATAAATTTTTTTAATTAGTTAGAAGGAAGTACTCCATTTAA
This sequence comes from Cupressus sempervirens, assembly GCA_028749045.1. Taxonomy (NCBI): domain Eukaryota; kingdom Viridiplantae; phylum Streptophyta; class Pinopsida; order Cupressales; family Cupressaceae; genus Cupressus; species Cupressus sempervirens. The sequence goes on from CM053793.1 coordinate 384,148,169, forward strand.
TTAAATAATTTTATTTAATTATTTGAATTTTTTTTCAAAACTAGTCAACTCAAGTCAACTGTGGTTAAATCTGGTCAACTTTTGGTCAAACTTGATCTTTCACTAATACAGTTGGCAACGATTTCCTATGGCCAAGTTTTGGAATTATGACGCAAATGTGTCACCACTGCGACAGTAGCAGATGTCGTTGTTTTTTAGTTGCAAATTATGACGTCTACTCTTGGACGTCGCAATTGTGATGCCTATCCGTCGCAAGCTCAACATTGTATCCCATCATTTCTCCTGTCACAATGGATGTGGTCCCTGTCGCAATTCCAACGTCTTCAGCACGCATTGCGATGGGGTGGCGTTGGCATCTGCCCATGGGTTCGCTGAGGCGAGAGCCTTTACAGTTCATCCATGGGCGTTGCACTTGCGACGTCCATGGAAACTTGCGACGGTGCTGTCGACGCCGCTGGCCATTGCAATTTTTGTGAATGTGTCGCAATTGCGATGCAAAATTATCAATTGCGACAGCGTCGCTATGCACACGACACTTATTTCATCGCAATGCGTGTGCGTATGTCTCAATTACGACGTCCGTGGTTTGCAATATGGTGGGGCCGTTGTGGCGGCGACGCCAACTGCCGTCGCCACCACAACGGCCCTGCCACAAGCTCCTTGATTCCAATTGTATGGTGATTGGATGTTGTGAAATAAATTTAGATGTGACATGAATAGGGAGGGTAGATACCAACACTCCACTAGTTAGGCTGCCTCTTGCTTGATGTCCTATGTGCTTGCTAGTTGGGGCCAAGAGGGCGAGGGTCCGCGCTTGGTCTTAGTGTGAGGATTTTTTCAGGCCAATCTATCATGCTCCCTTCTTTAAATGTGAACTCTAATAAAAAGATGGGTTTAATGAACTATACTTCAAATATTTTTCTAGAAGGGTTGTGTGGGATCTCAACCATATTTATCTTGATAAAGTCTTTTTATGTAACCTGCAATAGTTATATATTCTGCAAAAAAAGTGTGCAAGATATAGTGCAATAATTATATGTTTACTACATTGAAATTTTTGTAAATAATGGGAAAAAAATTGTCATGTGTGAAAGTTATGATGGTGTTACAATGATATTTTTTTTGGAGGATGGGTGTGTTTTCACAAAAAAATATCAAACATGTATTTATGATATGCAGTATTTCAAAATTATGCATAAGGGCAAAGAAATACATTGCATTAGTTCAGAACTAGAATGTTTTTAACTTCTAAGTCAAACCCTCAAAATCAATCAAAAACTACAAAAGGTAAATGCCAAGCAACAAAGAAACACTTGTCAGATGAGCCAGTAAGGCTGGCTGCTATGATGTATGATCCATGAGGGGGTTGTAGTTCTTAATGAAAAAGTCTAGCTTTGTTTTAACTCCTAATTTGGTTCAATTGTTCCACATCAAATACATCAGCCATTACAAAGACTCTCAATTAATTATTTTAGCATTAATTGGTGCCATAGAATTATGAGACTGCTAATGTCCCAAAAAATTTCAACCAATTTGTTTTTAGTACAATTTTCCCTATAAAAGCCATGGGACCAGTTGATTTATGAGTCTCCTAAACTTCTTAGTAGTTTAAGTGGCTCTCCTCTCTTCATGGGACTATACCCTAAGTAGTTGCGATTTCTGCATAGGGGTATAAAAACTTGTTTTTGTTGGTTTTTTACAGTATTCACTAAGATGATTTGCCTACAAATGACACAGGGAGCTACAAAAATGATGTTACTTCTATTTTTGAAATGAAAATTGTGTGTGAAAGATCTGCATAACTTTTTGATAGTTTGTGGTAATTTTGCTCATATATTTGAGTACCTCAAGGAGGCACAAAATGCTCATTAGGCTTCACAAGTTTTGTTTACCATCTTTTACGATTCAGAAGAACCAGTGTTGTGCAATTTGAAAGCTAAATTCATAATAAAGTGCTCTCGATTGATCCATTTCTACTCAGCTTATATAGGCAATGGTGATGTAATAGCTATCACAAATAGTGACATGGAAAGGAGAAATGTTGTGCTTATTGTGACGGGCCAAATAAAATGAATTGCTAGTGATGTATTTGCGTTTGAAAAGAATCACTATGTTTTTAGATGAAGAGCTTGTGGAGTTCTTGTCAGATTTGGAGGCAAGAAGTCAACAAGTTTGATTTTCCTCCTTAATAGCTAATGCTAAGGGGAAAAAAATTATTTTACAAAATGTGGGCCAAAATTCTGGAAAAAATTGGGAAAATCCTGATCAACGTTTTTTTGGGAAAATATCTTGATCAAGACAGCAAATCAGAGATCTAGTATCACAACAGATCATTTCCCAGGAATAATAGAATTACATGCCTGAGATAATGATGGAGAACTTCTGAACCACTGGAATAACTATATCTCTGACTCACCTTGTGCGGCATCAACTTTGTAATAGGAACCAACGATGGAAGATTACTGGGTTAGAACTTGATATGTATCAATAGAAAGGAATGAAGAACATTGTGTATGTAGTGAATAGTGATATACATAACGTGTTATACAACTATGAGGATGAAGGAAGATGTCATAGTAGTTTCAGTGAGTAGCTGTCTTCTATGCAAAGCAAGTATTGTTACCAAAACTACTTACCATGTCACCTGCAAAGGCAATGAAAAGATTAAGATCTAAAGTATGTGGTGGGAGTATGCAGTGGAAATGATCTTCATAGGGCCTCTTAGAGAACTCTACGATTATAGATCATAATTGCAATTTGTCTATGTTGATGGAGAATTTTATTTTGGTGAAGACAAAGACAATATTCAAGCATTGCTGGTACCAGATGATCGACCTCATACTTAAAACAATAACAGCCACAAAACTGTATATTGGGATGGCACATAATGAAATATTCTAGATTTATTTTTTTCTTAGCTCCTCATCTCAAGTCGTAATTTCTGGAGGACATATCGACTTTTATATATCCAATGACTTATATGAATAAAACAACAATTATATATCTCACAAAGGTAGAAGTATAATGAAGTGTGATACTAATAAGGCACTGAGACTGAAAAGTTAATTATTTTGGGTGACCCATCTGCTAGGTGAACCAAATAAAGGAGCTGTGTGGTGGGACAAATGCCACAAATAAGACCTCATTCAATTAAGAGGACCATGGCTATGATGTGCCAACACAATGGATAAAATTGCTAATCATTGACACAAATTCTTATTTATAAAATCCTTAAAGTTACCTTGACATAGAAGTAGTGAATATGTAGGGGGAGCAATTACTGTCCTTTGGGGAGCTTCTAATCTGCTTGCAAGGGATTGCATAAGATTGATAAAGCAATATTATATTGTTGACTGAACTGCTGACATCTTTGCATTTACAAGGAATTGGGAATGAAAATACACATCCATTCATACAAGTACTCTAGGGTTCCCATATCAATATCAATGGGATGGAAATAATTTTAGATTTCAAATATAAATTTTAAAGGCTCTATCTTGGAAAAATATAAGGTGTGGATATGTGTGAATGAGTAAGAGTGCGTAGTGTGTGTGAAATAAAAAAGAAGACCAATGGAGCACAACACACGCTAGAATCGCAACATAATATGGGAGTACAGACAGTATATCCAAATTGTTGGACAAATTGGCTTAAGGGAATGTTACCAAGAGATGGGATGCATCGATTGGAGATTAAGGGCATGCAAAAATATTTTCGTGAAAGAGAGTGTATGTGATATAAAATAGAATACTACAACAATAACAGATAATATGGCTAATACAAGATGATTTGGTTATGTGGTATTTGTAAAACCCATTAGGAAGAGCCAAACCATCTTATCAAACTATCAATATGGCTAGTCTCTCATTCTACATACTACGACATTAACCCTTCTTGATATGTGTAACCCTTATACTTATGAAGTCCTTGCATAGGCATTGGAGTTCAAATGTTTTCCTATGAATTGATATAAGAGTGGTGATCTCTTATGAAGCGTTGGAGTTTATGAGTGTATCACAACCTATATGGAGAATTAACACACATTCGTGTGTTTTGGGGTAGGGTGGTTATTTGAGTATCTTATTGAGCTTCACTTTGTTTCGAGAATAGTTTAATATTCTCTACTAAATAGGGCCAACCACGTGAAGGTGGAAGCTCATTTGGCCCCACCCCCCTCCCCCTAACATCAATCTACATTCCCCGTTAACATCTAACATTCATTCATTCTTTCAACCATTAATAAAATGTAACATTCAATCAATATCACATGATAACATTGATTAACACATTAGATTCATTAACATGCAACATTCATCAATATTCTACATTAACACATAATTCATGAACATTCATTAGCACATAATTAAATTTATTGAGACATAAAATACAGTCATTATCAATTAAGGTATGTAGTGACAATCATTTCTTTTTTTTCTTTCTATTTCTTTTTTCTATGTAAGCTCTAAGAGGAGCATCAATGTCATCATCAATTCCCCCCTCATCAGTTGTTCTGTTCTCTATTCTTGATGATCTCAAATTCCTACGCTGTTGCAAAGGGGGGTCCTCTGCAATAACAAATAAAAGAGTTAAATTAAAAATAATTTATTATAATCGTTACAAGTATTTAATTATTTTAAATAACATAGCTGTGTCTCTTTACCTGATCTGACCACATCATTTTCTCTAGACTCAACGTCAACACGATCATGAACATCGACCCCTCGATCCTCTACAACTGCTATACAAAATTTTACGTTAATCCAAACACCAATTGCAATTACATATAAAAAATTTAATAGCAAATGTATACCTCCACCATTGGGATGCACATCATGCAAACCTTCGACATCCACAGATTGTGTAGAAGGATTGTCAGGCTGCATTCCAACATCCTACGCATTGTTATCATTGCTTGCTTAAAAAAAATATACTCACTTTATATTGGAACTTAACATCAAATAGACTAATTGGTAAAGTATTCAATTTGAAATAAATTTCATTTAGCTTGTTTACCTATGGCTGAGATGCATCAGTATTAGAACCTTCCACACTAATTTCAGCTCGTAGTCGTTCAGCCATGGCTCTATAGCCTTGTTGGAAGCCAATTCTCTTATCGTCTTCTGTGAGACATCTCTTGAACTCTGAGCCCTGCATTTTTGCATGGTATGGTGAATTTTACTTGCATTGTTTCATCAACCAATGGAGGGTAGTTAAAATATCAACAACAAATCATCTATATCCATCACAATATAATAGGAGAAAAATCAAGTAGTTTTGATGGAGCAATCTACTATATAAATGTTGCATGTTTGTATGCTTTTCTTGTACCAACATATCTTCTCCAAATTCTTAAGTTGGGTAAGAGTTAGTTCAACTCTTTGGAAATAAAAATGGCTGCAAGTGCTGGTGCATTCCCTCATTCTTTCAATCACTGCCTTTATTCTCAACTATTGGAGGAAAATTCAGTCAAGGGTGAGATTTTAAATAATGTCATATTAGTGAATCACAAGTTTTCTTCACTAATCTAGATTGCAGAGTCTTGACTTCAATTGTTGAATTGTTTATATTGAATATGAAAATCCACTACTGTTATTATATTCTATTGACCTATTTATAATTGATGAGCTAAATAAGGGAGTCCTAGCATTTCCCTTCACATTATGTAAAAAAATTTGATACAATTTTTCATTTACTAATACTTACAACTCTTGCTTGAAGTTTCAAAAAACCACCAGAGCCGAGCTTGTGTGTCCCATGCTTTTCTAGTCTTTCCTTTGTTGCCTTTGATATGTTAGGCAATCTATGAAAAGTTTGAAATATGTTAGATAGTATAAATATGGAGGTTAATTAGTACATAATTAGATTCTCAACAGTATCACATACCTTGTTGTACTCTCCACTGGTGTAATATTATTTTTCTTGGACCAACTTTATACTTTCCATCCAAAATCAGAGCCTGCCACTCAGCCTCAGGAACATAGGACGGACGCTCGTACTTGGGGTTATCCCATAAATTTTTTCTGTACTGGTCCCTAATATACTTCAAACATAAACCAACTTTTTCAAGGAGCTTGTTTCTCTCGAATGCACGAGGTCCAAAGAGTTGGGTCATGCTCTCTATAAGATCATCCTTCAACGGTTTGTGTTGGTGATTCCACCTTTTAAGTAAAAAAAAACATGTTAGACTCATAAATGAAGTGAAGCTACCTTTAATATAGTTCAAGAAATGGACGAAAAGGAAAACTATTATAGCAATGATATGAAATCAAAATAGTGGTTTGGGGTTTTAGTTAGGATATGATGTTCCACCAGGTATGCATGGTGGGCCCAAATATTCGCAAACACTCATCACCAAGTTTTCTCCAAAAAAATCATTCCCTACAAAACAATCATGGGATCATTAGTCGATGAAGAGTGATCAAAAACTAAATTACTATTATATCACTATAGAATAATAATAACTTTAAAGTAGTTGGAACTTTGGCTACTTTTAATGGAATGCCTTCATTGTCATTGACGATCAATGTGACATCCTTCACCATTCCCGTACTAGGAACATAGGAACATCCAGGAAATGATGTTGCAGGTCCTATTGCAAAAAGTTTCATAAGTTTCATAAGTCTTTGTCACGATCAAAGTATAAAAGAACAAATGATAATTGATGTTATAAAGTTGTAAAAAAGAAACTATTTGTTGCTGTCATAAGAGAGAAAAAGAGGGATTTGTGTACCAGCAGATGGTGTAACAGTCGATGCATGTAAGCTGTGTGTTGCTGACTCAACAGTTAGAGAGAGATTTGTGGTTGTCTTGGATGGAGGCGGCGTCATCGTAGGATTCAATTGATGTGAAGTTGAAGAATAAAATTGTTAGAGCATGCATAAATATAGAACGCGTGGACTAGCATGGACAAGATAGTTAGAGCATTAAAAAAAAGGATTGTTCGAGCATGTATTGTCAATGATTATGATCATTCCTATATATATTTAGTGGAAAACAGAAGTGGGGAATGGAACATGCGATCTACCTGAACCACCTGCAACACCCTCATCAAGGGAACGGGGCTCGAAATCAAGCAAAAAACTCTGTAAAGACAATGCATCCATATTTTAATTAATGCCATAAAAGAGCATAACATAAAAACCATTATTGAACTCTTGTTATAATTAAAAATTTCATTAATACTTACTTTTAAGGACTCAGATGTGTGCAACAATTCAGATGCCCTATCTTTTATTTGTTAGTCATAGGCTTTATGGTTGCCAAACGTAGAATTTCTTTGCTAATTTTCTTTAAATTAATTTTAATCGAACCAATCGGGTCATCGGTCTCTGCTAAATCAATATAGAAAGGGTCCTCCTCAGGGGGGCCTGTTGAGGGACTACAGGTTCCTTTCCCTCCCTCCGACCACTAGCCCTCTGTGACAACAATAGTATTAGTATTATCAAAATTAATCCAAAACAATAAAGAAAACAACATTAAAAAAATAACATTTTGCTTCTATCTAGTTTGCACAATTACAAATGAGTTTTACCTGCTCATGTGTAGATGAGCCAGGAGCATCGTCAGCATCCCCTCCAGGCGGTTGCTCCATATTGTGCCCCTGTGTCAAAGATGAAGTATAAAAATGTTAGCCAAAAATTTATTGACTAAATGGTATGTTGGAGTCATTGATTAGAAGTTGGTTTAATAGTATGTACCACCCCCATGATAGTAGCCTCATTTGTATCTATGTGGTTCAAATTGTAATCAACAAGAAGCTCTTCCCCTACACGTATTGATTTTATCGCACAGATGAATACACGATTTCCCTCATGCGCCTCAAATATGCAATTGGTTTGCTTTATAGTTGACCCAGGTCGTGTACTATTTATAAAACCCACAATATTCTCTGTTGCTTTTGGCCTTCCATCAATGTATATAGCCACACTTTTACTTTGATTATTGTCTTGCTGTTCTATATAATTTGCGGAGAGGGCATACCTACGCATACTTTTTTTATATTTAACAATATGCATCCAACTTTTTTAATCGTAACATGGTCCAACATACTCCATCAATTCAGAAACTTTCTTGTAAGAAACATTTATGTCGTCCATAGAAAATAGGCCCAAACCATGTAGTGATGATGGTGCTATGCAATATATCCTCTCGTTAACACAAAAATCAGTGTTTATTGGAGGAAGTTCCTTGGGTACCCAATGTTTCTGTAGATTTTGGTACCTCAAGGGCACCTTGATGTCGCCTTCTGTCTCATCATCATAAAACATGACCCCCCTTGAGCAAGGAAAAATTTCATGTGTTTATTGAATTTCCTTCTAGTCCTTTGACCTCTAGTTAATCTCCTTGTTCTAGATAAACTGCATGTCTCACTTTCCTCTTCTAATCCTATATTTCCCTCACTCGAGAAAGACACTTCTGACGAATACCTATTCGCTCATACCCTCAAATGGGAGAGATATTAGAAGACATCAATCTTATAATTGATAAGTGTATTAAATAGACTATCTATAAGGAGTATTGACTTATACCTGTCGATCCATGAGACTGTACGGGATGCTCCTGAAAGGGGTTCAATTTCCTACAAATGTAATTTAATTATCGTGAGCATAATCACATCATAATCATAATCACATCCATCATTAGCATCACATAAAAATTAAAAACATTAAAAGGTACACAATAAAACACTTAAATCAGGCTCACATTATAAGCCTACTAGGGAAGTAGGCCTAGTGAAGGGCTAAAATTGGGTTTTTGTATCAGCTGATGAGTTGAGGGCTTAGTCACCTTGGGGACATGCTATTTGAAGTTGTTTGATGTGTGTGGAGGTGGAGGAAACACCTAGACTAAAGCCACTTGCATAACATTTTGAAATTCAGTTAGATATTTTATATTAATTAAGATAACTGTAATTTCTTCCAAAACCCATTATAATAATTTTAAAATGGATTACTGGTTTCTTTTTACTTACTGTGTAAATCCCATAGATCCAAATACATGTACTGAAATAAGTTTTCTAGTTTTAGTCTGTAAATCAACATACTGATACAATGTTATTCCTATTCTAAAATGAAATGTTAGAGATACTTGAATTATTAACCAACAAATTGGGTAAGCACTTATATTATGTTTTCCCTATGAATTTTATTCTATGTACAACTCCCTTTTATAGATATTTAATGAATTCCCTTTTCTAAACTAAACACTTACAAATGCTTTTGACTTGAAAGAAAATAAGGCTCAATACATTCACGCATCAATATGTGTTTTAAATAGTTTTATTTAATTAATTTAGATTAATAGTTAATTTAGATTAGCAGTATTCTATTTTTAGTTGAAACTTGTAGCTTTTAAATAGATAATGAATAAACTATGTAACCATATATATAAGACAAATATATTTCTATCAAGAAATGAATATTAAATAGATTAAGGATTGATGGCATACCTCTAAATTCCATCATCATCAATCTCATTGTCATCATCATCATCATCATCATCATCATCATCGTCCTCGTCATCATCATTGTCGTCGTCATCATCATCCTCCTCGCCATCATTGTCGTCGTCGTCTTCATCATCAACATCATCATCAACATCAACATCATCTTCATCATCATCATCTGTAGCAGCAGCATCATCATCATCATCTTCTTCTTCTTCATGAAAATTTGTGTCAGGAACATCATCCAATAACTATCGATCATGATCACCATCTTCATCATCTTCTACTTCTTCGGTATCTTCTTCTTCCATCGCATTATACTTTATTAGCCTTCCTCTTGGTTCATGTCTAACAACAAATGACCAACCCAGTTTATGTGGAACCTATGAGTAAAATACCTGCTCACATTAGCTTGGAAGAACATAAGGCTCATCCACAACTGGCTCAAATGACCTTGTATTGACCATTGTAAATCCATTATCATGTTCAATAACAGTTCTATCAGGATCATTTGGATTAAGTCGTAGCCTGTACCATTTGACAACGAAGAGTACTAATTTGAAGGAACTAAAGTCACACTCAATTATCTCATCCAAAATGCCATAGTATCAATTTTCAGACTCTTGAGGATGTAAGTCATTTCTAGATGAAATATTAGTCACTTGAAAGACTGCAGTTATTCTTGAATCACAAGTTTTCTTCGTGTCATCCAACACTTTGATGCGAAATTTTTGACCATTACAGAACATAGCCTTGTGGTGTTTAACCTGCAATAATATGTGAAACATATCAAAATTATTGTATCGTGAGTTGATAAACATACGGGTGATTAATAAATTTGTACGTACCTGGAAATCTCTTGAACCACGTGCTAAATCTATTTCCCTTTGCATAACATTGGAATCTCCATTATGATGAGCTTCTTTAACCAATGAAGATACACCTTCCCATGTTAATGTCCGACCGGAATGTTGACATCGTTCAATCCATACCGTCATCCAATCAAGATTGTTTGCAATATACAAATGTAGTGCATCCCACTCTCGAGCACCTGTACAAAAAAAAAAATAGACAACTTACAGCCGATTTATTTTGAAGATTAAGAAATAATTTATTACAATAACATCTTATAATTTATTACCTCTCACTTTTCTCAATGTACCTTTCCCCATCAAGTACTCCCCTTCTAATTTTTTAAAAGGCTCGAGATCCCAAATGTGATCTACATGGATATTTGATGCAAACTTAGGAAGATATTTAGTAATGTACACCATAGTCTGGTATACCATAGAACCCTCAAGATGTGCTCTTTGTTGAACCAAAGCCTTCAAAGATTTCAAATGCCTCTCAACCATCCACATTGACCTAGTGTGTACAGGTCCACACAATTCAATCTCCTCAACTAGGTGTATGAGGTAGTGTTCCTGTGCATTGAAAAAAGTTGGAGGTAGACACTTTTGCATTTCACACAGTAAATGAGGAATTCTTCTCTTCCAATAGTTTATATTTTCTTTATGGATTTCTTTAGATGACAACCACCTACATTATGGATTTCTTTATGGATTTCACTTATATTATCTGACATGATCATTCTTTGCAGGAAGCAAAAATCGGGCTATGAAAACTTCGGTCTACTGCAACTTTCAAAAACTAAGAAAAACTGTCAAAAGTACACAAATCTTCTTAGACCTAGCTAAATAATTTAATATTTTAAAAATACTTTCTTTGACTTTATTCCTAAGATTATTTGTTAAACTTTGACCAACCGCTTGAAGGTCTTATTTCAAGAGACCTTACAACATTAAGCCACTAAAAGCAATTTCAAAGCATATAAGCTAAAAGTCTAGTTAAAATATACATTAGAATATAAAAAAACAATTTTCATACCCGAGCGCGCGGCTATAACTCGTGCAACGTCCTTCTTGCTTAGTTGTAGAAGCTCTCCAGCAATCAAATTATACAAACTACAAGGCATAACAAAAATTTCAAAACATATAAGCTGCAAGTTTAGTTAAAATATACATTAGATTAGATTCAACAATAGCAAGCAATGTTATTCAGAATTAGATTCAACAAACCTTAGTAGTTTAAATAGCCATCTCCTCTCAACTGGACTCCAAACACGAGGGGGCATTCACATACTCTTCCCCCAAAGGTATCCTGAAGAACAAAAGCCACTATTCTTGAGTTTGTGAATTGCACCTCGAGATGAATGAAGCTTAAAAGGAATGAAAATTGTTTTCATACATTTAAATCAGGATGTAATATTTATTCATAAGTATATACCTTGCAAGCACTTAAAATTGTTGTTATATGTGTTGCGGGAAAAGAAGAATTTTATACTTATGTGTATAGACACACTTCCTGTATGCGATCCAAAGCTCGAATGTTATCAAGTGTGTCCAATGATGGGGAGAGACCTCCGTGCAAGCAGAAGATCTGCAATGAAACAAAAGAAAAGAAAATTTTCTTATAGTAAAAACAAGTTTGTTGTGCTACATAGGGTACCAACAAAATAGTATATAATATCTTTTTCTTTACCTAGCTTTCAATTCAGCATGAGAGCCTTTAATAGAAAAGTCAAGTTGATAACATATTTAACAAGAGCTGCAGGGCAACATAGTTCCTGCATAAGTCCAAGAAAATGTGTGAGGATTGACATAGATTTGTGTAAGTCCAAGAAGATGTGTGAGCATTGACATAGATTTTGTGAACATTTTCTATGTAATGAAGATTTTACTGCAAATGGAATGAACCTAGGGGTGGATTGGTAAACTGATTATTTGTATCAAATGGTGTAAAATTGAAACTAAAACCATTTCAATTGGCCACGCCACTCATGGACTGTTCCTCCATATGTTATAATACTTTCATCATATATCACAAATATGAAATAGAATATGTAGCACACTGAAATAAAGCATTAAAAGATAGTGTCTAAATGTAATTAAATATATGGAACTGGTTATAAGAATCTGTACAAATCAATCAGAATGGGTTGAAATCAGTGCCCAGCTTAAGAAGATCAACACTAATAATATGTCAAATATTTATTGTTAATTTCTTCTCATAGCTGTAGGGAAATTAGGTAAGCGAGCAACAAAAGAGCTAATAGTTTCTAAGAGTATACCATTTAAACTGTGTATGCTCATTTAAAAAGAGAGCCCATAATTTGGCATGAAATACTCAAGACAATATATTTGATATGCATCTTACTTCAGCATTTCATGTAAACGTGCATATCAACTCCAAGTGTCAAATGTCAGCTGTAAGTGCAACAATGCAAGTTTCCATCTGTGTAACTTGTTTTTCTACTACAGTCAATGCTGATACATCCTTCTTTAACATAAATAGATTCAAAAGGAAGCATTGTCAACTTAAGAAAAATAGTAAAAATATACAGATGGATAAATGATGCATTTGTTTGGTATATTGTTAACTAGTTGAGCAATAACAGAAGCTATGCTGACTGCTTGAAACTTTTTGTATGGTTTTTCCTGCCCCTGTGAAGAAGATGAAAAAATTCCATAGATAGTAATCAAAAGGAATTAAGCCTACTAACAATAGCATGATTTGCATTGACAGAAAAAACCACAAATCCATACATTTAACGAATGACTTGAGTGATCTTTCAAACAATTTGAAAATGAGCTCTGAAAAAATACTTTTAACCATATTTCCTTTTATTATGCTATGTCTCCCTGCAAGAAAAATAAATAGATCTACAAGAAAAATATTACACATGATCATCTGCATGCCAAACTAAACATGCAATTAAACAAGTGTTACACCATTTGTAGAAATGGGAAGCTCAGGAGAACCCTCTGCAAGAATAATAGGCCCAACACTTTGGTACTTGCTCCCTCATGCCAAAACCTGCCAGCAAGCACAGCAACCTTCTGCTCTCTAACATCTAGATGATAGATCATAGAGTGAGATCTGAAACATTGTGATTCAAAAAACATATACAATCTCTTCTAGAAACAACATCAAGTAAAATATTGGATAGCAGAAAAATTGTTATGTATAACAGAAAGTTGTTTTTAAATAAACTTAAGAAATTTTTAATTTACCAAAGTTTTTGCTAAGCCCACATTTGCCAATTGTGTAAGAAACTTCATATGATGCTGCGAGGAATGTGTTGATGAAGCCAAAAAATGTGATTTTTTCATTAATCACTAATTGCCAACGTTCATGATTATGTAATTCTGAAGGACATGTCTGAATTGTATCTACTCTGATTTACAATCAATTTTCATTGTATCACTGTGAAAAATGGTTGAGAAATGTTAGGATAGCAAAAAAGTGAAAGCCCGACTTGGAAGGGAGACATAGTGGTGCATGTGAGGCTGAGCCCAATAACGATGGAGTGAGAGGTTGTTCTTAAAATTGGTTGATACTCTACCAGTTTTGGAGGTCGGTAAGAGTATTAAAGTGAACTAGAGTAAGTAAACAAAAGAGAGACCTACAATTGATTTAAACTTATCTCTAACCTCCCAATTCTTCGAGAGCCTCTTATAATTCTTCTTCTACTCATGGTTGAAGAAGCTGGAAGGTAGCTTAATATTTTACAGCCACAAAAATTATTTTTTCCATATTATCATCTACAGGTTCATGCCTCCATCAATATTCCAAAGATTTATCTCCAAGAACTCAGAAACAAATTTGAGACATGCAGGCTTTCGTAGGTTGTGGAGTTTGTTATGGTAAGTCTGATGACTTTCAATTTGTTCCATTCAATGTTGTTGATTGACCAGTCTCTAAGGATAATAGAGTCCTCATTGAATCTTGTTCATCCTACAAAATTGAATTGATATGTAGTATGACATGTACTGTCCCTAAGCCTCTGTATGAAAGTGTGATTACAGCCTTCAATGGCATTCTGTGCTTTCTCATAATGTCATGCCTTTGTTTCATTTTGCATGCCCCCTCAACCCTACTCTCTCCAACATCAAGTATCCCTGAAGCATGATCCCTACTCCCTCTATTAGCATGTATCCTTGAACCCCAATCCTCATTATTTGAAACAAATTTGAGACATGGGGGAAGTATTCTTATTTCCTTCTTAGGATAATCGAAAACCTAGACCAAGTTAGGAAAGAGGCATTCCTATAGGCAACAAGGGATTAATTATTTATGTTAGTGTTAGGATTGAGGGGGTTATACAAGAAACAATACCCGGCCCTCATGCATGCATGCACACCCTGCAGGTTCATGCACCGTCGAATAGTAGGGCATCAGGGCGGCTGACTTTTTTTTGGTATCTAACCAGCCAGCCAATAAACTCCATTTCCATCTCATAGATATCCATTTCCTCTTTAGACGTGACTATTTAGGAATGGGCCAAGTTTCGAGGACTAAGCCATTCTCAGATATGGAACCGAGTGTTATGGTGGGGGGTATGGACCAAATCAAAAAATCAAAAATTCATATTCCCGTTCACATCTGGCCCAAAAAATAATACTCAAACTAACTGTCCACTACAACACCTTGTACCATTGAAAGATTTCACAAAATTTGTTCTATTTAAACATTATATTGACTAGATAATGAATCGAATAAGGCAAGATCAAAGAGGAGGATGTCTCAGAGAAAGAGTTATTTTACCTCTTCAAATCAAACCTAGAGTCCAATCAAGATTTGTTTCTTTCCTTCATCTTCAAGAGGAGGATGTCTCAGAGAATGAGATATTTTACCTTAGACCTAAAGTCCAATGAATATTTTTTTGTTTCCTTCGTCTTGCATACAATTCATGTAGTCTTTGGATTCAAAATTTACTCCAAATAATTGCAGTGCTCTGTGCTCAATCGGGGGCAGATTCATTGATTCGCTGTGCTCGGAGGTATTTTTCCGCTCTGTTGGGAGATCTGATTCATTGGCCGCAAACAATGTGAGCAACGTGCCCTTTTTTTTTAATATCTTATATGCCGATGACGTCGCAATTGCGACATTACCGTCGCAATTGCGACGTTGTTGGGATATAAAACAAAAAAAAATGCCAAATACACATTGACGTCGCAAAACACTGCCTAATGTATTAGTGTTTGCATATGTGAATATGAGAAAATGTGAGTGTGAATTCCAGCAACAATTTGATGCAAATTCTCATTCAACCTTTCAAAATGAAGAGATGAGGGTCTCTTAAATAGACTTTCCTAGAATTCAACAATGGTTGAGATGGATTTCAATCAACGGTCAGGATTAAAGGTGAAGTTCAGTCATAAAGGGAGATTTTCAAATTAAAGGGAGTTAACAGATTTAATATGAGTAAAATTAGGAGTTCACTGATTCAATTTGAGTAGAAAAAAGAGTTAACTGATTTAACTCATTTTTGATCAATAGTGAACTGGAAATTTCCCTTTTTGAACTCAAGATAGATTTTGTTGAGATATTTAATTTAATAAAATGAGATATGCTCTCATAATTACTTTTTCTATTTAATTAAATAATCTTTAATTAATTAGAGACACTTTTCTTATTTAATTAAATAACTTCATTTAATTAATTAGGAATGGCTTCTCATTTAATTAAATAACTTATTTTAATTAATTAGAAGTAAGTACTCCATTTAATTAAATAATTTTGTTTAATTATTTCTAAATTCTTTTTGAAACTAGTCAACTGAAGTCAACCGTGGTTAAATCTGGTCAACTTTTAGTCAAACTTGATCTTTGCGTATGTGAAGATGAGCAAATGTTAGTATGAATTCCAAAAACAATTCGATGCAAATTCTCATTCAACCTTTCAAAATGAAGAGATGAGGGTCTCTTAAATAGACTTTCCTGAAATTCATCAACAGGTGAGATCGATTTCAATCAACGGTCAGGATCAAAGGTGAAGTTCAGTCATAAAGAGAGATTTCCAAATTAAAGGGAGTTAACAGATTTAATTTGAATTAAATAAGGAATTAACTGATTCAATTTGAGTAGAAAAAGGAGTTAACTGATTTAACTCATTTTTTGATCAATAGTGAACTAAAAATTTCCCTTTTTGAACTGAAGAGAGATTTTGTTGAGATATTTAATTTAATAAAATGAGATATGCTCTCATAATTACATTTCCTATTTAATTAAGTAATCTTTAATTAATTAGAGACACTTTTCTTATTTAATTAAATAACTTCATTTAATTACTTAGGAATGGGTTCTCATTTAATAAAATAATTTTATTTAATTAATTAGAAGTAAGTACTCCATTTAATTAAATAATTTCATTTAATTATTTCAAAATTCTTTTTGAAACTAGACAACTCATGTCAACCGTGGTTAAATTTGGTCAACTTTTGGTCAAACTTGATATTTTCGTATGTGAATATGAGCAAATGTGAGTATGAATTTTAGCAACAATTCGATGGAAATTCTCATTCAACCTTTCAAAATGAAGAGATGAGGGTCTCTTAAATAGACTTTTCTGAAATTCATCAACGGTTGAGATCGATTTCAATCAACGATCAGGATTAAAGGTGAAGTTTAGTCATAAAGGGAGATTTCCAAATTAAAGGGAGTTAATAGATTTAATTTGAGTAAAATAAGGAGTTAACTGATTCAATTTGAGTAGAAAAAGGAGTTAACTGATTTAACTCATTTTATATCAATAGTGAACTGGAAATTTCCCTTTCTGAACTGAAGAGAGATTTTGTTGAGATATTTAATTTAATAAAATGAGATATGCTCTCATAATTACTTTTTCAATTTAATTAAGTAATCTTTAATTAATTAGAGACTCTTTTCTTATTTAATTAAATAACTTCATTTAATTACTTAGGAATGGGTTCTCATTTAATAAAATAACTTGGTTTAATTAATTAGAAGTAAGTACTCCATTTAATTAAATAATTTCGTTTAATTATTTCAAAATTATTTGCGAAACTAGTCAACTCAAGTCGATCGTGGTTAAATCTGGTCAACGTTTGGTCAAACTTGATCTTTGCGTACGTGAATATGAGCAAATGTGACTATGAATTCTAGCAATAATTCGATGCAACAAATGTGAATATGAGCAAATGTGAGTATGAATTCCAGGAACAATTCGATGCAAATTCTCATTAAACCTTTCAAAATGAAGAGATGAGGGTCTCTTAAATAGACTTTCCTGGAATTCATCAATGGTTGAGATCCATTTCAATCAGCGATCAGGATTAAAGGTGAAGTTTAGTCATAAAGGGAGATTTCCAAATTAAAGGGAGTTAACAGATTTAATTTGAGTAAAAGAAGGAGTTAACTAATTCAATTTGAGTAGAAAAAGGAGTTAACTAATTTAACTCATTTTTTATCAACAGTGAACTGGAAATTTCCCTTTTTGAACTGAAGAGTGATTTTGTTGAGATATTTAATTTAATAAAATATGATATGCTCTCATAATTACTTTTTCTATTTAATTAATTAATCTTTAATTAATTAGAGACAATTTTTTTATTTAATTAAATAATTTCATTTAATTAATTAGGAATGGCTTCTCATTTAATTAAATAACTTTGTTTAATTAATTAGAAGTAAGTACTCCATTTAATTAAATAATTTCGTTTAATTATTTCAAAATTCTTTTCAAAACTAGTCAACTCAAGTCAACCGTGGTTAAATCTAGTCAACTTTTGGTCAAACTTGATCTTTGCGTATGTGAATATGAGGAAATGTGAGTATGAATTCCAACAACAATTCGATGCAACAAATGTGAATATGAGCAAATGTGAATATGAGAAAATGTGAATATACATTCCAGTAACAATTCGATGCAAATTCTCATTCAACCTTTCAAAATGAAGAGATGAGGGTTTCTTAAATAGACTTTCCTGGAATTCATCAATAGTTGAGATCGATTTCAATCAACGGTCAGGATTAAAGGTGAAGTTCAGTCATAAAGGGAGATTTCCAAATTAAAGGGAGTTAATAGATTTAATTTGAGTAAAATAAGGAGTTAATTGATTCAATTTGAGTAGAAAAAGGAGTTAACTGATTTAACCCATTTTTGATCAATAGTGAACTGGAAATTTCCCTTTTTGAACTAAAGAGAGATTTTGTTGAGATATTTAATTTAATAAAATGAGATATGCTCTCATAATTACTTTTTCTATTTAATTAAGAAATATTTAATTAATTAGAGACACTTTTCTTATTTAATTAAATAACTTTATTTAATTAATTAGGAATGGCTTCTCATTTAATTAAATAACTTTGTTTAATTAATTATGTGAGGCCTCACCCAATTCGTCATAGTACCAATGAGATAATTGCATTATGGTGATTTTAATCCTATGTTTGATATACTTTTGAGACTGTAGGGTTTTGTCATTTTAATATCTACATTTTGATTATCCGCAATTACCCTTGCATATTATGACCTGATTGATGCATTTAATGATTCTATTTCATGTTGTAAGCTATTGACATTGCTTTAATAGAAATTGAATCTTAGAAATGCTTGTAATATAAGAAGGTAATGTTGAAGTGGAAATTAGAGTTAAAAGATAAATTTTTTTATGCATTAAGACCTAACCCACATACCTAGGGATTCAATAGTTATGGATTTAGCATCTTGTCATAGAATATGAAGTTATTCAGAATATTAAAATTGACCATGTTATGTTGATAAGTAAAGTTTAGTTTTATAGTATTTTGAACATTCTACATGGAAATTGTTAGAAGAAGTAATGTAATTATAAGGAATGAAGTATGGAACTCAAATGTCAAATGTGATATGTAAGTTTTGATATTTTAATATTTTGAAGGTTATATTTTAAATGATTAAGAAAGGGAAAGTTAATTTGAGATGATGAAATATATGCAAGCCTAATGTTGAATGAGATAATGATTTATTTTACATATGCTTATATGATTTTCTTGGACTACTGACGCTCGAGTTTAGTGTGCAGGAATTTGACCATGGGTTAAAGGAGAATTAAGGCTCAAACTACTACAAACATGACATAGCCAAGGTTGAATCAGTGGAAAAGATTCAGACCTCATTGTAATGTGTTTTATTTTGTATATGTGAATTGTATGTATGTGTAGTAGCCTAGTTCATGTGTTATTGTAAAACAAGTCATTTTTAATATAATGTGATATTTTGTGTGTGTCACTTGACACTTGTGTTGTCCATGTGTAGATGCCATGTCATTCAAGGTTTGTCAAGAAGTAACCTAACCTAAACCTAACCCCGATGAAGAACCCAAGTTAACCTCACATAAAAAAGTGCCATGAGGAGTCTCAATCAAAGGAAATTCGAATTTTGACTTGGCTAGAGTTTTTAGGGGTCATTAGGTGGTCCCAAAGTGTCTTTTATGTGAGATTAACTTATCCATATGATAGTATAACAAGTTAGAGGCCTAATTTTGATCATGTGAGTGCCTAGACAACCTAGAGGGCCCATTTACCCATGTATTCTTCCATCAATTTGAATTTGGGGTTCTCATATATATGTTCCCACTAAGTCAAATAGAAAGGGCAGAGGAGAAAAGTTGGGAAGGGGGAGAGGCTTTATTAGGGGGTCTTGGCCCAACTAGTGGGGTGTCTACCCACTCTCTAATTTTAGAGACACTTAGGTTTTGGAGGGAGAGGAGGGGAGCTCTACTGCAACTATCCTTACCCTAGCTTGGACCAAGGTTGGTATCTCAAACTTGCTTTTTTTCAATTTCTTTCTTTTAGCATGGTTAAGAAAATTTGCAAGAGTGGAGTTTACCAATGGAGTATGCATTGCATTGCATTGTGGAGTAGCATTCATGTGAGTGTTTGAATGGTGTTCATTCCATGTAGATTAGTGTGACACCATTGTGAATCTTGTAGTATTGTGAGTATGAAGTTTGGATTTCCTCCATTTCCTTGTTGTATTATGGGTGTTGATATTATGTTGTGATAATGTGATTTGCTCTTGAAAATTTCTTGTTTTATTTCTACTTGGTTTTTTTTTCTTGTTTGTGCTTGAGTGTTGTTATGGGTGTGGGGCTTACACTCACCCTTGTGGGAAGGGAAGAGAAGTCCAGGGTAAACGGGCAGCAGTTGGATTGCATAGTTGAGGACCTTGGAGTATGGGCTCCATTGTATGCCATTGTCATATTCATATTTTGCCTTGGGGAAGGAAGAGAAAAAAAAAAAAAGAAATGGTGAGGAAGGAAGTAACTGAAGTATGGATTTTTAGGAAGCTAAAGTTGTTGGTTGTGTGTGGTGGAGGATGTTGTGTTGGTAGTGTGTGTGGTGGAAGATGTTTATGAAGCCTCGAAAGGGCATGATATTATGAAGCCCCGAAAGGGCCTTGTATTTTGTTGATTTAGCCCCAAAAGGGCATGATTTTTATGGCAGATATGATATGAAATGGTAAACCTCCTTGTGTTTCCACCTTCACCCTATGTTCAAGGTTCCAATGGTGAACCTTTGTGAAATATCCTTGGGATGGGATTTTTTTTTGAAGTCTTGATATGTGGTGTATATGTTTCTTACAAGTGTGTTTGTGAATCTGGGTTTGAGCCTTGTTCCCCTAGCACGGGGGTGGTCTCTTTGAGGCCTATGGTTGGGTGGAAAGCACCCATGGTCCTTGTTGTTTTGTTGTGATGCAATTGCAGGTTCTAGAGAAAGATCTTGCAAAATTGGAGTCCTTGTTATCTTCCATGTGCATAGGAGAAGACAATATTGCATTGAGATGAGATAAAGACAAAACTCCATCTTGTTATGTGAGCCTAAATGTATTGTAAGAGAAAGCTACTGTCTTAGTTTGATTGTCAATGGAAAGGTTGTGAGTGCTCATGTGTAGTGAAAGTACATTCCATTGTGTATATTATGATATGTTGAATTCACCACCTTTTGTGTATCATGAGAGTATCACTGAAGATTAATTCATTGTAACGATATTGTTGTTTTATTGGATAGTAACACCAATTAGGAATTATAAATAATTGATGCTCTTGAGTGGAATGCAAAAGAAATTTGATATCTTAGAAGAGATATATTGATAGGAAGATTATCCTTGTTGAATGTTATTATCATCTCAAGTTCTATAGCATATAAGTTGAGTTCCAGTTAAATCTTGCATGAGAATACTCTAGTTGCTTGAAGTCTAGTGTTGAGATAGGAGTAGTTATAAAGTTGCAATTGGTAGTAACAGTTTTTGAAGATAGCTTAATTTCATGGAGATTGATGACCTGAAGTATTTGATTATTTGATACAATAAAATTTCTAGAGATCCATTTTGAAAAATGATTCTTTAGCAATATGATGGGTTGATTTATGAAAGATTATTTATTAAATTAGGAAATGTCAATGTATGGTGCAATTATAAACCAACACTAATTCAATTTTTAATGGTTATTGAGAATGCATGGAAGAAGCTAGTTAAATAGCAAAGTTTAAATCAAACCTGAAGGTGTATGTTTACATTCTGGAAAATGTATGAGCAGGCCAAATATTGCCTCATTTCATTACAGTCCATTAAAATATTAGACTGGAATAAAATATTAGTATTTGGAGTTGGCAAGTTTAAAATCAATAAATTTCATAGTCTTCCTTAATGAATGAATGTCAGAATTGGTCCTAGCCCATGATATGACCCTAGCCAAGAAATATACACATAAAATAAACAATAAAAAGTAAGCTTTAACTACTGGCAATCATACAAGCAACCTGAATACAAGAGTGCCCACTATGTAGATTAAAATATTTTGTTTAAAAGGCGATCAAATCAACAAAAGCCTATATGTTAATGAGCCCCTAGACCTAAGTCTTGTGAAAATATGTCTTGGGCTACCCAATGTTCTGACATAAGTCAGAACACCCTTAATGGCGCCCATACATTTAGGAGAGAAAGTGGTGTTGTAGGGAATAAAATAGCAAGTCAGTAAGAAGTATTTCCCTTTTCCCATATCGCCATCCTAGTCTTGAGGCCACAAACAACATTTATTCAAACTTGATCAAACCTATTTCCACGCCTAGGAATGGAGGAAGCACTTGGGAAGGTTTGAAATCAATTTTAAAATTGTTTTAAAACTTGCGGCAAGTTGACTTCAGCATCCCACATTTCCCAAGCTGATCTTTAGGTGATGGGATAGGAGACATTCCTCTTAATTGGGGTAGGAGAGAGGCTTTCTAGGAAAATGCGCTAGGAGGTGCATAGATATAGAGGTAGGTAAAGTAGGTTGTTTTGCTTCAGCATGTTTTTTTTAAAAATTATTATGTTGTTGCTATTCAGCCATAGTTAGGTAGGATTTAAATTTTAATATAATAAATTATTGAGATTAAGAAAGGTAAGTAATTAAGGGTTAATAGAATGAAAGAAAATATGTTGCTATTAAGTTAGTTATAGAAAAGGAAGCATAAGATTAACTAATAATATTTACTAGTAAGTAAGTATACAATATTAGTAGATATATTAATTCGATACCTAATTAATAATAATACTATTCAAAAAAAAAAAATTCTTCTATATTAACTTTGGATCTACTTAAAGGTTAGCTAGAGGTATAGGAAAATCTAAATAACAATAACAAAGATAAAGTTGTTGAGTTCTACCTTTTAAAATTTTGGGCATGACAAATTAGAAGTACTCCATTTAATTAAATAATTTCATTTATTTATTTGAAAATTCTTTTCGAAACTAGTCAACTCAAGTCAACCATGGTTAAATCTGGTCAACTTTTGGTCAATCTTGATCTTTGCGTATGTAAATATGAGCAAACATGAGTATGAATTCCAGCAACAATTCGATGCAAATTCTCATTCAACCTTTCAAAATGAAGAGATGAGGGTCTCTTAAATAGACTTTCTTGGAATTCATCAACGGTTGAGATCAATTTCAATCAACGGTCAGGATTAAAGGTGAAGTTCAATCATAAAGGGAGATTTCCAAATTAAAGGGAGTTAACAGATTTAATTTGAGTAAAATAAGGAGTTAACTGATTCAATTTGAGTAGAAAAAGGAGTCAACTAATTTAACTCATTTTTGATCAATAGTGAACTTGAAATTTCCCTTTTTGAACTGAAGAGTGATTTTGTTGCGATATTTAATTTAATAAAATGAGATATGCTCTCATTATTACTTTTTCAATTTAAATAATTAATCTTTATTTAATTAGAGACACTTTTCTTATTTAATTAAATAACTTCTTTTAATTAATTAGGAATGCCTTCTCATTTAATTAAATAACTTTGTTTAATTAATTAGAAGTAAGTACTCCATTTAATTAAATAATTTCGTTTAATTATTTCAAAAAAAATTTTGAGGCTACTCAACTCAAGTCAAACGTGGTTAAATCAAGTCAACTTTTGGTCAAACTTGATCTTTGCGTATGTGAATATGAGCAAATGTGAGTATGAATTCCAGCAACAATTCGATGCAAATTCTCATTCAACCTTTCAAAATGAAGAGATGAGGGTCTCTTAAATAGACTTTCCTGGAATTCATTAACGGTTGAGATCGATTTCAATCAACGGTCAGGATTAAAGGTGAAGTTTAGTCATAAAGGGAGATTTCCAAATTAAAGGGAGTTAACTGATTTAACTCATTTTTTATCAATAGTGAACTGAAAATTTCCCTTTTTGAACTAAAAATTTCTCTTTTTGAACTGAAGAGAGATTTCCCTTTATGTGAATATGAGCAAATGTGAGTATGAATTCCAGCAACAATTTGATGCAAATTCTCATTCAACCTTTCAAAATGAAGAGATGAGGGTCTCTTAAATAAACTTTCCTGGAATTCATCAACGGTTGAGATCGATTTCAATCAACGGTCAGGATTAAAGGTGAAGTTCAGTCATAAAGGGAGATTTCCAAATTAAAGGGAGTTAATAGATTTAATTTGAGTAAAATAAGGAGTTAACTGATTCAATTTGAGTAGAAAAAGGAGTTAACTCATTTAACTCATTTTTGATCAATAGTGAACTGAAAATTTCCCTTTTTGAACTAAAGAGAGATTTTGTTGACATATTTAATTTAATAAAATGAGATATGCTCTCATAATTAATTTTTCTGTTTAATTAAATAATCTTTAATTAATTAGAGACACTTTTCTTATTTAATTAAATAACTTCATTTAATTAATTAGGAATGGCTTCTCATTTAATTAAATAATTTTGTTTAATTAATTAGAAGTATGTACTCCTTTTAATTAAATAATTTTGTTTAATTCTTTCAAAATTCTTTTCGAAACTAGTCAACTAAAGTCAACCGTGGTTAAATCTAGTCAACTTTTGGTCAAACTTGATCTTTGCTTATGTGAATATGAGCAAATGTGAGTATGAATTCTAGCAACAATTCGATGCAAATTCTCATTCAACCTTTCAAAATGAACAGATGAGGGTCTCTTAAATAGACTTTCCTAAAATTCATCAACGGTTGAGATCGATTTCAATCAACGGTCAAGATTAAAGGTGAAGTTCAGTCATAAAGGGAGATTTCCAAATTAAAGGGAGTTAACGGATTTAATTTGAGTAAAATAAGGAGTTAACTGATTCAATTTGAGTAGAAAAAGGAGTTAACTGATTTCACTCACTTTTGATCAATAGTGAACTAGAATTTTCCCTTTTTGAACTGAAGAGAGATTTTGTTGAGATATTTAATTTAATAAAATGAGATATGCTCTCATAATTACTTTTTCTATTTAATTAAATAATCTTTAATTAATTAGAGACACTTTTCTTATTTAATTAAATATCTTCATTTAATTATTTAGGAATGGCTTCTCATTTAATTAAATAACTTTGTTTAATTAATTAGAAGTACTCCATTTAATTAAATAATTTCATTTAATTATTTCAAAATTCTTTTCGAAACTAGTCAACTCAAGTCAACTGTGGTTAAATCTGGTCAACTTTTGGTCAAACTTGATCTTTGCGTATGTGAATATTAGCAAATAGGAGTATGAATTCCAGCAACAATACAATGCAAATTCTCATTCAACCTTTCAAAATGAAGAGATGAGGGTCTCGTAAATAGACTTTCCTGGAATTCATCAATGGTTGAGATCGATTTCAATCAGCGGTCAGGATTAAAGAAGAAGTTCGGTCATAAAGCAAGATTTGCAAATTAAAGGGAGTTAACAGATTTAATTTGAGTAAAATAAGGAGTTAACTGATTCAATTTGACTACAAAAAGGAGTTAACTGATTTAACTCATTTTTTATCAATAGTGAACTGAAAATTTCCCTTTTTGAATTGAAAAGAGATTTTGTTGAGATATTTAATTTAATAAAATGAGATATGCTCTCATAATTGCTTTTTCTATTTAATTAAATAATCTTAAATTAATTAGGGACACTTTTCATATTTAATTAAATAACTTCATTTAATTAATTAGGAATGGCTTCTCATTTAATTAAATGACTTTGTTTAATTAATTAGAAGTAAGTACTCCATTTAACTAAATAATTTATTTTAATTATTTCAAAATTCTTTTCGAAACTAGTCAACTCAAGTCAACCGTTGTTAAATCTAGTCAACTTTTGGTCAAACTTGATCTTTGCGTATGTGAATATGAGCAAATTGGAGTATGAATTCTGGCAACAATTCGATGCAAATTCTCATTCAATCTTTCAAAATGAAGAGATGAGGATCTCGTAAATATAGACTTTCTTGGAATTCGTCAACGGTTGAGATCGATTTTAATCAGCGGTCAGGATTAAAAGTGAAGTTCAGTCATAAAGCAAGATTTCCAAATTAAAGAGAGTTAACAGATTTAATTTGAGTAAAATAAGGAGTTAACTGATTCAATTTGAGTAGAAAAAGGAGTTAGCTGATTTAACTCATTTTTTATCAATAGTGAACAGGAAATTTCCCTTTTTGAACTGAAGAGAGATTTTGTTGAAATATTTAATTTAATAAAATGAGATATGCTCTCATAATTACTTTTTCTATTTAACTAAATAATCTTTAATTAATTAGAGACACTTTTCTTATTTAATTAAATAACTTCATTTAATTAATTAGGAATGGCTTCTCATTTAATTAAATAACTTTGTTTAATTAATTAGAAGTAAGTACTTTATTTAATTAAATAATTTTGTTTAATTATTTCAAAAAAAAATTCGAAACTAGTCAACTCAAGTGTGAGGCCTTACCTCGACCCTTCATAGCCTTAGTTGTTATTTTATCATTTTGACACTCACGACTCGAGATGTCGAGACATTATTAAGATACTTAGAACATATTTTATTATTTCATGTTATGTGATGTTACTTTCAGATATATTGATGTTTGTCATCTAATGTTTTATGTATATGTATGTTGATGAAATCCGTAAATGTACGATTGATACTTTGATTTAAGAGATTTTTTTTTAATGGTTAAGAATTAAGTAAGATGCAAGAAACCTTTATTGATGTATGTTTCAATTTATGTGAATTTCTAATACGTATATATGTACATGTGATTTTTGGGACTACTGATGTGTGCAATGAGTGTGCAGATATTTTAGTCGAGAAAACTGACGGAGGAACATAAATGATCTCTATGTGCTAATTTTTGAAACCTTGTTGTTCGGAATTCACATATTGTACTGTGAGATGTATGTATGTATCTTCATTGTTCAGTGAATGTTAATATTCGTAATTATGTTCTTTTAGTGTCGCTTGACACTCGTAAAGTGTTTATGTGCTTCAGTGTGCTGTTTAGAGTTAGTTGTTTAACCTTTGGACCCAAGTTGGTTTAGTTGGTGTCAGTTTTCTGATTGGGTTCTTAATCAAGGTTAGTCATCCCTTAATCCGAATTAGTGTTTAATCTGCAATGTTATAGTAGTTAGATGGTCCTATTTTATTCCTAAATTTTTTTTGGCTCTAAACCTGTTTCCTAAGGCTTAAAACTTGATATAATTATACCCAAAGGGTATGGGTATGGGTTAGGGGTCTTTTCCAACCCCTAAGCCTCTTTTTTTGACTTTTGAGGCCACTCAAAAAGTCTCTTTTTGGTTTTGTGTGAAAATTGACTATGGCTACCATGAGTTTTATTTCCCCACCTCCGCTTAGTGTTTAACCATGGTGTGGGTTGAGTTAGGAGTTTCTAGAATTGTAAGTGGGTGGGAGAAGTTATTGATCCTTTTGGTGGTTGAGTATGAGGATGATTTAGAGGCCCTTTTTGGACTAGTTGAGGGGTTTACCCAATCTCTACATTTAGAGAGGAGTCTTGGAAGATTGGAGGAAGGAAGGGGAAAGCTCTAGTCAAACTTGTTCGTTGCCATTACCTCTTGTGAAGGTAGGAAATTCTCATCTCCCTTGTTCTGTTTCCATGTTTGTTTCATGCTTATGCTACCTTGTTGTTGTTTCAATGTTTTTATGTTTGTGGGTATGTTGGGAAGCTTTGAAAACCATGTTATTTTTGGATGATTTCATTTCATGTTTATGTTTGCAATTTTGAGTTTTTCTTGCATGGGAGTTTTGGTATTACTCACCCTTGGAGAGGGTAGAAGTGACCAATTTTGGGAAAGGTCTGTTTAGTCGGACTCCAACCAGTATAGAGTCTCTTCTCAGGATGAGAAGAGGGAGAAAGGGTAGGGTGTTATGGGCCCCTACCTATCAGGACAAACCTTGTATGATTATGGTATGTTGAAATGGAAGAATGGAAGTTCTTGGTATATAGCCCCGATTGGGCATCTGTTTGGTGTTGTGCTCGACTTCTCCTGGTTGGAAGAATCCACCTTTCCCTAGTTTTGATTCATTGTGAATCCCATTGTGTAAACCTTGTATGATCATGCATGTTTGATTTGTTTCTTGGTCATCCTTGTAATCACCTGATCAGATTTTGTTTCCTCCTCGGTTCGTAGAAATGTGTTGCAGAATTGGATATGGAACCCTTTTTGAAGGTCATGAAGGAAATTTCATTTAAGTGTTGTAATTTAGGATTGAAATCCTATGTAAATTTTATCTCAAAACTTTGTTGGATTGGAAACGAAGCCAAGTTTTCTTCCTGACTCTTTCTCGGCTGAGCCTTTGAATCAGGTTAGCCAATAAAATAATGGTTGAGTATATTTTCTTCTCATAAGATTTAATCATAATGTTCAATTGTATGGATGCTCATCAAAATAAGATGAATAATAGATAAAGGAAAAGATTATGGGAATCTCCTTGCATTTTTCTCATGTGATTTCAAAATAAATAAATTTGTATGTATAGGTGAGGATTTAGAATCATAGATAATGTCTTGAATTGTGATATTTCAAGTTTTTAATTTGTTAATGAAGAGAAATTTGATATGATGAACCTTCCAAGTTGATGTATAAGTATTGGATGAATTAGGATTCCTAATTTGAGAACTCAAATCATCTCTTCTTTGTTAAATTTCCTTATGAACAAATCATTTGGACTAAGAGATTATGGATCTCCTTGAATTTTTAAAGCATGAACACACACCTTGAATATAGTATGATTGATAAAACTTAGATTATTGGAGAGAAGGAGAAATTATAAACCTTGTTTTCATCCTTGTTAGTATGTTTGTTAGGATTCATGTAATCCTTAGGGAAGAGTGTACTCTTAAGATAATATAAATATAGCAAAGTAATATGCCAACACTTAGTCTAAAATGGGCTTCAAAAAAAATTGCATCTCCAGGAGTGAAAAACCTCTCTGGAAAATACATGGAGAAAAATTAAATTCCTTCTTGGACCACATAAAATATTCTCTGTATTATTCCTTTGACTCTCAATTGATATCTAATATTAATTCATATAAAAAGAATATAAATCAATTACCTTTGAAAAGTGAAAGTAATTCAATACATGGTTGTTGTTAATCTTCAACCACAAAACTTTTGCATTAATCCTTAGAAGCTAGGAGGCAAAGCTAGCCTGGGACCCTATGTTCTTTTCAAATTCTAAACCATTATGAAATTCAAACTCTACCCACTTAATTAACTTTTCTCTTACCTTTTTCCTCTAACCCTAAGGGCTAGGCATGGGCAAGGTACTGTGGTTAGCATGCCATATAAGGCACGTCATGTCTTGGGAAAGCAAGTATAGTTTTTTTTTTTTTTTTAAATTTATCTTTCCTTCATTGCTCGCCACCCACCTTTTTCCCCTTCCCCATGTTTCCACTTGGGGTTTCGTTGCCTTCACTCACGCATGGGGATGTGAAGGGGTAGAGAAGGCATGCAGTGCACAGACCTTGAGCAGCGCACAGGTCTTGGTAAGTGGAGTGGGGCACGTTGGGTTAGGGGTGGGAAATAGTTGTTAAGGGGGGGGGTGTTAAGAGTTAAGTTAGCAATGTTAAGGGTTAGTGGTAGGTTTAGGTTAGTTTAGGTGTGTTAGTAATGATAGTTTTTTTGTTTAAATTGTTATTTATAGATATAAATTTTGTATTAGTATTAGTGTTAGGATTAGTTTTAGTTTAGTATAGGGATTAAGTTAATTTAATATTTAAGTTGTGAGTATATTTTATGTAGGGTTAGCATTAGAATTTGTGGTAGTTCCAATTAGATTGTAATAAGGTTTTATTTTAGCTTTAGATTATTAAGATTTTAGTTTAATGTTTTTTTTTTTTTTTTAATAATATTAGCGGTATTAAAAGTATGTTAGAATATTTGTGTTACTTTAAAGTTTTTGTTTTAAAGTTAGTTATAAATTAAGTTAGTTTAGTGTTAAATTAAAATTAAATGTATTATAGTTCAAATTTTAAATTTGTTAGTATTTTTAAATATTTATGGTAATATAATTTAGTTGCGACTATAGTTTAAATTTAGTGTTAATTAAATTTGGTATTTGATTTATGATTGTAATAGAATTATAACGATAAGTTTAGATTTGTTATGAATTTAGTATCATGTTAAACTAATACAAATTCATAGGTTCTACCATCATTTAAATTTGCGTAACTTTACTTCTATACAAATATGATTTTAGTTTAGTTTAAATGTATTATTGATTTATATTTAGCTAGTGGTTATTTATTTTACTAGGTCTATTTAGTTAAGTTTTTTTTTTTAGTTAAGTGTTTGGATGAGTAATTAAGTTTATATGTCTTTCCTTAAATTTTAGTTAGTGATGATTATAAATTTAAAATGCTTAGCAAATTTTAATATATTTTCTTCCTCCAGATTTTGAGCTTAAGACGTAATGTAGAGAACCTGTACTTGAAATGTTAGCTCAATCATTTCAACTTAGAGCACTTTAATTAATAATTATAATTTAAAACAAAACTAAATTGTGTGTTTTTGCCCTCGTAGTTTGGGCATGACATCAAGTCAACCGTGGTTAAATCTAATCAACTTTTGGTCAAACTTGATCTTTGCATATGTGAATATGAGCAAATGTGAGTATGAATTTCAGCAAAAATTCAATGCAACTTCTCATTCAACCTTTCAAAATGAAGAGATCAGGGTCTCTTAAATAGACTTTCCTGAAATTCATCAACGGTTGAGATCGATTTCAATCAACGGTTAGGATTAAAGGTGAAGTTAAGTCATCAAGGGAGATTTCCAAATTAAAGAGAGTTAACAGATTTAATTTGAGTAAAATAAAGAGTTAACTGATTCAATTTGAGTAGAAAAAGGAGTTAACTGATTTAACACATTTTTGATCAATAGTGAACTGGAAATTTCCCTTTTTGAACTGAAGAGAGAATTTTGTTGAGATATTTAATTTAATAAAATGAGATATGCTCTCATAATTACTTTTTCTATTTAATTAAATAATCTTTAATTAATTAGAGACAATTTTCTTATTAAATTAAATAACTTTATTTAATTAATTAGGAATGGCTTCTCATTTAATTAAATAACTTTGTTTAATTAATTATAAGTAAGTACTCCATTTAATTAAATAATTTTATTTAATTATTTCAAAAAAAAATTCGAAACTAGTCAACTCAAGTCAACCTTGGTTAAATCTGGTCAACTTTTGGTCAAACTTGATCTTTGCATATGTGAATATGAGAAAATGTGAGTATGAATTGCAACAACAATTCGATGCAAATTCTCATTCAACCTTTCAAAATAAAGAGATGAGGGTCTCTTAAATAGACTTTCCTGGAATTCATCTATGGTTGAGATCGATTTCAATCAACGGTCAGGATTAAATGTGAAGTTCAGTCATACAGGGAGATTTCCAAATTAAAGGGAGTTAACAGATTTAATTTGAGTAAAATAAGGAATTAATTGATTCAATTTGAGTAGAAAAAGGAGTCAACTGATTTAACTCATTTTTGATCAATAGTGAACTGAAAATTTCCCTTTTTTAACTGAAGAGAGATTTTGTTGAGATATTTAATTTAATAAAACGAGATATGCTCTCATAATTACCTTTTCTATTTAATTAAATAATTTTTAATTAATTAGAGACACTTTTCTTATTTAATTAAATAACCTCATTTAAATAATTTGGAATGGCTTCTCATTTAATTAAATAACTCCGTTTAATTAATTAGAAGTAAGTACTCCATTTAATTAAATAACTTTGTTTAATTATTTCAAAATTCTTTTCAAAACTAGTCAACTCAAGTCAACCGTAGTTAAATCTGGTCAAGTTTTGATCAAACTTAATCTTTGCGTATGTGAATATGAGTAAATGTGAGTATGAATTCTAGCAAAAATTCGATGCAAATTCTCATTCAACCTTTCAAAATAAAGAGATGAGGGTCTCTTAAATAGACTTTCCTGGAATTCATCTATGGTTGAGATCGATTTCAATCAACGGTCAGGATTAAAGGTGAAGTTCAGTCATACAGGGAGATTTCCAAATTAAAGGGAGTTAACAGATTTAATTTGAGTAAAATAAGGAATTAATTGATTCAATTTGAGTAGAAAAAGGAGTCAACTGATTTAACTCATTTTTGATCAATAGTGAACTGAAAATTTCCCTTTTTTAACTGAAGAGAGATTTTGTTGAGATATTTAATTTAATAAAACGAGATATGCTCTCATAATTACCTTTTCTATTTAATTAAATAATTTTTAATTAATTAGAGACACTTTTCTTATTTAATTAAATAACTTCATTTAAATAATTTGGAATGGCTTCTCATTTAATTAAATAACTCCGTTTAATTAATTAGAAGTAAGTACTCCATTTAATTAAATAATTTTGTTTAATTATTTCAAAATTCTTTTCAAAACTAGTCAACTCAAGTCAACCGTAGTTAAATCTGGTCAAGTTTTGGTCAAACTTGATCTTTGCGTATGTGAATATGAGTAAATGTTAGTATGAATTCTAGCAAAAATTCGATGCAAATTCTCATTCAACCTTTCAAAATAAAGAGATGAGGCTCTCTTAAGTAGAATTTCCTGAAATTCATCAACGGTTGAGATCGATTTCAATCAACGGTTAGGATTAAAGTTTAAGTTCAGTCATAAAGGGAGATTTCCAAATTAAAGGGAGTTAACATATTTAATTTGAGTAAAATAAAGAGTTAACTGATTCAATTTGAGTAGAAAAAAGAGTTAACTCATTTAACTCATTTTTGATCAATTGTGAACTAGAAATTTCCCTTTATGAACTCAAGAGAGATTTTGTTGAGATATTTTATTTAATAAAATGAGATATGGTCTCATAATTACTTTTTCTATTTAATAAAATAATCTTTAATTAATTAGCGACACTTTTCTTATTTAATTAAATAACTTCATTTAATTAATTAGCAATAGGTTCTCATTTAATTAAATAACTTTGTTTAATTAATTAGAAATAAGTACTCCATTTAATTAAATAATTTCGTTTAATTATTTTAAAATTCTTTTCGAAACTAGTCAACTCAAGTCAACCGTGGTTAAATCTATTCAACTTTTGGTCAAACTTGATCTTTGCGTATGTGAATATGAGCAAATGTGAGTATGAATTCCAACAACAATTCGATGCAAATTCTCATTCAACCTTTCAAAATGAAGAGATAAGGGTCTCTTAAATAGACTTTCCTGAAATTTATCAATGGTTGAGATCAATTTCAATCAACGGTCAAGATTAAAGGTGAAGTTCAATCATAAAAAGAGATTTTCAAATTAAAGGGAGTTAACGGATTTAATTTGAGTAAAATAAGGAGTTAGATGATTCAATTTGAGTAGAAAAAGGAGTTAACTGATTTTACTCATTTTTGATCAATAGTGAACTGAAAATTTCCCTTTTTGAACTAAAGAGAGATTTTGTTGAGATATTTAATTTAATAAAATCAGATATGCTCTCATAATTATTTTTTCTATTTAATTAAACAATCTTTAATTAATTATAGACACTTTTTTTATTTAATTAAATAACATCATTTAATTAATTAGGAATGGCTTCTCATTTAATTAAATGACTTTGTTTAATTAATTCGAAGTAAGTACTCCATTTAATTAAATAATTTTATTTAATTATTTCAAAAAAAAATTCGAAACTAGTCAACTATAGTTAAATCTGGTCAACTTTTGGTCAAACTTGATCTTTGCATATGTGAATATAAGCAAATGTGAGTATCAATTCCAGCAACCAATCGATCCAAATTCTCATTCAACCTTTCAAAATGAAGAGATGAGGGTCTTTTAAATAGAATTTCCTGGAATTCCTCAACGGTTGAGATTGATTTCAATCAACAGTCAGGAATAAAGGTGAAGTTCAGTCATAAAGAAAGATTTTCAAATTAAAGGGAGTTAAAAAATTTAATTTGAGTAAAATAAGGAGTTAACTGATTCAATTTGTGTAGAAAAAGGAGTTAACTGATTTAACTAATTTTTGATCAATAGTGAACTGGAAATTTCCCTTTTTCAATTGAAGAGAGATTTTGTTAAGATATTTAATTTACTAAAATAAGCTATGCTGTCATAATTACTTTTTCTATTTAATTAAATAATCTTTAATTAATTAGAAACACTTTTCTTATTTAAATAAATAACTTCATTTAATTAATTAGGAATGGCTTCTCATTTAATTAAATGACTTTGTTTAATTAATTAGAACTAGGTACTCCATTTAACTAAATAATTTCATTTAGTTATTTCAAAATTCTTTTTAAAACTAGTCAACTCAAGTCAATCGTGGTTAAATTTGGTCAACTTTTGGTCAAACTTGATCTTTGCGTATGTGAATATGAGAAAATGTGAGTATGAATTCAAGCAACAATTCGATGCAAATTCTCATTCAACCTTTCAAAATGAGGAGATGAGGGTCTCTTAAATAGACTTTCTTGGAATTCATCAACGGTTGAGAGCAATTTCAATCAACGGTCAGGATTAAAGGTGAAGTTCAGTCATAAAGGGAGATTTTCAAATTAAAGGGAGTTAACATATTTAAGTTGAGTAAAATAACTAGTTAACTAATTCAATTTGAGTAGAAAAAGGAGTTAACTCATTTAACTCATTTTTTATCAATAGTGAACTGGAAATTTCCCTTTTTCAACTGAAGAGAGATTTTGTTGAGATATTTAATTTAATAAAATGAGATATGCTCTCATAATTACTTTTTCTCTTTAATTAAATAATCTTTAATTAATTAGAGACACATTTCTTATTTAATTAAATAACTTCATTTAATTAATGAGGAATGGCTTCTCATTTAATTAAATAACTTTGTTTAATTAATTAGAAGTAAGTACTCCATTTAATTAAATATTTTTATTTAATTATTTCAAAATTCTTTTCGAAACTAGTCAATTCAAGTCAACCATGGTTAAATCTGGTCAACTTTTGGTCAAACTTGATCTTTGTGTATGTGAATATTAGTAAACGTGAGTATGAATTCCAGCAACAATTCGATGTAAATTCCCATTGAACCTTTCAAAATGAAGAGATGAGGGTCTCTTAAATAGACTTTCTTGGAATTCATCAAAGGTTTAGATCGATTTCAATCAACGGTCAGGATTAAAGGTGAATTATAGTCATAAAGGGAGATTTCCAAATTAAAGGGAGTTAACAGAATTAATTTGAGTAAAATAAGGAGTTAACTGATTCAATTTGAGTAGAAAAAGGAGTGAACTGATTAAAGTCATTTTCGATCAATAGTGAACTGAAAATTTCCCTTTTTGAACTCAAGAGAGATTTTGTTAAGATATTTAATTTAATAAAATGAGATATGCTCTCATAATTACTTTTTCTCTTTAATTAAATAATCTTTAATTAATTAGAGACACTTTTTTTACTTAATTAAATAACTTCATTTAATTAATTATGAATGGCTTCTCATTGAATTAAATAACTTTGTTTAATCAATTAGAAGTAAGTACTCCATTTAATTAAATAATTTCGTTTAATTATTTCAAAATTCTTTTCGAAACTAGTCAACTCAAGTCAACCGTGGTTAAATTTGGTCAAGTTTTAGTCAAACTTGATCTTTGCGTATGTGAATGTGAGCAAATGTGAGTATGAATACCAGCAACAATTTGATGCAATTTCTCATTCAACCTTTCAAAATGAAAAGATGAGGGTCTCTTAAATAGACTTTCTTAGAATTCATCAACGGTTGAGATCGATTTCAATCAACGATCAGGATTAAAGGTGAAGTTAAGTAATAAAAGGAGATTTCCAAATTAAAGGGAGTTAACAAGTTTTATTTGAGTAAAATAAGGAGTTAACTAATTCAATTTGCGTAGAAAAAAGAGTTAACTAATTTAAGTCCTTTTTGATTAATAGTGAACTAGAAATTTCCCTTTTTGAATTGAAGAGATATTTTGTTGATATATTTAATTTAATAAAATGAGATATGCTCTCATAATTACTGTTTCTATTTAATTAAATAATCTTTAATTACTTAGAGGCACTTCTCTTATTTAATTAAATAACTTAATTTAATTAATTAGGAATGACTTCTCATTTAATCAAATAACTTTGTTTAATCAATTAGAAGTAAGTACTCCATTTAATTAAATAATTTTGTTTAATTATTTCAAAATTCTTCTCGAAACTAGTCAACTCAAGTCAACCGTGGTTAAATATGGTCAAGTTTTGGTCAAACTTGATCTTTGTGTATGTGAATGTGAGCAAATGTGAGAATGAATTCCAACAACAAATTCGACGAAAATTCTCATTCAACCTTTCAAAATGAAGAGATGAGGGTCTCTTAAATAGACTTTCCTAGAATTCATCAACGGTTGAGATCGATTTAAATCAACGGTCAAGATTAAAGGTGAAGTTCAGTCATAAAGGGAGATTTCCAAATTAAAGGGAGTTAACAGATTTAGTTTGAGTAAAATAAGCAGTTAACTGATTCAATTTGAAGCGAAAAAGGAGTTAACTGATTTAACTCATTTTTGATCAATAGTGAACTGAAAATTTTTCTTTTTTAATTGAAGAGAGATTTTGTTGAGATATTTAATTTAATAAAATGAGATATGCTCTCATAATTACTTTTTTTATTTAATTAAATAATCTTTAATTAATTAGAGACACTTTTCTTACTTAATTAAATAACTTCATTTAATTAATTAGGAATGGCTTCTCATTTCATTAACTAACTTTGTTTAATTAATTAGAAGTAAGTACTCCATTTAATTAAATAATTTCGTTTAATTATTTCAAAATTCTTTTCGAAACTAGTCAACTCAACTCAACTGTGGTTAAATCTGATCAACTTTTGGTCAAACTTGATCTTTGCGTATGTGAATATGAGCAAATGTGAGTATAAATTCCAACAACAATTCGATGCAAATTCTCATTCAACCTTTCAAAATGAAGAGATGAGGATCTCTTAAATAGACTTTCTTAGAATTCATCAACGGTTGAGATCGATTTCAATGAACGGTTAGGATTAAAGTTGAAGTTCAGTCAGAAAGGTAGATTTCCAAATTAAAGGGAGTTAACAGATTTAATTTGAGTAAAATAAGAAGTTAACTGATTCAATTTGAGCAGAAAAAGGAGTTAACTCATTTAACTCATTTTTGATCAATAGTGAACTGGAAATTTCCCTTTTTAAACTGAAGAGAGATTTTGTTGAGATATTTAATTTAATAAAATGAGATATGCTCTCATAATTACTTTTTCTATTTAATTAAATAATCTTTAATTAAATAGGGACACTTTTCTTATTTAATTAAATAACTTCATTTAATTAATTAGTAATGGCATCTCATTTAATTAAATAAATTTGTCTAATTAATTAGAAGTAAGTAATCCATTTAATTAAATAATTTTGCTTAATTATTTCAATTTTTTTTCAAAACTAGTCAACTCAAGTCAACCGTTGTTAAATCTGGTCAACTTTTGGTCAAACTTGATCTTTGCATATGTGAATATGAGCAAATGTGAATATGAATTCTAGCAACAATTCGATGCAAATTCTCATTCAACCTTTCAAAATGAAGAGATGAGGGTCTCTTAAATAGACTTTCCTAAAATTCATCAACGGTTGAGATCGATTTCCATCTATTGTCAACATTAAAGGTGAAGTTCAGTCATAAAGGGAGATTTCCAAAATAATGGGAGTTAACAAATTTAATTTGAGTAAAATAAGGAGTTAACTGATTCAATTTTAGAAGAAAAAGCAGTTAATTGATTTAACTCATTTTTTATCAATAATGAACTGAAAATTTCCCTTTTTGAACTGAAGAGAGATTTTGTTGAGATATTTAATTTAATAAAATGAGATATGCTCTCATAATTACTTTTTCTATTTAATTAAATAATCTTTAATTAATTAGAGACACTTTTCTTATTTAATTAAATATCTTAATTTAATTAATTAGGAATGGCTTCTCATTTAATTAAATAACTTTGTTTAATTAATTAGAAGTAAATACTCCATTTAATTAAATAATTTCATTTAATTATTTCAAAATTCTTTTCGAAACTAGTCAACTCAAGTCAACCGTGGTTAAATCTTGTCAAAATTTGGTCAAACTTGATCTTTGCGTATGTGAATATGAGCAAATGTGAGTATGAATTCCAGCAACATTTCGATGCAAATTCTTATTCAACCTTTCAAAATGAAGAGATGAGAGTCTCTTAAATAGACTATTTAAGAATTCATCAACAGTTGAGATCAATTTCAATCAACGATCAGGATTAAAGGTGAAGTTCAGTCATAAAGAGAGATTTATAAATTAAAGGGAGTTAACAGATTTAATTTGAGTAAAATAAGGAGTTAACTGATTCAATTTGAGTAGAAAAAGGAGTTAATTGATTCAATTTGAGTAGAAAAAGGAGTTAACTAATTTAACTCATTTTTGATCAATAGTGAACTGAAAATTTCCCTTTTGGAACTAAAGAGAGATTTTGTTGAGATATTTAATTTAATAAAATGAGATATGCTTTCATAATTACTTTTTCTGTTTAATTAAATAATCTTTAATTAATTAGAGACACTTTTCTTATTTAATTAAATAACTTCATTTAGTTAAATAGGAATGGCTTCTCATTTAATTAAATAACTTTGTTTAATTAATTGGAAGTAAGTACTCCATTTAATTAAAAAATTTTGTTTAATTATTTCAAAATTCTTTTCAACACTAGTCAACTCAAGTCAACCGTGGTTATATCTAGTCAACATTTGGTCAAACTTGATCTTTGCGTATGTGAATATGAGCAAATGTGAGTATGAATGCCAGCGACAATTCGATCCAAATTCTCATTCAAGCTTTCAAAATGAAGAGATGAGGGTCTCTTAAATAGACTTTCCTGAAATTCATCAATGGTTGAGATCGATTTCAATCAACGGTTATGATTAAAGGTGAAGTTCAGTAACAAAGGGAGATTTCCAAATTAAAAGGAGTTAACAGATTTAATTTGAGTAAAATGAGGAGTTAATTGATTCAATTTGAGTAGAAAAAGAAGTTAACTGATTTAACTCATTTTTGATCAATAGTGAACTGCAAATTTCCTTTTTTGAATTGAAGAGAGATTTTGTTGAGATATTTAATTTAATAAAATTAGATATGCTTTAATAATTACTTTTATTATTTAATTAAATAATCTTTAATTAATTCGAGACAATTTTCTTATTTAATTAAATAACTTCGTTTAATCAATTAGGAATGGCTTCTCATTTAAATAAATAATTTTTTAAAATTAATTATAAGTAAATACTCCATTTAATTAAATAATTTCATTTAATTATTTCAAAAAAAATTTCAAAAGTAGTCAACTCAAGTCAACTGTGGTTAAATCTGGTCAACTTTTGGTCAAACTTGATCTTTGCGTATGTCAATATGAGCAAATGTGAGTATGAATTCCAGCAATAGTTCGATGCAAATTCTCATTCAACCTTTAAAAATGAAGAGATGGGGGTCTCTTAAATAAACTTTCTTGGAATTCATCAATGGTTGAGGTCGATTTCAATCAATGGTCAGGATTAAAGGTGAAGTTCAGTTATAAAAGGAGATTTTCAAATTAAATGGAGTTAACAGATTTAATTTGAGTAAAATAAGAAGTTAACTGATTCAATTTTAGTAGAAAAAGGAGTTAACTCATTTAACTCATTTTTGATTAATAGTGAGCTGAAAATTTCCCTTTTTGAACTGAAGAGAGATTTTGTTGAGATATTTAATTTTTAATAAAATGAGCTATGCTCTCATAATTACTTTTTTTTAATTAATTAAATAATCTTTAATTAATTAGAGACAATTTTCTTATTTAATTAAATAACTTCATTTAATTAATTAGGAATGGCTTCTCATTTAATTAAATAACTTTGCTTAATTAATTAGAAGTAAGTACTCCATTTAGTTAAATAATTTCGTTTAATTATTTCAAAATTCTTTTTGAAACTAGTCAACTCAAGTCAACCGTGGTTAAATCGGGTCAACTTTTGGTCAAACTTAATCTTTGGGTATGTGAATATGAGCAAATGTGAGTGTGAATTCCAGCAACAATTCGATGCAAATTCTCATTCAACCTTTCAAAATGAAGAGATCACGGTCTCTTAAATAGACTTTCCTAAAATTCATCAACGGTTGAGATCGATTTCAATCAACGGTTAGGATTAAGGGTGAAGTTCAGTCATAAAGAGAGATTTCCAAATTAGAGGGAGTTAACAGATTTAATTTGAGTAAAATAAGGAGTTAACTGATTCAATTTGATTAGAAAAAGGAGTTAACTGATTTAACTCAGTTTTGATCAATAGTCAACTAAAAATTTCCTTTTTTGAACTGAAGAGAGATTTTGTTGAGATATTTAATTTAATAAAATGAGATATGCTCTCATAATTACTTTTTCTGTTTAATTAAATAATCTTTAATTAATTAGAGACACTTTTCTTATTTAATTAAATAACTTCATTCAATTAATTAGGAATGGCTTCTCATTTAATTAAATAACTTTGATTAATTAATTAGAAGTAAGTACTCCATTTAATTAAATAATTCTGTTTAATTATTTCAAAATTCTTTTCAAAACTAGTCAACCATGGTTAAATCTTATCAACTTTTGGTCAAACTTGATCTTTGCCTCTGTGAATATGAGCAAATGTGAGTTTGAATTTCAGCAACAATTCGATGCAAATTCTCATTGAACCTTTCAAAATGAAGAGATGAGGGTCCCTTCAATAGACTTTCCTGGAATTCATCAACGGTTGAGATCAATTTCAATCAACAGTCAGGATTAAAAGTGAATTTTAGTCATAAAGAGAGATATTCAAATCAAAGGGAGTTAACAGATTTAATTTGAGTAAAATAAGGAGTTAACTTATTCAATTTGAGTAGAAAAAGGATTTAACTTATTTAACTCATTTTTGATCAATAGTGAACTTGAAATTTTTCTTTTTGAACTGAAGAGAGATTTTGTTGAGATATTTAATTTAATAAAATGAGATATGCTCTCATAATTACTTTTTCTGTTTAATTAAATAATCTTTAATTAATTAGAGACACTTTTCTTATTTGTTTAAATAACTTCATTTAATTAATTAGGAATGGCTTCTCATTTAATTAAATAACTTTGTTTAATTAATTAGAAGTAAGTACTCCATTTAATTAAATAATTTTATTTAATTATTTCAAAATTCTTTTCGAAACTAGTCAACTCAAATCAATCGTGGTTAAATCTGATCAACTTTTGGTCAAACTTGATCTTTGCGTATGTGAATATGTAATGTCCCGCCAAGTGATCCAAAGAATTAACTTCGAATTTCACTAATTTTAGTAGCATTTTAAAAAAAAATTAAAAAAATTGAAAGAAATTACCACATATAACTAATGCACAATAACGAATGGAATAGTAATGTGCATCTAAAAATAAACATAACATAAATAATAGATTACATTCTTTAAGATCCCTTAACGTTGAATTACATACATGAATCCATTTAGTACAACATCCACATGAAATAATAATGATAAGTCCAATATTTATACATTACATTTCAAATACTCAATCATCCACTGTACATGTCATAGGGTATTAAAAGCTCAAAAGAATATACATACATAGAATAAGGTACATCATCCTATTCTAATCCATGATAAATCAAAGTAGAGATAATCACATGATACATCATCATAGAAGTCATATACATCCATCATAAAGATCAAATATAATAAACTAAGTGCATGGTTCGTCCCAACCGTTAATAGCATCATTAGACCATCGTGGATCCTAGCCATCCCTCCGTGCGTAACATTCCAAATCACCGAAGAGATCATCCGTATTACATAGTAGGAATATCACTGCTAATAAATACAACATCATATGTAGAAGTAATCTAACATGCAAATAAAAGAATAAGATAACATCATATAACATATGTTAATAATCAATGAAAAAGGATACATATCCACCATCATGAAGGATGCATCAGCCATGATATCTCAATTGTAGTGCCTACCCCTAGTTCACATTTTTCTATCAT
Source organism: Cupressus sempervirens (assembly GCA_028749045.1). NCBI lineage: Eukaryota > Viridiplantae > Streptophyta > Pinopsida > Cupressales > Cupressaceae > Cupressus > Cupressus sempervirens. The sequence continues at coordinate 384,190,250 of CM053793.1, forward strand.
TGTCAAACTCTTTTAGAGCTAGTTTTATGATGTTGGTTAGCAGCATTCTTTTGAGATTATCAGATATTGTGCTATGGATTCAGTTTATTTTGTGATGAGATTAATTAGATTTTGCATTTCATGTATGCATGATGATTATTTTCAGTGTTTGCAGTTATTAATGATGATTAGTTAGATGGTTTATTATCATATGTATTTTTTAATAGATACTTACCCCATACTTGGATGTGTATGATGTGCGTGTTTGCTTTGCGTGTTTACTTTTGTATGGCGTGTCTGATATGGTTAAGGAAGGGAGTCATAGTCACCTACTAGTCGAGATCTACATGATGCACCACTTCCTGCCATTGCCTATTTAGTTTAGTATATATTGTGCTTGTACATGTGTGGTTTTTATGTAGGTTGCAGGTACCGGGTATCGACTTCCCTAAATTGCCAGGATGAGCGTACCCTATCACATTATCTCAATGATAAGAGAGGGGAGATAAATTCTCAAGTCCAAATTCCAACCCTTTAAGCCATTTGTTCTAATTGAAAAATTAGGACAAGTATCTGAGTTGAGTACCTTCCGAATACGTTAGATAATTTAATTCGTGATATTAACCTTTGGTTTGATTTTGCATGTATTTTGGCTATGATGAGTTTTTCATATTTTTACCTTATGAGTCTTTGATATATTTTCTATTAATTAAGCCTAATTAAAAGATTTAATTAATGGTTTAATTAAATGAAAAATTAATATGGTATTTTAATATTTATTTTAATTAATTAATTGAGAAATTAATTAAATTAAATAATTAAATTTGAAAATAAAAGTTAAAAGTCTAAATTTGGAATGTGACAATATTTATTTTAATAATAATATATTTGGAGTTCATTTTTAAATAAATGACTAAATAATATTATTATTAAAGCTAATAAATATTTTAGCAATTAAGTTTTGGAAAATAAAATTTAAAAGTGAAAAATATATTTAAAATTATTAAAAGATTCTAGATTTCATGTGACTAAAATATAAATATATTAAGATTAAAAAATAGAATTATTAAAGTTAGTGCATGAGATTTAATAAATTAATTAATTAAATAGGAAAGAGTAAAGTAAATATTATATTAATGATTGTGCATTATTTTAATATTTGCTCACATAGGAATTTGTGAATTCTCGAGAGTTGTCATGTAGACAACACATGAGTTTGCACTCTAAGAATTCACAAGTTGTCCACACTTGAGAGTTAGCATTTTATTTGAGCACATGTTGTCTACAAACTTAAGACTTATCTAGAAGGTTGGAGAAGACCCATGCTTGATTGTCATGCTTATCTTCTAATTGTTTTTAGAGACACTCTAGATGCATCTTAGAGGCCTTTAAATAGAGGCTCTCCTAGTGTGTTTGGAGAAGCTTAATGGAAGCTACAAGCTACAAGCTACAAGCTTCAAGCTAAAAAGGGAAGCTTCAAAGCTTACATGCATTGGAGAAGTTCATATGCTCATATATTTTTTACTTGCTTCTATGCTTCTTCTAGCACTTCTAGTCATTTGGAAGTTTTCGGTTGGCTTGGATCTTGGAAGAATTGTGTATGAGAAGAAGGAAGGGACTTTCTATGGACTTCTGAGGCATGCAAAATTAGCATCAGTGTTCAGGTGCACTTGTGATATTCACATAGTCCCTTTGCACTCTTTCTTTTCCTATCTTCATCATGTCTATGTGTATGAATACTCTTGTGATTGAATCTATAATTGAAATTGGAATCTAGATATTTTATTTGGTTGAGAAGAAAACAATAGAAAACTCTAGATCCAATTAAGGAAGAAATTAGATCTGAAACGGTTTTGGGTTCGATTTAGAATCATATTGATAAATAGATTTGAAAAGGGTTTTTTGAATCTATAATCAACCTATTAGAGAAATCTATGGTTAAATTTAGAAGACAATTATTTTAAAAAAAGAGGAAATTCTTAAAGAATTTGAAAGCTCTTCTTTTTTAAAGTCATATATATATATATATATATATATATATATATATATATATATATATATATATATATTTGTGTTCTCTTTCTAAGATACATATAGAATCTGTAAACCTTCATATAAATATATATATATATATAAGTACATATATATATTTATATATTTTCATCGCTGAGATACTGATTTATAATTTGTATATATATATAAATATATATATATATATATAAATATATATATATATATATATATACATACATGCATACATAAATATATACATATACATATATATACATATATGTATATACTGCTAAACGCGACAGTAAAAAATATATATATAAAATAGAAATTTGATTCGCATGGAAACATTTTACTGAAAATGTTATACGATTTGCTTTTATATATATATATATATATATATATATATTGGGGTGGGTGGGCTTTACCCCGACCGCACCCCTATCCTCATTAACCTCAGCTACGGTATGTGGCAAGACTGCGAAGATCGCAGAGTACCTGCGTGATTACAGTGTACCTACGATTCGTAGAGTACTTGCGACCCGCAGGTCTCGCATGAGTACGTGCCGACAATTTATAAATATTGCCATCGTTTTGTTTAAAAGGGGTTGAAACATTCAAATTTAATACGGATGTTTCTAAATTTAAACATTCCTTAATTTATGTTATTGCATGTGTTATGTAATATATATATATATATATATATATATATATATAATAATTTTGATATTCAACAATTATTATATATATATTATATTTATTATAAATGAAATTTTAATATTAATAAAATTTATCATCTTATAATACTTTAAGTCTCATGATATAAATGGTTTAATAGAATTTAAATGAGAAAGATAGGAAAATTGAATGGAAATTTGAGAAAACTATAAGAACAATTCTTCTAGAAATATTAACGTTTATTTGATATTCATTGAATGAACGATGAATATAATTTAAGTATTGAAACTATTAATGGGATTATGATTTATTAATAATTGTTAAGGTTAGCAATTATTAATGAATGATAAGCATAGCTAGTATAACTATTAAGTAATTCAAATAAACTCAAATTGAGCTTTGTAATAATTGAAGTATAGCAATAAGTTATGCAGTGAGGTTTAATTGAAATACTTATTGATATGCTTTATAGGTTAGTTAAATATTAACTAATGGGGTTTATGGAAATATAGTTTGTTGAGTTATTATTTATTAATGTTTGTTGAGGCTAGCAAACTATTAATAAATAATGGTGTAAATAGTTCGATTAGATTTAATCCAGTGAAGATTATTTAATGATTAAAGTTTTGTAAAGATATTAGTTTTTGGATTTGAAGTATAATTGATTTTTAATCAATTGATATTTATTGAGTTGACATTATAACTATGATATTAATAATTAAGTTGTGCGATCGAGTCTTATTTGAAATAATTTTTGATAATACAAATTTGTCAAGGGAATGTTGGTATTCTTTCAAGATGACGAATGTGGTCATACAGAGTTATTATTAAGACTTTCAATATAGCTTGTTATTAATATTCACAAGTTATTATTATTGAATTATTAATATGATCATTTGAGTATTGAATTATAGTTGACTTTTAACTTACAGAATTCTAGTTAGTTATTAGTCAACTGATATTAATTAGAACATTGCTATGGTTATGCAATTATTAATTAAATCAATTAATGAGAGTTAATTAGATTTAATTAATAATTAAGTGATGCAAGAGCATCCAGAGGTATAAGGGCAATCCTGTGTCACCCAAAAAATATACTTAGGCTTAGTTTCTGTTTCATGTGTTTTCATTTCTGGATACCCATTTGGGTCAAATAAAGGTTCCAACTCTCACAGTTCCACTATCAGTGAGCTAGAAAATACCAAAAAAATAGGAGCATGTAATTGGGCCATCATTTTGGTGAACTAGGAGGTGTAAATTTGTTAGATGAATGTAATTGTGATTTAGAGCATTCCAAAAAAAGAATCAGGTCAAAAGAGCCCATGGTTTGAAAGTTATTGCAATTTTTTGAGTTTTGGAGACCTCCTAAGAATGCTTCAAAGTCAGGTTAGGGGCATTAAATGACATCAAAAAAGGCCAAAAAATGGGGATGAGTGACGCTGGTCCATAGGGCTATAGAGCGCTTCGAGAGCTTTTCAAAAATGTAAATGGTTCGTCAATCAGAGCTATGGTTTAAAAGTTATGCCTCCCAAAAGTTCGGTTACCATTTCTGAATTCTTCTAGATCTACACAGACTTCTAACACAACTTCTAGAACCTTCTATTTGGTCGATGGATGCCTACTAGCACTTTCTAGAATGTATTCCTAGTCCTTAACCCTTTGGGGTCTATTTAAGGAGATTCCTGGCATTGTAAAAGGCAATTCGGAGTGGAGTTTGAGAGGAGGTACTGAAAGGAGAAATTATCTCCAAATTTATGCTATTGTAAGCCCTTAGGGCATGTCTTGAAGTTTATTTTCTTTGTACTGTTTGTATTAGCTTATTTTCTCAGTTAATACAATTTCCCTTTTCTATTGTGTCCATTCTGTTCTTGGGTTGTGTCCCCATCATTAAATTATGTAATAGAGATTTAATTGATATAATTCTTTTAACGAGATTGTAGATTATCTATATCAAAGTTGATAAGTCTTATGACTTGAATTAGAACTTTAGATATTATATGGTTGTCAATGATGATAATGATTAAATTAAAAGAATCAAACTTTAGTAATACTTAATTAAGTTTCTAATTGAAAACTATTAGAATGTAATAGGTCATGGATGGTGTACCTATGTTAATTGATCATTTTAATGAAGTTATAATCTACTTATTCGAAGATTGATAATTGGTTATTTTATGAATTAATAATGATCATTTGATTATGTTGAAAAGTTGAAGTAACATTAAAGAAGAATTAATCAATTAGAATATGGATCATGATTAAATATAGAGGACAATTTAATTAAAGGTCAATGATGATCAGTTTAGTGAATATTTATCCTTTAATTTATTCTTAGAATGTAATTCTTATTAATGGAAGGATAATGCTATCGGGGAACAAATGGGTTGACTTGTAGGAAAAATGACGAAACTTAAGACACTTGAAAGTATACTTGCAAATAGAAAACTAGAAACCTCTACACTTGAATCAACTATGTAATATAGCAAAACTAAAACATGTGTTTGCATCGTGTTTTCTATATGCATCTTGTTTTGGGTTTTTGGGTTGACTAGTGTTGACCAGTCCTAGGTTGTTACCAGAGGCTCGAGAGTTATGAGATGTGATGGCATGTTGATCTTATTTGGTCTCGATCTTTATAAGCCCAACTATGGTTATGTGATTGTATGCTCTATGAAATGTTTGTATTTACTTATTGTTATTGTTCATCAGTCTTCATGTGTGAAGTTGAGATGTATGTGTATGAGACACTTGAGCTAATCATTTTTGAGTCATCGATCAGTTATCCTTTGATTATTTTTAGTCGCCATGATGGGACTGAAATGTGGATTTATTTCTTGATGAGGTCATGTTGTGACATGTTTGACTCAACCATTTTGGAGTCTTCGATCAGTATGATTTTGAGATATTTTTGGTTATTGAGAACCAATGGATACTTATGATTATCAGTGATGCCTTCAGTTGCCAATAGAGAACTGTTGTGGTCATGATTTTCTATGGATGCTTTTCCAGATGCTCATGGAGATTTGATGATTCTTATCTTGGTGATTTGATGATTCTTATTATGGATATTTGATGCTTTTATCATGGATATTTGATGATTCTTTCTATGGACTATCTTTTGGATTTTCTTTATAGTCGCTTGTACAGGACTGTGGTGATTTTATGATTCCATGAGCTTAGGGTAGGTAATCTACTTGTAGTGTCGGGAAGTGGCTTGCAATGGGGGCTGGGGCCCTAATTGGCTGCCAGGGTAACTCATTGTAAGTTTTATTAATAAGTGATAACATTTACACACTAAATGGAGATTAAATGAACCTAAAAAGATAATTGTTTTGATGTTCTTACCCATGCCTTGAGTGCTTGTATAGGCTAGGATGGGAGTAGTGAGAACGCATGGTTGCGACCATGCATTTCGTAGTATGCCTCATTAGTATGAGAGGATACTAGTTTCCACATGAAATCAGTATGGACCCATGGAGTTTAGCTAACTTCCAGGGTAACTTGTACGTGATAATTGTGATAACACTTTCCCACTTGCATAGTAGGTTACTACATGTCATTGTGTGCCTCTGGAGATTAGCTGTCAGATTTTGTGTTAGGAACCTTTGAGTTAGTATACTTTTAAGATTCATGGACTTATAGAGATTTATACTTTGTGATTTTGATATCTTGTTTGGGACTTGAGATTATCTCCTCAGCATAGTGGGAGTGGACCACTTAGGTACCACGCGGTCGGGTGGTAGTGTTTTATCACTCTTATCATTTGAGATCCGTCTGAGACACCATGGCTGATGCTTTCTTGGTTGGTATTTATCTTCATTATGATCTTGGATCATTATGATAGATGTTATACCTTATGATGGATGTATTTATTGGTATGTTTCTTATATTGATGATTTGCATATGTTAGATGATGGTATCCTATGCTTTACTTTGCATGTTAGTAGGATGTTTTAGGAGTGACATTCCTACTATGATATTACCGATGATCTCTTCGGTGCTTTAGAATGTTATGCACGGAGGGATGGCTAGGATCCATGATGGTCTAATGATGCTATTTACGATTGGGAGGAACTATGCACTTAGTTATTTACGTTTGTGATATATGGTTATCTTTTATGATGGATGTTTATATCTTTTGTGATGATGTATCATGTATGATATGTGGTTTCATTTATTTTAATTGCATCATGGATTAATATTGGATGATGATGTACTTTATTTATATGGATGTTTATTCTTTCAAGCTTTTCATACCTTGTAACATGTACAGTGGATGATTGAATAATCTAAAATGTAATTACAAAAGAAGGACACTTGTATATTGTTTAGGAACATTGGATGTATCATTGTTATTTCATAAGGATGTGATGTTAGATGAATAGTTATGATTAGATGTAATACAACATTAAGGGTTCTTTAAAGAATGTAATATGTTATGTTATGTTATGTTTACTTTCAGTTGGATGTTACTATTACTTCCGCAAGTGTTGTGAATGGTTTTACTTTCATGTTTAAAAAAAAAAATTGTTTGGTAAACTTAGTAAAATTCTTTGGATCCCTTGGTAGGGCATTACATCAATAAATCTCAAAATGATAAGAGTGGAAAATACACTACCACCCAACCGCGTGGTACCTAAGTAGTCCACTCCCACCGTGCTAAGGAGATAACCTCAAGTCCCAAACAGGCTATCAAATTCACATAGCACATATCTGTCTAAGTTTAGGAATCCTAAAAGTATACTAACTCAAAGGTTCCAACACAAAATCTAACATCTAATCCCAGAGGCACACAATGACATGTAGGAACCTACTATGCAAGCGGAAAAGTGTCATCACAATTATCATGTACAAGTTACCCTGGCAGTTAGCTAAACTCCACGGGTCCATACTGATTTCATGTGGCCACTAGTATACTCTCATACTGACGAGGCATACTACAGAATGCAAGGTCACAACCATGTGTCTCACTACTCCCATCCTAGCCTATAAAAGCACTCAAGGCATGGGCGAAAACAAAACACTTATCTTTTTAGGTTCATTCAGTTAGTATTAGGTGTGAATGTTATTACTTATTAATCCAACTTACAATGAGTTACCCTGGCAACCTCTTAGGGCCCCGGCCCCAATTGCAAGCCACTTCCCGTCACTATATGCAGATATCCTACCCTAATGCTCATGGAATCATAAATCTCAAAATCACAAAAGATAAAACATAATAAAATCATCAAATATGCATAAAAAGCATCAAATCTCCATGAGCTATCATCCATAGAAAATCATGAACACAACAGCTCTCTATTGGCAACTGAAGTATCACTGATAATCAAATATCCAATGGTACTCAATAACCAAAATATATATCTCAATCATACTGATCGAAGACTCCAAAAATGTTGAGTCAAACATGTCACAACATGACATCATCAAAAATAAATCCACATTACAGTCTGATTATGGCGACTAGAAAATAACCAAGGATAACTGATCGATGACCAAAATAATGGTTAAGTCAAGTGTCTCATACATAAAAATCTCAACTATAACAATCAGTAATCACAACCAATACATAGAGCATTCCATCACATAACCATGGTTGGGTTTATAAAGATCGAGATTAAAACATCATCATGTCACCACAATCACATAACCTCCAAGCCTCTAGTAGACGTCCTATACTGGTCAACACTAGTCAACCCAAAACTCAAAACAATAGCTTAAAGAATACACAATGCAAACACATGCTTTGGTTATACCAAGTTTACAAAATGTAGAGATCTCAGTTTTAGTTTCCAAGTTTGAATGGAGGAACACATATATTTTTTTTGGATAAAAGTTTTCCTTATTAGAACTAAAAAAAATCCATTTTCCAATTAATAATATATGTTTGATACATTCCCCACCAAACTATCAATTCTTTATTTAATAATTTAAAACAATTAAATTATTGAATAGTTGAAAGTTATTAAAGAGTCACCTTTATGGAAATAAACCTTCAATATAAATCATTTATCAAATATTAATAACTTAAATTTATAAATAACATGTTTACATATTACATATATACATATATCTATATATTTAAATATATATATATATACATACATACATATGTAAATATATAAATAGTTAATACGTTTATATAAAATCGATTTAACAATTTCAATTGACACAATATTATATAGCAATGAGAATCGATTGTTTATAAACGTTTTAATATAAACATTTTTTTTGCATCACATTAACATTAATATACCCCCCCAAACACTTGTTGCGGTACGCAGTCCCTGCGGTTGCAAGCACTGCGCCGACAGTGGGTACGTAGTACCCCTATCGCCGCAGACCTGCGACGGTAGGTCCCTGCCTTTTGCAGGTGTGGGTACAACTCGTGCCCATGACATTTCATTATATACATTGATTCATGCGATATGAATCGCGATGCGATTTATTAAATTTCTCCACTGCGATTTATCAATCGCTCATTCAGTGTATTATATATAAATATATATAGGTATATATATATATATATATATATATATGTATATGTATGTATATATATATATATATATATAAATTTTATAATAGATTCATAATAAATGTATACATATATATATATATATATATATATGTATATATATATATGTATATGTATGCTGATCTGAATATATAACCATGTATATATATTTTATTTTTTCACAAAGATTATATCTACAATTTAAGAATAAAATATTTGCATTATAGAATGCATATAAAATTTTTCAATAAATTAATCTACCCATATTGAGAATGCATATAAATATGAAACTTCTCAGAAGACATATGGAAGACACAAAGAAGATAGGGAATGTGTGATGCAAAAATAGCATAATTAAAATCATAAGAATCTACCTAGATTCTGATGCTAAATCGCTCTTCTTCAGAAAATCCGCAGAGCAAGCTCCTCCCTTCTTCAGAATTTTCGAGTCCTCTAATGCTCCAATTGCTCTCCCAACACTATGTCTAAGCTTCTATAAATGCCTAAATATAAAGAGCTTTGAAGAAACATCTAGAATGCTTCTAGAAATAGCTGGAAGGTGTCACCAACTAAGCATGGGTCTTTTCCTACCTTCAAGATGAGCTATAGGGTTGTAGACACCATGTGCTTAATTGATGCACTAACCCCCGTGTTGTTGACACATGAGAAATAGAGAAGTGCATTAATTCCCATGCAAGCTTATAACTCCAATTCACTTTAATATAATTTCTATTTAAATATTTATAAATTTTATTTTAATTTTCATAAATTTTATTATTATTATTTATTTATTACTTTATTATTATTTTATTATTATTAATAATTTTAATTTCTAATTTTTTTATTTAATTTTTTTTCTCAATTAATTCCCATTGAATTAATTATAATCAAAATATCAAATAACATGATATTTTATATTAATTTTCTCAAATAATTAATTTATTAATTAAATCTATTTATTAAGACTTAATTAATAGAAAATTCACCATAGACTTCCAAGATAAAATATGAAAACCCATCATAGAGAAAATCACTCAAAATCAGTCTAAAGGGTTAAAAATCAGGAATTATGTCATCCGACACATTCGGTGGATAAAATATCCAGATACTTGTCCTACCTCACTAGGACAATTGGTTTAAGGGTTTGGGATTTGGACTTGAGAATTTATCTCCCTTCTCTTATCATTGAGATAGTATAATAGGGTACGCTCATCCTGGCAATTCAGGAAAGTCGATAATTGGTACCTGCAACCTGCAGAAAAACCATGTATGTACATGCTATATATATATATATATATATATATATATATATATATATATATATATATATATATATATATATATATATGCTAAGCTAAACAGACAATGGAAGGTATTGGTACATCATGTAGATTCTGACTAAGCAGGTGACTACGACTCCCTTCCTTAACCACATCAGAAATGCCATACAATAAGAAAACACGCACACCATACAGATGCAAGTATGGGGTAAGTATCCATAATAAAACACATGAGATAATAATCATCAACTAATCATTAATAATAACCGAAAAGAGTATAATAATCATCATGTATGCATGAAATGTAAAGTCTAACTGATCTCATCTCATAACCTCTGAATCTATAATATTATGTTTGATACTGTCAAAACAATACCACTAATCCATCAACATAAAACTAGTCCATCATAGTCTGATAATAACAACAATGTCCAGAAAATATGTGAACGAGGGTAGGCACTACAGAATATGAGCAAAAGTGAGTACAAATTCCAACAATAATTCGATGCAAATTCTCATTCAACCTTTCAAAATGAAGAGATGAGGGTCTCTTAAATAGACTTTCCTGAAATTCATCAACGGTTGCGATCGATTTCAATCAATGATAAGGATTAAAGGTAAAGTTCAGTCATAAGAGAGATTTCCAAATTAAAGGGAGTTAACAGATTTAATTTGAGTAAAATAAGGAGTTAACTGATTCAATTTGAGTAGAAAAAGGAGTTAACTCATTTAACTCATTTTTTATCAATAGTGAACTAAAAATTTCCCTTTTTGAACTAAAGAAAGATTTTGTTGAGATATTTAATTTAATAAAATGAGATATGCTCTCATAATTACTTTTTCTATTTAATTAAATAATCTTTAATTAATTAGAAACACTTTTCTTATTTAATTAAATAACTTCATTTAATTAATTAGGAATGGCTTCTCATTTAATTAAATAACTTTGTTTAATTAATCAGAAGTAAGTGCTCCATCTAATTAAATAATTTAGTGTAATTATTTAGAAATTCTTTTCAAAACTAGTCAACTCAAGTCAACCGTGGTTAAATCTGGTCAACTTTTGGTCAAACTTGATCTTTGCGTATGTGAATATGAGCAAATGTGAGTATGATTTTCAGCAAAAATTTGATGCAAATTCTCATTCAACCTTTCAAAATGAAGAGATGAGGGTCTCTTAAATAGACTTTCCTAGAATTCATCAACAGTTGAGATCGATTTCAATCAACGGTCAGGATTAAAGGTGAATTTCAGTCATAAAGGAAGATTTTCAAATTAAAAGGAGTTAACAGATTTAATTTAGGTAAAATAAGGAGTTAACTGATTCAATTTGAGTAGAAAAAGGAGTTAACTGATTTAACTCATTTTTGATCAATAGTGAACTGGAAATTTCCGTTTTTGAACTGAAGAGAGATTTTATTGAGATATTTAATTTAATAAAATGAGATATGCTCTCGTAATTACTTTTTCTATTTAATTAAATAATTTTTAATTAATTAGAGACACTTTTCTTATTTAATTAAATTACTTCATTTAATTAATTAGGAATGGCTTCTCATTTAATTAAATAACTTTGTTATATTAATTAGAAGTAAGTACTCCATTTAATTAAATAATTTCGTTTCATTATTTCAAAATTCTTTTCGAAACTAGTCAACTCAAATCAATCGTGGTTAAATTTGATCAACTTTTGGTCAAACTTGATCTTTGTGAATGTGAATATGAGCAAATTTGAGTATGAATTCCAGCAACAATTTGATGCAAATTCTCATTCAAACTTTCAAAATGAAGAGATGAGGGTCTCTTAAAAAGATTTTTTTGGAATTCATCAACAGTTGAGATCGATTTCAATCAACGATCAGGATTAAAGGTGAAGTTCAGTCATAAAAGTAGATTTTCAAATTAAAGGGAGTTAACGGATTTAATTTGAGTACACTAAGGAGTTAAATGATTCAATTTGAGTAGAAAAATGAGTTAACTCATTTAACTCATTTTTGATCAATAGTGAACTGAAAATTTCCCATTTTCAATTGAAGAGAGATTTTGTTGAAATATTTAATTTAATAAAATGAGATATGCTCTCATAATTACTTTTTGTATTTAATTAAGTAATCTTTATTTAATTAGAGACACTTTTCTTATTTAATTAAATAACTTCATTTAATTGATTAGGAATGGCTTCTCATTTAATTAAATAACTTTTTTTAATTAATTAGAAGTAAGTACTCCATTTAATTACATAATTTAGTTTAATTATTTAAAAATTCTTTTCAAAACTAGTCAACTCAAGTTAACCGTGGTTAAATTTGGTCAACTTTTGGTCAAACTTGATCTTTGCGTATGTGAATATGAGCAAATGCGAGTATGAATTCCAGCACCAATTCGATGCAAATTCTCATTGAACCTTTCAAAATGAAGAGATGAGGGTCTCGTAAATAGACTTTCTTGGTATTCATCAACGGTTGAGATCAATTTCAATCAACGACCATGATTAAACTGAAGTTCAGTCATAAAGGGAGATTTCTAAATTAAAGGGAGTTAACAGATTTAATTTGAGGAAAATAACGAGTTAACTGATTAAATTTGAGTAGAAAAAGGAGTTAACTGATTTAAGTCATTTTTGATCAATAGTGAACTGGAAATTTTGATTTTTGAACTGAAGAGAGATTTTGTTGAGATATTTAATTTAATAAAATGAGATATGCTCTAATAATTACTTTTTCTATTTAATTAAATAATTTTTAATTAATTAGAGACATTTCTATTATTTAATTAAATAACTTCATTTAATTGATTAGGAATGGCTTCTCATTTAATTAAATAACTTTGTTTAATTAATTAGAAGTAAGTACTCTGTTTAATTAAATAATTTCGTTTAATTGTTTCAAAATTCTTTTCGAAACTAGTCAACTCAAGTCAACCGTGGCTAAATCTGATCAATTTTTAATCAAATTTGATCTTTGTATATGTGTATATGAGCAAATGTGAGTATGAATTCTAGCAACAATTCGATGCAAATTCTCATTCAACCTTTCAAAATGAAGAGATGAGGGTCTCTTAAATAGACTTTCCTAGAATTCATCAACGGTTGAGATAGATTTCAATCAGTGGTCAAGATTAAAGGTGAAGTTCAATCATAAATGGAGATTTTTAAATTAAAGGGAGTTAACAGATTTAATTTGAGTAAAATAAGGAGTTAACTGATTCAATTTGAGTAGAAAAAGGAGTTAACTAATTTAACTCATTTTTGATCAATAGTGAACTAGAAATTTTCCTTTTTGAACTGAAGAGAGATTTTGTTGAGATATTTAATTTAATAAAATGAGATATACTCTCGTAAGTACTTTTTCTATTTAATTAAATAATCTTTAATTAATTAGAGACAATTTTATTATTTAATTTAATAACTTCATTTAATTAATTAGGAATGGCTTCTCATTTAATTAAATAACTTTGTTTAATTAATTAGAAGTAAGTACTCCATTTAATTAAATAATTTTGTTTAATTATTTCAAAATTATTTTCGAAACTAGTGAACTCAAGCCAACCGTTGTTAAATCTAGTTAACTTTTGATCAAACTTGATCTTTGCGTATGTCTATATGAGCAAATGTGAGTATGAATTCCAGCAACAATTCATTGCAAATTCTCATTCAACTTTTCAAAATGAAGAGATGACGGTCTCTTAAATAGACTTTTCTGAAATTCATCAATGGTTGAGATTGATTTCAATCAACGGTCAAGATTAAAGATGAAGTTCAGTCATAAATTGAGATTTCACAATTAAAGGGAGTTAACAGATTTAATTTGAGTAAAATAAAGAGTTAACCGATTCAATTTTGAGTAGAAAAAGGAGTTAACTGATTTAACTCATTTTTGATCAATAGTGAAATGAAAATTTCTCTTTTTGAACTGAAGAGAGATTTTTTTGAGATATTTAATTTATTAAAATGAGATATGCTCTCATAATTACTTTTTCTATTTAATGAAATAATCTTTAATTAATTAGAGACACTTTTCTTATTTAATTAAATAACTTCACTTAATTAATTAGGAATGGCTTCTCAGTTAATTAAATAATTTTTTTTAATTAATTAGAAGTAAGTACTCCATTTAATTAAATAATTTTATTTAATTATTTCAAAATTCTTTTTGCAACTAGTCACCTCAAGTCAACCATGGTTAAATCTGGTTAAATTTTGGTCAAACTTGATCTTTGCGTATGTGAATATGAGAAAATGTGAGTATGAATTCCAACAATAATTCGATGCAAATTCTCATTCAACCTTTCAAAATGAAGAGATGAGGGTCTCTTAAATAGACTTTTTTGGAATTCATCAATGGTTGAGAATGATTTCAATCAACGGTCAAGATTAAAGGTGAAGATCAGTCATAAAGGGAGATTTTCAAATTAAAAGGAGTTAACAGATTTAATTTGAGTAAAATAGGGAGTTAACAGATTTAATTTTACTAGAAAAAGGAGTTAACTGATCACTCATTTTTGATCAATAGTGAACTGGAAATTTCCCTTTTCAAACTGAAGAGAGATTTTGGTTAGATATTTAATTTAACAAAATGAAATATGCTCTCATAATTACTTTTTCTATTTAATTAAATAATTTTTAATTAATTAAAGACACTTTTCTTATTTAATTAAATAACTTCATTTAATTAATTAGGAATGGCTTCTCATTTAATTAAATAACTTTCTTTAATTAATTAAAAGTAACTACTCCATTTAATTAAATAATTTCGTTCAATTATTTCAAAATTCTTTTCAAAACTAGTCAACTCAAGTCAATTGTGGTTAAATCTGGTCAACTTTTGGTCAAACTTGATCTTTGCGTATGTGAACATGAGCAAATATGAGTATGAATTTCAGTAGCAATTCGATGCAAATTCTCATTCAACCTTTCAAAATGAAGAGATGAGGGTCTCTTAAATAGACTTTCTTGAAATTCATCAACGGTTGAGATTGATTTCAATCAACGGTCAGGATTAAAGGTGAAATTTAGTCATAAAGGGAGATTTCCAAATTAAAGGGAGTTAACGGATTTAATTTGAGTAAAATAAGGAGTTAACTGATTCAATTTGAGTAGAAAAAGGAGTTAACTAATTTAACTCATTTTTGATCAATAGTGAACTGAAAATTTACCTTTTTTAATTGAAGAGAGATTTTGTTGAGATATTTAATTTAACAAAATGAGATATGCTCTCATAATTATTTTTTCTATTTAATTAAATAATCTTTAATTAATTAGAGACAGTTTTCTTTTTCAATTAAATAACTTCATTTAATTAATTATGAATGCCTTTTCATTTAATTAAATAACTTTTTTTAATTAATTAGAAGTAAGTACTCCATTTAATTAAATAATTTTGTTCAATTGTTTCAAAATTCTTTTCGAAACTAGTCAACTCAAGTCAACTGTGGTTAAATCTGGTCAACTTTTGGTGAAACTTGATCTTTGCGTATGTGAATATAAGGAAATGTGAGTATGAATTCCAGCAACAATTTGATGCAAATTCTCGTTCAACCTTTCAAAATGAAGAGATGAGGGTCTCTTAAATAGACTTTCTTTGAATTCATCAATGGTTGAGATCGATTTCAGTCAACGGTCAGGATGAAAGGCAAAGTTCAGTCATAAAGGAAGATTTTCAAATTAAAGGGAGTTAACGGATTTAATTTGAGCAAAATAAGAAGTTAACTGATCAATTCAATTTGAGTAGAAAAAAGATTTAACTCATTTAACTCATTTTTTATCAATAGTGAACTGGAAATTTCCCTTTTTGAACTGAAGAGAGATTTTGTTGAGATATTTAATTTAATAAAATGAGATATGCTCTCGTAATTACTTTTTCTATTTAAATAAATAATCTTTAATTAATTAGAGACAATTTTCTTACTTAATTAAATAACTTCATTTAATTAATTAGGAATGGATTCTCATTTAATTAAATAACTTTTTTTAATTAATTAGAAGTAAGCACTCCATTTAAATAAATAATTTCATTTAATTATTTCAAAATTCTTTTTGAAACTAGTCAACTCAAGTCAACCATGGTTAAATTTGGTCAACTTTTGGTCAAACTTGATCTTTGCGTACGTGAATATGAGCAAATGTGAGTATGAATTCCAATAACAATTCGATGCAAATTCTCATTCAACCTTTCAAAATGAAGAGATGAGGGTCTCTTAAATAGACTTTTCTGGAATTCATCAACGGTTGAGATTGATTTCAATCAACGATCAGGATTACAGGTGAAATTCAGTCATAAAGGGAGATTTCCAAATTAAACGGAGTTTACAGATTTAATTTGAGTAAAATAAGGAATTAACTGATTCAATTTGAGTAGAAAAAGGAGTTAACTGATTTAACTCATTTTAGATCAATATTCAACTGAAAATTTCCATTTTTGAACTGAAGAGAGATTTTGTTGAGATATTTAATTTAATAAAATGAGGTATGCTCTTGTAATTACTTTTTCTATTTTATTAAATAATCTTTAATTAATTAGACACACTTTTCTTATTTAATTAAATAACTTCATTTAATTAATTAGGAATGGCTTCTCATTTAATTAAATAACTTTGTTTAATTAATTAGAAGTAAGCACTCTATTTAAATAAATAATTTTGTTTAATTATTTCAAAATTCTTTTTGAAACTAGTCAACTCAAGTCAACTGTGGTTAAATCTGGTCAACTTTTGGTCAAGCTTGATCTTTGCGTACATGAGTATGAGCAAATGTGAGTTTGAATTCCAATAACAATTCGATGCAAATTCTCATTCAACCTTTCAAAATGAAGAGATGAGGGTCTCTTAAATAGACTTTCCTGGAATTCATAAACGGTTGAGATTGATTTCAATCAACGGTCAGGATTAAAGGTGAAGTTTAGTCATAAAGGGAGATTTCCAAATTAAAGGGAGTTAACAGATTTAATTTGAGTAAGATAATGATTTAACTGATTCAATTTGAGTAGAAAAATGAGTTAACTGATTTAACTCATTTTTGATCAATAGTGAATTGGAAATTTCCCTTTTCGAACTGAAGAGAGATTTTGTTGAGACATTTAATTTAATAAAATGAGATATGCTCTCATAATTACTTTTTCTATTTAATTAAATAATTTTTAATTAATTAGAGACACTTTTCTTATTTAATTAAATAACTTCAGTTAATTAATTAGAAATGGCTTCTCATTTAATTAAATAACTTTGTTTAATTAATTAGAATTAAGTACTCTATTTAAATAAATAATTTCGTTTAATTATTTCAAAATTCTTTTTGAAACTAGTCAACTAAAGTCAACCGTGGTTAAATCTGGTAAACTTTTGGTCAAACTTGATCTTTGCGTATGTGAATATGAGCAAATGTGAGTATGAATTCCAGCAACAATTTGATGCAAATTCTCATTCAAACTTTCAAAATGAAGAGATGAGGGTCTCTTAAATAGACTTTTCTGAAATTCATCAACAGTTGAGATCGATTTCAATCAACGGTCAGGATTAAAGGTGAAGTTCAGTCATAAATGAAGATTTTCAAATTAAAGGAAGTTAATGGATTTAATTTGAGTAAAATAAGGAGTTAACTGATTCAATTTGAGTAGAAAAAGGAGTTAACTAATTTAACTCATTTTAGATCAATAATGAACTGGAAATTTCCCTTTTTGATCTGAACAGAGATTTTGTTGAGATATTTAATTTATTAAAATGAGATATGCTCTCATAATTACTTTTTCTTTTTAATTAAATAATCTTTAATTATTTAGAGACACTTTTCTTATTTAATTAAATAACTTCATTTAATTAATTAGGAATGGCTTCTTATTTAATTAAATAACTTGGCTTAATTAATTAGAAGTAAGTACTCCATTTAATTAAATAATTTCGTTTAATTATTTCAAAATTCTTTTCAAACTAGTCAACTCAAGTCAACCGTGGTTAAATCTGGTCAACTTTTGGTCAAACTTGATCTTTGCGTATGTGATTATGAGAAAATGTGAGTATGAATTCTATCAACAATTTGGTGCAAATTCTGATTCAACCTTTCAAAATGAAGAGATGAGGGTCTCTTAAATAGACTTTCCTGGAATTCATCAACAGTTGAGATCAATTTCAATCAACGATCAGGATTAAAGGTGAAGTTCTGTCATAAAGGGAGATTTCCAAATTAAAGGAAGTTAACGGATTTAATTTGAGTAAAATAAGGAGTTAATTGATTCAATTTGAGTAGAAAAATGAGTTAACTCATTTAACTCATTTTAGATCAATAGTGAACTAGAAATTTTCCTTTTTGAACTGAAGAGAGAAATAAATTTGTTTAATTACTTTTTCTATTTAATTAATTAGAGACACTTTTCTTATTTAGTTAAATAACTTCATTTAATTAATAAGGAATGGCTTCTCATTTAACTAAATAAATTTGTATAATTAATTAGAAGTAAGTACTCCATTTAATTAAATAATTTCAAAAAAAATTCGAATCTAGTCAACTCAAGTCAACTGTGGTTAAATCTGGTCAACTTTTCGTCAAACTTGATCTTTGCATATGTGAATATGAGCAAATGTGAGTATGAATTCTAGGAACAATTCAATCCAAATTCTCATTCAACCTTTCAAAATGAAGAGATGAGGGTCTCTTAAATAGACTTTCCTTGAATTCATCAACGGTTGAGATCGATTTCAATCAACGATCAGGACTAAAGGTGAAGTTCAGTCATAAAGGGAGATTTCCAAATTAAAGGGAGTTAACGGATTTAATTTGACTAAAATAAGGAGTTAACTAATTCAATTTGAGTAGAAAAAGGAGTTAACTCATTTAACTCATTTTAGATCAATAGTCAACTAGAAATTTCCCTTTTTGAACTGAAGAGAGATTTTGTTGAGATATTTAATTTAATAAAATGAGATATGGACTCATAATTACATTTTCTATTTAATTAAATAATGTTTAATTAATTAGAGACACTTTTCTTATTTAATTTATTAACTTCATTTAATTAATTAGGAAGGGCTTCTCATTTAATTAAATAACTTTGTTTAATTAATTAAAAGTAAGTACTCCATTTAATTAAATTATTTTGTTTAATTATTGCAAAATTGTTTTCGAAACTAGTCAACTCAAGTCAACCGTGGTTAAATCTGGTCAACTTTTGGTCAAACTTGATCTTTGCCTATGTGAATATGAGCAAATGTGAGTATAATTCCAGCAACAATTCGATGCAAATTCTCATTTGGCTTTTCAAAATGAAGAAATGAGGGTCTCTTAAATAGACTTTCCTGGAATTCATCAACGGTTGAGATCGATTTCAATCAACGATCATGATTAAAAGTGAAGTTCAGTCATAAAGGAAGATTTCTAAATTAAAGCGAGTTAACATATTTAATTTCATTAAAATAAGTAGTTAACATATTCAATTTGAGTAGAAAAAGTAGTTAACTCATTTAACTCATTTTTTATCAATAGTGAACTGAAAATTTCCCTTTTTGAATTGAAGAGAGATTTTGTTGAGATATTTAATTTAATAAAATGAGATATGCTCTCATAATTAATTTTTCTATTTATTTAAATAATCTTTAATTAATTAGAGAGACTTTTCTTATTTAATTAAATAACTTCATTTAATTAATTAGGAATGGCTTCTCATTTAATTAAATAACTTTCTTTAATTAATTAGATGTAAGTACTCCATTTAATTAAATAATTTCATTTAATTATTTCAAAATTCTTTTTGGAACTAGTCAACTCAAGTCTACTGTAGTTAAATTTGGTCAACTTTTGGTCAAACTTGATCTTTGCGTATGTGAATATGAGCAAATATGAGTATGAATTCCAACAGCAATTCGATGCAAATTCTCATTCAAACTTTCAAAATGAAGAGATGAGGGTCTCTTAAATAGACTTTTCTGAAATTAATCAACGGTTGAGATCGATTTCAATCAATGGTCAGGATTAAAGGTGAAGTTCAGTCATAAAGAGAGATTTCCAAATTAGAGGGAGTTAACGGATTTAATTTGAATAAAATAAGGAGTTAACTGATTCAATTTGAGTAGAAAATAAGAATGGCATCTACATCACTCAATCAAAATACATCAAGGAGATATTGAAAAAGTTTGGTATGGAGGACTGTAAACCTGTTGGAACTCCTATGTGTACTGGATTGAAACTTACCAAAGATGATAAATTGAAAGACGTAGATCAAACATTGTATAGATCTAAGATTGGAAAATTGCAATACGTAGTTCATACCAGGCCAGATATTGCCCTTGCAGTTGGTATTGTTGCAAGATTTTCAACAAAGCCAAGAGAAACTCATCTGATGGCAATCAAAAGAATAATGAGATATTTGAAAGGAACTGAAGATTGTGGGTTATGGTACAAATTTGGAGCTAAGTTGGATTTGAAAGTGTTTACTGATGCTGATTGGGCAGGAAACCTTGATGACAGAAAAAGCACAAGTGGACGAGCATTCTTTCTTTGAAAAAAATTGGTTTTTTGGACAAGCGAAAAGCAGAATTGTACATCCCAATCTATAGTAGAGTCAAAGTATGTTGTAGCAGCAGTAAACTGTTCAAATATTGTTTGGTTTAAGCAGTTATTGCAAGGAATGAAGATGGACATCAATGAACTAGTTGTCATGTTCTGTGACAATACTAGTGCAATCAACATATCTAAGAATCCAGTGATGCATTCCAAGACCAAGCATATTGCAATAAAATATCATTTTTTCAGAGAATTGGTACAAGACAGGGAGATCAGATTGGAATATGTCCATACAAAGGAACAAATTGCTGGCATATTCACAAAACCTTTACCTAAGGATGCATTTTTGTATCTCAAAGGTAAGTTAGGGGTCATTCCCCTATCTAAAGTCCACTAAAAATGAGTTATAGTGATGCATCCGTGCATACAAGATTGAAGATCTATCTGTTGATGCAGCTTAATCAGAAATCATTGCATATGAATCAGTACTAAAGGTACACTACAATTCACTTAACTTCTATTGTCTTTGGCATGTGTTGTCTAAGAGGGAGAGATTTACTATCATATCCTTATGAAATTTGTGAGATTTGAAAAGTTTTCCATGAAGTCCCTTTATAGAGGGAGATTATTGAAAGAGGGAGAAGTCTGTTATCTTGTTGGACTTATTTTCAAAATTTTATTCTATTATGACATGTTGTGTTGCCATCAATGCCAAAGAGGGAGATTGTTGGATAATGTTTTCCTTGATGTCACACAAATGTCATATCAGTCATTAGTCTCAAGATCACCGAGCTTAGACAGTCTGCAATGCAATCTACAGTGCCAACCGAGCTCACTCGGTTATCGAAAGAAATGAGGAAGACAGTGTTAACCGAGCTAACTCGGTCAACAAAGAAAAGGTGAAAGACAGTGATCACCGAGCTCACTCGATCAATGAAGGAAATGTGGAAGTCAGTGTTAATCGAGCTTCACTTGGTCTCCAAAGGGTAGTTTCCACCGAGCTCACTCGGTCAACGAAAGAAATGTGGAAGTCAATGTTAACTGAGCTTCACTCGATCTCCAAAGGGTAGTTTCCACCGATCTCACTCGATCATCAAAGAAATCATTAAGAAGTTAGTATTAACCGAGCTTCACTCAGTCTCCAAAGGATAGTTTCCACTGGGCTCACTCAATTATCTCAAGAAACTCAGTACTTACCGAGTTCTCCCGACGACTGAAGGATTGTCACGAAGTTCGCTGTATACATCGAGCTCGATCGGTTAACACAGGAATTATTTTCTGAACAAAGTTTACCGTGCAGGGTCGGCCAGTATTGGGATGTGCAAATTAATTACTTCTAGCCGACTATTGTAATTGTTTGAATAATTAGTGATTCGAGCTGACTTAGATAATCTGAAAGGTATATATGGTCATTTTAGTTATGAATTAAGAGAGTGTGTGATTGTGAAAAAGAAGTTATGAATGTTAATTATAGAATGAAATGATAAGGCGAATGTTGAGCAAAGTCTGATAAAGGATCAGATGTATTGAAGGAGCTGTAAAGTTGCATTTGATCAATGAGGATCCAGCCAAGCATAACAGAGATCTGTAATAAGCAAAGATAAGTTGTACTTTATGTTAGGTCACTTCATTGTTGCTTTCTAACCATTGTAACAGTGAATTCAAAATCTCTTAATAGAGTTGGTTTAACAGCCATTCAATAAATCCTCTAACAAGGTGATAGTTTAGTTGAATTGTTCTAAAGACCTCTAGCAAGGCCACTCCTAACAGGGTGAATTAAATTCATTAATAGGGTCACACCTAACAGTGTGTTTTTGTAACATTTAACAGGGTTGGCTCCTAACAGGGCTCACTTCAAAAAAGTGAAAAATTGTATCTAGTTACATTGGTGGTTTTTCTCATATTAGATTTCCACGTTAAATCTAGTGTCTCTTGTGTTCTTAATTGCTAAATTGCTTTGTGCATAATAACATATCAGTTCTTAATATTTGTCATTTGCTGCATTATCAAGTTTCAGCATTTTATATTAATCAGATCAAGGGGATATTTAGACATCTTAGGGACTGTGAAAGTTTTTGTAGTAACTGATTCACCCCCTCTCCCTCTCAGTTACTCTATTCTCATTTCCAACAATTGGTATCAAAGTGTTTAGTGCTTGCAAGAAGAGATTTCAAGGATCTAAGCAAAAGATCAAGATGTCTTACAAAAGAGAAATTCTAAAACTCAATAGAGATAACTTCTCCGCATGGCAAGGACTGATGAGACTTCATTTGGCTACTGTTGGTGATACTGGACTAAAATACTAGAAAACCTTGATGATAGAAAGGAACATTGCTATCAAATACTGGAAAGAAGCCATCAGCACTACAGTTCATACCTTAAACTGAGTACAGTTGAAGAAGGACTCATTCAAAACTCCCTATGAATTATGGTATGGCTACAAACCCAATGTAAGTTATCTGAAAGTATTTGAAAGCAAATGTTATATTCTGAAAGAATCTAGAAAAGGAAAATTTGATGTAAAAGGTGATGAAGGGATATTTTTAGGATATTCTTGCAAAAGCAAAGCATATAGATGTTCAAATCTATCCACTCACAAAGTCATAGAAAGTGCACATGTGAAAGTTGATGAGTTTGTAGATAATTCTGAGGAAGAAAGCAAAAAGGTACCTAAAAATTACAGAAGATTTGTTTACATTGAACCTGATACTATACCAAGCATACCGTTCACTCAAGAATCCTCAACTCCCGAGTCATCAGTAACTGAGTTACAAAAAGTTCAAATTGAGCCATAGCAACATTCAGATATTACCAAGCAAGTATCTACCGAGTCTGAAGCGCTCAAGCCAATTCTTACTGAGCCAAAATAGCCTGAACATGAAATTGAAGCACAAGGAGATAGCAATGAAACTAATTTAAGAGGCAAAGAACCTGTACTAGCTAAATATGTCAGAAGACATCATGCACCAGATCAGATCATTAGAGACAAGTCTAAAGGAACTTTGACAAGAAGCAAGCTGAAAAATACTTGTTTAATTGCTAATTTTGAACCTAGAAGCATTAAAGATGTATTGACAAATGATAGTTGGATTGAGGCAATGAAAGAGGAAATAGAATAGATAGAGAAGAACAAGACATTGACTCTTGTACCCAAGCCTAAAAATAAGAATGTAATTGGAACCAAGTGGGTATTCAGAAACAAGTTGACTGAAGATGGTAAGGTATCCAGAAATAAAGCTAGATTGGTATGCAAAGGATACTTTCAATAAGAAGGCATAGATTATGGAGAAACCTTTGCTCCTGTTGCAAGATTGGAAGGAGTCAGAACCTTACTTGCATATGCTTCTCACAAAGGATTCAGAGTTTATCAGATGGATGTCAAGTCAGCATTCCTAAATGGAATATTGGATGAAGAGGTTTACATTGAACAACCTGAAGGTTTTGTTGATCCAGATAAAAAAGGACATGGTCTGCAAATTACACAAGGAACTGTATGGTCTAAAACAAGCCCCTAGAGCATGGTATGAAAGATTGCATAACTATCTTCCTCAGATTGGTTTTCAAAGAACTAATGATAATAGTAGCTTGTATATAAAGGAAGGATCAGATAATAAGATTGTCTTGGCAGAAATATTTGTAGATGATACTATTTTTAAAGGGCATGATGATCTTTGCACAGAATTTTCAGAACAAATAAACAAGGAATTTGAAATGTCTATGTTTTGTGAAATAAAATTCTTTGTTGCTCTTCAAATTCAACAAAATAAGAATGGCATCTACATCACTCAATTAAATTCAATAAATAATTCAAATTCAATAAAATTTTAATCTTTAATTAATTAGAGACAATTTTCTTATTTAATTAAATAACTTCATTTAATTAATTAGGAATGGCTTCTCATTTAATTAAATAACTTTGTTTAATTAATTAGAAGTAAGCATTCCATTTAATTAAATAATTTCATTTAACTATTTCAAAATTCTTTCCGAAACTAGTCAACTCAAGTAAACCATGGTTAAATCTGGTCAACTTTTGGTCAAACTTGATCTCTGCGTCTGTGAATATGAGCAAATGTGAGTATGAATTTCGACAAAAATTCAATGCAAATTTGCATTCAACCTTTCAAAATGAAGAGATGAGGGTCTCTTAAAAAGATTTTCCTGGAATTCATAAATGGTTGAGATCGATTTCAATCAGCGGTCAGGATTAAAGGTGAAGTTCTGTCATAAAGGGAGATTTACAAATTAAAGGGAGTTAACAGATTTAATTTGAGTAAAATAAGGAGTTAACTGATTCAATTTGAGTAGAAAAAGGATTTAACAGATTTAACTCATTTTTGATCAATAGTGAACTAGAAATTTTTCTTTTTGAACTAAAGAGAGATTTTGTTGAGATATATAATTTAATAAAATGAGATATGCTCTCATAATTATTTTTTCTATTTAATTAAATAATCTTTAATTAATTAGAGACACTTTTCTTATTTAATTAAATAACTTCATTTAATTAATTAGGAATGGCCTCTCATTTAATTAAATAACTTTGTTTAATTAATTAGAAGTAAGTACTCCATTTAATTAAATAATTTTGTTTAATTATTTCAAAATTCTTTTTGAAACTAGTCAACTCAAGTCAACTGTGGTTAAATCTGGTCAACTTTTGGTCAAACTTGATCTTTGTGTATGTGAACATGAGCAAATGTGAGTATGAATTCCAACAAAAATTTCATGCAAATTCTCATTCAAACTTTCAAAATGAAGAGATGATGGTCTCTTAAATAGACTTTCCTGGATTTTCATCAACGATTGAGATCGATTTCAATCAACGTACAAGATTAAAGGTGAAGTTCAGTCAGAAAGGGAGATTTCCAAATTAAAGGGAGTTAACAGATTTAATTTGAGTAAAATAAGGAGTTAATTGATTCAATTTGAGTAGAAAAAGGAGTTAACTGATTTAACTTATTTTTTATCAATAGTGAACTGAAAATTTCCCTTTTTGAACTGAATAGAGATTTTGCTGAGATATTTAATTTAATAAAATGAGATATGCTCTCATAATTACTTTTTCTATTTAATTAAATAATCTTTATTTAAATAGAGACACTTTTCTTATTTAATTAAATAAGCTCATTTAATTAATTAGGAATGGCTTCTCATTTAATTAAATAACTTTGTTTAATTAATTAGAAGTAAGTACTCAAGTCAACCTTGGTTAAATCTAGTCAACTTTCGATCAAACTTGATCTTTGCGTATGTGAATATCAGCAAATGTGAGTATGAATTCCAGCAACAATTCAATGCAAATTCTCATTCAACCTTTCAAAATGAAGAGATGAGGGTCTCCTAAATAGACTTTCTTCGAATTCATCAACGGTTGAGATCGATTTCAATCAGCGATCAGGATTAAAGGTGAGGTTCAGTCATAAAGGGAGATTTCGAAATTAAAGGGAGTTAACAGATTTAATTTGAGTAAAATAAGGAGTTAACTAATTCAATTTCGGTAGAGAAAAGAGTTAATTGATTCAACTCATTTTTGATCAATAGTGAACTGTAAATTTCCCTTTTTGAACTGAAGAGAGATTTTGTTGAGATATTTAATTTAATAAAATGAGATATGCTCTCATAATTACTTTTTCTATTTAATTAAATAATCTTTAATTAATTAGAGACAATTTAACTTCAGTTAATTAATTAGGAATGGCTTTCTATTTAATTAAATAACTTTGTTTAATTAATTAGAAGTAAGCACTCCATTTAATTAAATAATTTTTTTTAATTATTTCAAAATTCTTTTCGAAACTAGTCAACTCAAGTCAACCGTGGTTATATCTGGTCAGCTTTTGGTCAAACCTTATCTTTGCGTATGTGAATATGAGCAAATGTGAGTATGAATTACAGCAACAATTCAATGCAAATTCTCATTCAACCTTGCAAAATGAAGAGATGAGGGTCTCTTAAATAGACTTTCGTGGAATTCATCAATGGTTGAGATCGATTTCAATCCGCGATCAGGATTAAAGGTGAAGTTCAGTCATAAAGGGAGATTTCCAAATTAAAGGGATTTAACAAATTTAATTTGAGTAAAATAAGGAGTTAACTGATTCAATTTGAGTAGAAAAAGGAGTTAACTGATTTAACTCATTTTTATCAATAGTGAACTGGAAATTTCGCTTTTTGAACTAAAGAGAAATTTTGTTTAGATATTTAATTTAATAAAATGAGATATGCTCTCATAATTACTTTTTTAATTTAATTAAATAATCTTTAATTAATTAGAGACACTTTTCTTATTTAATTAAAGAACTTCATTTAATTAATTAGGAATGGCTTCTCATTTAATTAAATAACTTTGTTTAATTAATTAGAAGTAAGTACTCCATTTAATTAAATAATTTACTTTAATTATTTAGAAATTATTTTTAAAACTAGTCAACTGAAGTCAACCGTGGATAAATCTGATCAACTTTTGGTCAAACTTGATCTTTGCGTATGTGAATATGAGCAAATGTGATTATGAATTCTAGCAACAATTCGATTCAAATTTTCATTCAGCCTTTCAAAATGAAGAGATGAGGGTGTCTTAAATAGACTTTCTTAGAATTTATCAATTGTGGAGATCGATTTCAATCAACGGTTAGGATTAAAGGTGAAGTTCAATCATAAATGGAGATTTCCAAATTAAAGGGAGTTAACAGATTTAATTTGATTAAAATAAGGAGTTAACTAATTCAATTTGAGTAGAAAAAAGAGTTAACTGATTTAACTCATTTTTGATCAATAGTGAACTGGAAATTTCCCTTTTTGAACTGAAGAGAGATTTTATTGAGATATTTAATTCAATAAAATGAGATATGCTCTCATAATTACTTTTTCTATTTAATTAAATAATCTTTAATTAATTAGAGACACTTTTCTTATTTAATTAAATAACTTCATTTAATTAATTAGGAATGGCTTCTCATTTAATGCAAATTCTCATTCAACCTTTCAAAATGAAGAGATGAGGGTCTCTTAAATAGACTTTCTCGAAATTCATCAACAGTTGAGATCGATTTCAATCAGCGGTCAGGATTAAAGGTGAAGTTCAGTCATAAAGGGAGATTTCCAAATTAAAGAGAGTTAACATATTTAATTTGAGTAAAATAAGGAGTTAACTGGTTCAATTTGAGTAGAAAAAGAAGTTAACTGATTTAACTCATTTTTTATCAATAGTGAATTGGAAATTTTCTTTTTTGAACTAGAGAAATTTCTACTTTTTAGCTATATAATCAAAGATAATTTTATACACAAAATCATCATTTCAAATATTGCTAAAATTATGACTTATTAAATATTTAGATGTATAGAAACTTTCTTCTTATACATTATTTTTCTATTTCACAAAAGAAGATAGTATAAATGAAACAGTTATAATAATATCTTTGTTTATTTTTTTCAAATAGATTGTATCATTTTTAATTTTTTGCATTAAGTTTTCTCAGCATTTAGCCCATAGTCAAATTACCCTATTTGGTCTACAACCAAAATTAAATATTTCACTCTTCTGTGAAGTTTTATTATGATCAATGTTTGTTGTTCTCTGACGTTTGAACGACATATTTTAATTTATTTATTTTGAATGTCTTTCAAATGACTCTCTCTCCTTCCCATGCGATTTAATTTTAATTATTCTCTGCAATCCGTATTATTCCATTCCCCTCATCACGGGAGGCTAGTTGGCTGAACAAGTGCATAGGAGAAAGGCTATTCTATAGTCAAGTTGTTACTATTTACACCTATATTTTTTTTTCTTAATGTTTGTCTCGTAGTTGGAGTGGAGACTGAAAATGATAAGACAGTGCATTTGACGGGGCCATATATACTGTGTTGATGTATGACTGGATATATCATGACAGGTTTGGAAGCACAATATGCCAGATTATGCGTGCTTAAGTATTAGCAATCCAAATGTAAAAGGAAAGGAATCCAAACTCGATAACAAAAGCTCAACATTGTAATATAAATGTAGGTTTTATCCTTGATAGGGTAGTCATATTGATCTACTGTATATTTTTGTTTTACTTGTTTTTTTTTTTTTTTTTTTTGTCTAGATCTATTGGTCATATAAAGACAATAAAACAATAATGTTATTGTGCCTAAGAAAGGGTGGAAATGAATGGCATTATATCATAGAATGCCCAGCTAACATAGATACTAAGAAGAATTGCATTGATACTCTAAAAATGAATATTTTGAAAGCTTACAATAACAATAAAAATAAAATAATCACAAGAACAATAGATTTCTGATAGATTTTCTTTTTCTATTGTAAGAATAATAGATTTTTTTTTAATCAAGATGCATAGCAGGAATTTTAAGTTGCACGTTAACTCAAGGTAAGATAAATATATATTGTTTAGATTTCTGGCATGGCATTCTGGCTTTAATTTAAAAAATATTAATAATTTGCTTGTTATAAAGGGGGGATAGTTGACTATGTAACGCGTGAGCAGGCACCTTTAAAGCACGTGGGTTAGCATCCCTTTCATAGAAGCAAGCTTTCTGCATTGAAATAGTGCAGAAAGCTTTCTACGGCACACACATTCATGATAGCAATAGAGCAATGCCCTTGGGCTATGGTCCATGATTTGAGATTGGTATAAGTGTGCCCTAAATCTGAACTGGGTAAAGCCTCCATATGAAGTACACTGAGGTATATATATTAAATTTGAATGAGTATAATTTCCCACAACTCCATTGGAGATTATTCCACCCATGCGCATACCCCACGCTGACTGATTCAGACCCACCTCTTTTCTTCTGTCCCACACTTTCATTACTATCATTGCTCCTAAATTGTGTTTCCTCCCCTACTTTATTTGATGTGTTGTGAGTAATTAACTGCTTTTCCACATAATGTTGTCAGGAAAGGGTTCCAAGTTTGATAGAGTGAATAAGGAGTAAGGGTCAAGTTTAAATAAAAATATCCCTTGCTCCCCTTCCCAATGCAGCTGGGTGACTCTCCACAACCATTCACGTGGGTAGACGCAATTCTTTAGAAATGAATGTCTTTCAAATTCATATGATATTATAATGTTTATATTTTGTAAAATTTATTATTTGTGACGTTCACTAGAGATATCAGTGACTTCATTGTTGGATTGTCTAAGCTTGTTTTTGGGCTCCAATGACAGTGTATATTTCAGCAATGGTCAAGCTGCTTTGTTGGCATGTGAAGGGATGTTGGGTCAGCACCATTTCTGGAGCCTTGAATGGACTCCAACGACTTTTCTTGTTTTCAACAAAATGAAAAATTTTGAAATTTGTATTGCTCTATTCTGTTTAATAAGTGGTGCTCCAAATTTGGAGGGTCTAGTGCCATGAACAAACACCAAGCCCTAAGTGTTGGACAGTAGATCTAAAGCATGTATTTGACTAAGAAGGATATCCATTTCATCCTCTACTAACATTGCTTTTGGCAATATTCCTTGCAATAGCTAACGAGTCTCTCAACACAACCATGGCTGGTATATATGGCTTTTTTCTTTTCGTTTCTTTTTCCCTTTTTGCATCAATGGCAGCTTCAACAGAGTTTTTAGATTTATATATATATTTTTTAAATCTTTAAACCCTCTAAACCATAGAGTGGCGTTAACAAAAGATATTTTTCTTTTTTTTTTAACCTTGTCTCCAAGGCATTGGCGTATATTCCCAAGAAGACATGGAAACAAGTAGTGACCAACCCAAGTGGAAAGGGTCATCAGCCAACTTTCCCAGGCAAGTGGTCCCCTTTCAAACGGTGCAATTTTCCTAGACAAGTGTCATGTGATAAGACACATATAGGAGGAATTCTTTAAGAAAATGGTCTGACCCATGTCAGGAATGTCAGCGCCTAGAAAGTGCTTCCACCACCAAAGTCATATTTTTTAATTTTTGGTTTAAACAATACATTTGATCAAGTGGATTAAAAAAAAAATTATTTTAATTACTATTGCAAAGTGGAGGTTGTATGGGAAGGAATTAATTTTCTCCCATACAATTTCCAGAGACCTGTAGAGTCTCTTTTCCTACAAAGATTTGAACTCTATACTTCAATACGTACTATGAGCAAGGTTTTGCAAACACAAAGAATCTAATAGATGCATAGTGAGCCTAGGTCCTAGTATTGGAAACCTGACTGGCTCTGATACCAAATGTCATGCCCACAGTTTATAACCCAAAATGAAACATAGATTCTATTAAAGAAAGGCATGATTAAGATAACTATTTTCTGCTACAAATTTTTCAGATCTACACTATAAGGAAACAAAACTTTTATTAACTAATTTATTTCAACTCGAAAGAGCATTAGATTTAGATTTCCATTTTAAAGTCTTTCAAATATAAATCTTAATAAGACCAGCTTGAATCAAATAACAAGACTTAGCTTTTATAAATTTCATTTACATTTCTTTGCAAGACACAATAAATAAAACTACAAATACTCAAACAATGCTCGGTTTCCACCCTACCAATTAATGGCACCATGAGGCCTTGGGTGCCCTAGCCATACCCCCGAGCAAGAACTCACTGCATCTAAGGATCATAGATGTTATCATAAGAGTAAGTTCCTAATACAAGAACAACATTTTTAACTACACTTGTTACACATTTCAGACCTACATGAATCCAACTCAAAAATAAATACTACAAAAGAAAAGGGATAGAAAGACTCATCTCTCTCTCAAGTTCCCTCTTGATCTTCTTCTCCTCATACTGTTCTACCATCCTCTCCTCCCTTCTCCATTTTCCTATTTTGCATATAACTTCCCCTTTTTATCTCCAACAATGGTGAAAAAATAATGGTCCATCCTCCCAAGTCTTCTTCCCTCTTCTTCCAAAATCCTCCCCTATTTAATGAAGGCACATGGCTTTCTTATCAATGTGTCATAACCCATTGTCTTCCACTATTCATTTTCGTCACATTTGGAGTGGGGCCCTTTTGAGGTATCATAATGTGAATTTTAACCATGATTTGACCCTCAGCTAACCCCCAACCTTAGGTAGTATAAGTGGGTTAGGTTATTTTAACCCAAAATGCACTCTAGGGTCCATTTTAATGCCTCTTAAGTCCAACTTTAGATTACATCCGATTTTACAAGAATTTCACATGGAGATGGACTTTGATTACAGTACATGATTTGGCATAGATTCTTTGAAGGTCTTCATAATCATGCTCTGCACAATTCAAATTAAACATCAGTAACCCAAAAAATATGTAATTGTAAACATTAATACATATCCTTGATTGAACCATAGATTAACACATTAGACCAACATTGTATTCTAACATCATTTTCTTAAGAATCATATGTCTATGAAAAATTATTTACAAATGTGTATCATTCATTCTACTATAACCACTTCTCTAAATAAAACATTTTAAAGAATAGTGGCCACATTAATAATTCATAACATATGTATCATAACACCTTACACATCAATTTCTTACCATAGAGTCCAAATCTATAATGAGATGGGGTATTACATACTACCCCTTTGCCCATTGACTTTCTCCTAGAAGTCACAAATGTTTTATGACATCACTCCCATATTTAGATTATTATTCACATCAACGATCTCTTCATTTAAATTGATTGGCAATTTCTTAAAAATTCTTCAAGCATAGGTACTTACTCTCACTAATTATAGGAATCAACTCATAACATCTATTAGAATAACATAACAAGTATCCCTAATGTTCACTGTGTTATCTACATTCTAACCATTTTTGTACTTCTTTATTTTTAAATTAAATGATGCATAATTCACTTCAAAATGATAATCTCATAACCCAAACTTGATTGCCATTTTCACAGTCACCCTATGTAACATGTATTCATCACAACAAAATATCTATTTAATTCAATTGGCCATAATTTCAATTACAAAACTATCTAATTATCATGACAACATAAGATGAACAATATAAAGTATTTACCCATAAGGTAACTCATATTAGCTAATCGCAGTGTTAACATAAATTAGATACTCTGAATAGTGTGAATTAGGTCTAATGCTACCAGTCTCATAAACTATCGTGTCATATGTAAAGAAGTCCAACCATTTCTATTTGTAATCAGTGTCAATTTTATGAACAAAATCTATAGTTTATCATAAGTTGAGTCTAACTTTGCACATTAATTAAATAAGAAAGATTCTACTATACAAAGTATCGCATACACATTTGCACCTATTATTCAGATGGTTACAAATGATAAGTAAAACTTATTTAAAAAATAGCAAGTCACATAAGGAACCTTCCTAATCATGTTATTCCATAAGCCATATAATGTTCTCTAATGACAAATTTAATATTTAGTTCTAATCAAATTTTATTGTAGACAAATTAACGATCCTTCTAGTTCTTACTTGGATGTGACCTTACATTCCCCTCCACTAGTCTTTGACTTCCTCGTGGAAGTCTCCAATGTTTGGTGCTTTTTTTCTATATCTATCAATTCCTACTCATTTAAGTGATCTTTCTAACATTTATTAATTTATAATTGTATGAGCATACATAAAACATGATATATTAAACAAAATTGAAACACTTAGTTGGGGAAACAAGGCTCAAAGAAGTTCCACTCAAGCACAATAAAGCATACAAGATCTCATAACAACATATAAACTCCCTTCCAAGGCTTAACACAATGATTCACCATTAGAATCATGAAACAATGGGTGAAGGTGGGCTCTCCAAGGAGGAGAATCTCTCAACTTCAATGTTGAGCCCAACTAACCCCTTCAACCAAGGCATCTCTTCCGTCCCAAGGGTGAGTGAAGCCTTCACACCCATTGACATCCTATACGCTCATACACAAGCCACATCACTGGGATAAACAAATCATAAGGCTCATGAATGGTCGTAGAGGTAAAATATTAATCTCATCTGGGTTTGAAGTGCACTGTACCATATAACTGTCTAAACCCACATACATATCCATAGTCCAAAATCAATAATTTGTGATCCAAGCCTCACTTGGTGGCTCGATGGTAAACAGACCCATCACACAAGATGTCATCCATACGAAACCACATGTCATATCCCTTGTTTATGTAAGGTGGTTAGCCTCCAAGGAATACACACCACAGACATAGGAAGGTAGTGGATAATAGCTTCATAACAGCCTCACATACCCCCATCCTCAAGGGTTCCCTACGTCTGCTTCCTCGTATACACTCATCAAGTTCATCTCCATCGTCCTTGATGAGGAATCACATTACAACACAAGACCAACATCCACCAACACCAAGGAAACTAGTCTAGCCACACAAAAAAATTTTCAATGAAAGAAGTTAAATCATATATTTCAACAACAATAAAACAAGAAAATTTCAATGTATTGCAACAATAAGCTAAGTAAAAAAAAAATGAAGATTAAGGTTGTGGCTAGACTATCAAATACAAAGTAAATAAACTTGTTGGTCTACACAATAAAATAAATCATAAAGTGCACATTACATCACTATGTGACTCTATCTAGCCACCTTACGAGGAAGGAGGGAACAACGTCTGGCTAGCACAGTAGCCCTTCATGTGGGCACTCTAGGTGCACTAACCACATGGCATGGGGTGTTCACCTCGACAACACCTTGCATTGAGTGGTATAGACTAAGCACGTTGACTCACCTGGCATGACCATACACCAGGTGGAGAACACCCACTCTAGTCGTATGTTGCATGGTAGTGTTCCTCACAGAGAAAGCACGTGCATGACACACTCTGCATAGCAATCTCATGTAAGCATCACCATAGCCAGAGGTATACATGTCTAGTGTCCACCCATATGCACTTCCACGTACACATGACCGAGCATCCATGGGTACCCCTCCACAAGAATGCAAGCATCTCCTATATGCTCCGCATCAAGTGGGAACTGAAACATACAAAAACAATAGCGCCTTCATGTAACTATATACGTGGCATCGTGTTCTCAAGCTCGGCTCGCTACCATCAGCAACACGGCATCATTACCCATTGCATCATGTCGAAACATGTGCGGAAATGGTATCTATCACAACATGGGAAATCCTCCTTCCACATGTTGAATCTCATAGGAGAATATACACAAACATGTCTAAGGAGTCTTATTCTGAGTACTGGTATTTTGTTTTCAAGGTGGTACTTAGTAGGGTTACAACCAAGCAATAACTCATACAAGGTAGGACTTCCACATAATTATGTACAAACATAATTTCCAAGAACATTTGTTTTTAATTTTCATGGGCACACATGACAATTGTTGGTTTTATACAACACTTCAACAAAAATGGCAACACTGGTTTAATCACATGGATGAGGGAACACAAGATGACATGAGTCATGGCTTCACATAGGTTACTAACATATATTAAAGGAAGGTATTCCCACAACATTAAAATTTTGTTAATACAAGAACATGTTAGACTGTGATCATTACTACATGCTTACATTTTTACTTCTTAAATGATCTTTTACCCTTTTCATTATCTAAGTAATGAGTTTACTCTTTAACCCACTATAATCTCACAATGTCTAGTTTTTCCTTAAACAACGCCACAAGCACTTCTCACTAATAATACAGTTTTATAACCAAAAGCATAAAGTCTATTATAAACATTTTTACTTAACAAAAATACAAATAAATTTTTTTTAAAAACTAGCCATAGAGAATTCACTTATTAAGTACACAATATGTAGAGTTTTTTCAAGAGTCCTAATAATGTTTGTCACAAACAAATTTTGAAAGTGTTCATATCCCTTAAAAAAATGTGTTATGTTTTATTCTTCTACTTGTCCTTTTAGTCCCATTCTTAGAAAAGAATATCAATAGTACTTAGCAATTTTAAACAATATCCATCAAAATTTCTAACTATGTATCCTATGACGATGGTTTTTTTTTTGGTCGACCTCTTATGTAATTTATGTTATGTCAACACTTTTTGTTCAATCATATCAAGTCCTTTTGTATTTTTCAAAAGCATCTAATTAAATCGTCTTCTTTTACTATGTTTAACCTCAATAAAAGGTATAGATTATCTCAAATTCATATACAAAGTACATTACTCCTTTAAAATATATTTAGAGGTCTCTAATATTTTTCACATAGATTAACCTTCCCATTAGTATCTACTAGTTTAAGATAATAATTCTTTATATTTTCATATAGTAAGTATCTTGAATCTTAATCCTCCAATTATAACATTACAACTTACTAGGATATAAAAAAAACTTTAATAAATAATCTTTAACCAATCACTTGCAATAATTACTTCTTACTAAGGAACTCTTCGTGATGCTTAAAAAAACACTTGATATATAAACATTTATTTATATAAAATTATGCCAAATTAAATCACTAGTATAATGCTATCATTGTCAGGCTAAAATACAGATATTATGCATATGCATTAAATCTATAACATCAATTGGTTTAGATAATCTAAGATATGATCTCAAAAACCCTTAAGATAATATTAGCTATAGTGATCGTCAATTAATAAACTTTCTTAAAACATTAAATGACATTAAATTTAAAAGGTTCAGTCCAAAGATAGATTTTAAAAAGTGACTTAAAACATCATAATAGATAAAATGCCTAAAGTCTCATATTTAAATTCAAAAACTCTCTTGCTCAAATTTTAACACAAGATTAGTGCCTCTCTTATGGTCTACACCAAATAACATGTTTAATAAACTATCTTTCCATTTTAATAACTTAATATCTAAATGGATTCCATTACCTTATCCCTTGCAATAAATAAATATTATAGTTGCATTTCACTTTTCTATTACCTTTGATATTTTTATATTCTATATGAAAATGATTTAATGACATATATATTTCCTTATATTTTCATAAAATATAAGATTAGAAACTTTTATTATCTATTATTTAAAACAAAATATCATAAAAAAAAATTTATTGTCACTCCTTTATTTTGTGAACAAATTAAAATAAACTTTCCTTCCTTATAAAACAAAGAAAAATCTCATTCTATCATAGAAATTTCTACTTTTTAACTATATAATCAAAGATAATTTTATACACAAAATCCTCATTTCAAATATTGCTAAAATTATGACTTATTAAATATTTAGATGTATAGAAACTTTTTTCTTATACATTATTTTTCTATTTCACAAAAGAAGATAGTATAAATGAAACAGTTATAATAATATCTTTATTTATTTTTTTCAAATAGATTGTAACGTTTTTATTTTTTTGCATTAAGTTTTCTTAGCATTTAGCCCATAGTCAAATTACCCTATTTGGTCTACAACCAGAATTAAATATTTCACTCTTCTCTGAAGTTTTATTATGATCAATGTTTGCTGTTCTCTGAAGTTTGAACGGCATATTTTAATTTATTTATTTTGAATGTCTTTCAAATGACTCTCTCTCCTTCCCATGCGATTTAATTTTAATTACTCTCTGCAATCCGTATCATTCCATTCCCCTCATCACGGGAGGCTAGTTGGCTGAACAAGTGCATAGGAGAAAGGCTATTCTATAGTCAAGTTGTTACTATTTACACCTATATTTTATTTTTTTAATGTTTGTCTCGTAGTTGGAGTGGAGACTAAAAACAATAAGACAGTGCATTTGACGGGGCCGTATATACTGTGTTGATGTATGACTGGATATATCATGACAAGTTTGGAAGCACAATATGCCAAATTACGCGTGCTTAAGTATTAGCAATCCAAATGTAAAAGGAAAGGAATCCAAACTCGATAAAAAAAGCTCAACATTGTAATATAAATGTAGGTTTTATCCTTGATAGGGTAGTCATATTGATCTACTGTATTTTTTTGTTTTACTTGTTTTTTTTTTTTTTGTTTTTGCCCAGATCTATTGGTCACAGAAAGACAATAAAATAATAATGTTATTGTGCCTAAGAAACGGTGGAAATGAATGGCATTATATCATAGAATGCCCAGCTAACACAGATACTAAGAAGAATTGCAATGATATTCTAAAAATGAATATTTTGAAAACTTACAATAACAATAAAAATAAAATAATCACAAGAACAATAGATTTCTAATAGATTTTCTTTTTCTATCGTAAGAATAATCGATTTTTTTTTAATCAAGATGCATAGAAGGAATTTTAAGTTGCACGTTAACTCAAGGTAAGATAAATATATATTGTTTAGATTTCTGGCATGGCATTCTGGCTTTAATTTAAAAAATAATAATAATTTGCTTGTTATAAAGGGGGGATAGTTGACTATGTAACGCGTGAGCAGGCACCTTTAAAGCGCGTGGGTTAGCATCCCTTTCGTAGAAGCAAGCTTTCTGCATTGAAATAGTGCAGAAAGCTTTCTATGGCACACGCATTCATGATAGCAATAGTGCAATGCCCTTGGGCTATGGGCCATGATTTGAGATTGGTATAAGTGTGCCCTAAATCTGAACTGGGTAAAGCCTCTGTATGAAGTACACTGAGGTATATATATTAAATTTGAATGAGTATAATTTCCCACAACTCCATTGGAGGTTATTCCACCCATGCGAATACCCCACGCCGACTGATTCAGACCCACCTCTTTTCTTCTGTCCCACACTTTCATTACTATCATTGCTCCTAAATTGTGTTTCCTCCTCTACTTTATTTGATGTGTTGTGAGTAATTAACTGCTTTTCCACAGAATGTTGTCAGGAAAGGGTGCCAAGTTTGATAGAGTGAATAAGGAGTAAGGGGTAAGTTTAAATAAAAATTTCCCTTGCTCCCCTTCCCAACGCAGCTGGGTGGCTCTCCACAACCATTCACATGGGTAGATGCAATTCTTTAGAAATGAATGTCTTTCAAATTCATATGATATTATAATGTTTATATTTTGTAAAATTTCTTATTTGTGAAGTTCACCAGAGATATCAGTGACTTCATTGTTGGATTGTCCAAGCTTGTTTTTGGGCTCCAACGACAGTGTATATTTCAGAAATGGTCAAGCTGCTTTGTTGGCATGTGAAGGGATGTTGGGTCAGCACTCTTTCTGGAGCCTTGAATGGACTCCAATGACTTTTCTTATTTTCAATGAAATGAAAAATTTTGAAATTTGTATTGCTCTATTCTGTTTAATAAGTGGTGCTCCAAATTTGGAGGGTCTAGTGCCATGAACAAACACCAAGCCCTAAGTGTTGGACAGTAGATCTGAAGCATGTATTTGACTAAGAAGGATATCCATTTCATCCTCTACTAACATTGCTTTCGGCAATATTCCTTGCATTAGCTAGCGAGTCTCTCAACACAATCATGGCTGGTATATATGGCTTTTTTCTTTTCGTTTCTTTTTCCCTTTTTGCATCGATGGCAGCTTCAACAGAGTCTTTAGATTTATATATATATATATATTTTAAATCTTTAAACCCTCTAAACCATAGAGTGGCGTTAACAACAGATATTTTTCTTTTTTTTTAACCCTGTCTCCAAGGCATTGGCGTATATTCCCAAGAAGACATGGAAACAAGTAGTGACCAACCCAAGTGGAAAGAGTCATCAACCAACTTTCCCAGGCAAGTGGTCCCCTTTCAAACAGTGCAATTTTCCTAGACAAGTGTCATGTGATAAGACACATATAGGAGGAATTCTTTAAGAAAATGGTCTGACCCATGTCAGGAATGTCAGCGCCTAGAAAGTGCTTCCACTACCAAAGTCATATTTTTTTATTTTTGGTTTAAACAATACATTTGATCAAGTGGATTAAAAAAAAAATTATTTTAATGACTGTTGCAAAGTGGAGGTTGTATGGGAAGGAATTAATTTTCTCCCATACAATTTCCAGAGACCTGTAGAGTCTCTTTTCCTACAAAGATTTGAACTCTATACTTCAATACGTACTATGAGCAAGGTTTTGTAAACCAAAAGAATCTAATAGATGCATAGTGAGCCTAGGTCCTAGTATTGGAAACCTGACTGGCTCTGATACCAAATGTCATGCCCACAGTTTATAACCCAAAATGAAACATAGATTCTATTAAAGAAAGGCATGATTAAGATAACTATTTTTTGCTACAAATTTTTAGATCTACACTATAAGGAAACAAAACTTTTATTAACTAATTTATTTCAACTCGAAAGGGCATTTGATTTAGATTTCCATTTTAAAGTCTTTCAAATATAAATCTTAATAAGACCAGCTTGAATCAAATAACAAGACTTAGCTTTTATAAATTTCATTTACATTTCTTTGCAAGACACAATAAATAAAACTACAAATACTCAAAAAATGCTCATTTTCCACCCTACCAATTAATGGCACCATGAGGCCTCTTGTGGCCTAGCCATACCCCCGAGCAAGAACTCACTGCATCTAAGGATCATAGATGTTATCATAAGAGTGAGTTCCTAATACAAGAACAACATTGTTAACTACACTTGTTACACATTTCAGACCTACATGAATCCAACTCAAAAAGAAATACTACAAAAGAAAAGGGATAGAAAGACTCATCTCTCTCTCAAGTTCCCTCTTGATCTTCTTCTCCTCATACTATTCTACCATCCTCTCCTCCCTTCTCCATTTTCCTATTCTGCATATAACTTCCCCATTTTATCTCCAACAATGGTGAAAAAATAATGGTCCATCCTCCCAAGTCTTCTTCCCTCTTCTTCCAAAATCCTCCCCTATTTAATGAAGGCACATGGCTTTCTTATCAATGTGTCATAACCCATTGTCTCTCACTATTCATTTTCGTCACATTTGGAGTGGGGCTCTTTTGAGGTGTCATAATGTGAATTTTAACCATGATTTGACCCTCAGCTAATCCCCAACCTTAGGTAGTATAAGTGGGTTAGGTTATTTTAATCCAAAATGCACTCTAGGGTCCATTTTAATGCCTCTTAAGTCCAACTTTAGATTACATCCGATTTTACAAGAATTTCACATGGAGATGGACTTTGATTACAGTACATGATTTGGCATAGATTCTTTGAAGGTCTTCATAATCATCCTCTGCACAATTCAAATTAAACATCAGTAACCCAAAACATATGTAATTGTAAACATTAATACATATCCTTGATTGAACCATAGATTAACACATTAGACCAACATTGTATTCTAACATCATTTTCTTAAGAATCATATGTCTATGAAAAATTATTTACAAATGTGTATCATTCATTCTACTATAACCACTTCTCTAAATACAACATTTTAAAGAATAGTGGCCACATTAATAATTCATAACATATGTATCATAACACCTTACACATCAATTTCTTACCATAGAGTCCAAATCTATAATGAGATGGGGTATTACATACTACCCCTTTGCCCATTGACTTTCTCCTAGAAGTCACAAATGTTTTATGACATCACTCCCATATTTAGATTATTATTCACATCAACGATCTCTTCATTTAAATTGATTGGCAATTTCTTAAAAATTCTTCAAGCATAGGTACTTACTCTCACTAATTATAGGAATCAACTCATAACATCTATTAGAATAACATAACAAGTATCCCTAATGTTCACTGTGTTATCTACATTCTAACCATTTTTGTACTTCTTTATTTTTAAATTAAATGATGCATAATTCACTTCAAAATGATAATCTCATAACCCAAACTTGATTGCCATTTTCACAGTCACCCTATGTAAAATGTATTCATCACAACAAAATATCTATTTAATTCAATTGGCCATAATTTCAATTACAAAACTATCTAATTATCATGACAACAGAAGATGAACAATATAAAGTATTTACCCATAAGGTAACTGATGTTAGCTAATCGCAGTGTTAACATAAATTAGATACTCTGAATAGTGTGAATTAGGTCTAATGCTACCAGTCTCATAAACTATCGTGTCATATGTAAAGAGGTCCAACCATTTCTATTTGTAATCAGTGTCAATTTTATGAACAAAATCTATAGTTTATCTTAAGTTGAGTCTAACTTTGCACATTAATTAAATAAGAAATATTCTACTATAAAAAGTATCGCATACACATTTGCACCTAATATTCAGATGGTTACGAATGATAAGTAAAACTTATTTAAAAAATAGCAAGTCACATAAGGAACCTTCCTAATCATGTTATTGCATAAGCCATATAATGTTCTCTAATGACAAATTTAATATTTAGTTCTAATCAAATTTTATTGTAGACAAATTAACGATCCTTCTAGTTCTTACTTGGATGTGACCTTACACCTTCCTTCAATCTTCAAGAACTCCTCTCTAAATGTAGAGATTGGGTAAAAACCTCCAAAAGTCTAAGAAGGGCCTCTAAATAGGCTTCAAACTCAACCACCAAAAGGGGCAATAACTATTTCCACCCACTAGCAATTCTAGAAACTCCTAACTCCACCTACACTATGGTTAAACCCCAAGTGGAGATGAGGTGAGGTAACACAAGATACCCATGGTCAATTTTCGCACAAAGGCAAAAAGAGACTTTTTGAGTGACTTCAAAAGTCAAAAAAATGGGCTTAAAGGTTAGAAAAGACCCCTAACCCATACACATACCCTTTGGGTATAAAAAATTCATGTTTTAAGCTTTAGGAAAAAGGTTTTAGAGCCTAACAAAATCTAGGAATAAAATAGGACCTTCTAACTACTTTAACATGCAAATTAAGCACTAATCTGGATTAGGGATGGCTAACCTCAATTAAGGCCCTAACTAGCAAATTGACACCAACTAAGCCAACTTGGGTCCAAAGGTTAAACAACTAACCCTAAAAAGCCACTAAAGCACATAACCATTTTACGAGTGTCAAGCGACACTGAAAGAACATAATTATGAACATTAACATTCACTGAACAAAGAAGATACATACATATATCTCACAAGACATGTGAATTACGAACAACAAG
Organism: Cupressus sempervirens; assembly: GCA_028749045.1. Taxonomy (NCBI): domain Eukaryota; kingdom Viridiplantae; phylum Streptophyta; class Pinopsida; order Cupressales; family Cupressaceae; genus Cupressus; species Cupressus sempervirens. Next base: position 384,233,034 of record CM053793.1, read on the forward strand.
GTCTCCAAAATTAGCACAAAGAGATCAATTTTGTTCCTCCGTAGGATTTCTCGGCTAAATATCTGCACACTCATTGCACACATCAGTAGTCCCGTAAAATCACATGTACATAAATGTATACATATTAGAAATTCACATAAATTAAAACACACATCAATAAGTTTTTCTTCATCCTACTAAATTCTTAACCATTTAAATCTCTTAAATCAAATTCTCAATCCTACATTTACTAATTTCATCAACATACATATACATGAAATATTAAATGACATTCATCAAATATATCTGAAAGTAACATCACACAACATGAAATAATAAAGTATGTTCTAAGGATCAGATAATGTCTCGACATCTCGAGTCGTGAATATCAAAATAATAGTAATGTATCACTATGCTACGATGGGTCGGGGTGAGGCCTCACACAGTCATAAAAGGAGATCTCCAAATTAAAGGGAGTTAATAGATTTAATTTTAGTAAAATAAGGAGTTAACTGATTCAATTTGAGTAGAAAAAGGAGTTAACTAATTTAACTCATTTTTGATCAATAGTGAACTGGAAATTTCTCTTTTTGAACTGAAGAGAGATTTTGTTGAGATATTTAATTTAATAAAATGAGATGCTCTCATAATTACTTTTTCTATTTAATTAAATAATCTATAATTAATTAGAGACACTTTTCTTATTTAATTAAATAATTTCATTTAATTAATTCGGAATGCATTCTCATTTAATTAAATAACTTTGTTTAATTAATTAGAAGAAAGTACTCTATTTAATTAAATAATTTCATTTAATTATTTCAAAATTATTTTCAAAAATAGTCAACTCAAGTCAACCGTGGTTAAATCTGGTCAACGTTTGGTCAAACTTGATCTCTGCGTATGTGAATATGAGCAAATGTGAGTATAAATTCTAGCAACAATTTGATGCAAATTCTCATTCAACCTTTCAAAATGTAGAGATGAGGGTCTCTTAAATAGACTTTCTTGAAATTCATCAATGGTTGAGATCGATTTTAATCAGCGGTCAGCATAAAGGTGAAGTTCAGTCATAAAATGAGATTTTTAAATTAAAGAGTGTTAACAGATTTAATCTGAGTAAAATAAGGAGTTAACTGATTCAATTTGAGTAGAAAAAGGAGTTAACTAATTTAACTCATTTTTTATCAAGAGTGAACTAGAAATTTTTCTTTTTGAACTGAAGAGAGATTTTGTTGAGATATTTAATTTAATAAAATGAGATATGCTCTCATTATTACTTTTTTTATTTAATTAAATAATCTTTAATTAATTAGAGACAATTTTCTTATTTAATTAAATAACTCTATTTAATTAATTAGAAGTAAGTACTCCATTTAATTAAATAATTTTATTTAACTATTTCAAAATTCTTTTCGAAACTAGTCAACTCAAGTCAACTGTGGTTAAATCTGGTCAAGTTTTGGTCAAGCTTGATCTCTGCGTATGTGGATATGAGCAAATGTGAGTATGAATTCCAGCAACAATTTGATGCAAATTCTCATTCAACCTTTCAAAATGAAGAGATGAGGGTCTCTTAAATAGACTATTTTGGAATTCATCAATTGTTGAGATCAATTTCAATTAGCGGTCACGATTAGAGGTGAAGTTCAGTCATAAAGGAAGATTTTCAAATTAAAGAGAGTTAACAGATTTAATCTGAGTAAAATAAGGAGTTAACTGATTCAATTTGAGTAGAAAAATGAGTTAACTGATTTAACTCATTTTTTATCAATAGTGAACTAGAAATTTTCCTTTTTGAACTGAAGAGAGATTTTGTTAAGATATTTAATTTAATAAAATGAGATATGCTCTCATAATTACTTTTTCTATTTAATTAAATAATATTTAATTAATTAGAGACACTTTTCTTCATTAATTAAATAACTTCATTTAATTAATTAGGAATGGCTTCTCATTTAATTAAATAACTTTGTTTAATTAATTAGAAGTAAGTACTCCATTTAATTAAATAATTTTGTTTAACTATTTCAAAATTCTTTTCGAAACTAGTCAACTCAAGTCAACCGTGGTTATATCTGGTCAACATTTGGACAAACTTGATATCTACGTATGTGAATATGAGCAAATGTGAGTATGAATTTCAGTAACAATTTGATGCAAATTCTCATTCAACCTTTCAAAATGAAGAGATGAGGGTCTCTTAAATAGACTTTCTTGGATTTCATCAACGGTTGACATCGATTTCAATCAACGGTAAGGATTAAAGGTGAAGTCCAGTCATAAAGAGATATTTCCAAACTAAACAAAGTTAACAGATTTAATTTGAGTAAAATATGGAGTTAACTAATTCAATTTTAGTAGGAAAAGGACTTAACTGATTTAACTCATTTTTTATCAATAGTAAACTAGAAATTTCCCTTTTTGAACTGAAGAGAGATTTTGTTGAGATATTTAATTTAATAAAATCAAATATGCTCTCATAATTACTTTTTCTATTTAATTAAATAATCTTTAATTAATGAGAGACACTTTTCTTATTTAATTAAATAACTTCATTTAATTAATTAGGAATGGCTTCTCATTTAATTAAATAACTTTTTTTAATTAATTAGAAGTAAGTACTCCATTTAATTTAATTATTTCAAAATTAGTCAACTCAAGTCAACCATGGTTAAATCTGGTCAACATTTGGTCAAACTTGATCTCTACATATGTGAATATGAGCAAATGTGAGTATGAATTCTAGCAACAATTCGATGCAAATTCTCATTCAACCATTCAAAATGAAGAGATGAGGGTCTCTTAAATAGACTTTCCTAGAATTCATCAACAGTTGAGATCGATTTCAATCAATGGTCAGGATTAAAGGTAAAGTTCAGTCATAAAGGGAGATTTCCAAATTAAAGGGAGTTAACAGATTTAATTTGAGTAAAATAAGGAGTTAACTGATTCAATTTGAGTAGAAAAAAGAGTTAACTCATTTAACTCATTTTTGATCAATAGTGAACTGGAAATTTCCCTTTTTGAACTAAAGAGAGATTTTGTTGAGATATTTAATTTAATAAAATGAGATATGCTCTCATAATTACTTTTTCTATTTAATTAAATAATCTTAAATTAATTAGAGACAATTTTTTTATTTAATTAAATAACTTCATTTAATTACTTAGAAATGTCTTCTGATTTAATTAAATAACTTTGTTTAATTAATTAGAAGTAAGTACTCCATTTAAATAAATAATTTCGTTTAATTATTTTAAAATTCTTTTCGAAACTAGTCAACTCAAGTCAACTGTGGTTAAATCTGGTCAACTTTTGGTCAAACTTGATCTCTGCGTATCTGAATATGAGCAAATGTGAGTATGAATTCCAGCAACAATTCGATACAAATTCTCATTCAACGTTTCAAAATGAATAGATGAGCTTCTCTTAAATAGACTTTTCTGGAATTCATCAATGGTTGAGATCGATTTCAATCAACGGTCAGGATTAAAGGTGAAGTTCTGTCATAAAGGGAGATTTTCAAATTAAAGGGAGTTAACAGATTTAATTTGAGTATAATAAAGAGTTAACTGATTCAATTTGAGTTGAAAAAGGAGTTAACTGATTTAACTCATTTTTGATTAATAGTGAACTGAAAATTTTTCTTTTTGAACTGAAAAGAGATTTTTTTGAGATATTAAATTTAATAAAATGAGATATGCTCTCATAATTACTTTTTCTATTTAATTAAGTAATCTTTAATTAATTAGAGACACTTTTCTTATTTAATTAAATAACTTCATTATATTAATTAGAAATGGCTTCTCGTTTAATTAAATAACTTTATTTAATTAATTAGAAGTAAGTACTCCATTTAATTAAATAATTTTATTTAATTATTTAAAAATTATTTTCTAAACCAGTCAACTCAAGTTAACCGTGGTTAAATTTGGTCAACTTTCGGTCAAACTTGATCTTTGCGTATGTGAATATGAGCAAATGTGAGTATGAATTACAACAATTCGATTCAAATTCTCATTCAACTTTTCAAAATGATGAGATTAGGGTCTCTTAAATAGACTTTCCTTGAATTCATCAACGGTTGAGATCAATTTCAATCAGCGGTCAAGATTAAAGGTGAAGTTCAGTCATAAAGGGGGATTTTCAAATTAAAAGGAGTTAACAGATTTAATTTGAGTAAAATAAGGAGTTAACTGATTCAATTTGAGTAGAAAAAGGAGTTAACTGATTTAACTCATTTTTTATCAATATTGAACTAGAAATTTCTCTTTTTGAATTGAAGGGAGATTTTGTTGAGATATTTAATTTAATAAAATGAGATATGCTCTTATAATTACTTTTTCTATTTAATTAACTAATCTTTAATTAATTAGAGACACTTTTCTTATTTAATTAAATAACTTCATTTAATTAATTAGGAATGGCTTCTCATTAAATTAAATAACTTTATTTAATTAATTAGAAGTAAGTACTCCATTTAAATAAATAATTTCGTTTAATTATTTCAAAATTCTTATCGAAACTAGTCAACTGAAGTCAACCGTGGTTAAATCTGGTCAATTTTTGGTCAAAATTGATCTTTGCGTATGTGAATATGAGCAAATTTGAGTATGAATTTCAGCAACAATTCGATGCAAATTTTCATTCAACCTTTTAAAATGAAGAGATTAGGGTCTCTTAAATAGACTTTCCTGGAATTCATCAACGGTTGAGATTGATTTCAATCAGCGGTCAGGAATAAGTTGAAGTTCAGTCTGTCATGCCCAAAACTACAAGGGCAAAGACACAAAAAAAAAAATTTATACAAGGTTTTCACAACAAGATCTACAACAAATCAACACTAGGGAAAGGTGGATTCTTTCAACTAGGAGAAGTCGAGCACAACACCAAATCAGATGCCCAATCGGGGCTATTAACCAAGAACTTTTGTTCTTCCATTTAAAAATGCCATATTCATATGAGGTTTGTGCTGATGGGTAGGGGCACATAACACCCTACCCTTTCTCCCTCTTCTCACCCTGAGAAGAGACTCTGCACTGGTCAGAGTCCAACTAAATAGACCTTTCCCAAAATTGGTCACTTTTTCCCTCTCCAAGGGTGAGTAATACCAAAACACCCATGCAAAAAAAATCTCAAAATTGCAAACATAAATATGAAAGGAAAACAACCAAAATAACATAGTTTTCAAATCTTCCCAACATACCCACAACCATACAAACATTGAAACAACAACAAGGTAGCATGAGCATAAAACAAAACATAAAAACTAAATAAGGAGATGAAAATTTCTTACCTTCATAAAGAGGTAATGGCAATGAACAACTTTGAGTAGAGTTTCCACTTCCTTCCTTCAATCTTCAAGAACTCCTCTCTAAATGTAGAGATTGGGTAACAACCTCCACAAGTCTAAGAAGGGCCTCTAAATAGGCCTCAAACTCAACCACCAAAAGGGGCAATAACTATTTCCACCCACTAGCCATTTTAGAAAATCCTAACTCCACCTACACTATGGTTAAACCCCAAGTGGAGATGAGGTGAGGTAACACAAGATACCCATGGTCAATTTTCACACAAAGGCAAAAAGAGACTTTTTGAGTGACTTCAAGAGTCAAAAAAAGGCGCTTAAGGGTTGGAAAAGACCCCTAACCCATACACATACCCTTTAGGTATAAAAATTTCATGTTTTAAGCCTTAGGAAAAAGGTTTTAGAGCCAAACAAAATCTAGGAATAAAATAGGACCTTCTAACTACTTTAACATGCAAATTAAGCACTAATCCAGATTAGGGATGACTAACCTCAACTAAGACCCTAATTAGAAAATTGACACCAACTAAGCCAACTTGGGTCCAAAGGTTAAACAACTAACCCTAAACAGCCACTGAAGCACATAACTATTTTACGAGTGTCAAGCGACACTGAAAGAACATAATTATGAACATTAACATTCACTGAACAAAGAAGATACATACATATATCCCACAAGACATGTGAATTACAAACAACAAGGTCTCCAAAATTAGCACAAAGAGATCAGTTTTGTTCCTTCGTAGGGTTTCTTGGCTAAATATCTGCACACTCATTGCACACATCAGTAGTCCCATAAAATCACATGTACATAAATGTATAAGTATCAATAAGTGTTTCTTCATCCTACTAAATTCTTAACCATTTAAATCTCTTAAATCAAAGTCTCAATCTTACATTTACTAATTTCATCAACATACATATACATAAAATATTAAATGACAATCATCAAATATATCTGAAAGTAACATCACACAAAATGAAATAATAAAGTATGTTCTAAGCATTAGATAATGTCTCGACATCTCGAGTCATGAATATCAAAATAATAGTAATGTATCACTATGCTACAATGGGTCGGGGCGAGGCCTCACACAATCATAAAGGGACATCTCCAAATTAAAGGGAGTTAATGGATTTAATTTTAGTAAAATAAGGAGCTAACTGATTCAATTTGAGTAAAAAAAGGAGTTAACTGATTTAACTCATTTTTTATCAATATTGAACTGGAAATTTCTCTTTTTGAACTGAAGAGAGATTTTGTTGAGATATTTAATTTAATAAAATGAGATATGCTCTAATAATTACTTTTTCTATTTAATTAAATAATCTATAATTAATCAGAGACACTTTTCTTATTTAATTAAATAACTTCATTTAATTAATAAGGAATGGCTTCTCATTTAATTAAATAACTTTGTTTAATTAATTAGAAGTAAGTACTTCATTTAATTTAATAATTTCTTATAATTATTTCAAAATTCTTTTTGAAACTAGTCAACTCAAGTCAGCCGTGGTTAAATCTGGTCAACTTTTGGTCAAACTTGATCTCTACGTATGTGAATATGAAAAAATGTGAGTATAAATTCTAGCAACAATTTGATGCAAATTCTCATTCAACCTTTCAAAATGAAGAGATGAGGGTCTCTTAAATAGACTTTCTTGGAATTCATTAATGGTTGAGATCGATTTTAATCAGCGGTCAGGATTAAAGGTGAAGTTCAGTCATAAAGAGAGATTTTCAAATTAAAGAGAGTTAACAGATTTAATCTGAGTAAAATAAGGAGTTAACTGATTCAATTTGAGTAGAAAAAGGAGTTAACTGATTTAACTCATTTTTTATCAATAGTGAACTAGAAATTTTCCTTTTTGAACTTAAGAGAGATTTTGATGAGATATTTAATTTAATAAAATGAGATATGCTCTCATAATTACTTTTTCTATTTAATTAAATAATCTTTAATTAATTAGAGACAATTTTCTTATTTAATTAAATAACTTTATTTAATTAATTAGGAATGGCTTCTCATTTAATTAAATAACTTTGTTTAATTAATTAGAAGTAAGTACTCCATTTAATTAAATAATTTTGTTTAACTAGTTTAAAATTCTTTTCGAAACTAGTCAACTCAAGTCAACCGTGGTTACATCTGGTCAATTTTTTGTCAAACTTGATCTCTGCATATGTGGATATGAGCAAATGTGAGTGTGAATTCTAGCAACAATTTGATGCAAATTCTCATTCAACCTTTCAAAATGAAGAGATGAGGGTCTCTTAAATAGACTTTCTTGGAATTCATCAATGGTTGAGATCGATTTCAATCAACGGTAAGGATTAAAGGTGAAGTCCAGTCATAAAGGGATATTTGCAAATTAAAGAGAGTTAACAAATTTAATTTGAGTAAAATAAGGAGTTAACTGATTCAATTTGAGTAGAAAAAGGAGTTAACTCATTTAACTAATTTTTTATCAATAGTGAACTAGAAATTTACCTTTTTGAACTGAAGAGAGATTTTGTTGAGATATTTAATTTCATAAAATGAGATATGCTCTCATAATTACTTTTTCTATTTAATTAAATAATCTTTAATTAATTCAAGACACTTTTCTTATTTAATTAAATAACTTCATTTAATTAATTAGGAATGGCTTCTCATTTAATTAAATAACTTTGTTTAATTAAATAGAAGTAAGTACTCCATTTTATTAAAAAAATTTATTTAATTATTTCAAAAAAAAATTGAAACTAGTCAACTCAAGTCAAACGTGGTTAAATCTGTTCAACTTTTGGTCAAACTTGATCTATGCGTATGTGAATATGAGTAAATGTGAGTATAAATTTCAGCAACAATTTGATGCAAATTCTCATTCAACCTTTCAAAATGAAGAGATTAGGGTCTCCTAAATACACTTTTTTGGAATTCATCAATGGTTGAGATCGATTTCAATCAGCGGTCAGGATTAAAGGTGAAGTTCAGTCACAAGGAGATTTTCAAATTAAAGAGAGTTAACAGATTTAATCTGAGTAAAATAAGGAGTTAACTGATTCAATTTGAGTAGAAAAAGGAGTTAACTGATTTAACTCATGTTTTATCAATAGTGAACTAGAAATTTTCCTTTTTGAACTGAAGAGAAATTTCGTTGAGATATTTAATTTAATAAAATGAGATATGCTCTCATAATTATTTTTTCTATTTAATTAAATAATCTATAATTAATTAGAGACACTTTTCTTCATTAATTAAATAACTTCATTTAATTAATTAGGAATGGCTTCTCATTTAATTAAATAACTTTGTTTAATTAATTAGAAGTAAGTACTCCATTTAATTAAATAATTTTTTTTAACTATTTCAAAATTCTTTTCGAAATTAGTCAACTCAAGTCAACCGTGGTTAAATCTGGTCAACTTTTGGACAAACTTGATCTCTCTGTATGTGGATATGAGCAAATGTGAGTATGAATTCCAGCAACAATTTGATGCAAATTCTCATTCAATCTTTCAAATGAAGAGATGAGAGTCTCTTAAATAGACTTTTTTGGAATTCATCAACGGTTGAGATTGATTTCAATCAATGGTAAGGATTAAAGGTGAAGTCTAGTCATAAAGGGATATTTCAAAATTAAAGAGAGTTAACAGATTTAATTTGAGTAAAATAAAGAGTTAACTGATTCAATTTGGGTAGAAAAAGGGCTTAACCTATTTAACTCATTTTTTTATCAATAGTGAACTAGAAATACCCCTTTTTGAACTGAAGAGAGATTTTGTTGAGATATTTAATTTAATAAAATGAGATATGCTCTCATAATTACTTTTTCTATTTAATTAAATAATCTTTAATTAATTAGAGACACTTTTCTTATTTAATTAAATAACTTCATTTAATTAATTAGGAATGGCTTCTCATTTAATTAAATAACTTTTTTTAATTAATTAGAAGTAAGTACTCCATTTAATTAAATAATTTCATTTAATTATTTAAAAATTCTTTTCAAAACTAGTCATCTCAAGTCAACCGTGGTTAAATCTTATCAACTTTTGGTCAAACTTGATCTCTACATATGTGAATATGAGCAAATGAGAGTATGAATTTCAGCAACAATTCGATGCAAATTCTCATTCAACCATTGAAAATAAAGAGATGAGGGTCTCTTAAATAGACTTTCTTGGAATTCATCAACGGTTAAGATCGATTTCAATCAACGTTCAAGATTAAAGGTAAAGTTGAGTCATAAAGGCAGATTTCCAAATTAAAAGGAGTTAACAGGTTTAATTTGAGTAAAATAAGGAGTTAACTAATTCAATTGAGTAGAAAAAAGAGTTAACTGATTTAAGTCATTTTTGATCAATAGTGAATTGGAAATTTCCCTTTTTGAACTAAAGAGAGATTTTGTTGAGATATTTAATTTAATAAAATGAGATATGCTCTCATAATTACTTTTTTTATTTAATTAAATAATCTTAAATTAATTAGAGACAATTTTTTTATTTAATTAAATAACTTCATTTAATTACTTAGGAATGTCTTCTAATTTAATTAAATAACTTTGTTTAATTAATTAGAAGTAAGTACTCCATTTAAATAAATAATTTCGTTTAATTATTTCAAAATTTTTTTCGAAACTAGTCAACTCAAGTCAACCGTGGTTAAATCTGGTCAACTTTTGGTCAAACTTGATCTCTACGTATCTAAATATGAGCAAATGTGAGTATGAATTCTAGCAACAATTCGATGCAAATTCTCATTCAATGTTTCAAAATGAATAGATGAGATTCTCTTAAATAGACTTTTCTAGAATTCATCAATGGTTGAGATCGATTTCAGTCAACGGTCAAGATTAAAGGTGAAGTTCTATCATAAAGGAAGATTTTCAAATTAAAGGGAGTTAACAGATTTAATTTGAGTATAATAAGGAGTTAACTGATTCAATTTGAGTAGAAAAAAGAGTTAACTAATTTAACTCATTTTTTATTAATAGTGAACTAAAAATTTTCCTTTTTGAATTGAAAAGAGATTTTCTTGAGATATTAAATAACTTCATATTTCATTAATTAGGAATGACTTCTCATTTAATTAAATAACTTTGTTTAATTAATTAGAAGTAAGTACTCCATTTAATTAAATAATTTCGTTTAATTATTTCACAATTCTTTTCGAAACTAGTCAACTCAAGTCAACCGTGGTTAAATCTGGTCAAATTTTGGTGAAACTTGATCTCTGCGTATGTGAATATGAACAAATGTGAGTATGAATTCTAGAAACAATTCGATGCAAATTCTTATTCAACCTTTCAAAATGAAGAGATGAGGGTCTCTTAAATAGACTTTCCTAGAATTCATCAACGGTTGAAATCGATTTCAATCAACGGTCAGGATTAAAAGTGAAGTTCAGTCATAAAGGGAGATTTCTAGATTAAAAGGAGTTACTAGATTTAATTTGAGTAAAATAAGGAGTTAACTGATTCAATTTGAGTAGAAAAAGGAGTTAACTGATTTAACTCATTTTTGATCAATAGTGAACTGGTAATTTTTCTTTTTGAACTGAAGAGAGATTTTGTTGAGATATTTAATTTAATAAAATGAGATATGCTCTCATAATTACTTTTTTTATTTAATTAAATAATCTTTAATTAATTAGAGACACTTTTCTTATTTAATTAAATAATTTCATTTAATTAATTAGGAATGGCTTCTCATTTAATTAAAGAACTTTGTTTAATTAATTAGAAGTAAGTATTCCATTTAATTAAATAATTTCTTTTAATTATTTCAAAAAACAATTCGAAACTAGTCAACTCAAGTCAACCGTGGTTAAATCTGGTCAACTTTTGGTCTAATTTGATCTTTGCCTATGTGAATATGAGCAAATGTGAGTATGAATTCCAGCAACAATTCGATGCAAATTCTCATTCAACCCTTCAAAATGAAGTGATGAGGGTCTCTTAAATAGACTTTCTTGGAATTCATCAACAGTTTAGATCGATTTCAATCAACGGTCGGGATTAAAAGTGAAGTTCAGTCATAAAGGGAGATTTCCAAATTAAAGGGAGTTAACAGATTTAATTTGAGTAAAATAAGGAGTTAACTGATTCAATTTGAGTAGAATAAGAATTTAACTGATTTAACTCATTTTTGGTCAATAATGACTTGAAAATTTCCTTTTTTGAACTAAAGAGAGATTTTGTTGAGATATTTAATTTAATAAAATGAGATATGCTCTCATAATTACTTTTTCTATTTAATTAAATAATCTTTAATTAATTAGAGACAATTTTCTTATTTAATTAAATAACTTCATTTAATTAATTAGGAATTGCTTCTCGTTTAATTAAATAACTTTGTTTAATTAATTAGAAGTAAGTACTCTATTTAATTAAATAATTTCATTTAATTATTTCAAAATTCTTTTCGAAACTAGTCAACTCGAGTCAACTGTGGTTAAATCTGGTCAACTTTTGGTCAAATTTGATCTTTGCCTATGTGAATATGAGCAAATGTGAGTATGAATTCCAGCAACAATTCGATGCAAATTCTCATTCAACCTTTCAAAATGAAGAGATGAAGGTCTCTTAAATAGACTTTCCTGGAATCTATCAATAGTTGAGATCGATTTCAATCAACGATCAGGATTAAAGGTGAAGTTCAATCATAAAGGGAGATTTCCAAATTAAAGGGAGTTAATAGATTTAATTTGAGTAAAATAAGGAGTTAACTGATTCAATTTGAGTAGAAAAATGAGTTAACTAATTTAATTCATTTTTTATCAATAGTGAACTAAAAAAAGATTTTTTGAACTGAAGAGAGATTTTGTTGAGATATGTAATTTAATAAAATGAGATATGCTCTCATAATTACTTTTTCTATTTAATTAAATAATTTTTAATTAATTAGAGACACTTTTCTTATTTAATTAAATATCTTCATGTAATTAATTAGGAATGGCTTCTCATTTAATTAAATAATTTTATTTAATTAATTAGAAGTAAGTACTCCATTTAATTAAATAATTTCGTTTAATTATTTTAAAATTCTTTTCGAAACTAGTCAACTCATGTCAACCGTGGTTAAATCTGATCAACTTTTGGTCAAACTTGATTTTTGCGTATGTGAATATGAGAAAATGTGATTATGAATTCCAGCAACAATTCGATGCAAATTCTCATTCAAACTTTCAAAATGAAGAGATGAGGGTCTCTTAAATAGACTTTCCTAAAATTCATCAACGTTTGAGATCGATTTCAATCAACGGTCAGGATTAAAGGTGAAGTTCAGTCATAAAGGAAGATTTCCAAATTAAAGGAAGTTAACAGATTTAGTTTGAGTAAATTAAGGAGTTAACTAATTCAATTTGAGTAAAAAAAGGAGTTAACTGATTTAACTCATTTTTGATCAATAGTGAACTGAAAATTTCCTTTTTTGAACTAAAGAGAGATTTTGTTGAGATATTTAATTTAATAAAATGAGATATGCTCTCATAATTACTTTTTCTATTTAATTAACTAATCTTTAATTAATTAGAGACACTTTTCTTATTTAATTAAATAACTTCATTTAATTAATTAGGAATGGCTTCTCATTTAATTAAATAACTTTGTTTAATTAATTAGAAGTAAGTACTCCATTTAATTAAATAATTTCGTTTAATTATTTCAAAACTCTTTTTGAAACTAGTCAACTCAAGTCAACTATTGTTAAATTTGGTCAACTTTTGGTCAAATTTGATATTTGCCTATGTTGTAGTGCCTGCCCCTGGTTCACATTATGTTATCGTTGCTGAACTCTTTTAGAACTAGTTTTATGTTGTTTGTTAGCAGCATTGTTTTGAGATTGTCAGATATTGTGCTATGGATTCAGTTTATTATGTGATGAGATTACTTAGACTCTACATTTCATGTATGTATGATGATTATTTTTAGTGTTCACAATTGTTGATGATTATTATTACATTGCTTTTAATTATTAATGATGATTAGTAAGATGATTTATTATCAAATGTGATTTCTTATGGATACTTACCCCATACTTGAATGTGTATGGTCTGTGTGTTTTTCTTACGTGTTTGCTTTTGTATGGCGTGTCTGATGTGGGTAAAGAAGGGAGTCGTAGTCACCTGCTAGTCGAGATTTACATGATGCACCACTTCATATCTTTGATATTTTGATTGTAATTAATTAAATGTGAATTATTGGAAAAAATGAATTAAATAAAAGAAAACTAGAAATTAAAATTAATAATAATTATAAAATAATAATAATAAAAGTTATAAAATTTAAATAGAGATTATTTAAAAAGTAAATTGGAGTTATAAGCTTGCATATGAATTAACATGTGTCAACAACACAGGGGTTAGTGCATCAATTAAGCACAAGGTGTCTACAACTCTATGACTCATCAAAAAGGTTAGAAAAAACCCATGCTTAGTTGGTGACACCTTTCAGCGGTTTCAAGAAGCAATTCAAAGGTTTCTTGAGAGCTCTTTATATTTAGGCATTCATAGAAGCTTTGGAGGGGGTGGAAAGCAATTGGAGCATTGGAGGACTCAAGAACTCTGAAGAAGGGAGCTTGCTCTGCGGGTTTTCTAAGGAAGAGCGAATTAGCATTAGAATCCGGTTAGATTCTTGTGATTTTTCTTATGCTATTTTCGCATCATGAATTCCTATCTTCTTCGTGTCTTCCATATGTTTCTGAGGAATTTCATATTTTTATTGTATGCATTTTCAATTTGGGCAATTAAATTTATTTGAGAATTTTATATGCATGGATTTTAAAAAAAAGAGAAAACGAGTTTGGGTTCAAATTAGAATCAAATTGAAATAGATTTGAAAATGGTTTCAAGATTTATGGCCAAATCCATTAGTAAAATTATTGGATAAATTTAGAGAACAATTACCTTTTAAGAAGAAATTTTTAATTGTACTGTCGCTGCCCCTTGGATAGACCCGAACTCAGTCATTCATAATTTTTTATTGGGATCAAATTTATTCGATCGCTCTGGTTACAAGTGGCGCAACTTGGTCCTCTCCAACATATTTCAATTTCAGCCCGATCCAATAGTTGATTAGGGAGATATGGCTGACGTACTGAGACTGTTTTATTCAAAGACTGGTATTTCTCCATAACCAAGAGTTCTTTATGCTTAAACTTCACAAAAATAATATATCAAAGCATGAAATGAATTAAAGATATTATTGAAATCTTCCCTTATTAGAATCTTATTAATATGCATTAGTTTTATATGATTTATTATTTAATCTAATTAAATCAAATTTAATTAAGATTAATTAATAGTAGAAGAAGTGTAATTAATTATTAGTCAATCTAAGTAAATGGATGAGAGAAAATTAAAAGAGAAGAGCTTTTAATATAGTTTATATGGTGGAATTTTTGTAATATATATTAAATACTATTTAATATATATTAAATAATTTAGAGATGGTAATTTTATATTACATTTTTAAATGAAGAGACTTTAATGATAATGGATTAAGATTTAATTGACATGAAGTCACTATTATAACATTGTTATAATTTGAATTACTATGGTATTATTAATACATTATATATTATTAACTAAATTATTGATATACCTTAATGGTATTAAGAGTTAACTAATGAAGCTTATGTAAAGTTCTCTAGATCGATTAATAATAGTTTTGATGAGTTTATTATTTATTAATGTTTGTTGAGACTAACAAACTATTAATAAATAATAGTGTAAATAGTTTAAATAGTTATAAATTAATATGATCAGAGTTAATCTAGAGGAGATTAGTTAATGATTGAAGTATTGTAAAAGATATTAATCAAATTGAATTGGTTAATAATTTGAAGTATTAATTATTTGAATTATCATACATAGGGGAAACTTATTTGAGATAATAATACTTGGTATTGAAGATTTATTATAACTTGTTATTATTAAAATAAAATGAGAACATTGTTGAAAGAATGACGAATGTGGTCATTATAGATTTATTAATAAGATTTTCAATATAACTTGTTATTAAATATTAACAAGTTATTATTATTGAACTATGAATATGAATATTTGTGTACTAAATTATAGATGACTTTTAACTTAGAAAATTATAGTTAGTTATTAGTCAATGTATATTAATTGGAATGTTGCTTTGGATATGTAATTATTAATTAAATTAATTAGAGTTAATTAGATTTAATTAATAATCAAGTTATATATTAGTGTTTTAATTGATATGCTAATATCGATTCCTCTAGCAAAGTTGTGAAGTATTAACATCAAAGTTGATAAGTCGTACTCTCATAATGACCTTAGATGTTTTAATGGTGAGACTTAGTATTATTGAATTGAAAACTATTAGATGTTAATAGGTCATGGATGGTGTACCTATGTTAATTGTTTGATTTAATTGATCATTTTAATAAAGTTATAATTCTTATTAGTTTGATAATTGGTTCTTTTATAAATGAATAATGATCTTTGATTTATGAAGGAGAGTTAATCAATTAGAATATCGATCTTAGTTAAATAAAGAAAGCAATTTAATTAAAGGTCAATGATGATCAATTTAGTGAATATTTATCCTTAAGTTATTCTTAGAATGTAATTCTTAATACTGGAAGGATAATGCTATCGGAGAACAATTGGGTTGACTTGTAGGTCAAATGATGAAACTTGAAACACTTGAATTATACTTGTAAACAAAAAACTGGAAACCCCTACACATTATTCAACTATATGAATTTAGTAAACCAAAACATGTGTTTGCATCGTGTATTTTATATGCTTCTTGTTTTGGGTTTTGGGTTGACTAGTGTTGACCAGTCTTAGGTTGTTACCGAAGGCTCAAGGGTTATGAGATGTGTTGGCATGTTGATCTTATTTGGTCTCGATCTTTATAAACCCAACCATGGTAATGTGATCATATGCTCTATGAAATGTTTGTATTTACTGATTGTTATTGTTCATCAGTCTTCATGTGTGAAGCTGAGATGTATATGAGACATTTGAGCTAATCATTTTTGTCTCATTGATCAGTTATCTTTGAATTATTTTCTGGTCGCCATGATGGGACTGAAATGTTGATTTATTTCTTGATAATGTCATGTTGTGACATGTTTGACTCAACCATTTTGGATTCTTCGATCAGTATGATTTTGAGATATTTTTGGTTGCTTGTTGAGAACCATTTAACTTGAGATATATTTTGATTATTGAGAACGAATTGATACTTATGATTATCAGTGATGCCTTCACTTGCCAATAGAGAACTGTTGTGGTCATGATTTTTCAGATGCTCATGGAGATTTGATGATTCTTATCTTGGAGATTTGATGATTCTTATTATGGATATTTGATGCTTTTATGCATATTTGATGATTTTATTATGGATTATCTTTTATGATTTTGAGATTTATGATTCTATGAGCTTAGGGTAGGTAATCTACTTGTAGTGTCGGGAGGTGGCTTGCAATGGGGGCCGGGGCCCTAAGTGGCTGCCAGGGTAACTCATTGTAAGTTTTGTTAATAAGTGATAACATTTACACACTAAATGGAGATTAAATGAACCTAAAAGGATAATTGTTTTGATGTTCTCGCCCATGCCTTGAGTGCTTGTACAGGCTAGGATGGGAGTAGTGAGAATGCATGGTTGCGATCGTGCATTCCGTAGTATGCCTCATCAGTATGAGAGGATACTAGTGGCCGTATGAGATCAGTATGGACCCGTAGAGTTTAGCTAACTGCCAGGGTAACTTGTACGTGATAAATGCGATGACTCTTTCTCACTTGTAGAGTAAGTTTCCTACATGTCTTTGTGTGCCTTTAAGAATTAGATGTTGATTTTGTGTGTGTTAAAACTTTTGAGTTAGTATACTTTTAGGATTTCTGGACTTATAGAGATTTGTGCTTCGTGAATTGATATCATGTTTGGGACTTGAGATTATCTCCTCAGCACGGTGGGAGTGGACAACTTAGGTTCCACGCGGTCGGGTGGTAGTGTATCTTCACTCTTATTATCTGAGATCCGTCTGAGACACCATGGCTGGAGTATCCTTGGTTGGTATTTATTCTTCATTATGTTCTTGGAGCATTATGATAGATAATATACCTTATGATGGATGCATTTACTGGTATGTTTCTTATATTGATGATTTGCTTTACTTTGCATATGTTAGTTGATGATTTATTATGCTTTACTTTGCATGTTAGTAGGATGTTTTAGGAGTGACATTCCTACTATGTTAATACCGATGATCTCTTTGGTGCTCTGGAATCTTACGCACGAAAGGATGGCTAGAATCCACGATGGTCTAATGATGCTATTTACGGTTGGGAGGAACCGTGCACTTAGTTTATTATGTTTGTGATTTATGGCTATCTCTTATGATGGATGTTTATATTTTTATGATGATGATGTATCATTTATGACATGTGGTTTCATTTACTTTAGTTGCATCATGGATTAATATTAGATGATGATGTACTTTATTTACATAGATGTATATTCTTTTAAGCTTTTCATATCTTGTAACATGTACAGTGAATGATTGAGCTAAACTAAAATATAAATTTTAAAAAGACACTTGTATATGGTTTAAGAATGTTGGATGTATCATTGTTATTTCATATGGATGTGATGATAAATAAATAGTTATGATTAAATGTGATTCAACATTAAGGGATCTTTAAAGAATGTAGCCTGTTATGTATATATATGTTATGTTTATTTTCATTTGAATTGTTGCTATTGCTTCTGCAAATGTTATGAATGGTTTTATCTTTCATGATTTAAAACAAAAAGTTTGGCAAACTTAATAAAATTCTTTGGATCCCTTGGCGGGGCATTACATATGTGAATATGAGCAAATCTGAGTATGAATTTCAGCAACAATTTGATGCAAATTCTCATTCAAACTTTCAAAATGAAGAGATGAGGGTCTCTTAAATAGAATTTCTTGGAATTCATCAATGGTTGAGATCGATTTCAATCAACGGTCAGGATTAAAGGTGAAGTTTAGTCATCAAAGGAGATTTCCAAATTAAAAGGAGTTAACAGATTTAATTTGAGTAAAATAAGGAGTTAACTGATTCAATTTGAGTAGAAAAAGGAGTTAACTGATTTAACTCATTTTTTATCAATAGTGAACTAGAAATTTTCCTTTTTGAACTGAAGAGAGATTATGTTGAGATATTTAATTTAATAAAATGAGATATGCTCTCATAATTACTTTTTCTATTTAATTAAGTAATCTTTAATTAACTAGAGACACTTTTCTTATTTAATTAAATAACTTCATTTATTTAAATAGGAATGGCTTCTCATTTAATTAAATAACTTTTTTTAATTAATTAGAAGTAAGTATTCTATTTAGTTAAATAATTTCGTTTAATTATTTCAAAATTCTTTTCGAAACTAGTCAACCGTGGTTAAATTTGGTCAACTTTTGGTCAAACTTGATCTTTGCGTATGTGAATATAAGCAAATGTGAGTATGACTTCCAGCAACAATTCAATGCAAATTCTCATTCAACATTTTAAAATGAAGAGATGAGGGTCTCTGAAATAGATTTTCTTAGAATTCATCAATGGTTGAGATCGATTTCAATCAATGGTCAGGATTAAAAGTGAAGTTCAGTCATAAAGGGAGATTTCCAAATTAAAGAGAGTTAACAGATTTAAGTTGAGTAAAATAAGGAGTTAACTAATTTAATCTGAGTAGAAAAATGAGTTAACTGATTTAACTCATTTTTGATCAATAGTGAACTAGAAATTTCCCTTTTTGAACTGAAGAGAGATTTTGCTGAGATATTTAATTTAACTAAATGAGATATGCTCTCATAATTACTTTTTCTATTTAATTAAGTAATCTTAAATCAATTAGAGACACTTTTCTTATTTAATTAAATAACTTAATTTAATTAATTAAGAATGGCTTCTCATTTAATTAAATAACTTTGTTTAATTAATTAGAAGTATGTACTCTATTTAATTAAATAATTTCATTTAATTATTTAAAAATTCTTTTCAAAACTAGTCAACTCAAGTCAACCGTGGTTAAATCTGGTCAACTTTTGGTCAAACTTCATCTCTGCCTATGTAAATATGAGCAAATGTGAGTATGAATTCCAACAACAATTCGATGCAAATTCTCATTCAACCTTTCAAAATGAAGAGATGAGGGTCTCTTAAATAGACTTTCTTGGAATTCATCAATGGTTGAGATCGATTTCAATAAACGATCAGGATTAAAGGTGAAGTTCAGTCATAAAGCGAGATTTCCAAATTAAAGGGAGTTAACAGATTTAATTTGAATAAAATAAAGAGTTAACTAATTCAATTTGAGTAGAAAAATGAGTTAACTGATTTAACTCATTTTTGATCAATAGTGAACTAGAAATTTTTCTTTTTGAACAAAAGAGAGATTTTGTTGAGATATTTAATTTAATAAAATGAGATATGCTCTCATAATTACATTTTCTATTTAATTAAATAATCTTTAATTAATTAGAGACACTTTTCTTATTCAATTAAATAACTTCATTTAATTAATTAGGAATGGCTTCTCATTTAATTAAATAACTTTGTTTAATTAATTAGAAGTAAGTACTCCATTTAATTAAATAATTTTGTTTAATTATTTCAAAATTCTTTCTGAAACTAGTCAACTCAAGTCAACTGTGGTTAAATCTGGTCAACTTTTGGTCAAACTTGATCTTTGCGTATGTGAATATAAGCAAATGTGAGTATAAATTTCAGCAACAATTCGATGCAAATTCTCATTCAACCTTTGAAAAAAAAGATATGAGGGTCTCTTAAATAGACTTTTCTGCAATTCATCAACGGTTAAGATCGATTTCAATCAACGATTAAGATTAAAGGTGAAGTTTACTCATAAAGGGAGATTTCTAAATTAAAGGGAGTTAACAGATTTAATTTGAGTAAAATAAAGAGTTAACTGATTCAATTTGAGTAGAAAAATGAGTTAACTCATTTAACTCATTTTTTATCAATAGTGAACTGGAAATTTTTTTTTTTGAACTGAAGAGAGATTTTTTTGAGATATTTAATTTAATAAAATTAGATATGCTCTCATAATTACTTTTTCTATTTAATTAAATAATCTTTCATTAATTAGAGACACTTTTCTTATTTAATTAAATAACTGCATTTAATTAGTTAGGAATGGCTTCTCATTTAATTAAATAACTTTGTTTAATTAATTATAAGTAAGTACTCCATTTAATTAAATAATTTCGTTTAATTATTTTAAAATTCTTTTCGAAACTAATCAACTCAAGTCAACCGTGGTTAAATCTGGTTAACTTATGGTCAAACTTGATCTCTACGTATGTGAATATGAGCAAATGTGAGTATGAATTCCAGCAACAATTCAATGCAAATTCTAATTCAACCTTTCAAAATGAAGAGATGAGGGTCTCTTAAATAGACTTTCGTGGAATTCATCAACGGTTGAGATCGATTTCAATCAATGGTCAAGATTAAAGTTGAAGTTCAGTCATAAAGGGAGATTTCCAAATTAAAGGGAGTTAATAGATTTAATTTGAGTAAAATAAGGAGTTAACTGATTCAACTTGAGTAGAAAAGGGAGTTAACTGCGTTAACTCATTATTTATCAATATTGAACTGGAAATTTCCCTTTTTGAACTGAAGAGAGATTTTGTTCAAATATTTAATTTAATAAAATGAGATATGCTCTCATAATTACTTTTTCTATTTAATTAAGTAATTTTTAATTAATTAGAGACACTTTTCTTATTTAATTAAATAACTTCATTTAATTAATTAGGAATGGCTTCTCATTTAATTAAATAACATTGTTTAATTAATTAGAAGTAAGTACTCCATTTAATTAAATAATTTCATTTAATTATTTAAAAATTCTTTTCAAAAAAAGTCAACTCAAGTCAACCGTAGCTAAATCTAGTCACTTTTGGTCAAACTTGATCTCTGCGTATGTGAATATGAGAAAATGTGAGTATGAATTCTAGCAAAAATTCGATGCAAATTCTCATTCAACCTTTCAAAATGAAGAGATGAGGGTCTCTTAAATAGACTTTCCTGGAATTCATGAACGGTTGAGATCGATTTCATTCAGTGGTTATGATTAAAGGTAAAATTTAGTCATAAAGGCAGATTTTCAAATTAAAGGGAGTTAACAAATTTAATTTGAGTAAAATAAGGAGTTAACTGATTGAATTTGAGTAGAAAAAGGAGTTAATTAATTTAATTCATTTTTCACCAATAGTGAACTGGAAATTTCCCTTTTTGAACTGAAGAGAGATTTTGTTGAGATATTTAATTTAATAAAATGAGATATGCTCTCATAATTACTTTTTCTATTTAATTAACTAATCTTTAATTAATTAGAGACACTTTTCTTATTTAATTAAATAACTTCGTTTGATTAATTAGGAATGCAATCTCATTTAATTAAATAACTTTGTTTAATTAATTAGAAGTAAATACTCCATTTAATTAAATAATTTCATATAATTATTTAAAAATTCTTTTCGAAACTAGTCAACTCAAGTCAACAGTGGTTAAATCTGGTCAACTTTTGGTCAAACTTGATCTCTGCATATGTGAATATGAGCAAATGTGAGTATGAATTCCAGCAACAATTCGATGCAAATTCTCATTCAACCTTTCAAAATGAAGAGATGAGGGTCTTTTAAATAGAATTTCTTGAAATTCATCAACGGTTGAGATAGATTTCAATCAATGGTCACAATTAAAGGTGAAGTTCAATCATAAAGGGAGATTTCCAAATTAAAGGAAGTTAACAGATTTAATTTAAGTAAAATAAGGAATTAGTTGATTCAATTTGAGTAGAAAAAGGAGTTAACTGATTTAACTCATTTTTGATCAATAGTGAACTGAAAATTTCCTTTTTTGAACTGAAAAGAGATTTTGTTGAGATATTTAATTTAATAAAATGAGATATCCTCTCATAATTAGTTTTTCTATTTAATTAATTAGAAACATTTTTCTTATTTAATTAAATAACTTCATTTAATTAATTAGGAATGGCTTCTCATTTAATTAAATAACTTTTTTTAATTAATTAGAAGTAAGTATTGTATTTAATTAAATAATTTCATTTAATTATTTCAAAATTCTTTTCGAAACAAGTCAACTCAAGTCAACCGTGGTTAAATCTGGTCAACTTTTGGTCAAACTTGATCTCTACATATGTGAATATGACCAAATGTGAGTAGGAATTCTAGCAACAATTCGATGCAAATTCTCATTCAACCTTTAAAAATGAAGAGATGAGGGTCTCTTAAATAGACTTTCCTAAAATTTATCCACGGTTGAGATCGATTTCAATCAACGGTCACGATTAAAGGTGAAGTTCATTCATGAAGCGAGATTGTCAAATTAAAAAGAGTTAATAGATTAAATTTGAGTAAAATAATGAGTTAACTGATTCAATTTGAGTATAAAAATGAGTTAACTCATTTAACTCATTTTTTATCAATAATGAATTGGAAATTTTCTTTTTTGAACTGAAGAGAGATTTTGTTGAGATATTTAATTTAATAAAATGAGATATGCTCTCATAATTACTTTTTCTATTTAATTAAATAATCTTTAATTAACTAGAGACACTTTTCTTATTTAATTAAATAAATTCATTTAATTAATTAGGAATGGCTTCTTATTTAATTAAATAAATTCATTTAATTAATTAGAAGTAAGTACTCCATTTAATTAAATAATTTCATTTACTTATTTCAAAAAAAAATTTGAAACTAGTCGACTCAAGTCAACCGTGGTTAAATCTAGTCAACTTTTGGTCAAATTTGATCTCTACGTATGTGAATATGAGCAAATGTGAGTATGAATTCCAACAACAATTCAATGCAAATTCTCATTCAACCTTTCAAAATGAAGAGATGAGGGTCTCTTAAATAGACTTTCCTAGAATTCATCAACGGTTGAGATCGATTTCAATCAGCAGTCAGGATTAAAGGTGAAGTTCAGTCATAAAGGGAGATTTCCAAATTAAAGGGAGTTAACAGATTTAATTTGAGTAAAATAAGGAGTTAACTGATTCAATTTGAGTAGAAAAAAGAGTTAACTGATTTAACTCATTTTTGATCAATAGTGAATTGAAAATTTTTCTTTTTGAACTGAAGAGGGATTTTGTTGAGATATTTAATTTAATAAAATGAGATATGCTCTCATAATTACTTTTTCTATTTAATTAAATAATCATTAATTAAATAGAGACACTTTTCTTATTTAATTAAATAACTTCATTTAATTAATTAGGAATGGCTTCTCATTTAATTAAATAACTTTGTTTAATTAATTAGAAATAAGTACTCCATTTAATTAAATAAGTTTGTTTAATTATTTAAAAATTCTTTTTGAAACTAGTCAACTCAAGTCAACTGTGGTTAAATCTGGTCAAGTTTTGGTCAAGCTTGATCTTTGCGTATGTGAATATGAGAAAATGTGAGTATGAATTCTAGCAACAATTCGATGCAAATTCTCATTCAAGCATTCAAAATGAGGAGATGAAGGGCTTTTAAATAGATTTTCCTGGAATTCGTCAACGGTTGAGATCAATTTCAATCAATGGTCAAGATTAAAGGTGAAGTTCAGTCATAAAGGGAGAGTTCCAAATTAAAGGGAGTTAACTGATTTAATTTGAGTAAAATAAGGAGTTAACTGATTTAATTTGAGTAGAAAAAAGAGTTAACTCATTTAACTCATTTTTAATCAATAGTGAATTGGAAATTTCCCTTTTTAAACTGAAGAGAGATTTTATTGAGATATTTAATTTAATAAAATGAGATGTGCTCTCATAATTAAGTTTTCTATTTAATTAAATAATCTTTAATTAATTAGAGAGACTTTTCTTATTTAATTAAATAAAACCATTTAATTAATTAGGAATGGCTTCTCATTTAATTAAATAACTTTTTTTAATTGATTAGAAGCAAGTACTCCATTTAATTAAATAATTTTGTTTAATTATTTCAAAATTCTTTTCTAAACTAGTCAACTCAAGTCAACCGTGGTTAAATCTAGTCAACTTTTTGTCAAACTTGATCTCTGCGTATGTGAATATGAGCAAATATAAGTATGAATTCCAGCAACAATTCGATGGAAATTCTCATTCAACCTTTCAAAATGAAGAGATGAGGGTCTCTTAAATAAAATTTTCTGAAATTCATCAACGGTTGAGATCGATTTCAATCAGCAGTTAGGATTAAAGGTGAAGTTCAGTCATAAAGGGAGTTAACAGATTTAATTTGAGTAAAATAAGGAGTTAATTGATTCAATTTGAGTAGAAAAAGGAGTTAATTGATTTATCTCATTTTTCACCAATAGTGAACTGAAAATATTGCTTTTTGAACTGAAGAGAGATTTAGTCGAGATATTTAATTTAATAAAATGAGATATGCTCTCATAATTATTTTTTCTATTTAATTAACTAATCTTTAATTAGTTAGAGACACTTTTCTTATTTAATTAAATAACTGCATTTAATTAATTAGGAATGGCATCTCATTTAATTAAATAATTTTATTTAATTAATTAGAAGTAAGTACTTCATTTAATTAAATAATTTCATTTAATTATTTCAAAATTCTTTTTGAAACTAGTCAACTCAAGTCAACTGTGGTTAAATCTGGTCAACTTTTGATCAAACCTGATCTCTACGTATGTGAATATGAGAAAATGTGAGTATGAATTCCAGCAACAATTCGATGCAAATTCTAAATCAACCTTTTAAAATGAAGAGATGAGGGTCTCTTAAATAGACTTTCCTGGAATTCATCAACGGTTGACATCGATTTTAATCATCGGTCAAGATTAAAGGTGAAGTTCAGTCATAAAGGAAGCTTTCCAAATTATAGGGAGTTAACAGATTTAATTTAAGTAAAATAAGGAGTTAACTGATTCAATTTGAGTAGAAAAAGGAATTAACTGATTTAACTCATTTTTGATCTATAGCGAACCGAAAATTTCCCTTTTTGAACTGAAGAGAGATTTTGTTGAGATATTAAATTTAATAAAATGAGATATGCTCTCATAATTACTTTTTCTATTTAATTAAATAATCTTTAATTAATTAGAGACACTTTTCTTAGTTAATTAAATAACTTCATTTAATTAAGTAATTTTATTTCATTATTTCAAAAAAAAAATTTGAAACTAGTCAACTCAAGTCAACCGTGGTTAAATCTGGTCAACTTTTGGTCAAATTTGATCTTTGCGTATGTGAATATGAGAAAATGTGAGTATGAATTCTAGCAACAATTCGATGCAAATTCTCATTCAACCTTTCAAAATGAAGAGATGAGGGTCTCTTGAATAGATTTTCCTACAATCCATCAACTGTTGAGATCAATTTCAATCAGCGGTCAGGATTAAAGGTGAAGTTCAGTCATAAAGGGAGATTTCCAAATTAAAGGGAGTTAACAGATTTTATTTGAGTAAAATAAGGAGTTAATTGATTCAATTTGAGTAGAAAAAGGAGTTAACTGATTTAACTCATTTTTGACCAATTGTGAACTGGAAATTTCTCTTTTTGAACTGAAGATAGATTTTGTTGAGATATTTAATTCAATAAAATGAGATATGCTCTCATAATTACTCTTTCTATTTAATTAAATAATCTTTAATTAATTAGAGACACTTTTCTTATTTAATTAAACAACTTCATTTAATTAATTATGAATAGCTTCTTATTTAATTAAATAATTTTGTTTAGTTAATTAGAAGTAAGTACTCCATTTAATTAAATAATTTAGTTTAATTATTTCAAAATTCTTTTCGAAACTAGTTAACTCAAGTCAACTGTGGTTAAATCTGATCAACTTTTGGTCAAACTTGATCTTTGCGTGTGTGAATATGAATAAATGTGAGTATGAATTCCAGCAACAATTCGATGCAAATTCTCATTTAACCTTTCAAAATGAAGAGATGAGGGTCTCTTAAATGGACTTTCTCGGAATTCATCAACGGTTGAGATCGCTTACAATCAGCGGTCAGGATTAAAGGTGAAGTTCAATCATAATTGGAGATTTCCAAATTAAAGGGAGTTAACAGATTTAATTTGAGTAAAATAAGTAGTTAATTGATTCAATTTGAGTAGAAAAAGGATTTAACTTATTTAACTCATTTTTGATCAATAGTGAACTAAAAATTTCCCTTTTTGAACTGAAGAGAGATTTTGTTGAGATATTTAATTTAATAAAATGAGATATGCTCTCATAATCACTTTTTCTATTTAATTAAATAATCTTTAATTAATTAGAGAAACTTTTCTTATTTAATTAAATAACTTCATTTAATTAATTAGGAATGACTTCTCATTTAATAAAATATCTTTGTTTAATTAATTAGAAGTAACTACTCCATTTAATTAAATAATTTTGTTTAATTATTTCAAAATTCTTTTCGAAACTAGTCAACTCAAGTCAACCATGGTTAAATCTAGTCAACTTTTGGTCAAACTTGATCTTTGCGTATTCGAATATGAGAAAATGTCAGTATGAATTTCGGCAACAATTCGATGTAAATTATCATTCAACCTTTCAAAATAAAGAGACGAGGGTCTCTTAAAAAGACTTTCCTGGAATTCATCAACGGTTGAGATCGATTTCAATCAACGGTTAGGACTAAAGGTGAAGTTCAGTCATAAAGGGAGATTTAGAAATTAAAGGGAGTTAACATATTTAATTTGAGTAAAATAAGGAGTTAACTGATTGAATTTGAGTAGGAAAAGGAGTAAACTGATTTAACTCATTTTTCACCAATAGTGAACTGAAAATTTCCCTTTTTGAACTGAAGAGAGATTTAGTCGAGATATTTAATTTAATAAAATTAGATATGCTCTCATAATTTCTTTTTCTATTTAATTAACTAAGGTTTAATTAATAAGAGACACTTTTCTTATTTAATTAAATAACTTCATTTAATTAATTAGGAATGGCTTTTTATTTAATAAAATATCTTTGTTTAATTAATTAGAAGTAAGTACTCCGTTTAATTAAATAATTTTGTTTAATTATTTCAAAATTTTTTTCGAAACTAGTCAACTCAAATCAACCATGGTTAAATCGGGTCAACTTTTGGTCAAACTTGATCTCTGTGAATGTGAATATGAGCAAATGTGAGTATGAATTCCAACAACAATTCGATGCAAATTCTCATTCAACCTTCTAAATGAAGAGATGATGGTCTTTTAAATAGACTTTCCTGGAATTCATCAATGGTTGAGATATATTTCAATCAGCGGTCAGGATTAAAGGTGAAGTTAGTCATAAAGGGAGATTTCCAAATTAAAGGGAGTTAACAGATTTAATTTGAGTAAAATAAGCAGTTAACTGATTCAATTTGAGAAGAAAAAGGAGTTAACTAATTTAACTCATTTTTCACCAATAGTGAAATAAAAATTTCCCTTTTTGAACTGAAGAGAGAATTAGTTGAGATATTTAATTTAATAAAATGAGATATGCTCTCATAATTACTTTTCTATTTAATTAACTAATCTTTAATTAATTAGAGACACTTTTCTTATTTAATTAAATAACTTCATTTAATTAATTAGGAATGGCTTCTCATTTAATTAAATAACTTTGTTTAATTAATTAGAAGTAAGTACTCCATTAAATTAAACAATTTTGTTTAATTATTTAAAAATTCTTTTCGAAACTAGTCAACTCAACTCAACTGTGATTAAATCTGGTCAACTTTTGGTCAAATTTGATCTCTGCGTATGTGAATATGGGCAAATGTAAGTATGAATTCCAGCAACAATTCGATGCAAATTCTCATTCAACCTTTCAAAATGAAGAGATGAGGGTCTCTTAAATAGACTTTCCTGGAATTCATCAACGGTTTTGATAGATTTCAATCAACGGTCACGATTAAAGGTGAAGTTCAGTCATAAAGGGAGATTTCCAAATTAAAAGGAGTTAACAGATTTAATTTGAGTAAAATAAGTAGTTAGTTGATTCAATTTGAGTAGAAAAAGGAGTTAACTGATTTAACTCATTTTTTGTCAATAGTGAACTAGAAATTTCCCTTTTTGAACTGAAGAGAGATTTTGTTGAGATATTTAATTTATTAAAATGAGATATGCTCTCATAATTACTTTTTTTATTTAATTAAATAATCTTTAATTAATTAGAGACACTTTTCTTATTTAATTAAATAATCGCATTTAATTAATTAGGAATGGCTTCTCATTTAATTAAATAACTTTGTTTAATTAATTAGAAGTAAGTACTCCATTTAATTAAATAATTTTTTAAAATTATTTCAAAATTCTTTTCGAAACTAGTCAACTAAAGTCAACCATGGTTAAATCTGGTCAACTTTTGGTCAAACTTGATCTCTTCGTATGTGAATATGAGCAAATGTGAGTATGAATTTCAGCAACAATTCGATGCAAATTCTCATTCAACCTTTCAAAATGAAGAGATGAGGGTCTCTTAAATAGACTTTCCTAAAATTTATCAACGGTTGAGATTGATTTCAATCAGCGGTTAGGATTAAAGGTCAAGTTCAGTCATAAAGGGAGATTTCCAAATTAAAGGGAGATTTTCAAATTAAAGAGAGTTAATAGATTTAATTTGAGTAAAATAAGGAGTTAACTGATTCAATTTGAGTAGAAAAAGGAGTTAACTGATTTAATCCATTTTTGATGAATAGTGAACTGAAAATTTCCCTTTTTGAACTGAAAAGAGATTTTGTTGAGATATTTAATTTAATAAAATGAGATATGCTCTCATAATTACTTTTTCTATTTAATTAAATAATCTTTAATTAATTAGAGATAGTTTTCTTATTTAATTAAATTACTTCATTTAATTAATTAGGAATGGCTTCTCATTTAATTAAATAACTTTGTTTAATTAATTAGAAGTAAGTACTCTATTTAATTAAATAATTTCTTTTAATTATTTTTAAAAAAAATTTGAAACTAGTCAACTCAAGTCAACCGTGGTTAAATTTGGTCAACTTTTGGTCAAGCTTGATCTCTGCGTATGTGAATATGAGCAAATGTGAATATGAATTCTAGCAACAATTCGATGCAAATTCTCATTCAACCTTTCAAAATGAAGAGATGAGGATCTCTTAAATAGACTTTCCTGAAATTCATCAACAGTTGAGATTGATTTCAATCAGTGGTCAATATTAAAGGTGAAGTTCAGTCATAAAGGGATATTTCCAAATTAAAAGAAGTTAACAGATTTAATTTGAGTAAGATAAGGAGTTAACTGATTCAATTTGAGTAGAAAAAGGAGTTAACTGATTTAACTCATTTTTTATCAATAGTGAACTAGAAATTTCTCTTTTTGAACTAAAAAGAGATTTTGTTGAGATATTTATTTTAATAAAATGAGATATGCTCTCATAATTATTTTTTCTATTTAATTAAATAATATTTAATTAATTAGAGACACTTTTCTTATTTAATTAAATAACTTCATTTAATTAATTAGGAATGGCTTCTCATTTAATTAAATAACTTTGTTTAATTAAATAGAAGTAAGTACTCCATTTAATTAAATAATTTCATTTAATTATTTCAAAATTATTTTCGAAACTAGTAAACTCAAGTCAACCGTGGTTAAATCTGGTCAACTTTTGGTCAAACTTGATCTTTGCGTATGTGAATATGATCAAATGTGAGTATGAATTCCAGCAACAATTCGATGCAAATTCTCATTCAACCTTTCAAAATAAAGAGATGAGGGTCTCTTAAATAGACTTTCCTGAAATTCATCAACGGTTGAGATAGATTTAAATCAAGGGTCAGGATTAAAGGTGAAGTTCATTCATGAAGGGAGATTTCCAAATTAAATGGAGTTAACAAATTTAATTTGAGTAAAATAATGAGTTAACTGATTCAATTTGAGTAGAAAAAAGAGTTAATTGATTTAACTCATTTTTGATTAATAGTGAACTAGAAATTTCCCTTTTTGAACTGAAGAGAGATTTTGTTGAGATATTTAATTTATTAAAATGAGATATGCTCTCATAATTACTTTTTCTATTTAATTAAATAATCTTTAATTAATTAGAGACACTTTTCTTATTTAATTAAATAATCACATTTAATTAGTTAGGAATGGCTTCTCATTTAATTAAATAACTTTGTTTAATTAATTAGAAGTAAGTACTCCATTTAATTAAATAATTTTTTTAAATTATTTCAAAATTCTTTTCGAAACTAGTCAACTAAAGTCAACCATGGTTAAATCTGGTCAACTTTTGGTCAAACTTGATCTCTACGTATGTGAATATGAGTAAATGTAAGTATGAATTCTGTAATGCCCTGCCAAGGAATCCAAAGAATTAACTTAGAATTTCACTAAGATTAGTAGCATTTTTTTTTCCATAGAAGTAAACATCACATATAACTTATACACAATAACGGAAGCAATAGCAATGTCCATCTAAAATTAAACATAACATAAATAACAGATTACAATCTTTAAGATCCCTTAACATTGAATTACATACATGAATCCATCTAGTACAACATCCACATGAAATAATAATGATACACCCAATATACAAATGTCCTTTCTGAATTACATTCCAGAATGCACAATCATCCACTGTACACGTCACAAGGTATGATAGGCACAAAGAATATACATATATAGAATAAGGTACGTCATCCTATTCTAATCCATGATACATCAAAGTGGAGATAATCACATGATACAACATCATAGAAGACATATACATCCATCATAAAGATCAAACATAATAAACTAAGTGCGCGGTTCCTCTCAACCGTTAATAGCATCATTAGACCATTGTGGATCCTAGCCATCCCTTCGTGCGTAACATTCCAAATCATCGAAGAGATCATCGGTACTAACATAGTAGGAATGTCACTCCTAATATATACAACATCATATGTAGAAAGTAATCTAACATGCAAATAAAAGCATAAGATAACATCATCTAACATATGCTAATCATCAATGAAAAAGGATACATATCCACCATCATGAACGACGCATCAACCATGATGTCTCAATGAATCTTAAAATAATAAGAGTGTAAAATACACTACCACCCGACCATGTGGTACCTAAGTGGTCCACTCCCACCGTGCTAAGGAGATAATCTCAAGTCCCAAACAGGCTATCAAAATCACATAGCACAAATCTCCATAAGTCTAGGAATCCTAAAAGTATACTAACTCAAAGATTCCTAATACAAAATCTGACATCTAATCTCTAGAGGCACACAATGAAATGTAGGAACCTACTATGCAAACGAAAAAGTGTCATCGCAATTATCACGTACAAGTTACCCATTTAGTTAGCTAAACTCCACGGGTCCATACTGATTTCATGTGGCCACTAGTATCCTCTCATATTTATGAGGCATACTACGGAATGCAAGGTCGCAACCATGCGTCTCACTACTCCCATCCTAACCTGTACAAGCGCTCAAGGCATGGGCGAGAAGAAAACACTTATCTTTTTAGGTTTATTTTGTTAGTATTAGGTGTGAATGTTATTACTTATTAATCCAACTTACAATGAGTTACCTTGGCAGCCTCTTAGGGCCCCGACCCCCATTGCAAGCCACTTCGAGTCACTACATGCAGATATCCTACCCTAATGCTCATGGACTCATAAATCTCAAAATCACAAAAGATAATCTATAAAATTATCAAATATGCATAAAAGCATCAAATCTCCATGAGCTAACATCCATAGAAAATCATGAACACAACAGCTCTCTATTGGCAACTGAAGTATCACTGATAATCAAATATCCAATGGTTCTCAATAACCAAAATATATATCTCAATCATACTGATCGAAGACTCCAAAAATGGTTGAGTCAAACATGTCACAACATGACATCATCTAGAATAAATCCACATCTCAGTCCCATCATGGTGACTAGAAAATAATCAAGGATAATTGATCGATGACCAAAATAATGGTTAGGTCAAGAGTCTCATACACAAGAATCTCAACTATAACAATCAATAATCACATCCAATACATAGAGCATTCCATCACAAACCATGGTTGGGTTTATAAAGATCAAGATTAAAATATCATCATGACATCACAATCACATAACCCCCAAGCCTCTGGTAGATGTCCTATACTGGTCAACACTAGTCAACTCAAAACCCAAAACAATAGCATAAAGAATACACAATGTAAACACATGTTTTGGTTTTGCTAAGTTTTCAAATTTGAATTTAAAAGTCTCAGTTTACGTTTTTCCAAATTATATTAAGTGAAAAAATTTCACGTTTTTCCTAACCCATGTATTTGTTTTATAGATAAAAGTTTCTCCCCAAAACTATTAGACTCAATTTTCTAATTGATCTAATAATATTTTTTTTATATAACATTGTTTAAAAATTGACACTCTCAATGAATCAAAAATTTGATTATATATTCTAATAACTAATCTTAATTAAACTGAGTTTAATCAAATTAATTATTTATATCTCTTCATAATTGACAAGCTCAATACCAATATTTTAAATCATTAAAAGAGTGATCCATTAATTTAGAACTTTATAATATTCATTTATAATTAATTATATATACATATATACTTATATACATACATATATATATATATATATATAATAACATTTAATAATTAATGATATTGCAACAAAATCAAGATTCATATCCATATCTCATATGAAATAATGTCGCAAATAAAACTTTATATAATTTAAAACCAAACTCAAATCACAATGCGATTTTAAAATTGCACGGCCCAATACATCCGCATCGCAGGTACACTACGGTCGCAGGTACCCTGCGATCTCGCAAGCTTGCGGTGGGTGGGGTATATAATACCCGTCCAACATCATATATATATTCTTTTAACGCGATTTTCAATAATTTTTTTTATAAAAACGTTCCCATGCGATATGAAATACTATTAACATGAAACTCTATCGTGATTTGACATTCGATTACTATATGTGTATATATATACATATATATGTATATATATATATGGATATAT
This sequence comes from Cupressus sempervirens, assembly GCA_028749045.1. Classification (NCBI taxonomy): domain Eukaryota; kingdom Viridiplantae; phylum Streptophyta; class Pinopsida; order Cupressales; family Cupressaceae; genus Cupressus; species Cupressus sempervirens. The sequence goes on from CM053793.1 coordinate 384,266,337, forward strand.
ATATGTATATATATGTATATGTGTGTGTGTGTGTGTGTGTGTGTGTGTGTATACACGCAGAGTTCATCACCATCACAGCACATACATATATATATGTATATAATGAATATACGTATATGTGTATGCAGATTCAAGAATATACACAGTTTACTTAGAAATTATAATTTTTAGAATTTTCCTTTAAATCTTTGATCTTCAAATTTATCCAATAAATAATCTAATGGGTTTGGCTATGAATTGAAACCCTAGCCCCGTTTTCTTTCAGATCTATGCATATAAAGATTTTCACATAAATTCAATTGCTCATATTGAGAATGCATACAATAAAAATATGAAATTCTTCAGAAGACATATGGAAGACGCGAAGAAGACAAGGAATGCAAGATGCGGAAATAGCATAAGTAAAATCACAAGAATCTACCCGAATTCTGATGCTAATTCGCTCTTCCTCAGAAAACTCACAGAGCAAGCTCCCTTTTTTCAAAATTCTCGAATCCTCCAATGCTCCAATTGCACTCCAAACGCTATCTCTAAGTCTCTATGAATGCCTGCATATAAAGAGCTCTTAGGAAACCTCTAGAATGTTTCTACAAACAGCTGAAAGGTGTCACCAACTAAGCATGGGTCTTTTCCAACCTTCAAGATGAGCCATAGGTTTGTAGACACCATGTACTTAATTGATGCACTAACCTCCGTGTTGTTGACACATGAGAAATAGAAAAGTTTGTTAACTCCCATGCAAGCTTATAACTCCAATTTACTTTTTATATAATTTCTATTTAAATTTTTATAAATTTCATTTTAATTTTTATAACTTTTATTATTATTATTTATTTATTACTTTATTATTATTTTATTATTATTATTATTTTTAGTTTTTAATTTTCTTTTATTTAATTCATTTCCTCAATAATTCTCATTTAATTGATTACAATCAAAATATCAAATAACATGATATTTTATATTAATTTTCAAATAATTAATTTATTAATTTAATCCATTTATTAAGACTTAATTAATAGAAAATTCACCATAGACCTCCAAGATAAAATATGAAAATCCATCATAGAACAAATCATACAAAATCAGTCTAAAGGGTTAAAAATTATGAAATATATCATCCGACACATTCGGTGAGTACTCAACTCTGATACTTGTCCTAACTCACTAGGACAAATGGTTTAAGGGTTTGGAATTTGGACTTGAGAATTTAGCTCCCTTCTCTTATCATTGAGATAGTATAATAGGGTACGCTCATCCTGGCAATTCAGGGAAGTTGATACCTAGTACCTACAACTTACAAAAAAACCATGCATGTACATACAATATATATAATTCTAAGCTAAATAGACAATGGCAGGAAGTGGTGCATCGTGTAGATCCCGACTAAGCAGGTAACTACGACTCCCTTCCTTAACCACATCAGAAACGCCATATAAGAAGAAAACACGCAACCATACACATGCAAGTATGCGGTAAGTATCCATAATGAAACACATAAGATAATAATCATCCATCTAATCATCAATAATAACTCAAAATAGTATAATGATCATCATGTATGCATGAAATGTAAAATCTAAATGATCTCAGTATATAACCACTGAATCCATAACATAATGTTTGATAGTGTCAAAACAATACCACTAATCCATCAACATAAAACTAGTCTATCACAGTTTGATAATAATAGCATCAATGTCCATAAAAGATGTGAACGAGGGTAGGCACTACAAATTCCAGCAACAATTCGATGCAAATTCTCATTCAACGTTTCAAAATGAAGAGATGAGGGTGTCTTAAATAGACTTTCCTGAAATTCATCAACGGTTGAGATTGATTTCAATCAACGGTCAGGAATAAAGGTGAAGTTCAGTCATAAAGGAAGATTTCCAAATTAAAGGAAGTTAACAGATTTAATTTAAGTAAAATAAGGAGTTAACTAATTCAATTTGAGAATAAAAAGGAGCTAACTGATTTAACTCATTTTTTATCAATAGTGAACTAGAAATTTCCCTTTTTGAACTAAAGAGAGATTTTGTTGAGATATTTAATTTAATAAAATGAGATATGCTCTCATAATTACTTTTTCTATTTAATTAAATAATCTTTAATTAATTAGAGACACTTTTCTTATTTAATTAAATAATTGCATTTAATTAATTAGGAATGGCTTCTCATTTAATTAAATAACTTTGTTTAATTAATTAAAAGTAAGTACTCTATTTAATTAAATAATTTCGTTTAATTATTTCAAAATTATTTTTGAAACTAGTCAACTCAAGTCAACCATGGTTAAATCTGGTCAACTTTTGGTCAAACTTGATCTCTGCGTATGTGAATATGAGCAAATGTGAGTATGAATTCCTGCAACAAATCGATGCAAATTCTCATTCAACCTTTCAAACTGAAGAGATGAGGGTCTCTTAAATAAACTTTCTTGGAATTCATCAACGGTTGAGATCAATTTCAATCAGCGATCAGGATTAAAGCTGAAGTTCAGTCATAAAGGGAGATTTCCAAATTAAAGAGAGTTAACAGATATAATTTGAGTAAAATAAGGAGTTAACTGATTCAATTTGAGTAGAAAAAGGAGTTAACTGATTTAACTCATTTTTGATGAATAGTGAACTGAAAATTTCCCTTTTTGAACTGAAGAGAGATTTTGTTGAGATATTTAATTTACTAAAATGAGATATGCTCTCTTAATTACTTTTTCTATTTAATTAAATAATCTTTAATTAATTAGAGATACTTTTCTTATTTAATTAAATAACTTTATTTAATTAATTAGGAATGGCTTCTCATTTAATTAAATAACTTTGTTTAATTAATTAGACGTAAGCACTTCGTTTAATTATTTCAAAATTCTTTTCGAAACTAGTCAACTCAAAACAACCGTGGTTAAATCTGGTCAACTTTTGTTCAAACTTGATCTTTGCGTATGTGAATATGAGAAAATGTGAGTATGAATTCCAGCAACAATTCGATGCAAATTCTCATTCAACTTTTCAAAATGAAGAGATGAGGGTCTCTCAAATAGACTTTTCTAGAATTCATCAACGGTTGAGATCGATTTCAATCAATGGTCAGGATTAAATGTGAAGTTTGGTCATAAAGGGAAATTTCCAAATTAAAGGGAGTTAACAGATTTAATTTGAGTAAAATAAAGAGTTAACTGGTCCAATTTGAGTAGAAAAAGGAGTTAATGGATTTAACTCATTTTTGGTCAATAGTGAACTGAAAATTTCCCTTTTTGAACTGAAGAGAGATTTTGTTGAGATATTTAATTTAATAAAATGAGATATGCTCTCATAATTACTTTTTCTATTTAATTAAATAATTTTTAATTAATTAGAGGCACTTTTCTTGTTTCATTAAATAACTTCACTTAATTAATTAGGAATGACTTCTCATTTAATTAAATAACTTTGTTTAATTAATTAGAAGAAAGTACTCCATTTAATTAAATAATTTTGTTTAATTATTTCAAAATTCTTTTCGAAACTAGTAAACTCAAGTCAACCGTGGTTAAATCTAGTCAACTTTTGGTCAAACTTGATCTTTGCGTATGTGAATTTGAGCAAATATGAGTATGAATTTCAGCAACAATTCGATGCAAATTCTCATTCAACCTTTCAAAATGAAGAGATGAGGGTCTCTTAAATAAACTTTCCTAGAATTCATTAACGGTCGAGATCGATTTCAATCAACGGTTGGGATTAAAGGTGAAGTTCAATCATAAAGGGATATTTTCAAATTAAAGGGAGTCAACAGATTTAATTTGAGTAGAATAAGGAGTTAACTGTTTCAGTTTGAGCAGAAAAAGTAGTTAACTGATTTAACTCATTTTTGATCAATAGTGAATTAGAAATTTCCCTTTTTGAACTGAAGAGAGATTTTATTGAGATATTTAATTTAATAAAATGAGATATGCTCTCATAATTACTTTTTCTATTTAATTAAATAATTTTTAATTAATTAGAGGCACTTTTCTTGTTTAATTAAATAACTTCAGTTAGTTAATTAGGAATGGCTTCTCATTTAATTAAATAACTTTGTTTAATTAATTAGAAGTAAGTACTCCATTTAATTAAATAATTTCGTTTAATTATTTCAAAAGTCTTTTCTAAACTATTCAACTCAAATCAACCGTGATTAAATCTGGCCAACTTTTGGTCAAACTTGATCTTTGCGTATGTGAATATGAGCAAATGTGAGTATGAAATCAAGCAACAATTCGATGCAAATTCTCATTGAACCTTTCAAAATGAAGAGATGAGGGTCTCTTAAATAGACTTTCCTAGATTTCATCAACAGTTGAGATCGATTTCAATCAACGGTCAGCATTAAACGTGAAGTTTAGGCATAAAGTGAGATTTCCAAATTAAAGGGAGTTAATAGAATTAATTTGAGTAAAATAAAGAGTTAACTGATTCAATTTGAGTAGAAAAAGGACTTAACTGATTTAACTCATTTTTGATCAATAGTGAACTAAAAATTTCCCTTTTTGAACTAAAGAGAGATTTTGTTGAGATATTTAATTTAAAAAATGAGATATGCTCTCATAATTACTTTATTTATTTAATTAAATAATCTTTAATTAATTAGAGACACTTTTCTTATTTAATTAAATAACTTCATTTAATTAATTAGGAATGGCTTCTCATTTAATTAAATAACTTTGTTTAATTAATTAGAGGTAAGTATGCCATTTAATTAAATAATTTCTTTTAATTATTTAAAAATTATTTTCGAAACTAGTCAACTCATGTCAACCGTGTTTAAATCTAATCAACTTTTCATCAAACATGATCTTTGCGTATGTGAATATGAGCAAATGTGAGTATGAATTCCAACAACAATTCGATTCAAATTCTCATTCAACCTTTCAAAATGAAGAGATGAGGGTCTCTTAAATAGACTTTCCTGGAATTCATCAACGGTTGAGATCGATTACAATCAACGGTCAGGATTAAAGGTGAAATTCGGTCATAAGGGGAGATTTTCAAATTAAAGGGAGTTAACAGATTTAATTTGAGTAAAATAAGAAGTTAACTGATTCAATTTTAGTAGAAAAAGGAGTTAACTAATTTAACTCATTTTTTAGCAATAGTGAACTGGAAATTTCTCTTTTTGAACTGAAGAGAGATTTTGTTGAGATATTTAATTTAATAAAATGAGATATGCTCTCAAAATTACTTTTTCTATTTAATTAAATAATCTTTAATTAAGTAGAGGCACTTTTCTTATTTAATTAAATAACTTCATTTAATTAATTAGGAATGACTTCTCGTTTAATTAAATAACTTTTTTTAATTAATTAGAAGTAAGTACTCCATTTAATTAAATAATTTTGTTTAATTATTTCAAAATTCTTTTCGAAACTAGTCAACTCAAGTCTACCATGGTTGAGATCGATTTCAATCAACGGTCAGGATTAAAGGTGAAGTTTAGTCATAAAGGGAGATTTCCAAATTAAAGAGAGTTAACAGATTAATTTGAGTAAAATAAGGAGTTAGCTGATTCAATTTGAGTAGAAAAAGGAGTTAACTGATTTAACTCATTTTTTATCAATAGTGAACTGGAAATTTCCCTTTTTGAACTGAAGAGATATTTTGTTGAGATATTTAATTTAATAAAATGAGATATGCTCTTATAATTACTCTTTTTATTTAATTAAATAATCTTTAATTAATTAGAGGCACTTTTCTTATTTAATTAAATAACTTCATTTAATTAATTAGGAATGTCTTCTCATTTAATTAAATAACTTTGTTTAATTAATTAGAAGTAAGTACTCAATTTAATTAAATAATTTTGTTTAATTATTTAAAAATTCTTTTCGAAACTAGTCAACTCAAGTCAACCATGGTTAAATCTGGTCAACTTTTGGTCAAACTTTATCTTTGCGTATGTGAATATGAGCAAATATGAGTATGAATTCCAGCAACAATTCGATGCAAATTCTCATTCAACCTTTCAAAATGGAGAGATGAGGGTCTCTTAAATAGACTTTCTTAGAATTCATCAACGGTTGAGATTGATTTCAATCAACGGTCAGGATTAAAGGTGAAGTTCAGTCATAAAGGGAGATTTTGAAACTAAAGGGAGTTGACAGATTTAATTTGAGTAAAATAAGGAGTTAATTGATTCAATTTGAGTAGAAAAAGGATTTAACTCATTTTTTATCGATAGTGAATTGGAAATTTTTCTTTTTGAACTGAAGAGAGATTTTGTTGAGATATTTAATTTAATAAAATGAGATATACTCTCATAATTACTTTTTCTATTTAATTAAATAATCTTTAATTAATTAGAGGCACTTTTCTTATTTAACTAAATAACTTCATTTAATTAATTAGGAATTGCTTCTAATTTAATTAAATAACTTTGTTTAATTAATTAGAAGTAAGGACTCCATTTAATTAAATAATTTCATTTAATTATTTCAAAATTCTTTTTGAAACTAGTCAACTCAAGTCAACTGTGGTTAAATCTGGTCAACTTTTGGTCAAACTTGATCTTTGCGTATGTGAATATGAGCAAATGTGAGTATGAATTTCATCAACAGTTTGATGCAAATTCTCATTCAACCTTTCAAAATGAAGAGATGAGGGTCTCTTAAATAGACTTTCTTAGAATTCATCAATGGTTGAGATTGATTTCAATCAACGGTCAGGATTAAAGGTAAAGTTCAATCATAAAGTGAGATTTCCAAATTAAAGAGAGTTAAAAAATTAATTTGAGTAAAATAAGGAGTTAACTGATTCAATTTGAGTAGAAAAAGGAGTTAACTAATTTAACTCATTTTTTATCAATAGTGAACTGGAAATTTTCCTTTTTGAACTGAAGAGAGATTTTGTTGAGACATTTAATTTAATAAAATGAGATATGCTCTCATAATTACTTTTTTTATTTAATTAAATAATCTTTATTAATTTGAGTGACTTTTGTTATTTAATTAAATAACTTCATTTAATTAATTAGGAATTGCTTCTCATTCAATTAAATAACTTTGTTTAATTAATTAGAAGTAAGTACTCAATTTAATTAAATAATTTCATTTAATTATTTCAAAATTCTTTTCAAAACTAGTCAACTCAAGTCAACCATGGTTAAATTTGGTCAACTTTTGGTCAAACTTGATCTTTGTGTATGTGAATATGAGCAAATGTGAGTATGAATTTCAGCAACAATTTGATGCAAATTCTCATTCAACCTTTCAAAATGAAGAGATGAGGGTCTCTTGTGATTTTTCTTATGCTATTTCCACATCATGCATTCCTGTCTTCTTCTTGTCTTCCATATGTCTTCTGAGAAATTTTATATTTTTATTGTATGCATTTTCAATTTTTGTAATTAAATTTGAGAATTTTATATGCATGGATTTTGAAAAAAAGAGAAAACGGGGCTAGGGTTGAGATTCATAGCCAAACCCATTAGGTTAATTATTGGAAATGTTGAAGATTAAAGATCTATGGAGGAATTCTAAAAAAAAAATTGAAATTGAAATCTTAAATTATCAATTTTCTTACATATATATATATATATATATATGCAATTATATATATATATATATATATATATATATGTTCATATATTGTGATATTTTTAATTTTGTCTATATTTATATATATATTTATACATATATATATATATATATATATATATATATATATATATATATATATATATATATATATATATGTATATATATTATATATATTTGTTAAAAAAAAAATCGATTACATACCGTGAGCGAAAACGTTTAAGAAACATTAAAACCAAATCGCAAAATCTGTATGAAAATCGCGTAAGCGATTGTTAAATATATATATATATATATATATATAATGTTGGGTGGTGGGTACTTCGTACCCCACCCACCGCAGGCCTGCGTGATTGTAGTGTACCTGTGGTGCGACACTTTAATCGCCGCGCAATTTTAAATCGCATTGTGATATATGTGTTGGTTTTAAATTATATTTGCAACGATTTTTTCGTATATGATTTGGATATGAATTTCAATTTCATTTTTTTATAAGTTGCAATGTTATTAATTATTAAATGTTATTATATATATTTATTTATATATATATATAAGTATATATGTATATATTATTAAATATAAATGATTATTATAAAGTTCTCAATTAATGGATCACTCTTTTTTTTAATGAGTAAAATATTGCTATTAAGCTTTTCAATTATGAAGAGATATTAACAATTAATTTAATTAAACTTAGTTTTTAATTAAAATTAATTATTAGAATATATAATCGAAGTTTTTGATTCATTGAGAATGTTAATCTTCAAACAATGTCATATAAATCAATTAGAAAATTGAGTCTGATGGAGAAACTTTTATCTATCAAACAAATATATGGGTTAAATAAAACATGAAATTTCTCCACTTGATGTTAATTTGGGAATACGTAAACTAAGAATTTTAATTTGAAAACTTAGCAAAACCAAAACATGTGTTTACATTGTGTATTCTTTATGCTATTGTTTTGAGTTTTGGGTTGACTAGTGTTGACCAATTATAGGACGTCTACGAGAGGCTTGGGGGTTTAGTGATTGTGATGTCATGATGATGCTTTAATCTCGATCTTTATAAACCCAACCATGGTTATGTGATGGAATGCTCTATGTATTGGATGTGATTACTGTTTGTTACAATTGAGATTCTTGTGTATGAGACACTTGACCTAACCTTTATTTTGGTCATCGATTAGTTATCCTTGGTTATTTTCTAGTCGCCATGATGAGACTGAAATGTGGATTTATTCTTGATGATGTCATGTTGTGACATGTTTGACTCAACCATTTTTGGAGTCTTCGATCAGTGTGTTTGAGATATATTGTTGGTAATTGAAAACCATTGGATACTTTTGATTATCAGTGATGCTTCAGTTGCCAATAGAGAGCTGTTGTGGTCATGATTTTCTATGGATGTTTGCTCATGGAGATTTGATGCTTTTATACATATTTGATGATTTCATTATGGATTATTTTGTGATTTTGAGATTTATGATTCCATGAGCATTAGGGTAGGATATCTGCATGTAGTGATGGGAAGTGGCTCGCAATGGGGGCCGGGGCGCTAAGAGGTTGCCAAGGTAACTCATTGTAACTTGGATTAATAAGTGATAACATTCACACCTAATACTAACTGAATGAACCTAAAAAAGATAAGTGTTTTATTCTCGCCCATGCCTTGAGTGCTTGTATAGGCTAGGATGGGAGTAGTGAGAATGCATGGTTGCAACCTTGCATTCTATAGTATGCCTTGTCAGTATGAGAGGATACTAGTGGCCGCATGAGATCAGTATGGACCTATGGAGTTTAGCTAACTGCCAGGGTAACTTGTACATGATAAATGCGATGACACTTTCCCTCTTGCATAGTAGGTTCCTACATGTCATTGTGTGCCTCTGGGAAGTAGATGTCAGTTTCATGATTGGAACCTTTGAGTTAGTATACTTTTAGGATTCCTGGACTTTAGAGATTTGTGCTATGTGTTATGGATAGCCTATTTGGGACTTGAGATAATCTCCTCAGCACGGTGGGAGTGGACCACTTAGGTACCACGCGGTCGGGTGGTAGTGTATTTTCCACTCTTATCATTTGAGATTCATTGAGACATCGTGGTTGATGCGTCCTTCGTGATGGTGGATATGTATCCTTTCATTCATGATTAGCATATGTTAGATGATGTTATCTTATGCTTATATTTTCATGTTAGATTACTTTCTACATATGATGTTGTATATGTTAGGAGTGACATTCCTACTATGTTAATACTGATGATCTCTTCGGTGATTTGGGATGTTATGCACGGAGGGATGGAGAGGGCCCACGATGGTCTAATGATGCTATTAATTGTTGGGAGGAACCATGCACTTAGTTAATTATGTTTGATCTTATGATGGATGTATATGTATTTTATGATAATATATCATGTGTATCATGTGATTGTCTTTGATGTATCATGGATTATAATAGGATGATGTACTTTTTTTCACATATGTATATTCTTTTAAGTCTTCATACCCTATGACATGTACAGTGGATGATTAAGAATTTGGAAATGTAATGTTTAAACATTGGACTTATCATTATTATTTCATGTGGACGTTGTACTAGATGGATTCATGTATGTTAGTTAATTTAGATGTAATTCAATGTTAAGGGATCTTAAAGAATGTAACCTGTTATGTATGTTATGTTTACTTTTCAGATGGACATTGCCATTGCTTCCGTTATTGTGAGTAAGTTATGTATGGTATTTACTTTAATGTAAAATAAAAAATAAAAAATAAAAATTTTACCAAACTTAGTGAAACTCTAGGTTAATTCTTTGGATCCCTTGGCGGGGCATTACATTTGGTATTCAAAGCCCGAGTTTCTACATTGGGAGCTCTGGGTATTTTCTAACAACTAGAACTGTGAACTATTAAGTGTATCTCTTCAACTTGAAACTAGGATGGTGTCCGGGACCGGGTCTTCTGTTAGAGGCCATGGTAGAGGCCGAGGAAGAGGCCATGGTCGTGGCAAAGCTATCAGGGCCCATGAGTCTGCCTATGATGGATCGACTCGTGTAGAGAGCATGGAAGAGCACTCTAATAGGCAACAGGAAGAGAGCCGTAGAGAGGACCAAGCTGAGTCTGAAGAGGTTGGTTTGAGACAGATGATGCAGACTATTTTAGAACGTCTACCTCCTGTTCAAGAACAACCTAAAGTGCATCAGATAGAACAAGAGCATAGACCCAGATCTAGAAGTCCTTGGAAGGATCGTCAGAGGTCCATTGTGTCCACTCAGATGAAGGATCTTTCAAGATCCAAGGTCAAGCCTTTCAATGGGCAAGATTCTGGTTATGTGGCCGAGCAGTGGCTGATTTCCCTCGACAGGATTTTTGCCATGCAAGATTTTGACAGCAATGTTAAGGCAAGGTTTGCGATCACTAATTTGGAGAATTCTGGGGCCACTTGGTGGACGATTGAGGAGAAGAAGCTGGGAATCAAGATGAGTAGTGTCACGTGGGAACTATTCTTAGAGAGTTTTCGTGAACGATTCCTACCAGAGGAATGGAAACTACAAAGGGCAGATGAGTTTCATAATCTCAAGAAGTACACTATGTCAGTGACTGAGTATGAGCATAAGTTTTATGAGCTTATGCCTTTTTCAGGGTTCAGTGAAAATTTAGCTCAGTTGACACAACACTTTGTTAGGGGTTTAAATAACCGTATAATTAGAGGTGTCAAGGTATTTGAGCCAAAAACTCTCAAGGATGCGGTACATCAAGCAATCCTTGTTGAGCAAAGTGTCAACCTTGGTCAAGGTGGTTTTGTAGGAGCTTTTGACTAGTGCATCAATTTTAGCTGTACCTAATCCAGAAGGTAATTTCATGGTGTGTACAGATGCTTCCCTTGAAGGAATTGGAGCAGTGTTGATGCAGAATGGACGAGTGATTGCGTATGAATCACACAAGCTCAAGGATCATGAGTTAAATTACCCTACACATGATCTTGAGTTAGCAGTAGTAGTTCATGCTTTGAAAAGGTGGAGACATTTCTTGTTGGGGCACATATTTGAGCTACATAGTGATCATCGTAGTCTTCAGTACATTTTTACTCAGCCTAATTTAAATGCTCGCCAGAGACGATGGGTGGAATTTTTATGCGAGTATGATTTTGAGGTTAAGTACGTTTAGGGTAAGGAGAATGTGGTGAAAGATGCTTTGAGTCACAGGAAACATGTGGTAACATCGATGACTCTTAGTGTGGATTTGAGGAGTCGGATTCTGCAGGCACTTCCTATAGATTTCTAGTATCAGGAAGAGTGCAGAAAGATAGATTCAGGAAGACCCTTGGAAGGTAAGTTTACAGGTTATGTTTGAGAATCAGATGGTCTTTTGAGACATTTGGGGAGGATTTATGTGCCATTACTGGATGAGCTTCGCACCTTGATTCTGGCAGAAGCCCATTGTACACCTTACTCAGCACATCCAAGTGTCAAGAAGATGCATGCTGATTTGAGACGTTTGTTCTTTTGATGTGGGATGAAGCGAGATATTGCTGATTTTGTGGCTAGATGTCTTGAGTGTCAAAGAGTAAAGGCAGAACACCAGCACCCGGTAGGACTATTGTAGCCTAATCTCATTCCTTCTTGGAAATGGTATATCATCTCCATGGATTTTATAGTAGGATTACCTATGACAGTTTGATGTCATGATGCTATCATGGTTACCGTTGATCGGTTGACTAAGGTGGCACATTTTTCACTGATCAGGTCTTCCTACATAGCAGCTTCTGTAGTGAATGTCTTCATGCGTGACATTGTGAGATTACATGGTATTCCTAGAAAGATCATTTCTGACAAGGATCCTTTATTCACATCTTCATTTTGGACATCGTTGCAGCATGAGCTTGGAGCGCAGCTAAAATTCAGTTCGGCATATCATCCAGAGACTGATGGTCAGACAGAGAGGGTGAACCAAGTTTTGGAGGATATGTTACGAATGTATGTGATGGATAGGTAGACACATTGGGAGGACTATCTCTACCTAGTGGAGTTTGCTTACAACAATGGGTATCATAGTTCTATTGGCATGGTACCTTTTTAGGCCTTATATGGACGTCCTTTTCATACACCATTGAGTTGGGATAGCCTCGAGGATCACATTCTATTGGGTCCTGAGATGCTTCGTGATATGGAGCAACAGGTAGTGTGTATCCGTGAGCATTTGACTATGGCACAGGATAGGCAGAAGAAGTATGCCGATGCTCATAGGATTGATAAGCAGTTTGTTGTGGGTGATAAGGTTTTCTTGTGAGTGCAACCGCGAAAGAGTTTGATCTGGAATGGAAAGGGTTCTAAGCTAGCACCTCGCTTTGTGGGACCATTCAAGATTTTGGAGAGGATTGGCCCGGTTGCTTATCGTCTTGCTCTACCACCCAGTCTAGCTCACATTCATGATGTTTTCCATGTTTCAGTGCTTAGGTAGTATATTCCTAATATTGTGCATGTTCTTAATTGGAATGTGTTGCAGGTAGAGGACGGACAGCTAGCTTTGGAACCAATTCATATTCTGGAGCAGCAGGAGTTGACCCTCAGGGATTGAACCATCGAGCAGGTAAGGGTCCAATGGGACCCTACTGATGATTCTTCAGCTACTTGGGAGGATGCAGCTAGATTGAGGGAGTTATATCCCTACTTGTTTATAGGCTTCCAGGAGTAAGCCTAATCCAAGGGGGGGTGGATGTAGTGCCTACCCTCGTTCACATCTTTTCTAGACTTATTGTTTCTATTATTATCAGACTATGTAGACTAGTTTTATGTTGATGGTTTAGTGGTGTTGTTTTGACACTATCAGATATTATGATAGGGATTCAATTGATATGTGATGAGATCATTTAAAATTTACATTTCATGTGTGTATGATGATCATTACATTGTTTTCAGTTATTACTGATGATTAGTTAGATGGTTTATTATCTTATGTGTTTTATTATGGATACTTACCCCATACTTGCATGTGTATGGTGTGCGTGTTTTCTTATTGTATGGCATTTCTGATGTGGTTAAGGAAGGGAGTCATAGTCACCTACTTAGTCGGGATCTACACGATGCACCACTTCCTACCATTGTCTATTTAGCTTAGCATTATATATTGTATGTATGTTGGTAAACAGATTTGTCACAGAAGAATTTGCCCAATGGAGTGTATGTGGCAAATCGTTCACAATAGTTGGATAGGCCCTTGATATCTGGCCTTCCTCTGCGTTTGGAGGGGCAGCTCCCTCATATGATATAATTTCAAAGCTTTTCAAATGGATATAAAATTAAAATTGAAGGGGGAGAAAGCTCATGATGACGAATGCACCACACGACTTCAAGGCTTTCCCAAACTACTAAATTAAAATTGATAATAACAATGATCAAGATCTACGCTTGAAAAACTATTACTAGCACAATGCTGATCCATAGATTCATAAACATCTACACCATACCGTGAGAATGCTCACTACAAAGAGAATCAACATTTGAAACAATTTAGATTCGAAAAGAGGGAACTCAAATTGCACATTCCATTATTTTCTTGCACCAAGAAAGCAATAGAGATTTTTCAATTCATAAATAAAAAGTGTACATACTTTCCAAATTTTATCCCTGGATCAAAATTTCAGCATGGTGTTCCCTTCTTTTTCCAACCCAAAAAGTCCCATTACAAAGCCCAAAAGAGCCCTTATATAGACAAAGAGGTTAATAACTACCTCTCTGAGGTTAATAACCACCTCCAAAATACGAAATTTTGGAAGGTTAATTAACCTTAGGAAAATTAACCTATACAAGGAAAATTGCGAAAACAAAACTTTAGCTAGAATTCCTAAAAACGTTTGCATATACAAACACTAATTCTTCTAGCTATTAGCCCTATCTATCAGGACACAATTGATCTGTCTCGGAAAGCCCTGTAAGCTTCTTGGATGAGTATCATTGATTCATAGTTCAGAATGAACACGTTTTCCATCTTGAGTTTGGCTGTGAGGTATCTATCTTGGATTTCTTCTGACTCCTGCCGGTAGGCTGAAATGTTACAATCTCCCAACGTGACTGCAACCAGGCTAAGCTTCATCATAGTTTCAGCATCTGACACACGGTTCTCTATTTTTGAATGAATCTAAATGCTGAAGGAATCAAGGAGAAACTGACAATCAACATGCTAAAGATCACTTACTGGCACCCCACCTGTGATAGTAGAGATTAATTCATCTGTACTTTTTGCTTTCAGCTACTCCAAAGAGGTTATTAACTTTTCGAACTCAGTGATCCCTTTGTTGATGTTTATCATCTTCCAACCAACACTTTTACTCCAGATACATATTTGGTTGTCACTCGGATCAGCAATAATTTTCTCAAGGAGTAGGGTGCTCGTATCCAACTTGGCTATTTCCTTCAATTCATCGGCTACTTTTTGCCAGTTGTATTTATGTTCTTTGCTATTTTCCAACTCCTTAGAAATTTCCTGTATCTGCGTGATGGCTTTCCCACATATCTCTTTTACTCCAGTTATAAGTTTTGAAGCATCTTCTATCATCCTATTTATCCAAGCCTCGATCATCAAACTATATGAATTTTGTCGGTCGATTCTTTGAACAATAGTATGATCTAAAATACCATCAAGACCTGTTAGAACTGGCGGGGTGGCCATGACTTGGGTATTAGAAGGGTTGCTGATTGAATTGACATAAGCTACCATCATTTGAAGTTGTTCTTTGAGTTGCTCTTTGGCTCTTCTTTCTTTCTTCACCCTTTGCAACATCTGAGCGGCAATCAATTCAAAATTTTGAAACTCTCTTTCCGCATTAGAAGGACCAAGGTCAACATTTTCTAGAATGATATCTGATTCAGATGCTTCATCAACATTCTTTTCAACTATAGGCTTGGCTAATTCTACATACAGATTGCCTGAAGTTTTATCAATAGCTAACCTGGACATCACTTTGGTCTTTTTCGCCTTAGGAGGCTTCTGAAGAATGTTAGAGACCATATCAAATGGAGGCGGAACCAACTGAACAACATTCTTCCTCTTCTGAAGACTATCCTGGAACCATGAATGTGTAACCTTTGAAACTTGTTCGGCACCTGTTACATTTTCAGCAACCATTATTAAGTCTTTCGAATTAGATAACGGGTCATCTAACTGTGTAATGTCTATTATGGGCGCATCAGGAGGAGGAAGACTCAAGTGAGGAATCACTACATCACGAGGGGATGTAACCGGAACATGTGATTCAGCAATTTGAGGGCTTCTTTGGTCTTTCTCATTCCTTCTACCTTTGATTTTTTTCCTTTTCCTTTGTACTGTAAACTTATCTGGCTGATTCAAATCTTCATCTTGATCTTGAACATCTATATCTAGTTGTCGTATCTTCTCACTAGAAGTGGCCTCTATCGCCATTTGAGACGATTCCCCTGTATTATTTCTCTCTTCTTTATTTTGAGATTCACCAGTTGCTTTTTCGATTCTGACTTTACTGATCCAGTCTCTCGTTCTTCTAAGAACATAGGAAGACCTCTCTTTCAAACTTTTCAATTCGGGAATTGACCAATCAATAGGAGGGAGCTCTAGTAATTCAATTTTCTCGTAATAATAAGGATCAACCAAAGAAACCTCATCATCATCTATGCCTGTTACATCAATGTCTAACTTGAAGTTTATTACCTGCCGTACTATAAGCCGCATCCAATCCCTCTTCCTGACTTTGAAGTCATTTTCGCAATCCTCCCAAAAGTCTTCCAGAGCTGGGAAGTGACCGAGACTGGGATTTAACTTCAATTCATTCACAGCATAGCCCTTACTATCATAAGGGAAACGCATCGTGTAAGAATGCAAATTTATTGTGGCGATAGATCTTTCAATGTTCCTGGCATCTGATGCAGTGTCACAACTATAATATTCGATGCTGATAGGGAAAGTTATTTCATCTGTCCTCCTATTCCTGCAAAGTTTGTTGATTTGATTAATTTACCTGCACATTTCAATTAAGACTAGTTTATCATCAACAAATCTAGGTAACATCAATGGACATCCATCATAGGCAGCTAGCCGGATATAAGTAAACTTCGGAAATTGTATAAAAACACTTCCATATTTTTGCACTTTCATTGCTGCTTCTGGTGAAATCCTGAGCCCAATGCTCCCCTGAATTTCCCTTACAGTTAGCATGGTGAATGCGTCATTCACTCTTCTGAAATGGTGTAGGCTATTATCATACTGAATTTGAGGAAGATAATTATAAATGATGGTCATGTCATCATAAATGCCCTACCGGTTAAGTCCTAGCCAACCTTTGGTACTTGCAATGGCGTAGAAAAGGTATGAAGTCATATAAAAGTAGTCATTTTCCCGAAGTCCCATGAGCTGTCTGTGCAGTGAGTCACTGATAATTTCAGCCCAATCAATGTATTGTTTTCCTTCACAGACAATATTAATGAATAGAAACATCCAACCTTCAAACTCGTATGAATCCCGGAGACCAACGATCCTGCTCAACAAAATAACCATGTTCGCCACATCTTCTTTCAGCGATGATCTATGAATGGATTTGCCTAATTGAGATTTGCCTCTTCTCGGTTGGAAGAACCATGATCTTGCCACAGTATTTAAACATTGAGTTTGATTGGCAGTAAAATATTCCTTGGCAGTTCTTAGATTAATGTTGGCAAATTGCATCCTAGTAGGCAATCGAAAAATGATAGCAATAGATGCAGGGTCCAAGCGGGCAATTGTTTCATCATTCGGCGAAAGAACTTCTCTAGTGCTAGGATGATAAGCCTTCATGCATTCCAACACTAACTCTAGGCATTGTACGGAGATGGGATGCCCGCCTGCTTGGGCCAAGCCACTGTCCAATATTTTTCTAGCTAATGGAGTCTTTTCTTCATTTGCAAGAGATGACCAGAAATCTTGAAGACAAACATTTCCCAAAATGGTATCACCAATATCTGGAAGCGTACTTCTTAAAATAGGAGCATAATCCGGCCTTTGATACTTGTACTTCATGGTTGATTTCCGATCCTTTTCTCAAATATGCTGAGTTACAAAGAAAATAAGAATGTTGATTCGAACTTGGGTAACTTAATGAGTGGAGGTTCCAAAGTTCCAGAAACAGCCCAATGCTAACGCCCTTTCCTTACTACTTGTATCCCACCATAGCAACTATGGGTTCCTGTCCAAATAAGAGACCTAATTCTTTCAATAGTAGGTATAGTGGCAGAGAGGCAGTTTCCCTTCTTTTAACACTCACATGATTTCCATTCAGAAATGGTACCCATCAATTTAAATGTAGCCCACATGGTGTGAACAAGCTTTTCATCGTAATCCAACAAGAAATGAAAATACATGGCACCATACATGTTAGACCTCACTCACCTCCGGTTCACATCTACTGTCCTTCCTTCGAAAGAGAAGTGTCTGAAAACAAAGTAGTCCCATTTCGCCCACCGAGATTGCTTTACCAGTTCTGGCGGATCATTAATGGCGGTTCATCCATGGGTGATTGTGCTTCTTTGCAAAGCGCGAGGCAAAATTGCACCACTATTGCGACACATAATGAGTGTGTCTCAATCGATGGCCATCTTCCTGCATTCGGCATTGGTTTATTTGCAAGAAATTGCTAACTGACATGATCATGGCAGCAAGTTTGTTATGGAGCGGATATGACTCAAAAATGGGCGCAAAATGAAAATTATCTTTACGTCCCTATCGGCGCGAATTCATAACGGAGAAGTTGTGGAGATGAAGATGGGTCACACCTGTCACATGGCGTGAATTGAATTAAATCTACCACAAAGACATAATGGAATACATATCGTTGGCTCCAGTTACCGTGTAAGGTGAAGCGCCATGCCTGTTTTTCTGCCATAATGTTTTTCTCCCTTATGAACCGATCGAATTCGCAAACCGTCTCCGCATCTCGCTCCACTTGCGTCCTCATTTACATGCGGCTTCAACCACCAACTAACAAGAGATTCGATATTGATAACACGCATTGCAGTGTCATCAATTGCAGACGGTCGTGCGACTCGATTTGGGACGAGAGCGGAAGGCATTTAAACTCAGCATCAAATTACCACTTGTTCATCGTAATAACCGCGGCATTATGTGGCTTCTCTATGATGACTTCAAGCAAGACATATGTTTCATCAAACATTTCACATCCCTTGCAAACTCAACTTCCAAATTCTTTACTGTTTTTGCAATTATCGCTCGCATTTTGAGGTGGACAAAAGAAGTGAATGAGAATTCAAGTAGTGCGATGGCACCTATGCGTGAGCTGGAGGTGAAGTGTAGATTGCGCACGTCCTCTAAAACTCCAAGCTCTTCCCCACTTGAGGCTTTGAATCTTTCATCTGCACATGATTATTGTAACTCGTGGTTTACATAATTTTATCCCACTTCTTTATAACAGTGTGACCTGTGATGCTTCCAGCATTGACAATGCACAATCCTGAATTGAGGATGACACCTTGGTTATGGTTGAACTGGTTAGTGGACATCATATAAAACAGTTCCCACGCTTTGTTACCATTATATTACTGCCATTCTGAATGTTGCAGGAAAATGAAGGAAAGTTGGGTCATAAAAACCATGTGCCTTGTTATTGATTAGATTAGTCAATAAAATGCCCTATCAACCTATCCACCTTGGCATAGAGACTCAAAGCATTATGCCACACTCATTATTGTGTTTTCCTTGTAGTTGTAAAGACCTTGATCATTTCTGCAACCCACTTGAGAAGGTATGCATTGGAAAACCTTCTTCAATCATGTTATATGCTGCGACTAGGAGCTGTAGAGTTCTATCAAATTGTTTGCATGAATGGCTACAACGGCTATAAGAATATCTTGAAATGGACTTCACTAGTTTTCCAATCCGTGTGGTATGCAGGCTGGGTGGTGACTATTCTCATTATGAAGACTTACACCCTCAATATCCTTCACAGTATATTGGTAAACGGATTTCCAAAATCCATCAGCATGTTACTTTTCTTCTGTAACCTTCAATATGCCTTCTATCTGGGCACCCACACTGAAGAGGTTAAGAAAAATATGTTTTCAGTGGTTAACATTAACCTTTAATGTGGAGGTTAAGAAAAATGATTTTTTGAAGGTTAACATTAACCTCTTAAGAAGTTAAAGGTTAAGAAATATGCGTTTTTGAAGGCAAACCTTAACCTTTAATATCTTGAGGCTCAGAAGCTGGATCTCAATTGTTAACAAGCCGAGGACATGGAAACTTAAAGATTTGCAGATTTCACAGATAGGATGATGAATTTAAGGCTTAAAACCAGGCAAGTTTTACATACGAACCATGACTTATAGAATTAGAACAAATTCTATAGTCGGGCAACAATGTACATACATGGTTTTTCTGCAGGTTGTAGGTACCGGGTATCGACTTCCCTGAATTGCCAGGATGAGCATACCCTATTATACTATCTCAATGATAAGAGAAGGGAGATAAATTCTCAAGTCCAAATCCCAAACCCTTAAACCATTTGTCCTAGTGAGTTAGGACAAGTATCAGAGTTGAATACCCATCGAATGTGTCGGATGACATATTTCGTGATTTTTAACCCTTTAGATTTATTTTGTTCTATGATGGGTTTTCATATTTTATCTTGGAGGTCTATGGTGAATTTTTCATTAATTAAATCTTAACAAATAGATTTAATTAATAAATTATTTATTTGAAAAAATTAATAAAATATCATGATCTTTGGTATTTTGATTGTAATTAATTAAATGTGAATTATTGAGGTAAGGAATTAAATAAAAGAAAACTAGAAATTAAAATTAATAATAATTGTAAAATAATAATAAAGTAAAAAATAAAATAATAATAATAAAAGTTATAAAAAATTAAAATGAAAGTTATAAAATTTAAATAGAAATTATTTAAAAAGTAAATTGGAGTTATAAGCTTGCATGAGAATTAACATGTGTCAACAACACGGGGGTTAGTGCATCAATTAAGCACAAGGTGTCTACAACTCTATGACTCATCAAAAAGGTTAGAAAAGACCCATGCTTAGTTAGTGACACCTTTCGGCGATTTCAATAAGCAATCCAAAGGTTTCTTCAGAGCTCTTTATATTCAAGCATTCATAGAAGCTTAGGGAGAGAGGGTGGAGAGCAATTGAAGCATTGGAGGACTCAAGAACTCTGAAGAAGGGAGCTTGCTCTGCGGATTTTTCTGAGGAAGAGCGAATTAGCATCAAAATCCGGGTAGATTCTTGTGATTTTTCTTATGCTATTTCCACATCATGCATTCCTATCTTCTTCGTGTCTTCCATATGTCTTCTGAGGAATTTCATATTTTTATTGTATGCATTTTCAATTTGGGCAATTAAATTTGAGAATTTTATATGCATGGATTTTTTTTTAAAAAAAGAGAAAACGAGGCTAGGGTTGAGATTCATAGCCAAACCCATTAAGTTAATTATTGGAAATTTTGGAGATCAAAGATCTATGGAGGAATTCTAAAAAAAAAATTGAAATTGAAATCATAAATTGTCAATTTGCTTACATATATATATATATATATATATATATATATATATATATATATACATATATATGTATGTATATATATATATGTATATATACATATGTATATATATATGTATATATATATATATATGTATATATACATATGTATATATATATGTATATATATATATGTATATATATATATACACACACACATATATATATATATACACATATACAAATATGCCTTTATATATATATATACACATATGTATATATAATATATATATATTTGTTAAAAAAAAATCAATTACATACCGTGGGCGAAAATGTTTACGAAACGTTAAAACCAAATCGCAAAGTCTGTATGGAAAACGCGTCAGCGATTGTTAAAAATATATATATATATATCAAACGTTG
The DNA here is from genome assembly GCA_028749045.1 of Cupressus sempervirens. Classification (NCBI taxonomy): domain Eukaryota; kingdom Viridiplantae; phylum Streptophyta; class Pinopsida; order Cupressales; family Cupressaceae; genus Cupressus; species Cupressus sempervirens. The sequence goes on from CM053793.1 coordinate 384,287,824, forward strand.
GGCGGCGGGTACTTCGTACCCCACCCACCTGCATGATCGTAGGGTACCTGCGACTGCAATATACCTGCGATCCGCAGTGTACCTGCGGTGCGACACTATGTTAATACTGATGATCTCTTCGATGATTTGGAATGTTACGCACAGAGGGATGGCTAGGGCCCACGATGGTCTAATGATGCTATTAACAGTTGGGAGGAACCGTGCACTTAGTTAATTATGTTTGATCTTATGATGGATGTATATGTATTCTATGATGATGTATCACGTGTATCATGTGATTATCTTTGATGTATCATGGATTAGAATAGGATGTTGTACTTTTCTTCACATATGTATATTCTTTTAAGTCTTCATACCCTATGACATGTACAGTGGATGATTGAGCATTTGGAAATGTAATGTTTAAACATTGGACTTATCATTATTATTTCATGTGGATGTTGTACTAGATGGATTCATGTATGTTAGTTAATTTAGATGTAATTCAACATTAAGGGATCTTAAAGAATGTAACCTATTATGTATGTTATGTTTACTTTTCAGATGGACATTGGTATTGCTTCCATTATTGTGAGTAAGTTATGCATGGTATTCACTTTCATGTTAAAAAAAAAAAAAAAAAAAGTTTACCAAACTTAGTGAAACTCTAGGTTAATTCTTTGGATCCCTTGGCAGGGCATTAAATAATTACTTTTTCTATTTAAATAAATAATCTTTAACTAATTAGAGGCACTTTTATTATTTAATTAAATAACTTTATTTAATTAATTAGGAATAGCTTCTCATTTAATTAAATAACTTTGCTTAATTAATTAAAAGTAAGTACTCCATTTAATTAAATAATTTTGTTTAATTATTTCAAAATTCTTTTCGAAACTAGTCAACTCAAGTCAACTGTGGTTAAATTTGGTCAACATTTCTTCAAACTTGATCTTTGCGTATGTGAATATGACCAAATTTGAGTATGAATTCCAGTAAAAATTCGATGCAAATAAACATTCAACTTTTCAAAATGAACAGATGAGGGTCTCTTAGATAGACTTTCCTGAAATTCATCAACGGTTGAGATCGATTTCAATCAATGGTTAGGATTAAAGGTGAAGTTCAGTCATAAAGGGAGATTTCCAAATTAAAGGGAGTCAACAAATTTAATTTGAGTAAAATAAGAACTGAACTAATTCAATTTGAGTAGAAAAAGAAGTTAACTGATTTAACTCATTTCTGATAAATAGTGAACTAAAAATTTCTCTTTTTGAAATGAAGAGAGATTATTTTGAGATATTTGATTTAATAAAATGAGATATGCTCTCATAATTACTTTTTCTATTTAATTAAATAATCTTGAATTAATTAGAGGCACTTATCTTATTTAATTAAATAACTTTATTTAATTAATTAGGAATGGCTTCTCATTTAATTAAATAACTTTGTTTAATTAATTAGAAGTAAGTACTCTATTTAATTAAATAATTTTATTTAATTATTTCAAAATTCTTTTTGAAACTAGTCAACTCAAGTCAATCGTGGTTAAATCTGGTCAACTTTTGGTCAAACTTGATCTTTGCGTATGTGAATATGAGCAAATGTGAGCATGAATTCCAGCAACAATTCGATGCAAATTCTCACTCAACCTTTCAAAATGAAGAGATGAGGGCCTCTTAAATAGACTTTCCTGGAATTCATCAACGGTTGAGATCAATTTCAATCAACGGTCAGGATTAAAGGTGAAGTTCAGTCATAAAGGGAGATTTTCAAATTAAAGGGAGTTAACAGATTTAATTTGAGTAAAATAAGGAGTTAACTGATTCAATTTGAGTAGAAAAAGGAGTTAACTCATTTAACTCATTTTTGATCAATAGTGAACTGAAAATTTCTCTTTTTGAACTGAATACAGATTTTGTTGAGATATTTAATTTAATAAAATGAGATATGCTCTCATAATTACTTTTTCTATTTAAGTAAATAATCTTTAATTAATTAGAGACACTTTTCTTATTTAATTAAATAACTTCATTTAATTAATTAGGATTAGCTTCTTATTTAATTAAATAACTTTGTTTAATTAATTAGAAGTAAGTACTCCATTTAATTAAATAATTTCGTTTAATTATTTTAAATTTTTCTCGACACTAGTCAACTCAAGTCAACCGTGGTTAAATCTACTCAACTTTTGGTGAAACTTAATCTTTGCATATGTGAATATGAGCAAGTGTGAGTATGAATTCCAGCAACAATTCGATGCAAATTCTCATTCAACCTTTCAAAATGAAGAGATGAGGGTCTCTTAAATAGACATTCCTAGAATTCATCAACGGTTAAGATCGATTTCAATCAACGGTCAGGATTAAAGGTGAAGTTCAGTCATAAAGGGAGATTTTCAAATTAAAGGGAGTTAACAGATTTAATTTGAGTAAAATAAGGAGTTAACTTATTCAATTTGAGTAGAAAAAGGAGTTAAATGATTTAAAACATTTTTTATCAATAGTGAACTCGAAATTTCCCTTTTTGACCTGAAGAGAGATTTTGTTGAGATATTAAATTTAAAAAAATGAGATATGCTCTCATAATTACTTTTTCTATTTAATTAAATAATCTTTAATTAATTAGAGGCACTTTTTTTATTTAATTAAATAACTTCATTTAATTAATTAGGAATGCCTTCTCATTTAATTAAATAACTTTGTTTAATTAATTAGAAGTAAGTACTTTATTTAATTAAATAATTTTGTTTAATTATTTCAAAATCCTTTTCGAAACTAGTCAACTCAAGTCAACTCTGGTTAAGTTTGGTCAACTTTTGGTCAAACTTGATCTTTGCGTATGTGAATATGAGCAAATGTGAGTATGAATTCCAGCAACAATTCGATGCAAATTCTCATTCAACCTTTCAAAATGAAGAGATGAGGGTCTCTTAAATAGACTTTCCTTGAATTCATTAATGGTTGAGATCAATTTCAATCAACGGTCAGGATTAAAGGTGAAGTTCAGTCATAAAGGGAGATTTCCAAATTAAACGGAGTTAACAGATTTAATTTGAGTAAAATAAGGTGTTAACGGATTCAATGTGAGTAGAAAAAGGAGTTAACTGATCTAACTCATTTTTTATCAATAGTGAACTGAAAATTTACCTTTTTGAACTGAAGAGTCATTTTGTTTAGATATTTAATTTAATAAAATGACATATGCTCTAATAATTACTTTATCTATTTAATTAAGTAATCTTTAATTAATTAGAGGCACTTTTCTTATTTAATTAAATAACTTTGTTTAATTAATTAGAAGTAAGTACTCCATTTAATTAAATAATTTTGTTTAATTATTTCAAAAAAAAATAGAAATTAGTCAGCTCAAGTCAACCGTGGTTAAATATGGTCAACTTTTGGTCAAACTTGATATTTGCGTATGTGAATATGAGCAAATGTGAGTATGAATTCCAGCAACAATTCGATGCAAATTCTCATTCAACCTTTCAAAATGAAGAGATGATGGTCATTTAAATAGACTTTTCTGGAATTCATCAACGGTTGAGATTGATTTCAATCAACAGTCAGGATTAAAGGTGAAGTTCAGTCATAAAGGGAGATTTCCAAATTAAAGGGAATTAACTGATTTAACTCATTTTTTATCAATAGTGAACTGAAAATTTCCCTTTTTGAATTGAAGAGAGATTTTGTTGAGATATTTAATTTAATAAAATCAGATATGCTCTCATAATTACTTTTTCTATTTAATTAAATAATCTTTAATTAATTAGAGGCACTTTTCTTATTTAATTAAATAACTTCATTTAATTAATTAGGAATGACTTCTCATTTGATTAAATAACTTTGTTTAATTAATTAGAAGTAAGTACTCCATTTAATTAAATAATTTCATTTAATTATTTCAATTTTTTTTTTAAACTAGTCAACTCAAGTCAACCGTGGTTAAATCTGGTCAACTTTTGGTCAAACTTGATCTTTACGTATGTGAATATGAGCAAATGTGAGTATGAATTTCAACAAAAATTTGATGTAAATTATTTGCAACCTTTCAAAATGAAGAGATGGGGGTCTCTTAAATAGACTTTCCCAGAATTCATCAACGGTTGAAATCGATTTCAATCAACAGTCAAGATTAAAGGTGAAGTTCAGTCATAAAGGGAGATTTCCAAATTAAAAGGAGTTAATAGATTTAATTTCACTAAAATAAGGAGTTAACTGATTCAATTTGAGTAGAAAAAAGAGTTAACTCATTTAACTCATTTTTTATCAATAGTGAACTGAAAATTTCTCTTTTTGAACTGAAGAGAGATTTTGTTGAGATATTTAATTTAATAAAATGAGATATGCTCTCATAATTACTTTTTCTATTTAATTAAATAATGTTTAACTAATTAGAGACACATTTCTTATTTAATTAAATAACTTTATTTAATTAATTAAGAATGGCTTCTCATTTAATTAAATGACTTTGTTTAATTAATTAGAAGTAAGTACTCCATTTAATTAAATAATTTCGTTTAATTATTTCAAAATTCTTTTTGAAACTAGTCAACTCAAGTCAACCGTGGTTAAATCTGGTCAACTTTTAATCAAACTTGATCTTTGCGTATGTGAATATGAGCAAATGTGAGTATGAATTCCAGCAACAATTCGATGCAAATTCTCATTCAACTTTTCAAAATGAAGAGATGAGGGTCTCTCAAATCAACTTTCCTAGAATTCATCAACGGTTGAGATCGATTTCAATCAACGATCAGGATTAAAGGTGAAGATCAGTCATAAAGGGAGATTTCCAAATTAAAGGGAGTTAACAGATTTAATTTGAGTAAAATAAGGAGTTAACTTATTCAATTTGAGTAGAAAAAGGAGTTAACTAATTTAACTCATTTCTGATCAATAGTGAACTGGAAATTTCTCTTTTTGAACTGAATAGAGATTTTGTTGAGATATTTAATTTAATAAAATGAGATATACTCTCATAATTACTTTTTCTATTTAATTAAATAATGTTTAATTAATTAGAGACACTTTTCTTATTTAATTAAATAACTTCATTTAATTAATTAGGAATGGCTTCTTATTTAATTAAATAACTTTGTTTAATTAATTAGAAGTAAGTACTCCATTTATTTAAATAATTTTGTTTAATTATTTTATATTTTTTTCGAAACTAGTCAACTCAAGTCAACTGTGGTTAAATCTACTCAACTTTTGGTGAAACTTGATCTTTGCATATGTGAATATAAGCAAATGTGAGTATGAATTTCAGCAACAATTCAATGCAAATTCTCATTCAACCTTTCAAAATGAAGAGATGAGGGTCTCTTAAATAGACATTCCTAGAATTCATCAACGGTTAAGATCGATTTCAATCAACGGTTAGGATTAAAGGTGAAGTTCAGTCATAAAGGGAGTTAACAGATTTAATTTGAGTAAAATAAGGAGTTAACTTAATCAATTTGAGTAGAAAAAGGAGTTAAATAATTTAAAACATTTTTTATCAATAGTGAACTCGAAATTTCCCTTTTTGACCTGAAGAGAGATTTTGTTGAGATATTAAATTTTAAAAAATGAGATATGCTCTCATAATTACTTTTTCTATTTAATTAAATAATCTTTAATTAATTAGAGACACTTTTCTTATTTAATTAAATAACTTCATTTAATTAATTAGGAACGCCTTCTCATTTAATTAAATAACTTTGTTTAATTAATTAGAAGTAAGTACTTCATTTAATTAAATGATTTTGTTTAATTATTTCAAAATCCTTTTTGAAACTAGTCAACTCAAGTCAACCGTGGTTAAGTCTGGTCAACTTTTGGTCAAACTTGATCTTTGCGTATGTGAATATGAGCAAATGTGAGTATGAATTCTAGCAACAATTCGATGCAAATTCTCATTCAACCTTTTAAAATGAAGAGATGAGGGTCTCTTAAATAGACTCTCCTTGAATTCATCAACGGTTGAGATCAATTTCAATCAACGGTCAGGATTAAAGGTGAAGTTCAGTCATAAAGGGAGATTTCCAAATTAAACGAAGTTAACAGATTTAATTTGAGTAAAATAAGGTGTTAACGGATTCAATGTGAGTAGAAAAAGGAGTTAACTGATCTAACTCATTTTTTATCACTAGTGAACTGAAAATTTACCTTTTTGAACTGAAGAGTGATTTTGTTTAGATATTTAATTTAATAAAATGACATATGCTCTCATAATTACTTTATCTATTTAATTAAGTAATCTTTAATTAATTAGACGCACTTTTTTTATTTAATTAAATAACTTTGTTTAATTAATTAAAAGTAAGTACTCCATTTAATTAAATAATTTTGTTTAATTATTTCAGAAAAAAAATTTGAAACTAGTCAACTCAAGTCAACCTTGGTTAAATTTGGTCAAGTTTTGGTCAAACTTGATATTTGCATATGTGAATATGAGCAAATGTGAGTATGAATTCCAGCAACAATTCGATGCAAATTCTCATTCAACCTTTCAAAATGAAGAGATGAGGGCCATTTAAATAGACTTTCCTAGAATTCATCAACGGTTGAGATTGATTTCAATCAACAGTCAGGATTAAAGGTGAAGTTCAGTCATAAAGAGAGATTTCCAAATTAAAGGGAGTTAACTGATTTAATTCATTTTTTATCAATAGTGAACTGGAAATTTCCCTTTTTGAACTGAAGAGAGATTTTGTTGAGATATTTAATTTAATAAAATCAAATATGCTCTCATAATTACTTTTTCTATTTAATTAAATAATCTTTAATTAATTAGAGGCACTTTTCTTATTTAATTAAATAACTTCATTTAATTAATTAGGAATGGCTTCTCATTTAATTAAATAACTTTGTTTAATTAATTAGAAGTAAGTACTCCATTTATTTAAATAATTTCATTTAATTATTTCAATTTTTTTTCGAAACTAGTCAACTCAAGTCAACCGTGGTTGAATCTGGTCAACTTTTAGTCAAACTTGATCTTTATGTATGTGAATATGAGCAAATGTGAGTATGAATTTCAACAACAATTTGATGTAAATTATTTGCAACCTTTCAAAATGAAGAGATGGTGGTCTCTTAAATAGACTTTCCTAAAATTCATCAACGGTTGAAATCGATTTCAATCAACAGTCAAGATTAAAGGTGAAGTTCAGTCATAAAAGGAGATTTCCAAATTAAAAAGAGTTAACAGATTTAATTTCAGTAAAATAAGCAGTTAACTGATTCAATTTGAGTAGAAAAATGAGTTAACTGATTTAACTCATTTTTTATCAATAGTCAACTAAAATTTTCCCTTTTTGAACTGAAGAGAGATTTTGTTGAGATATTTAATTTAATAAAATGAGATATGCTCTCCTACTTCATTTAATTAATTAAGAATGGCTTCTCATTTAATTAAATGACTTTGTTTAATTAATTAGAAGTAAGTACTCCATTTAAATAAATAATTTCGTTTAATTATTTCAAAATTCTTTTTGAAACTAGTCAACTCAAGTCAACCGTGGTTAAATCTGGTCAACTTTTGGTCAAACTTGATCTTTGCATATATGAATATGAGCAAATGTGAGTATGAATTCCAGCAACAATTCGATGCAAATTCTCATTCAACTTTTCAAAATCAAGAGATGAGGGTCTCTTAAATCGACTTTCCTAGAATTCATCAACGGTTGAGATCGATTTCAATCAACGATCAGGATTAAAGGTGAAGATCAGTCATAAAGGGAGATTTTCAAATTAAAGGGAGTTAACAGATTTAATTTGGGTAAAATAAGGAGTTAACTGATTCAATTTGAGTAGAAAAAGGAGTTAACTGATTTAACTCATTTTTTATCAATAGTGAAATGGGAATTTCCTTTTTTGCACTGAAGAGAGATTTTGTTGAGATATTTAATTTTAAAAAATGAGATATGCTCTCATGATTACTTTTTTTATTTAATTAAATAATCATTAATTAATTAGAGACACTTTTCTTTTTTAATTAAATAAATTCGTTTAATTAATTAGTAATGGCTTCTCATTTAATTAAATAACTTTGTTTAATTAATTAGAAGTAAGTACTCCATTTAATTAAATAATTTTGTTTAATTACCGTGGTTAAATCTGGTCAACTTTTGGTCAAACATGATATTTGCGTATGTGAATATGAGCAAATGTGAGTATGAATTCCAACAACAATTCGATGCAAATTCTCATTCAACCTTTCAAAATGAAGAGATGAGGGTCTCTTAAATAGACTTTCCTGAAATTTATCAATGGTTAAGATCGATTTCAATCAACGGTCAGGATTAAAGGTGAAGTTCAGTCATAAATGGAGATTTCCAAATTAAAGGGAGTTAAGAGATTTAATTTGAGTAAAATAAGGTGTTAACTGATTCAATTTGAGTAGAAAAAGGAGTTAACTGATTTAACTTATTTTTTATCAATAGTGAACTGAAAATTTCCCTTTTTCAACTAAAGAGAGATTTTGTTGAGAGATTTAATTTAATAAAATGAGATATGCTCTCATAATTTCTTTTTCTATTTAATTAAATAATCTTTAATTAATTAGAGGCATTTTTCTTATTTAGTTAAATAACTTCATTTAATTAATTACGGATGGCTTCTCATTTAATTAAATAACTTTGTTTAATTAATTAGAAGTAAGTACACCATTTAATTAAATAATTTCATTTAATTATTTCAAAAAAAAATTGAAACTAGTCAACTCAAGTCAACCGTGGGTAAATCTGGTCAACTTTTGGTCAAACTTGATCTTTGCGTATGTGAATATGAGCAAATGTGAGTATGAATTCCAGCAACAATTCGATGCAAATTCTCATTCAACCTTTCAAAACGAAGAGATGAGGGTGTCTTAAATAGACTTTCCTGAAATTCATCAACGGTTTAGATCGATTTCAATCAACGATCAAGATTAAAGGTGAACTTCAGTTATAAAGGGAGATTTCCAAATTAAAGGGAGTTAATAGATTTAATTTGAGTAAAATAAGGAGTTAACTGATTCAATTTGAGTAGAAAAAAGAGTTAACTGATTTAACTCAATTTTCATCAATAGTGAACAAAAAATTTCCCTTTTTGAACTGAAGAGAGATTTTGTTGAGATATTTAATTTAATAAAATGAGATATGCTCTCATAATTACTTTTTCTATTTAATTAAACAATCTTTAATTAATTAGAGACACTTTTCTTATTTAATTAAATAACTTCATTTAATTAATTAGGAATGGCTTCTCATTTAATTAAATAACTTTGTTTAATTAATTAGAAGTAAATACTCCATTTAATTAAATAATTTGTTTAATTATTTCAAAATTCTTTTTGAAACTAGCTAACTCAAGTCAACCATGGTTAAATCTGGTCAACTTTTGGTGAAACTTGATCTTTGCTTATGTGAATATGAATAAATGTGAGTATGAATTCTAGCAACAATTCGATGCAAATTCTCATTCAACTTTTCAAAATGAAGAAATGACGATCTCTTAAATAGACTTTCTTGGAATTCATCAACGGTTGAGATCGATTTCAGTCAACGGTCAGGATTAAAGGTGAAATTCGGTCATAAAAGAAGATTTCCAAATTAAAGGGAGTTAACAGATTTAATTTGAGTAAAATAAGGAGTCAGCTGATTCAATTTGAGTAGAAAAAGGAGTTAACTGATTTAACTTATTTTTTATCAATAGTGAACTGAAAATTTCCCTTTTTGAACTAAAGAAAAATTTTGTTGAGAGATTTAATTTAATAAAATGAGATATGCTCTCATAATTACTTTTTCTATTTAATTAAATAATCTTTAATTAATTAGAGGCACTTTTCTTATTTAGTTAAATAACTTCATTTAATTAATTATGGATGGCTTCTCATTTAATTAAATAACTTTGTTTAATTAATTAGAAGTAAGTACTCCATTTAATTAAATAATTTCATTTAATTATTTCAAATTTTTTTCAACTCAAGTCAATCGTGGTTAAATCTGGTCAACTTTTGGTCAAACTTGATCTTTGCGTATGTGAATATGAGAAAATGTGAGTATGAATTTCAACAACAATTTAATCTAAACTATCATGCAACCTTTCAAAATAAAGAGATGGGGGTCTCTTAAATAGACTTTCCCAGAATTCATCAACGGTTGGAATCGATTTCAATCAACAGTCAAGATTAAAGGTGAAGTTTAGTCATAAAGGGAGATTTCCAAATTAAAAGGAGTTAACAAATTTAATTTGAGTAAAATAAGGAGTTAGCTTATTCAATTTGAGTAGAAAAAAGAGTTAACTGATTTAACTCATTTTTCATCAATAGTGAACTGAAAATTTCTCTTTTTGAACTGAAGAGAGATTTTGTTGAGATATTTAATTTAATAAAATGAGATATGCTCTCATAATTAGTGTTTCTATTTAATTAAATAATTTTTAATTAATTAAAGACACTTTTCTAATTTAATTAAATAACTTCATTTAATTAATTAGGAATGGCTTCTCATTTAATTAAATAACTAAGTTGTTTAATTAATTAGAAGTAAGTACTCCATTTAATTAAATAATTTTGTTTAATTATTTAAAAATTATTTTTGAAACTAGTCAACTCAAGCCAGCCGTGGTTAAATCTTGTCAACTTTTGGTCAAACTTGATATTTGCATATGGGAATATCAGCAAATGTGAGTATGAATTCCAGCAACAATTCGATGCAAATTCTCATTCAACCTTTCAAAATGAAGAGATGAAGGTCTCTTAACTAGACTTTTCTAGAATTCATCAACGGTTGAGATCGATTTCAATCAACGGTCAGGATTAAAGGTGAAGATCAGTCATAAAGGGAGATTTCCAAATTAAAGGGAGTTAATAGATTTAATTTGAGCAAAATAAGGAGTTAACTTATTCAATTTGAGTAGAAAAAGCAGTCAACTAATTTAACTCATTTTTTATCAATAGTGAACTGAAAATTTCTCTTTTTGAACTGAAAAGAGATTTTGTTGAGATATTTAATTTTAAAAAATGAGATATGCTCTCATAATTTCTTTTTTTATTTAATTAAATAATCATTAATTAATTAGAGACACTTTTTTTATTTAATTAAATAAATTCATTTAATTAATTAGGAATGGCTTCTCATTTAATTAAATAACTTTGTTTAATTAATTAGAAGTAAGTACTCCATTTAATTAAATAATTTTGTTTAATTACCGTGGTTAAATTTGGTCAACTTTTGGTCAAACTTGATATTTGCGTATGTGAATATGAGCAAATGTGAGTATGAATTCCAACAACAATTCGATACAAATTCTCATTCAACCTTTCAAAATGAAGAGATTAGGATCTCTTAAATAGACTTTCCTGAAATTTATCAATGGTTAAGATCGATTTCAATCAACGGTCAGGATTAAAGGTGAAGTTTAGTCATAAAGGAAGATTTTCAAATTAAAGGGAGTGACTAGATTTAATTTGAGTAAAATAAGGACTTAACTGATTCAATTTGAGTAGAAAAAGGAGTTAACTGATTTAACTCATTTTTTATCAATAGTGAACTGGACATTTCCCTTTTTCAACTGAAGAGAGATTTTGTTGAGATATTTAATTTAATAAAATGAGATATGCTCTCATAATTACTTTTTCTATTTAATTAAATAATCTTTAATTTATTAGAGACACTTTTCTTATTTAATTAAATAACTTCATTTAATTAATTAGGATTGGCTTCTTATTTAATTAAATAACTTTGTTTAATTAATTAGAAGTAAGTACTCCATTTAATTAAATAATTTCCTTTAATTATTTTAAATTTTTTTCGAAATTAGTCAACTCAAGTCAACCGTGGTTAAATCTACTCAACTTTTGGTGAAACTTAATCTTTGCATATGTGAATATGAGCAAATGTGAGTATGAATTCCAGCAACAATTCGATGCAAATTCTCATTCAACCTTTCAAAATGAAGAGATGAGGGTCTCTTAAATAGACATTCCTAGAATTCATCAACGGCTAAGATCGATTTCAATCAACGGTCAGGATTAAAGGTGAAGTTCAGTCATAAAGGGAGATTTTCAAATCAAAGGGAGTTAACAGATTTAATTTGAGTAAAATAAGGAGTTAACTTATTCAATTTGAGTAGAAAAAGCAGTCAACTAATTTAACTCATTTTTTATCAATAGTGAACTGAAAATTTCCCTTTTTGAACTGAAAAGAGATTTTGTTGAGATATTTAATTTTAAAAAATGAGATATGCTCTCATAATTTCTTTTTTTATTTAATTAAATAATCATTAATTAATTAGAGACACTTTTTTTATTTAATTAAATAAATTCATTTAATTAATTAGGAATGGCTTCTCATTTAATTAAATAACTTTGTTTAATTAATTAGAAGTAAGTACTCCATTTAATTAAATAATTTTGTTTAATTACCGTGGTTAAATCTGGTCAACTTTTGGTCAAACTTGATATTTGCGTATGTGAATATGAGCAAATGTGAGTATGAATTCCAACAACAATTCGATACAAATTCTCATCCAACCTTTCAAAATGAAGAGATTAGGATCTCTTAAATACACTTTCCTGAAATTTATCAATGGTTGAGATCAATTTTAATCAACGGTCAGGATTAAAGGTGAAGTTCAGTCATAAAGGAAGATTTTCAAATTAAAGGGAGTTACTAGATTTAATTTGAGTAAAATAAGGACTTAACTTATTCAATTTGAGTAGAAAAAGGAGTTAACTGATTTAACTCATTTTTTATCAATAGTGAACTGGAAATTTCCCTTTTTCAAGTGAAGAGAGATTTTGTTGAGATATTTAATTTAATAAAATGAGATATGCTCTCATAATTACTTTTTCTATTTAATTAAATAATTTTTAATTTATTAGAGACACTTTTCTTATTTAATTAAATAACTTCATTTAATTAATTAGGAATGGCTTCTCATTTAATTAAATAACTTTGTTTAATTAATTAGAAGTAAGTACTCCATTCAATTAAATAATTTCATTTAATTATTTCAAAATTTTTTTCGAAACTAGTCAACTCAGGTCAACCGTGGTTAAAGCTGGTCAACTTTTTGTCAAACTTGATCTTTGCGTATGTGAATATGAGCAAATGTGAGTATGAATTCCAGCAACAATTTGATGCAAATTCTGATTCAACCTTTCAAAATGAAGAGATGAGGGTCTCTTAAGTAGACTTTCCTAGAATTCATAAATGGTTGAGATCGATTTCAATCAACGGTCAGGATTAAGGGTGAAGTTCAGTCAGAAAAGGAGATTTCCAAATTAAAGAGAGTTAACAGATTTAACTCATTTTTGATCAATAGTGAACTGAAAATTTCCCTTTTCGAACTGAAGAAATATTTTGTTGAGATATTTAATTTAATAAAATGATATATGCTCTCATCATTACTTTTTCTATTTAATTAAATAATCTTTAATTAATTAGAGACACTTTTCTTATTTAATTAAATAACTTAATTTAATTAATTAGGAATGGCTACTCATTTAATTAAATAACTTTGTTTAATTAATTAGAAGTAAGTACTCCGTTTAATTAAATAATTTTGTTTAATTATTTCAAAATTCTTTTCGAAACTATTCAACTCAAGTCAACCGTGGTTAAATCTAGTCAACTTTTCGTCAAATTTGATCTTTTCGTATGTGAATATGAGCAAATGTTAGTATGAATTCCAGCAACAATTCGATACAAATTCTAATTCAACCTTTGAAAATGAACAGATGAGGGTCTCTTAAATAGACTTTCCTCGAATTCATCAACGATTGAGATCGATTTCAATCAACGGTTAGGATTAAAGGTGAAGTTCAGTCATAAAGAGAGATTTCCAAATTAAAGGGAGTTAACATATTTAATTTGAGTAAAATAAGGAGATAACTGAATCAATTTGAGTAGAGAAAGGAATTAATTGATTTAACTCATTTTTGATCAATAGTGAACTGGAAATTTTCCTTTTTGAACTGAAGAAAGATTTTGTTGAGATATTTAATTTAATAAAATGAGATATGCTCTCATAATTACTTTTTCTATTTAATTAAATAATCTTTATTTAATTAGAGACACTTTTCTTATTTAATTAAATAACTTCATTTAACTAATTAGGAATGGCTTCTCATTTAATTAAATAACATTGTTTAATTAATTAGAAGTAAGTACTCCATTTAATTAAAAAAATTTATTTAATTATTTTAAAATTCATTTCGAAACTAGTCAACTCAAGTCAACCATGGTTAGATTTGGTCAACTTTTGGTCAAACTTGATATTTGCGTATGTGAATATGAGATAATGTGAGTATGAATTTCAGCAACAATTCGATGCTAATTCTCATTCAACCTTTCAAAATGAAGAGATGAGGGTGTCTTAAATAGACTTTTTTAGAATTGATCAACGATTGAAATTGATTTCAATCAACGGTCATGATTCAAGGTGAAGTTCAGTCAAAAAAGGGATATTTCCAAATTAAAGGGAGTTAACAGATTTAATTTGAGTAAAATAAGGAGTTAACTGATTCAATTTGAGTAGAAAATGGAGTTAACTGATTTAACTCATTTTTGATCAATAGTGGACTAGAAATTTCCCTTTTTGAACTGAAGAGAGATTTTGTTAAAATATTTAATTTAATAAAATGAGAGATGCTCTGATAATTACTTTTTCTATTTAATTAAATAATCTTTAATTAGTTAGAGACAATTTTCTTATTTAATTAAATAACTTCATTTAATTAATTAGGAATGGCTTCTCATTTAATTAAATAAGTTTATTTAATTAATTAGAAGTAAGTACTCCATTTAATTAATTAACTTCGTTTAATTATTTAAAAATTCTTTTCAAAACTAGTCAACTCAAGTCAACTTTGGTTAAATCTGGTCAACTTTTGGTCAAACTTGATCTTTGCGTATGTGAATATGATCAAATGTGAGTATGACTTCCGGCAACAATTCAATGCAAATTCTCATTCAACCTCTCAAAATGAAGAGATGAGGGTGTCTTAAATAGACCTTCCTCGAATTCATCAACGATTGAGATCGACTTCAATAAACGGTCAAGATTAAAGGTGATGATCAGTCATAAAGGGAAATTTCCAAATTAAAGGGAGTTAACAGATTTAATTTGAGTAAAATAAGGAGTTAACTGATTCAATTTGAGTAGAAAAAGGAGTTAACTGATTTAACTCATTTTTGATCAATAATGAACTGGTAATTTCCCTTTTTGAACTGAAGAGAGATTTTTTTGAGATATTTAATTTAATAAAATGAGATATGCTCTCATAATTAATTTTTCTATTTAATTAAATAATCTTTAATTAATTAGAGACACTTTTCTTATTTAATTAAATAACTTCATTTAATTAATTAGGAATGGCTTCTCATTTAATTAAATAACTTTGTTTAATTAATTAGAAGTACTCCATTTAGTTAAATAATTTTATTTAATTATTTGAAAAAAAAATTGAAACTAGTCAACTCAAGTCAATCGTGCTTAAATCTGGTCAACTTTTGGTCAAATTTGATCTTTGCGTATGTGAATATGAGCAAATGTGAGTATGAATTCCAGCAACAATTCGATGCAAATTCTCATTCAAATTTTAAAAATGAAGAGATGAGGGTCTCTTAAATAGACTTTCTTAGAATTCGTCAACGGTTGAGATCGATTTCAATCAATGGTCAGGATTCAAGGTGAAGTTCAGTCATAAAGGGAGATTTCCAAATTAAAGGGAGTTAACAAATTTAATTTGAGTAAAATAAGGAGTTAACTGATTCAATTTTAGTAGAAAAAGGAGTTAACTGATTTAACTCATTTTTTATCAATAGTGAACTGGAAATTTCCCTTTTTGAGCTGAAGAGAGATTTTGTTGAGATATTTAATTTAATAAAATGAGATATGCTCTGATAATTACTTTTTCTATTTAATTAAATAATCTTTAATTAATTAGAGACACTTTTCTTATTTAATTAAATAACTTCATTTAATTAATTAAGAGTGCCTTCTCATTTAATTAAATAACTTTGTTTAATTAATTAAAAGTAAGTACTCCATTTAATTAAATAATTTTGTTTAATTATTTCAAAATTCTTTTCGAAACTAGTCAACTCAAGTCAACCGTGGTTAAATTTGATCAACTTTTGGTCAAACTTGATATTTGCGTATGTGAATATGAGCAAATGTGAGTATGAATTCCAGCAACAATTCGATTCAAATTCTCATTCAACCTTTCAAAATAAAGAAATGAGGGTCTCTTAAATAGACTTTTCTGGAATTCATCAATGGTTGAGATCGATTTCAATCAACGTTCAGGATTAAAGGTGAAGTACAATCATAAAAGGAGATTTCAAAATTAAAGGGAGGTAAAAGATTTAATTTGAATAAGATAAGGAGTTAACTGACTCAATTTGAGTAGAAAAAGGAGTTAACTGATTTTTGATCAATAATGAACTGGAAATTTCCCTTTTTGCACTGAAGGGTATGTGCAGGATCATGGTGTGCAAAAAAGTGGCGATGTGGAAAAAAAAGAGTTTGAAGACGCCTAAAAGCGCTTCAAAATCCGCTCTGACTTTTTTTTACCTATCCAGGAACCAAACCTAGAAGGTTAAGCCGAGCCTTATCAGATATCCGATATCATATCAGATATCCGATTTTAAATCCAATATTCGACTAATAATTAAAATCATATAATAGTATGATATATTATTTAATATTATTATTATTGATATAAAATAATAATAATAATATTAAATAATATATCATACTATTATATTATAATAATATTATTATTATTTAATATTATTATTATAATAATTATTATACTATAATATAATAATATTATTATTATTATATTATAATCGTATAATATTATACTATAATAATAATATTATAATAACATATTATATTAGAATAATATAATATAATATTTCATATATAGTAATGTAATATAATATATATATAATATAATATAATAATAAAAAGTAATATCTTATAATATAATATATAATAAAAAAGTATAATATATTATAAATTATAATAATATAGTATAATAATAATATTTTATATTATAATATATAGTAAATTAATATAATAAATATAAAATATAATATAAAAATATATAAAATGTAATATATATGTTATATTATATATATTATAATATCGGATATCCGATACCTATGCATGGATTAAACACAAAATCACAGACCCGCGGCCCTTATTTTTACGTGAATTTGGGCCAGTCAGATCAGATATCAGATAATAAATCGGATATCAGATAGCAAATCGGATATCAGATATCAGGTATGTTCCCCCCCCGACTCATTTTTAACCTAAATTTAATAGATTTTAACAAGATTTTGTTTGTTTTATTTGAATCTAGAGTTTTTTTGACAAAAATGGTTAAAATTTAGATTTTTTTTTTAATATATATTACATTTTGCAATTCAATAGGAATGGCTGATCAAAATGATGATACTGAGGCAGGGAATAATATTCCTTGCAACCCACCACCAAACGATCCAGTATCCCCACAAAACCGTCCACCAAATGATCCTCTACCTCCTCAAAACCCTCCTCGAATCGAGGATTTGATAAATGAAAATCTCACTAAGTTGAGAGGTTTGCATAGAACATACAGTAATGTACCTATACTGGCTCCTATGTTATCCACGTTAAACACCATAGTGGATAACATTGAAACTCTTACAAACCAACAAAATGCCGCTCTTCTTTGGCGTGATGAAATGCACCAGATGTTTGATGATGGTTTGGATTATGATGAGGTTGCGGCCCTCAACATAACCAAAGACGATTTGACAATCCTTTTTGCTAACCCAAAAATGGGTATACCAGTTGACCCAAAAAAAACCAAACTAACGATTAAATGGTGCACAAATGACGCCATACGTGCAAATTTTTGGGACCGTTGGTGGATGGTCTTTGATATCCCTCCACATGGAAATTTAGACATACCATTTTATTTCCTTAAAAAATTATATGCAAAATTTGTGTTGAAACTTAAAGTGAACTATTGGAGCATGAAGCCCAACATGGGCTTAGGACTAGGAGCTCCTCAAGATAGACCCTCTTCCCAGCGGAAGAAACTTGGCACTTTTGTCCCCCCCCCCCCATATATCTCCCCCCCTCCTCGAGTGCAGCATCTAGATATTATGGCAGAGGCTAGCTCTCAGACCATCAGAGCCATTCATAGGCTGAGTAGCCTAATGATATCTCAGTCTAGGTCAGTCTTGCCTCCTCGTGTTGATGATGTTGGTGCCAGTTCATCATCAGCTAGCTCATCACATGTTTGTGTGCCTCACACTTGCATTACATGCAATAATATTTGCCTGGGTCCCATAGGTGATCTTCCTGAGTATCATTTTGTATTAGACGAGGATACACCAGACGCACGTGCAGAGGCTACAGACCCTGATGCGAGAGAGGAGGGGAATGTAGAGGCATGGACTCCTTCGGTGTCGGTACGTGTATACATTTTTTTGTTATGACATATGTGATTTAAAGTTAATTTTTATAATAGAGTAATTTTAATTTTTAAGCCATACTGACTTTTACATGTATGTGATCTTCATTCATGTTTAGTTGATGACCGAGGAGGAGCTCAGACAGATAGATGATGCTACACTCTCGGCCATTTCATTTGGCCTTGAGACATCTATGGTACATTATGTTGTGTTCGCATTTATTTTTTCTATTTGATATTGTAGCATATATGGTTGCTAATCTTTCTTTTATCTTGCAGATACCACCTGCCCCGGGGGGACAAAGTGCGGGGGGTGAGCCAACATGCATTGATAAAGGAAAGGTAATTAGATGTTTTCTAATTGATTAAATATTGATGCATTCTTGTAAAATGTTTGTGGTAATCTCATTTAATTACATTATTTATTGTATATAGGGTGTGGCTACTGGCGATGAGCCTGTATAGATTCGGCGTCCTAGATCATCAGGGATTTTCATTCACACAGAGAGCCCCATTGTATGTATAAGTATCATTTATTTTTTATTTTTTTAATTGATGCAGAGGAAAGTATGATTGTTGTCATATACAATTTCTATGATTTTTTCCATACCAATAATGATTCATGTCTTGCATATGTTCATTACAACTTAAATAAGCTTATATGCACCTGTCCAACTGACCAAGTTGGTTACAAAGGTTTATTTAATCAAACAAATACCAAATTACTACTTTCCCTCCAAAACTAATATGACCATTTGAATTTGAAATTCAAATTTCAAACTATAGTTTTTATGCATTCCTTAACTTTATAAACTATTCCATTGACTCAAAATTGGTCATATGGATTTATTAAATGCAACTAAGTAAATTTCCAAAAAATTGAAGTTTTTATTATTTTTTCTCCAAACCACCATACACTCTGATCTCCCCCTTTGAACTGAGATCACATATGACATATATAAAGGTCTACATAACCGTTGGAACAACCATATAGGCGTTCCCAACCATAAAACAAACAAACAACCACTTTTTGTTAATACTATTTAGACTCTAAATACCCTATTCTAAGGCCTTTTGGTCCCATGGAGTCACTTGGTTTATAACCACACCAAAATGCTTGTGGGCCTTACATGTGCCTTTATTACAAAACATAGACCAACTTGTAAAATATGGACCAAACCTTTATTCCAACTTCCTAATCTACTTGAATCCTCGCTTTCATGGAGTGGCAAGGTGTCCGGCAACAGAGATACTTGTTCCCCCCTGCCACATAGGTTAGGTGCCCTGCACCACCTTTCCTCTCTCTCATTCTGAACACTAGTCCACCAAGTGAGTGATGTTCCTCTCAGTCTTGTTGTTGCTACTTTTACCTTCTTATCTGCCTCTATGTCTTCAAGATCAAAGTAGTTCTCAAGGGCCTCTATCCACCCTAGCACTTCTTCACTATCCATTTTACCCTAGTATATTGGAAAATCAATATGGTTCTTCCCACCATTACCTTGTACTGCCTTAATGATTCTCATAAATCTCCTTTCTTTAGGATCATCTGTTGTCTCATGCTCTTGCCTTGCATTACCAACCTCTTCTTCTTCATGGTTCTCTCCATGATTTCTTCCTCTAACCTCTTCTCCTCTAGGTTCTTGTCTTTCCTTTTCTAAGGATTCTATCCTTGCAATAAGCTTTAGCCTCTCTCTTCTCATCTGTCTTTCTTCCCTCACTCTAGATGCTTCAAGTTCTCTCCTCTCTCTTTTCTCTTTTGCCAACTCTTCTCTCAATTCTTCAAGTTCTCTAGCCATTTGAATTTTAGGAGGCATTTTCACAACAAGTTTTCTTCCTTCCCAAGGGCCAACTCACTGATTCTCTTTCTTTCCTCACCAAGAAATCTCTAGACACCACTTATGTACCTTTCAACTTTGGGACACACAAGGAGGAATTAGACAGACCAAGGCTTCAACAAAGGGACCAACACACTAAGGATTTTCAAGATTATAGGTCTTGGTCACACTCCTAAACACCCAAACTTCAAAACCTTCCTTAAAATGGCTTAAAAACTAAAACCTGCTTGTTCAAACTCCAAAACTCAATTCTAGAATGTTTTGACCCATATTACCCCCTTTGACCCATATTACCCATTCGAATATGTCCCTAGGGGTCCTAGGACCCCTAGAGACATATATCGTCGTTTAATGGGTCAAGAGGGTCATAGGTCACCCTATGAACCCCTTTGACCCATATGAACGATTCGAATATGTCCATAGGGGTCCTAGGACCTCTAGAGACATATGTCATCGTTTAATGGGTCAAAGAGGATCATAGGTTACCCTATGACCCCATTTGACCTATATTACCCATTCGAATATGTCCCTAGGGGTCCTAGGACCCTTAGGAACATATGTCGTCGTTTAATGGGTCAAAGGGGGTCATAGGTCACCTTATGAACCCCTTTGACCCATATGAAAAATTTGAATATGTCTCTAGGGTCCTAGGACCCCTAGGGACATATGTCGTCGTTTAATGGGTCAAAGAGGGTCATAGGTCACCCTATGACCCCCTTTGACCCATATGAATGATTTGAATATGTCCCTAGGGGTCCGAGGACCCCTAGGGACATATGTCATCGTTTAATGGGTCAAAGAGAGTCATAGGTTACCCTATGACCCCATTTGACCAATATTACCCATTTGAATATGTCCCTATGGGTCCTAGGACCCCTAAAGACATATGTCGTCGTTTAATGGGTCAAAGGGGGTCATAGGTCACCCTATGACCCCCTTTGACCCATATGAACAATTTGAATATGTCCCTAGGGGTCCAAGGACCCCTAGAGAAATATGTCGTCGTTTAATGAGTCAGAGAGGGTCATAGGTCACCCTATGACCCCCTTTGAACCATATTATCCATTCGAATATGTCCCTAGGGGTCTTAGGAACCCTAGAGACATATATCATCATTTAATGGGTCAAAGAGGGTCATGGGTCACCCTATGACCCCCTTTGACCCATATGAACGATTGGAATATGTCCCTAGGGGTCCTAGGACCCCTAGGGACATATATCGTCGTTTAATGGGTCAAAGAGGGTCATAGGTCACCCTATAACCCCCTTTGACCCATATTACCCATTCGAATATGTCCCTAGAGGACCTAGGACCCCTAGGGACATATGTCGTTGTTTAATGGGTCAAAGAGGGTCATAGGTCACCCTATGACCCCTTTTGACCCATATTACCCATTCGAATATGTCCCTTGGGGTCCGAGGACCCCTAGGGACATATGTCGTCGTTTAATGGGTCAAAGAGGGTCATAGGTCACCCTATGACCCCCTTTGACCCATAATACCCATTCGAATATGTCCCTAGGGGTCCTAGGACCCCTGGAGACATATGTCGTTGTTTAATGGGTCAAAGGGGGTCATAGGTCACCCTGTGACCCCCTTTGACCCATATTACCCATTTGAATATGTCCCTATGGGTCTTGGGACACCTAGCGACATATCTTGTCGTTTAATGGGTCAGAGAGGGTCATAGGTCACCTTATGACCCCCTTTGACCCATATTACCCATTCGAATATGTCTCTAGGGGTCCTAGGACCCCTAGAGACATATATCATCGTTTAATGGGTCAAAGAGGGTCATAGGTCACCCTATGACCCCCTTTGACCCATATGTACGATTCGAATATGTCCCTAGGGGTCCTAGGACCCCTAGAGACATATGTCGTCATTTAAAGGGTCAAAGAGGGTCATAGGTTACCCTATGACCCCATTTGACCCATATTACCCATTCGAATATGTCCCTAGGGGTCCTAGGAACCCTAAGGACATATGTCGTCGTTTAATACATCAAAAGGGGTCATAGGTCACCCTATGATCCCCTTTGACTCATATGAATGATTCAAATTTGTCCCTAGGGGTCCTAGGACCCCTAGGGACATATGTTGTCGTTTAATGGGTCAAAGGGGGTCATAGGTCACCCTATGACCCCCTTTGACCCATATGAATGATTGGAATGTGTCCCTAGGGTCCTAGGACCCCTAGGGACATATGTCATCGTTTAATAGGTCAAAGAGGTCGTAGGTCACCCTATGACCCCATTTGACATATATTACCCATTCGAATATGTCCCTTGGGGTCCGAGGACCCCTAGGGACATATGTCGTCGTATAATGGGTCAAAGAGGGTCATAGGTCACCCTATGACCCCCTTTGACCCATATTACCCATTCGAATATGTCCCTAGGGGTCCTAAGACCCCTAGAGACATATATCATCATTTAATGCCCCTTTGACCCATATGAACGATTCGAATATGTCCCTAGGGGTCCTAGGACCCCTAGAGACATATGTCATCGTTTAATGGGTCAAAGAGGGTCATAGGTTACCCTATGACCCCATTTTACCCATATTACCCATTCGAATATGTCCCTAGGGGTCCTAGGACCCTTAGGGATATATGTCATCATTTAATGGGTCAAAGAGGGTCATAGGTCACCCTATGACCCCCTTTGACCCATATTACCCATTTGAATATGTCTCTAGAGGTTCTAGGACCCCTAGGGACATATGTCATCATTTAATGGGTCAAAGGGGGTCATAGGTCACCCTATGACCCCCTTTGACCCATATGAACCATTAAAATATGTCCCTAGGGTCCTAGGACCCCTAGGGACATATGTCGTCGTTTAATGGGTCAAAGGGGGTCATAGGTCACCCTATGACCCCCTTTGACTCATATGAATGATTCAAATATCTTGCTAGGGGTCCTAGCACCCTTAGGGACATATGTCGTTGTTTACTGGGTCAAAGGGGGTCATAGGTCACCCTATGACCCCCTTTCACCCATATGAACAATTTGAATATGTCCTTAGGGGTCCAAGGACCCCGTGAGAAATATGTCATCTTTTAATGAGTTAGAGAGGGTCATAGGGTGACCTATGACCCCCTTTGACCCATATTACCCATTTGAATATGTCCCTAGGGGTCTTAGGACCCCTAGAGTCATATATCATCGTTTAATGGGTCAAAGAGGGTCATAGGGTGCCCTATGACACCCTTTGACCCATATTACCCATTTGAATATGTCCCTAGAGGTCTTAGGACCCCTAGGGACATATGTCGTCGTTTAATGGGTCAAAGAGGGTCATAGGTCACCCTATGATCCCATTTGACCCATATTACCCATTCAAATATATCCATTGGGGTCCGAGGACCTCTAGGGACATATGTCGTCGTTTAATGGGTCAAAGAGGGTCATAGGTCACCCTGTGACACCCTTTGACCCATAATACCCATTCGAATATGTCCCTAGGGGTCCTAGGACCCCTAGAGACATATGTCATTGTTTAATGGGTCAAAGGGGGTCATAGGTCACCCTGTGACCCCCTTTGACCCATATTACCCATTCGAATATGTCCCTAGGGGTCATAGGACCCCTAGCGACATATCTCTTCATTTAATAGGTCAGAGTGACCAATATTACTCATTCGAATATGTCCCTAGGGGTCCTAGGACACTTAGAGACATATATCATCGTTTAATGGGTCAAAGGGGGTCATAGGTCACCCTATGACCCCCTTTGACCCATATGAACCATTCAAATATGTCCCTAGGGTCCTAGGACCCCTAGGGACATATGTCGTCGTTTAATGGGTCAAAGGGGGTCATAGGTCACCCTATGACCCCCTTTGACTCATATGAATGATTCAAATATCTTGCTAAGGGTCCTAGCACCCTTAGGGACATATGTCGTTGTTTACTGGGTCAAAGGGGGTCATAGGTCACCCTATGACCCCCTTTCACCCATATGAACAATTTGAATATGTCCTTAGGGGTCCAAGGACCCCGTGAGAAATATGTCATCTTTAAATGAGTTAGAGAGGGTCATAGGGTGACCTATGACCCCCTTTGACCCATATTACCCATTTGAATATGTCCCTAGGGGTCTTAGGACCCCTAGAGTCATATATCGTCGTTTAATGGGTCAAAGAGGGTCATAGGGTGCCCTATGACACCCTTTGACCCATATTACCCATTTGAATATGTCTCTAGAGGTCCTAGGACCCCTAGGGACATATGTCGTCGTTTAATGGGTCAAAGAGGGTCATAAGTCACCCTATGATCCCATTTGACCCATATTACCCATTCAAATATATCCATTGGGGTCCGAGGACCTCTAGGGACATATGTCGTCGTTTAATGGGTCAAAGAGGGTCATAGGTCACCCTGTGACACCCTTTGACCCATAATACCCATTCGAATATGTCCCTAGGGGTCCTAGGACCCCTAGAGACATATGTCATTGTTTAATGGGTCAAAGGGGGTCATAGGTCACCCTGTGACCCCCTTTGACCCATATTACCCATTCGAATATGTCCCTAGGGGTCATAGGACCCCTAGCAACATATCTCGTCATTTAATAGGTCAGAGTGACCAATATTACTCATTCGAATATGTCCCTAGGGGTCCTAGGACACTTAGAGACATATATCATCGTTTAATGGGTCAAAGAGCGTCATAGGTCACCCTATGACCCCCTTTGACCCATATGTACAATTCAAATATGTCCCTAGGCGTCTTAGGACCCCTAGAGACATATGCCATCATTTAAAGGGTGAAAGAGGGTCATAGGTTACCCTATGACCCCATTTGACCCATATTACCCCTTCGAATATGTCCCTAGGGGTGCTAGGAACCCTAGGGACATATGTCGTTGTTTAATGCATCAAAGGGGGTCATAGGTCACCCTATGACCCCCTTTGACTCATATGAACGATTCAAATATGTCGCTAGGGGTGCTAGGACCCCTAGGGACATATGTTGTTGTTTAATGGGTCAAAGGGGGTCATAGGTCACCCTATGACCCCCTTGGACCCATATGAATGATTTAAATATGTCCCTAGGGTCCTAGGACCCCTATGGACATATGTTGTCATTTAATGGGTCAAAGAGGGTCATAGGTCACCCTGTGACCCCATTTGACCCATATTACCCATTCGAATATGTCCTTTGGGGTTCGAGGACCCCTAAGGACATATGTCGTCGTTTAATGGGTCAAAGAGGGTCATAGGTCACCCTATGACCCCGTTTGATCCATATTACCCATTCGAATATGTCCCTAGGGGTCCTAGGACCTCTAGAAACATATATCGTCGTTTAATACGTGAAGAGGGTCATAGGTCACCCTATGACCCCCTTTGACCCATATGAACGATTCGAATATGTCCCTAGGGGTCCTAGGACCCCTAGAGACATATGTCATCGTTTAATGGGTCAAAGAGGGTCATAGGTTACCCTATGACCCCATTTGACGCATATTACCCATTCGAATATGTCCCTAGGGGTCCTAGGACCCTTAGGGACATATGTCGTCGTTTAATAGGTCAAAGAGGGTCATAGGTCACCCTATGACCCCCTTTGACTCATATTACCCATTCGAATATGTCCCTAGGGGTCCGAGGACCCCTAGAGACATATATCATCGTTTAATGGGTCAAGAGGGTCATAGGTCACCCTATGACCCCCTTTGACCTATATGAACGATTTGAATATGTCCCTAGGGGTCATAGGACCCCTAGAGACATATGTCATCGTTTAATGGGTCAAAGAGAGTCATAGGTTACCCTATGACCCCATTTGACCCATATTACCCATTCGAATATGTCCCTAGGGGTCCTAGGACCCCTAGGGACATATGTTATCGTTTAATGGGTCAAAGGGGGTCATAGGTAACCCTATGAACCCCTTTGACTCATATGAACTATTCAAATATGTCCCTAGGGGTCCTAGGACACCTAGGGACATATGTCGTCGTTTGATGGGTCAAAGGGGGTCATAGGTCACCCTATGACCCCCTTTGACCCATATGAACCATTCGAATATGTCCCTAGTTTCCTAGGACCCCTAAGGACATATGTCATCGTTTAATGGGTCAAAGGGGGTCATAGGTCACCCTATGACCCTCTTTGACCCATATGAACCATTCGAATATGTTCCTAGGGTCCTGGGACCCCTAGGGACATGTGTCTTCATTTAATGGGTCAAAGAGTGTCATAGGTCACCCTATGACCCCCTTTGACCCATATTACCCATTCGAATATGTCCCTAGGTGTTCTAGGACCCCTAGGGACATATGTCATCATTTAATGGGTCAAAGAGGGTCATAGGTCACCCTATGACTCCCTTTGACCCATATTACCTATTCGAATATGTCCCTACAGGTCTTAGGACCCCTAGAGACATATATCATCATTTAATGGGTCAAGAGGGTTATAGGGTGACCTATGACCCCCTTTGACCCATATGAACGATTCAAATATGTCGCTAGGGGTCATAGGACCCCTAGACACATATGTCGTCATTTAATGGAATAAAGAGAGTCATAGGTTACCCTATGACTCCATTTGACCCATATTACCCATTCGAATATGTCCCTAGGGGTCCTAGGACCCTTAGGGACATATGTCATCGTTTAATGGGTCAAATGGGGTCATAGGTCACCCTACGACCCCCTTTGACTCATATGAACGATTCAATTATGTCCCTGCGGGTCCTACGACCCCTACGGACATATGTCGTCTTTTAATGAGTCAAAGGGGGTCACAGGTCACCCTATGACCCCCTTTGACCCATATGAACGATTCGAATATGTCCCTAGGGTCCTAGGACCTCTAGGGACATATGTCATCGTTTTATGGGTCAAAGAGGGTCATAGGTCACCCTATAACCCCCTTTGACCCATATTACCCATTTGAATATGTCCCTTAGGGTCCGAGGACCCCTAGGGACATATGTCGTCGTTTAATGGGTCAGAGAGGGTCATAGGTCGCCCTATGACCCCCTTTGACCCATATTATCCATTCGAATATGTCCCTAGGGGTCCTATGACCCCTAGAGACATATATCGTCGTTTAATGGGTCAAGAGGGTCATAGGTCACCCTATGACCCCCTTTGACCCATATGAACGATTCGAATATGTCCCTATGGGTCCAAGGACCTCTAGAGACATATGTCATCGTTTAATGGGTCAAAGAGGGTCATAGGTTACTCTATGACCCCATTTGACCCATATTACCCATTCGAATATGTCCCTAGGGGTCCTAGGACCCCTAGGGACATATTCCGTCATTTAATGGGTCAAAGGGGGTCATAGGTCACCCTATGACCCCCTTTGACCCATATGAACAATTCAAATATGTCCCTAAGGTCCTAGGACCCCTAGGGACATATGTCATCATTTAATGGGTCAAAGAGGGTCATAGGTCACCCTATGACCCCCTTTGACCCATATTACCCATTCGAATATGTCTCTTGGGGTCCAAGGA